>OY987248.1:1793525-2439412 GCA_963920765.1 Ulota crispa
AAAAAAGTTTCCAAAGGAGTCTCAAAATATGACATCAAAATAGAAACTTTCTAGAGCATAATCATAGAAAGTATAGGAGTAGAGTAGAGAAAAGCCAGAGTTGCCATAGTCTCCGAGAGGAATTGGACCTCACCTGTGCCCATCCCAAGCATCCAAACAAGCCAATGTTATATAAGAGGGGATACAACAAGTGTCTTCAACCCCATATGCATGTTATTGCTTTCGCAAGGAGAGCAACAAGGCAAAGCAATCAAATTACAAAAAAACTCCTCAAAAAAATTAGAAGAACCTGGGTAGCGGTGGTTTGTGTAGCCGCCATTATAACCGGTATAGTCAACGCCAAAAACATACCAACGCAAACTGTGTCGGAAACTTGCACGCCTTTAGCGCAATCGCGGTACAAGCAGCGTCAGAGTAGGTTCGGTGTGTGAATGTCGCGTGTACTCAAATCAGTCATGCAGAGAATAGAGGAAGCAGTAAGAGCATAGCATCCTCGGTAGAGCTAGCAGCCTCGGCAGAACTAAGTAGAACAAAACAGAGGGCGCGCGCATAAGTACACGGCCTGTTGCAAGCTGAATATGAGAAAAGCAGAGGAGTTGCGCGCATAGGCACGCAACCTTGTGTACGCAAAGCAGAGAGGGTCAGAGAGCTAAGAGGGTTGAGCTGAGCAAATTGTGCAAGAAAACTTGGTGCGGAGTGAGAGCGAGCACGTAAATACAAGCAATCCAACAAGAACTCACAGCTTGGAAATCCGTGAGACTCGTAGCAGCAGGAGAGTCTGAGACTCAGCGATCACTCAGCGTTGTATCTGGACGAAAGACACCGTGAGTACCGAAAGCTGACAATTTGTAAGACGACTCAAGGAGAACTGACCGTAGCTTGGAAATCCGTGAGCCTAAGTAGCGCTGCAGGAAAGTCTGAGACTCATCGTGCAATTAGCGTCGCAGCTAGAAAGTCAAGAGACACCATGAGCACCCGAAGCTGGAAAGTCGTGAGAGTCATCGAGCAGTCATGCAACTCAGAGAGCGTTGATCATCGGTTGTGAGAGTCACCGAGAAGTCATGCAACTCAGAGAGCATTGATCACCGCTTACGACACAGCGTTGCAGCTGGAAGTCGTGAGACTCAGCCAATGCATGAAGCTAGAACTAGCCGCTGGAAATATGAAAGTTTGCACTCACAGCATGAAAATCGTGCAGACTTCCTGAGAACTAAGCTAGCAGTTCAGGCATGCACCCGTGGTAAAGAGCCTCGACATGCAGCCAGCCAGCCACAACTTCCAAACGCTTCCAGACTCTTCCATTTGTGGTAACTGAGCAAGCTAATCTCCAGAGCTTGCAAAAAATCTTTGGCATGCAGCAAAAGCTTTCAGCATTGAACTCATAGATGAGCGACCAATTCTTAGCGCAGGGAACCAGAGGCAGGTAAGTTGTAGGGTCGGTCTTTTTTGAAAACACTTTTGAACTACTGGACAGAGTAGTCTTGTCGAACATATTTTGGAGTCTGGTTGTTGTGTTGTTTGTCTATCGTTTGATGTTGTGCATGATAAGTGTCAAGTATGAGTGACAATCTTGTCTAATAAGGTCCTTTTTAACATCTGAGATAATTATTTAGATCTACTTTAAATATGGCCCAAAATGTAGAATCTAATAAGTATTTATTAAATTGAGATACTTCAATAAAATGAAATGTTAATATGTCAAAATTGGAATTAGAAACTGCTTTGTTTAAAAGTCAATCTTAAAATTGACTTTACTAGATGGACGGAGGGTCTCTTGTCCGTCTATGACATCAAGTTTGTCAAGTGGTTATCATGTCGGGGAAGACAACTATGCTAGTGGACGGTGATAAAGAGGAACTCTTTTGAATGAGGTAGTGATTTAAAGTGCAGGCGGCAATTTGGTATAAACATAAAGCGCAAGTGCTTTATTTAAATTAAGCTGGCCATGCATATACTAATTTAAATCTAATTTCATCATTCAAGAGCAATGCTTGTTTTTTAATATCACTAACTTAGTAATATTAAACTCATACAACATATTGTTTGGTCAAGGCTGAGAGTTAGGTTGTGAAATGAGTAGATCCTCTAAGACACTCAAGTTAGGAAAAGGATTTTCCACTTTTTTTTTAAAGGAAAGAAAAAGAGATCCGAACCCGTAATTATATTCAACTTTAACTTTTTACTTTATGTAGCTCTTGCTCCGTGTAGACACATCCATAATTATATATAAAAAATATATATACTTATTATAGCAGAGGTGCTATGTACACTTTACATTATTCACAAAATTTCTAAAATGACTTAAGAACCAATGTTAGCCATTATTCCTAAAAACTACTCTAAATAGAAAGTAGATGTCCAATTAATTTTGGTGAAAAGGCTTAGCTATCAAGCATAATAGCATATTGACAAAACAAACCATTTTTTGTATTGAAAAGGTAACCTTAAGTGTTTCTAATCAATGCAAGAAGTTACAAACTATAGCATGTTTTCTAGTAGTGATTGTGTAAGAAGTCTAGAAGCTTAAACTTGCATAGAAATCTAGGAAAAAGGAAAAAAAGAAAAAAAGAATTTTTTTTGTAGGAGGGCACCTCGGATTTGGAGGAGCAAAAAGGGGTAACTTGCAAAACCAAAAAAAAAGAAATTTGAGAAAATAATAATTTTGAAAATAATAATAATAATAATAATAATTTGTAGGAGGGCTCCTTGGATTCCGAGGAGCACTTTGCAAAATCTACAATGTGCCCAAGATGACCTTCTTAGTTCTGAGGAGGGCCTTAAGACAAGAAGAGGTAACTTGTGGAAACTTTAAAATAAACAAAAAAAATGAAAAAAATATTATTATTATTATTTTATATATATATATATATATATATATATATATATATATATATATATATATATATATATATATATATATATATATATATGTATATATATATATATGTATATATATATATATATATACACACACACACACATATACATATACATATACATATATATAGGAGAAGGGCATCTCAGATTTTGAGGAGCACTATGCAAACTTTTAATGGGGCCAAGATAACCTTCTTGGTTTCGAGGAGGGTCCTAAGCCCCCCCCCTAATATTTGGTTCAAAGAGGGGGTTTGTAGTGTGCAAGTGAACTTGTAAATGTTAGTATACCATAACTTGAAGCTTTTTTGAAATGTGAGGTTTTTTTAACAGCTAAAGGACCAAGGAAAGTTTTCACCAAAAACTCTTCAAAACTACCATTTTTAGAGCATCAACCAAATTTTTTTTCTTAAAAAAAAACATTTTTATGCATATGTGAGCTTAGAATCTTGTAGAACAATGGTTTCAAAAGATGTGGAAATTTTTTTAGAGTTTTCCACCTTGTGGATTGGAAGTTAGAATGGTTTGAGTATTCAAAAACGTCTTGTGAAAAACCGGGCAGCTACCCTTTAGAAGGTGAAATTCCTAAGGAAAAAAGGCCATGTGGGTGGTACTTCTCTATATTTCCTTATTTCACCTAAGTAAAGTACATGTCAAAAAAGTTTCAAATCATTTGGAGTTGTATAACATATGGAAAAACATTAGTAAGTAAAAAGAAGTAGAGAATGATTCAAAACACTAAGTGGTTAAGTATTTAATTACGGTAATGAAAAATGCCAATCCCAATGGTCATAATGTTGTCATAAATAATGTTCAACCTTTGGTTTTGTTTTTCCCAAAATGTTGAAAATTGAGTAAAATAAAGGACTTCAAAGTTTATTTTGGAGTAGAGAATCCATAACTACTTGCAAACAAAAAATCCTCGTAACTTTCATCTTGTTGATCCAAACAAAATGATTCAAAGCTTCCTACATTCACAAAAATCTTTTAAACCAATTTAAAATTTCTGTTTTTGAAAAAAGCGATTTTAAAAAATCTGCCTAGGTTGCCCACCAAACGTTAAAAACAACATATAGGCTATAACTTTTTCCTCATAATTCCAAATGTCATGAAATTTAGTGCATATGAAAGATAAACCTTGTCCCCACATTTTGTTAAAATTTTAGCCTAAAATATGAAAAGCTCCAATCACAAGTACCTGCCCAAAATTGCTATGTTTCTAAAAAAGGGGGTCTAATCCTTTAGGGGTTAATGTCCTATTTATGCACGTCTATTTGTTAAATATTCATAACTCACATCATAATCTCATTCATTGGATGATAATTGGATGGATGATGGATGAATGATTGGATGAATGATTGGGTGAATGTTTTTTATCATGGATGATTGATATTCATTCTTCATCCGTTTCAAAATTCCTTTCATGTGCATAAACTAGAATTTCTACCATTTTTGCCTTTACTACCCTTATTTGGACAACGCATGAATTTATAAGAGCTCTCTTCCTCCAAGTTATTTGATGACCTTTTTATTTTTGAGAGTTGTTCTATTACTATTTTATGGGCTAATTTCTTTTTTTGTTATTCAAAAATGAATATTTTTTAGTAAAATGTGAACACTCACTGCTCAAATGTAACTGCTCACTCCTCACCTCTCAACACTCAAATCTAACTGCTCACTGCTCATTGCTTAACACCATCGCTCAATGCTCACCGCTCCCGCTCACACTTTAGCTGCGCTACATTTATAATCATCACTTTAAAATAATATTAATTAGAAAACCTAAAAATTCAAAACAATTCAAGAAAATGAACTTTTCTTAGATGCTTATATGCTACATGCAGCAAATTTTGATTATGGCCTTAGAATTGAAACACCCACACATTTACAAAAATAATTTTGCAAACAAATTTGCCATTTTTGAGTCTTTAATTTAGCGACTAACATGAAAATTTGCTCTTACTTTCCTTAGGACCAACTTCCATGCTGCAATAGAATTATTATGTTTGTAATTTTTATTTAAATGTAGCAGATCAAATTTTATCACAACCATGAGAAATTGTGCCGTGGAAGGGCCATCACTCAACTGATAAAAGTCGAAAAAACATATAAGCTTGTATAAGTTTCTATAACAATCCAACTTACATTTTATTGCCATGTATGGAAATATGCTAGAAAACAACAAAACTAGAAATTGGAAATGATGTTTTAGCAAGTTTCTTGCAAGAAACACAAAAAAATTTGGGAAACGTAGTCTTTTGAAATAAAAGAAATCTTTGACATCCGTGGTTGAATCCCGCGAGCGGAGCATGGGAGTTGACCTTTAATTTGAAACAAAATAAGCATATTATAACTAGAAATTTGCTCAAAAGTTTTCTTTTTCTTTTTCCTTATTTGAGAAGGGAAAATAAAGATAACGAAATCATCCACCTGTGCCACATAACCGATAGTTGCAATATACTATCATCCAAATATTGGCAAATGTAATGTTAAGGTCACAAGGAATTGGGCGATTTCATCCATTTTTCAACCTGATTCTTTTTGTTTATTGAGGTACCGAGAATCACACAGATTCTAACGAAATTCCTCAAAACAAATTAGCTCACCACAGTGCCGGAACAAAATGTGGGAACCCATCCGAGGCGGACACGTGTACCACCCACAGGCACGAGGTAATTTCTTAAAAATACGTACATGTACGCCCACTGACAGAGAGTTATATTGGCATTGAAAGGACATTGAAAGGGGTACCAACTTGTCAATAAAAAAACTAAGTGTACCCCAGAAATAGGGAATCTATATTATTTTTGTATTCCACCCTAGTAGCCCAACAACTGGAGTCCACCCAGAATCCTGTTGCTGTTAGTAGGGGGCTTCAAACATCAACTTTTTTAGGTGACTCACGTTACAATTCACCTCTGTATATTCACTTGTGAATCTTGCGGTGATTCACCTTTGGACTACACTCCTAACGTGATTCATGTGAGGAGTGAACTTCAGAAACTCATCTTTGTGACTTTTTGTGGCTTATTCAAGTGCGTCCTCAAACCTTGAAACTTCTCTTGTAGAAACTTCCGCAAACTTACGGATGTCTTAAACTTTGCGTGTGCGAGGGAATGAAAACGATTCACTAGTGAGTAGAGATCAAGAAGTTTGAAGGCTAGATTTCATGTTTGAAGCCCCCTAGTATTTTTGAAACTCTGGTTATGGACAGTAATGCAAATCTTTGTATATTCACTCCTTCTGATCATATTTTATCTGCTCTGTTAATGCATTATTTTAAGCATAAAGTTTGGCATGGAGCATAATATGGAAAGTACGTTGGGAAAACAAAAGTGTCAGTATTGAAAATCAATAATTAACCCCATACTATGTTTCAAAGTAAGCGTTCCAAAACTGCCTTTTTGTTGCAGTAGATGTTAAAAAAGAAGGAAAATTTGTATGGATTCCTTGAATTTTGTGATATTTATAAAGATGCCCTTGGTTCTTCAGAAATTGCACAAATACCCTCGGACCATAATTTTCAAGCAATTGATTTGTTGTGCTAATCACTTCTTTCTTTGTGTGTAGGCTACTTCTTTCCTATTTTGTTGCACTTTATTTTGTAACAACCACCCTCATAACATGGTTTCTAAGCTCTTGCATGGAAGAAAAGCAGTGGCCAACTTGTAAAGCAAATTTCATTGGAGCAAGCACAAGGGCCATTTGTGCTTGTGTGGGATGTGTCATGAACAATTTTGAAACAAGGAGAGCAATAGATTGGAAAAGAAGCAATGTGCGCATAAAGGAAGAAGAAAGTGGCTTGCCCTACAAATCAAATGCTTGAAAATTATGGTCCAAGGGTATTTATGCAGTCTCTAAAAAACCAAGGGCATCTATATAGATATGGCAAACGTCCAAGGGTATTTGTGCAATCTCTAAAATCCAAGGGCATCTATATAGATATCGCAAACTTCAATAGTATCCATTGAATTTTCCCTACAAAGAATGTGTGATAATTTTTTTGTCACATTTAACCTTTGAAGGTCCAAGCCTTTTTTTCTGTGAAAGTCACTAAAAACTACCAATTTTTGGAGAATGAATAAGAAAGTAGGAAAAAGTTTTTTTGAGAATCCAACCATAGGATCTTGCCCTAAATTATGAGAGGTACTTGTGGGAAACAAATAAGCTCATTATAGATGTAGAGGAGTAAGATATTGACATCTGAAGTGAATTTCTTTTTTCCGTGCTGCCCAAAATTTCAAAAGCCTTTGACCACTCTTATAGCAAAAAAATATTTCTACTATTCAAAGTTGAGGTTCAAATTTCTCCATGTAGAAGATCAAGTTTGGTATATGTTGGAGGCAGTGTTCCGGAAACCCATTTCCATTTTTTGCTAAGTTGCTAATACTGCGGGATGCAGGGAGCCAATACTGCTACATGCAAAGGAAATGGTAAAAGCACCAAAGATAAACGAAAAATTGAAATTTAGAGAAACTTTATATCCTGAAGTAGAGTACAATTTGCGAAGGGGAAGAAAGTTTTGTACTACATTACTTGCTAGTTTACAGGAATGTTTAAGCTACAATCACTAACCATGAAAGACAAGTTCAAAATTCCGGCAATTCTGGTATGAATTATCAGAAGTTATAAGGTGGACATTCTCACAAACATGTATCATTTGAGATCTGGCCCAGTGCCCCACTGTCAAACATTTGCAATGTGATACAAAACAAGAGACAAACATTGCCACAAAAGACAAATACAATGTCACTAGCTTCGGGATTGAACCCAACTTGCATGAAGCAAGACTACCCAATCTGCAGTACTAGTGACCTGCAGACCACAAGTTAGAGTCGGTGAAGCTGCCACTGACTCCAAGGCATCCACACTCTTGCTCCTCCGCAGCACCTGCCGGTAACTCCACGCTCCTTGTCATCTACACCACCTACCGCTAACTCCAGAGCATCCACGCTCCTGCTCCTCCGCAGCATCTGCCGCTAACTCCCCAGCATCCGCGCTCCAACTCCTCTGCAAGCCCCACTTAAGTAGAGGTTATTGAAATTAAGGATGAACTTAAGAACTTTGAAGCATGCTTGACCTCATAAAAACTAAGGATGAAGGGTCCAAAACTCTAAATGGTTCGAATGGTCTAATGGGAGGATAATGATTTGCTTGGGAAATAAACATCCCCATGTTGGCCAACTTTCACAGCACTTTTCTAGAACTCTATGGCTTCCTTATAAGGAAAAGTTTCAAGTGTGTAGTATTTCTAGCCGAACATGCGCACCACCAGAGGCAAATGTTTGCCTAGTCTATTCCTTTGACATGATTTTAGGAACTTTAGAGTTGAGAAGCATCTCTCATCCTCCACCGAGCCTAGAACCAAGCAACACGCAATCTCTGCAAGCTTAAAGTATTTTGAGAGAAGCTTGCTTAGATGGCATGATTGATTCATTTTTCGCCACAACTTGATCATTGGATTCATGTCAAAGGGAGCAGCACAAGCTGCCTCACAGTTTGCCTTCATGGTCACCTTGCAAAATCCCTGTTGATTGTTGAGGTTAGAGGAAGAGAGCATTTCCAGGGCTGTGTATGAAGTCTCCTCTGGCTGGCATCCAGCAAGTGCCCTGGCATGGCCATAGAACTGCTTTAGCACTTCCAAATGCTCAGGAAAGCTTTCCAATGCCCCGTCTTGCATCCAATACTATGGGTAAACAATCCCAAATGCATCTAAGAGCTCCTGCTGAGGAAACCTGCGATCCAGCTCATCTCAATGTTTTGTGCAATGTTTGTACACACAGCAAAAGGTTAGAACAAGGAATGTGGTTAACTCGATTAGATAAGCCGAACAACCATGAAGAACCAAACTTAAACATAAATTGCAAATACATTCAAAGACAATTGCAACTCAAGCATGACTGAGATAACATCAACATTTCCCATGAAAGCAAAGAAAGCAAGTCACGTATAAACAACAAGAGAACATTGACATTGACACAACAAGGCAGCTTCATGCTTGAATTCACAAGGCAGCAGTAAACTGCATTCTAATACAGCCCCTAAACACTGAAAACAAGAGCCTTGAGACTTTTAAGTAACAAGTCTAGAACCAAAAACAGTTGACTCGCCTTGACCTTCACGGATTTAGTTTTACCCTAAGGTATGAAAGAGTCAGCCAACTATTGACATTCAACCCACTAACCCTGCTCTTATCACCTTGAATAGCAAGCTGAATGAACACTTGACATCAAAAGATCTGCCGAAACCTTATAGCAAAGACAAAGACCTTAACCTTCAAACTAGCAGCTCCAACCCTAAACTAAACAACAAAACAAAGCCCACGCATGAAAGCTGAAAGAACTGCCTTCACATGACAGCCCAAAACGGATTCAAAATTTCAAAAAGGCAGGACTTTTTCCCATCTCAAAACACGATTCCCAAATTAACATTGCTGCAGCATTTAAGCACAGTCCAAAACCCAATTTTACAAACTGAAACTAAAGATATGAACCTAGCATAAACTTGCAGACATGAGGGCACCATTGAAAACAAACCAATGTATTGCCTTCAACCAGATAACAGCAATAGCTTCCTGCTTCCAAACCACAACATATTGGCGCCTCACTTGCACAAGTGAAAACCCAGCATTATTGCAAAAACAATGACATCAAACTTTGCATAAAAACAAATATAGTAGTCTTATAAAGCAAAGAAAACAAGCAACAGCCAATCACCATCTCACATGAGAATTGCCACTAGATATTCTATTGAACCTAGGTGTACTCCTCCTGTGACACAAATAATTGTTGCACGCTCTACTTGTCATGGCAGCGGGCAAACACCTTGGTAAAACCAAAATTGAAGAACAGACATGAGACTCCCTCTTCTCCTGGCATTTTGTTCTACTCTAAAGGTATGTCTTTTTACTCTAGCAACACCAATCCATTGTAGAGTTTAAACTCTACACTGCTGTAGGCTGTCCTCTGCTCAATAAATAGTCTTGCAAGCTCTTCCTGGCACAACTTAATAGATTGCATAAAATCACAAATAAAGATATCTTGGAATTGCGTCAGTTTTATCAAACTTTTCACAGCATTGAACAAGGGAATGAAGCAATCCAGCAATAGAAGAACCTCAATGTTGCAGAGGTAGTCGAAGATGTCTGATGCTCCAGCAACAACTTTTTGTCCAAGGCCAGGAGTCATGTCCATGCACATCTTGACAAGTAGAGGCTTGTACTCAGCCATGATTCTCATTGCAAGACTCCTCATTGATATCCACCTTGTCTCCACATTGTGCACCATTTTGTTACCTTTAGTTTCCATGAGGTCAGCAAGCTTCTAGAGTTTGGCGTGTCTTCTGTTACTGCGGCAGAAGTAACTGTAGATAGACTAGAACATGCCCTCCAAACTTGAAACAAGTGGATACTTCGATAACATCTCCACAACAAGGTTTATATTGTGCAATGCACAACCGGCTCCCAAACTGAAGGGAGCCTACTTATTGCGGATCTGCTTTGTAACCCTTGACTTGGCGCCTTGGAAGGTGCTAACTCCATCTGCACCAAAACAGACCACATTGGAAGCAATCTCTGTAAAAGTCAGACCGCCCTCTTCCAACAAAGCATTCATAATTACAATCATAAGGTGAATGGCAGTGCCACACTCCAAAACAGAAGAGAGGTGGAGCAAGTAGGGAATTCTTTCCCACAAATCCATACAATACACGTGAACGCCCACCCAACACGTCTGGTCTACGGCCGTTACTTTGTCAGCGCTGATGGAGACAAACCTGGCAGACTGGACTACGGATTTTAGAGCACCCAACACAAAAGCGTGGAGATGCTCACTAATTTCCCAGCCTGCTGTTTTGGATCAGTGCTTCCTTGGGACGTTCTTTACTTTCAGGTGCCTTAGTAAGTATTGCTCTCATTCGTAATCACACATTGGACGACCGTGATTCAAAACATGAAATAAGGTTGAGAACTGCACTCCCTTGCATTTGTGCTCTCCTTCAAACCCCGCATTGAGTTGTGCAGCAATGGTCATGCCTTGCTTCCGTGCGGCCCACAACTCGCAATACTTCAGGTGTTTGCACTCCCGATTCTCATATGAGTCACCTTTTTTTAGATGTGCCAGTGGAACTCCGTCTTCACAACAGAGCCTCTTATCCTCGTGTTTCTCCAAGTTATCAGCTTTTGGAACCATCACTTTTTTGCGGCCACTGATAGTGGTACAGCTCCGGCATATGACAACTATCAAGTCACCACTGGTGTTGAACTCCCCCTTTGCCCAAGCAAACTTGCAGGCCCACACCTCCTGCTAGCAACACATAATGGTACTCGCTGCAATTTTTTGTCTCTTTCGAGAGGAACTCAGAGTTGCGAGTGTCTTTGTCTTCCTCAACAGCTCAGCTTCGTCATTGCTCAAAGTGTCATTCTCAATGTCATTGACACCAAGTGACATGACAATTGCCTCTAAGGCTAGTGAAGGTTGGGTTGTGGGATGTAGTAACGACTCGGACACATGAGTGTCTGAAACATGGGTCACCTCCACAGCCAGCAAGATGTACTTCCCCAATCCATTCACATTTTGGCTGGAGACAATAGTGCGTACCCAAATTTTTTTGGGGAGCTTTAGTCGTGGTGCCATACTGGCTGAATACTTGCAGTATCACATCCAAGCAAACCCAACATTGGTAATTTAGTACCAACCAGAATTGAAAAGCATAAAACAAGAGCTCTAAATCTTGAATATAGCAAACAAGGTGAAATAGAATTCAAGAATTGGCACAACCCAGAAATGAAGAATTCCACCTCAAATGATAGTAGGAATCCCCTCCAGCAGATCAGCGTAAGTGCACCAAATTCTCCAAGTGAACAACAAATTTTGGCGCCCCTCAACCCCAGCTAAAACAATGCAAATCCAATCCACGCCCTTAGCAAATCAATACAAGTGCACCACTCCACTAGAAGTCCCCAATAGATGAACAATGTTTGCCGAGAGCACATTGCGTTGGATCAACGCAACACTCAATCGTAGTAGATCAGCGGAAATCAAGCACATCCAGCGCAAGTAAAGACTCAAATTGAGCAAAAGTAAAGCAGTGTACAAAAGAAGCAACGTGTAGCAAAGCAAGGGAGGCAAATCAAAGTAGTTGCTGCTCAATGCTTGACAATTCAAATGAACGTGAATTTAATGGGAAAGGGAAGCTCCTTGATTACGCAATGCCATCGTCAATGTCAGCAAGGAACAAAGAGCTCCATGTCCCGATGTCTGCAATCCGCATCCAATTCCGAGAAGCAATGAATGCAGGAGGCAAATGGCGCCTCGCGGATTTCATGTCAACCAAGAACTAGCGCAGGATCCAACATTGAAACACCAGAATGCGCATATTCTAATCAGCGCAATGCTCTCAATTGAATCATACACCGCGTGATTACAAAGAATTGCTCATTGCACCGCAAGATTCTTTGCAAGGCAGCCGGTACGCAAGTAAAGCCCTTCAAAAATGGCGCTCTCATGTACATAAATGAGAATCAATAATAATGGCCAGCTTGTCAGGGAAGGCTTTGCATGGCGGCGAGTTTGCAACAGCAACGGAACCCCAACAGCTCCAAGTAAATGCATTGTTGCTTTGGTAAGCAGGTAAGACCCTAAACCCTATCTTTGCTTGCTTTTGTAGTCTAACCCCCTACTAACTAATTCATGCTATTTGTGCACAGGAGGTAATGAAGAAGTAGCAGGTGGCGAAGTGTATAGTGGAAATGTAGCGCTGTTGGCGACATGTGGCTGCATCGTGGAGCAGAGGAGCAATAGGGCGGGAAGCAACAGAGGGGACGGGCGCAATTTGCAGGGTGGCGGGAGATTAGGCGCCGCGATCTCATATTTGCCAAGTAATTATTCTTGCTCAATTTCTGATTTTTCCCATGTTGTTTTGAATAGACATGTAGCGTAGGTGTAATTTTTGTAGAAACTCAGCAAAAATTAGCCAGTTTAGTGAACACTAGTTGGAGGCTTTTCATATTAATTGTAGGTGTACAACATACTTCAAGAAATCTTCAAATGCCAAAAGGTCATGAAATTTACAAATACTCTAGGCAAAATTGGAGGTTTTATGAAAAATTCAAATCACATTGATCAAAATAGTGAAAACCAAGGATTCTTAGCCTATTACAACTTGGGAAAAAGTGAATGAAAAAACAAATACTCAAACCACTTAAAAAATCAAAGCACCAAATTTTATAAGGGGAAAAAGGAATGGAGGTTTAGGAGTCCTCCAAGATGGACACCTTCCACTCCACTCCCTTTACCCAAGTGTCCACACCTTATGCGCAAAAAGGCTGACCCTCTTTGAAGTCAACACCCACCTACAAAGGAAAGGCCCTGCCCAAATTGCTCCTTCTAGCCTAGCTTCAAAAAAATCTTAATAACTTCTTCATTGAATGTAGGAATGAAGAAAAAATTAGAAGCCCGCATAGGTCTTTGAGTTTTCCACTTTCAATAAAAGTTTCAAAGAATTACATGTGCATGCCCAAAATCCATTTGTCCCCCTAGGGATTAGTTGGGCATTTAGGGGTTAACCCCTAAATGTATGAGTGTGTTGTTGTGACCAATACAATACAAGGTGTTTTTCTTGTATTTGAAATAGATCCACACCTTTATTACATTTGCAATTAACAAAAATTTGGAGAATAGATTAAAGCAGTTTTGGTGAGCTTCTTGAGATCCTAAATTAAAACTTCTTATTGACAGCAAATACCAATTATACGATAGCGTATATACTATGCACTATGGTCATTTAAGAGTTAACCCTTAAATGACCGAAAGGCCTTTTGCGACTAGTACAATAAGGGGTATTTTTCTTATATTTGGAATGGATCCACACCTCTACTACATTTGAGGCCAACAATGAAGTTGGAGAATAGATCAATGTGGTTCTAGTGAGCTACTTGAGATCCTAAATTCAAATTTCTTATTGATAGCAAATGACAATTATACGTCAGCCTACATACGGTTCCCTATGGTCGTTCAAGGGTTAAACCATAGCTAGTCAAGGGTTAAACCATAGCTAGAAGCACAATGGTTAGTGTTTTCATGTCCCATCGAACCAAGTGAGACAGTTCGGGCTTTTGATACTAGAAGGAATGGATGTGCAGTCCTTGTGAAGCCAAAGGGAGTGCAACAAATCCATCAGCTTGGATTATTACTTGGGGTAGTATAAAGACACCCCTCTCCAATGAGCGTAGAGATCCAGAAAATTATAGAGTCAGCCAAACAAAATAACAAAAAAAATCTTAGCAAAATTTGAAATTTTCAAATCAAAATTGATCAGGTTATTTCAAAAACATCTAATCATAGTATAAATTTGTAAGCAACATCAGATATATGCACGCAAAAAACCGGTTGAAAATGAGAAATGTCAAATTTTCAACAACAGATAGAGCTCAAAGTCTCCTCAAGCATCCCTTGTGTCCAGGTGTGATAATGTTCTAAGAAACAGTGATGGCAAAGATTGCAAGCTAATGAATCTCAATATTAGGGGATTTTAAACATAAAATCTAGCCTACTAGTTTCTCATTCAGGTCACTAGTGAATTATTTTTGATCACTTATATGTCCAAAGTTTAAGACACTTGTGTGAGTTTGCGTTTAGGGTTCAGTTTTTGTAACAACAACGCTGCAAGAGCAAGACCAACACAAGCAAGGCAAGTACAAGGAGCAAGGCACAAGTGGGAGCAGGATGGGTGGGTGGCGACCTCCGTTTGCATTTACGCTTGTGTCCAAATTGTTGCTCACCAAAGCCACGAAAGTGGATTTTTGGAGTTCAATCCTAAGGTGAATCATGTTAAAAGTGAACTTCAGAGGTGAGTCACCTCTTTGTTCACTAGTGAATCCACCAAGGTGAATGACAATGCGAGTCACCTAAAAAAATTGATGTTTGAAATCCCCTAATGACAAAAGTTGTAACAAGTATTCTAGAGGTCAACCTTTGTTATTATGTTTTATTTGTTATAAATTTTTTTTTTTAAATATACATTCTTTCCCCTACTGCACGCCTTAGGGGCTAGGGCATCCTTCCATGTGAGCAATGTTTTTGTTTGAGGCAATAAATCGCTAGAAAGTTAAAAAAAAATTAGGAGCCTCAAATTAGCACCAAAGCGAGTGAAAACACTGGGTGTGATTTGGCAAAATTCACTAATGAAGGGACTACTTTTGCCCCCCTTTTTCAACATGTCAAGCCACAATGATTTGTTTTAGATGTCTTTTTGCACTAAAAAGCTGAAGATTGCATGTGGACTTCACCAAAAAATAAATGAAAGAAGCCAGATTTGCACCCAAAAAAAAGCAATTGCCAAACTAGCACCAAACACAAAATTCCAATTTAAACACTGCATGTGAGGAGGTGGCCAGTCAAACCATTTCTGGCCCACCGATAATCGATCTGATGGGATTCCAGAAAAATTGGAACTCCCATCTGACTAATTACTGGTAGGCCAAAAATAGTTTGACCAACCACCCTCTCACATGGAAGGATGCCCTTAGTTGTTTGCTAAAGTAAGGGACTTGTAATTGTTATCAAACATTGAACAAATCAATGCTTTCTTCATAGATATTGATTAGAGAATTTATTTCCTCAAAAAGATAACATTTTTTATAAAAGTTGTCATATTGCTTTCCATTATATTTATGTTGTCAAAGTTTATGTTTTTACTTTAGGGTAAGTAATTTCTTCCAAGTTCAACTAAGAAAATATGAAATCTTGGCAAAATTTGTTCATTTACACACCTTTAGAGTATAATAACCACTTAGCATCCAAAGAAATTGTGGTTTTAAAATTGGGTTCAAAAATAAATAAATATCAAACAGGTCATTCCTTGGATGTAAGAAAGTATGACTACTGTAGGTTGAGAGCAAATTCAATAATCAAGTGCCAGATTAATTATTTCTTGAGAAAATTTTAATTAGGCATCAAGTTTAGTAAGTAGTTGAGGGTTAGGCATTTTCAAAGAAATTTATTACTATATGATAATCAATTAATTTTTTTAGTAGAATCAAGTCTTTTTCAAAGTATCTTTGACTTTCCAAAATTAGGCCTTAGTACAAAGTTTGTAGTAGATTGAGCCCTCCTAAAATTAGCCTTTGCTTTTTAGAATTAGTTAGGCTTAACAACTTTTACAATATTAGGCAATTCCGTTTCTTGTTTTATTTGACATTAAGAGAATAACTTACAGAATAATTGGGCTAAATTTTGAGTAATTATTTTATACCAAACCTACTCTCAACCTACAGTACAAGCATTTGGAGAATCTAGTAGGTTGTTTTTTTAGTGATTCTACAAGCTAATTGTTTGATGATTTATTGGATGATTTCTTGGATGATTTGGATAGGTTGTTTCAAAAATCATAAAACTCTGATTGAACACGTGCATAAGAATTATATTACATTGGCTTTAGTCTCTATCCCATGTTATACATTTCTTTTCTATAAATACATATGTATATAGGATTTTCACCCATCGAGATGACATGTTTATGATAAGCAATTTATGCATTAAATAATGAATCCAACAAAACCACGAGAGTGACATGATATTTTAAATTGTAAATCTTATGTATGTTCCTTAATTTCATTATCTATGTAAAATTTATGAAATACCTTCTCTCAACATGTTGATATAAAATGAAACATTCTCCATTCTTCCTGGTGTTTATTGTTAAAAATTAGCAAAGAAGCTATTTAAATTGTTTAAAAATCTACCATGCAAACTAACGTTCAATTGAAACTTTCATTTGATTCCTTTATGAATAATTAGTTTTAAGAAATTAAGTTGGGCATTTGTGATAAAGCTGCTTCAGTAATTGATAAGTAAGGACATGATAGCCATGTAATATGAACATTAAAGTTAGACCGATAATTAGTACAAAAAATAAAAAACTACTGCTGCATGTCTCACATATATCTTGAAAATCAAAGGTCTGTTTTTTAGTTATGTGCTAAAATTTGTTTGAGCTATAGGATTATACATGAACTTTTTTTTCATGGCCCACGTTTATGGATCATTTATATGCTTTAAAAAAAAATTATGTCTATGTTCAATTTCTATGTTTCAATAAAACTTACATTAACCCTCAAGGTCCTAAATCATCTTAATGAAACCTTCTTGATTTATCTTGTAAATAGTTCTTATGGGATTTCTACCTCTTACAAGTATATTAGAATCATATCACTAAAACTTAATCAAAATTTGGTCAAACATGACTATTTCAAAGGCAAGAAAAAAAGTTACAATTGTCCGTGTACTTCAAACGCTTGTTTTATTCTCCATAAGGTAGCAACACCCATAACCACTAAGGATTTTGGAGTGGGAAAATCAATTCATGATCTTTGAAAAAAATATTGTTAAGTAAGGAAGAGGAGATAAAAAATATTGGCATCAATTTGAAGGTTTCAATTGCAAGCATTTGTTAACAAAGATTTTTCATAACTCCAAAATCATTGAAAATCTATAGTTGTGTAGGAGATACTAAAAAAGACGCTTAGTGAAGTCTTTAGTGTGCTCATACGCTCATAATACTAACTTGAGGAGTTTTTAAATAGTGAGATGGGGTAGTTGCAAGAATGACCTCTATTTTGTCTCAAACACCCTTAGTACTGGTAGTACTAATAGTACTACCGAGCTTTTGGAATAATTTTTTTAAATAAAATAAAATACAAAAAATTTGTAAAGCACTTAAAATAGCATACTTGTGAAAATTAGACTTAGAAAATTTTTATTCTAAAAGTTATGCACAAAACAAAATCACCTTAAAAAGCCAATTTCTTTCTTGCTTTTTAGAAAATAGTAAAATAATTCAAAAGAATAAAATAAAAACTGGCCATTTGAGAACCCATTAAACACATTCACATGGTACAATTGCTTTGCTAAGGAATTTCTTTGTATTTTGCAAATGAAGGGAGATAGGATGCCCACTTTGAGACAATGTAGATGCCATGGAATTTATAATTTTGCAAAACCCTTCTACGAATGCGTGTAAACATGCTCCATAAACAACATCCCTGATTTATAGCCCTAGAAAAGCTTTTTTGGACCCAAACTAGTACTAAAACCCCCCAAAATGGCCAAGATAGACACCCATTTGGGGGTTGCTTAAAAATAGCAAAATGATTTTAAAAAACACCAAAAAATCATTAAACGTCAATAACTTGCATGTTCATGTTACTCTAAAAGGACAAGTCAGTATGACTTCTTTTGAAAAAGTTACAAGCAAAAAACAAGTTGCACAAGGTGAGGGGGACAGAATGTAGTATAGGTCATTCTTGCAATCACCTGATGGGGCACTCAAAATTGTCATGCCAGTCAGAATACCTTATTCATTAGATTTCCACTGAATTGAGAGATAATTGTAAGGAAATTTGATGAAAGGTTTTATTGCAATTTAGCTCGAGTTGTGCTAAATTGCAGAAAACCTTTCAAAATTGACCTAAAATTAGAAGGTTTTTATGTCAATTCAAATGAAAACTCTACTTTTAATGGAAATTGCTAATTTGGGTCCAACGTGATTATTTTGAGAGGTGCCCAATCTCCCATTTTAATGAATATGGTGTTTCACCCCAAACCATCACTTTGTCACCCATAACCAATTTATTTTGAATTTGTTAGTCACTGACAAAGTAGGCAACGTCAATGAGGACACTCACAAAGAGGGGTGTTGCTACCTTACTGCCTATGCAACTGCTAATTTTCATATCTGAAGTCCATGTTATTTTTTGCAACAAAAATCCAAGAGGCCCAATTATAATAGTGCTTAGCTAAGATGAAGGTATCCGGACAGAATATTCATTTCATCTTAAGAGAGCATTCATTGTAGCCAAATACCCCTTGCATCTCCCCAACACTGAACGTGCTCGGCTACTTTCATGTTAAGGAGAATGATCTTATCCAAGCATTTTTCTTACACAGGTGCATCTTAGCCAGGTACTACTGTATGTGCCTACCAAAGCTCTCTGATTTTGATGCAAAAATTACAAGTTCTGAATTCGACAAACTTCTACCTGAAAATTGAAAAAATCCATGGAAAAGAAATTAAATTATAAACTGAAGCTTAGAATTTTGAAATCCACAATTTTATGAACAAAGTCTCAAAGTTTAATCTGTTGATCAAAATCAAATGTTCTAAAGCGTGATGTCAAGTTGTTATTATAATTTTGATTTTTGGATATTTTGAGTGCACTAGCACTATGTTTGACAAAAGTCGATTATATATGGATATGTAGTCAAGCTATGCGTAAAATTGATTTGTCCATGTTTGGCTAAACTGATGTAACTTCTTAAAATTTGGAATACAACATACAACGCTAATCACATAAATAATGACTGTTCAAGAATTATAGCTTCAACATATTATAACATGTCCACCTTTGATCAAAATGCCTGATTACAATGTTGTAAAAATAGGCTCTCTACAAATGAGTTTTTACTCATAAATGGAGAAAATTTACTACCTATCACATACGGTATTTCCTATATTTGAACATGATTATCTACCTCTTCTTATATATTGGCGGTGGCGGCGGTTGTTGTTGCACTCAACGGTTCCATAGGTGAGGAGGACAATTCCACAAAATCCATTTTTAATTGCACTTAAAAATAAAGTAGAGTTCAAGTTTAATTAAAGTTATAAACGTAATAAAGTAAAGTTTGAGGGCACGGGGATAGGGGCACAATTAGGAGTCACGGAGATAGATGGGCATATGGATTGGGGGCATGGGGATAGGGGCATGAATAGGAGTTACAAAGATAGATGAGCATATGGATTGGGGGCACGGGGATAGGAGGTCACAAGAATAGAGGGGCATATGGATAGGGGGCTCTTAGATAGAGGGACATGGGGATAGGGGGCACAATGATAGAGGGGCACGGGTAAGGGCACGGTGATAGGGGGCATGGGGATAGGGGGTGGGGGGCATAATCCCATAAAATTAAATTAGAAACAAAGTGGAGTACAAGTTTAACCAAAGTATATCTTGGAAAAAGGTAAAACTAAATGGATGCTAAATGGATACTAAATGAATTTATTGCTAATTGGATGCTAAATGTGTTTATTTTTGCTAAATGAATGCTAAATGGATCTACCTATGCTAAATGGATTTACTTATGCAAATGGACGCTAAATGGATTTTTTTTTCTGTATGAGTTTGTAAACTGATTTAGCTTTACTAAATGGGTTTACAAACTCATCTAATTATACAAAAAATATTGATTTGATGCATCCATTTTTAGTTTGATTTCCACCTAAAAATAGAATAGAGCTCAAGTTTGACCAAAGTAGACAAATTAATAATAGAGTAGAGTATAAGTTTAACGGAAGTGAAATTTGGACAAAAGTAAAACTAAATGAATGCTAAATAGATGCTAAATGGATTTTTGAAAATTTTTAATACAAATCCTAACCTCTTCTTCACAAAGTCACCATCACTCATTTTTGCTTAGCTAAATGGATTTACCAACTATGGTTATACAAAAAAATTGGATGTGTGTCTGTGCGTGTATGCGCAATTGCGCATGTATGTCAGTTTAAGGAATCCATTTTTAGATTGGCTTTTGCCTAAAAATAGAATAGAGTACAAGTTTAACCAAAGTGAAACTTGGACAAAAGTAGAAGATGGATGCTAAATGGATTTTTTTTTAGTTTTTTATACAGATCTTAACATATGCTAAACAAAGTCACCATTACTCAATTACCTTAGCTAAATGGGTTTACCTTACCAACTAGTTTCTATGTATAAAAGAATACAACCTTTTCTATATATAGAAAATTACATCCTTTTGAAATGCTCATTTTGATTAGTTGAGAGAAAGTGTCATGGTGCAACTTCCAGTGACATGTTTATCTTTTTAAAGGGGAGAGAGGGTTACATGCATAAAGTGGAGAGAGAGATGTATGCATAAAGTGGTTTTTAGTGAGACTTTATTTTGAATTATGTTAGTGGCATTTGTGAGTTAATTGATCATTTGTGGTTTAATTTTTCAAATTGACCACATAAATAAGATTGCTAGCACAAAACCTGCTTATTGCAAGGACATTCATGTTGCCTCCATTTGTACAACGGGTACTTAACCCCTAAAGGACCAACTGTCCCCTCAAGGGACAAATGGATTTTGGGCATGTACCTACAACTAATCTACTTTTTATGACTTTTTGAGACTTTTATTGAAGGTGCAGAATTCAAATATCTATGTGGGCATCTAATTTTCTCTTCATTTTGACATTTATTGAAGAAGTTAAAAATGAATTTTTGGAAAACAAGCAAGATCAGGCAGTCCAATTTTTTTTTTTAAATTGCATTTCAAAAAAATAAATAAATGAAATAGGTTCTTTAGACTTTTATTTATATATATATATATATATATATATATATATATATATATATATATATATATATATATATATATATATATATATATATCTAAAGAACCTTTTTTACTTTTTTATTTTTTTGAAATGCAATTTTAAAAAAAAATTTGGGCTGCTTGATCTTGCCCGTTTTCCAAAAATTCATTTTTAACTTCTTCAATAAATGTCAGAATGAAGAGAAAATTAGATGCCCATGTAAATTTTTGAATTCCTCATCATCCATAAATTTTTCAAAAAGTCACGCAAAGTAGTTTAGCCACAAGTGCATGCCCAAATTCCCATTTGTCCCCCAAAAGGGGGCTTGGTCCTTTTGGGGGTTATCACAATTATTTATTAATATAGAGATTGTAAACTTCTAAAAGATAAGGGGTTTTATTTAAGCAATTTTTATTTTTCACTAGCTTTCAAGAGTGTAAATCTTTTGCAAACATTCTAAGTGGAAATTGAGAAAAAATCTTTACAAAATAGTTGCATGTCCAATCTCTTGTAACAATCTTCTCCTTTGATTCAAGGAGATGATTGATTTCTTGTAGCTACTTGTATATTCTCATATGAAGGTGAGAATAAGCATATTAGGTTCAACCATTGCATATGACATACTGACCTTTTAGTGATGTTCATCCGCCATGGGCTTAAGTCAAAATCCACTAATAGAGACAAAATTTGGTAACATATATATCATTTTCTATATGAACTGTACGTTGGAGAAGTATTCTTGATCTTCTATGTTAAGTACATTTTAACTAGAAAAACTATCATTAAAATATCAACACAGAATGACAAATTGATCTATAATAACAAATAACACCTCTGTTTTGCACAACAATAACGTATTTGATTTCAGTTACTTCTAGACACATAGTAAATACAACAACGACCCCAATTCAAAAATGAATATAAAAAACCTCTTTTGTAGTTTTTTTGCTTCTTCACTTATAAGTCATTATCAATATACTAAATCATTCGATCTTTGATTGTAGTTAGTGTATGCCACATATAAAATATGTTTTTGGGCATTTCATTGTATGCCACCATATCAATCATGTCTTTGAAACATGTCAATGAAAAGATGGGTGCTTTGAATGTGAAACGTATAAAGTGCAACATAAAGCAACAAACATCTAAAGACCATATGAGATGTTCATAGCATCCCTTAATAATTTGTTTTTTATTATCATTGTAAGCAAAGGTCTTAGGATAAAAGTTACTAACATAAATTAGAGCAATTGTTTGCTACTGGTTTTTATTGGCATTCAAAGTTGGCAACTCCTTGACGTTTTTGACAAATTCTTTTGTTGGTTTATGGTGACTTGTACTTAGAACCCCAAGAATATTTGGCCCAATTTTGACGTGCCTTTGTAGGCACTTCTGAACTTGGATCTGGGCAAGAAAACGAAATGGATAGAAACTTCTGTCCTTACAAAATATTTTCCAAGTCAGAGGTTCTTATTAGAAAGGTGCTCTTCAATGCAACAGCAATAATGGATCCTTTTCCTCGTTCTAGAAAATGCCTGGACAGGCATGCAGGCAGGCATTGAAGCCTGGAGCACAACAGTGGCGAGAAAGAATACAGTGACGACCAAATGAATCAATTTATAAAAAAGCTAAACCCCTTCATCCTAAAACTTTTATAAACACTGGTTTACAAGGGAATAGATTGCACATTCCTTAAAGTATGTTCATATTTGGTGCTAGGAGGGGTATTAGCAATATGAATGCGGTCTAAAACTATATCCAAATGCATCTAATTCTCCTTTGTTAATACATTTCTTAACATCAAGTGTGAACATACCTTAGAAATCTAGCTGATAGAAATATTGCTTATGAAAACCCTTCTTGCAGAAACCTTGCTTGTAAAAATGTAGGATGCAGAACTAAAAGTTAACCCTGAAGGCTCAAGTAGCATTTTTTTTGGCAACATAGCAGTTTTGGGTAGCTCACTACAAGTGGATGTTTCTTCTTTTTTCATTGAAATTTTAGGGTCATGATGTGCCCAAGGAGTAGCTTAAAGGTCCAACAAATTTCATAACTTTTGACTACATGGTTCAAAAGTTATTGTAGGAGATGTAGTTTTCTTTGTTTGTCAAGCAGCTTGGGCAGCTCAGAAAACTTCTTAAATATTTTATTTTATTTTATTATTTTATTTTTGAATTGGTTCTTTAGATTTACATATATGTGGGAAGCTTTGAATCATTCAATTGTGATTAATAAGATGAAAGTTATGAATTTTGTTAGTTTGCACCATACTTACAAGCAAACTAAAACTCTTCATAGCTTCCCTCACATTAATTGAAATCAAATGATTCAAAGCTTCCTACATATAAGTGAATCTAAAAAACCAATTTCAGATTTTTATGTTAAAAAAATATAAATTTTAAAGAAGTTTTTTGGGCTACCTAACTTGCCCCTCCTAGTTTTGAAAAATCCTTGCATAATTTCTTCAATAAATGTCAAAAGGAAGAAAAAATTAGATGCCCATGTAGATCCTTGAATTCCCCATCTTCCAAATTTTTTTAGAAAATCACACAAAGTAGTCTAATTGTAAGTACTTGCCCAAAATCCCATTTGTCCCCCGGAGGACAGTTGGTCCTTTACGGGTTACAAAACTCATCTTAGTAAATTTGGTTTCACTTAAACTGTTCTAATCTTGGAATTTTATCACAGATATTGATGGAGTTTTGTGGAGAGATACCTAATCTACTGCTCATTTGATTGTGTATTTCGTTTTTAGAGTAATGGATTTTGTGATAAAATGTGATTTTGAATGTATTTTGGGAATAAGGAATTGTGTCCGTAAAGCTCAAAATCATCTAATAAACATTTCGGAAGGAGAAGTTTAACTTTCTTTTTGAACAGGACTCCTGTGTGAAAATTGCAATGTCCATCTGAGACCAAAATCAATCCTAGTATCTACAGTGACGTATAATAATCACTCTTGTTTTGTAAGTTTTTATAACTTTATCTTATTGGATTTATCATAATACTTTGGAATGTTGCTTCTACAAACTAAACGTGCTTTATAGGTCAAGTTCCTCTTTCACCCCTTCTCCTAAAAGCCACTTTATATTGAATAGACTATGTTATAGAAAAAGAAGGTTACAGCAATGCGAATGAAGTAGTGTTTGTTGGGAGCAGTTTAATTATCTAAACTTCATGGATCTCGGTGGTAAATTTTATTTTCACTGGCTCCGTGAGGAGTTGATTCCAATAAAGAACCAACACATTTCTTCTCTTAAGAGATTCTCAAGTCCCCACATGACAGCAAAATCACTTTACTTCACCATAGTTGAGTGTATTGTGGTGGTAAGTACCCCACCTAAGTCCAAGTTATAATGACCACCTCATTGGTATGCCAAGGCCAATGCTTCTAAACCAAGGCCACAAATACCTCATATGTTGTAAGAACAAATTGGTAAAAAAATTAATATAAAAATTGATAAAAAAATTTTGATTCATGAAAAAATTTAGTTTTATCGTTACGGTATGTTTATATTTCCTCTTATAAGTCAAATTTACAATCCAAACTATAAAAGATTGCAAATAAAGGTGTTGTTTATATTGTTTGTAAAGCTTGCTAAAAAATACTTGAAATAACAAGATTTCAAGTTACTTCTTTTCAAGTGAATTGGACAATTGCTACATCACGTATGTCATACTGTCATAATCATATTGAATTGTTTTAAGGGAAAATATAAAAAACACTCTCCATTTTTTCAAAATATCAAATATACCCCTATATTCTTTGAAATATAAAAATTAAACCTGGTTTTATGTAGGAATATCAATTATACCCCTTGTTCTTGTTCTTTGGGACCTTCAATTATTATGAAACATCAAATATTTTTTGTATTATTTGAATTATAAAAGATATCCCTAATTCTCTTGTTCTTCTTTTTGCAATTTTTTGTAAATGTTTGGATGATAATGAAAAGCTCAAAAATTAGTTGTATGTTGAATGCAAGCCAAATCTTGGAAGAAAGCTCTTTAAACTCTATATAAGGTGTTTGCATGTAAGTTTATTGTGATCAAAGCCATTGCAATGATTACATAGTAATTTTTGTTTTTTGTTTTTATAATTAAAAAAAATTACACTAAAGAAGTACAAAAAACTAAGAATATTAATGATACTTTTAATAATAACTAGGAATATAATTGATATTCCTACACAAAGCCAAAGGTATTTTTTATATTTCAAATAATATATGGGTATATTTGACATTTTGATAGAGTTGGGGGTTATTTCTGATATTTTCCCTGGTTGTAAACTGGTTATCTCACCCTTAGATGCATACACTGTAATTACTTTTCAAGTGAGTTGGACAATTGCTACACTGTTTGTTCAATTTCACATATTAGTTGCATTCAACCATATCCAAGATTCCAAGTGCATTGCCTCTAAACGGATTCATATACCTGTATTATAAAGCTTCTCGTATTTCAGGCAATATAATTCTCTCTTAAACCCTGAACGTCACATGGACTCTGGAGATATGGTACCAAATACGATCGTAACCAGTATTTAGAAGTTTGAATCTACTGGAAATTAAGTGTTACAACCATACATATTGAAGGGTTGTATGACGGGGGTGCATAATTTTTTTTGGAAAGCTCTCAGAACAGCTCAAATACGTCCGTATACGCGGCCGTACATAAGGCCGCAAAGGGCTTTGGTGCCGTTTAGGGGTTCCCCTGAATGGCCCGAAAGCCCTTTGCGGCCATATGTTTAGACGTATTTGAGCTGCTTTGAGGGCTTTCCAAAAAAATATATGCACCTACCATCATACAACCCTTCAATATGTATGGTTGTAACACTTAATTTCCAGTGGATTCAAACTTCTGAATATTGGTTGCGATTGCATTTGGTACCGTAGCTCCAAAGCCTAAGGACCCTTCAAATGTTAACCCCAAAACAACATTGGGGACATAATGTGTCCTCAACCAATTTTTGAAATTAAATAAATCCTTACCTAAATGTTATTTTTAATAGTTTATTTTTTTGAAAACATCTCTTTGAACTTTAATTTTTGCTTCAAAAATCTGATTTTGTAAATGATTGATTATGATTTTGCTATTCAAGATTTGGTGCACGGGTGTTCATTGTTATCTTGAGTTTATGTATAGTGCCCCTCAGTAAGTTTACGTTTAGATTGATTTTGTCATGTACTGAACTTTGCAAAAGATAGCCTAAATTTTGACTTTTTTGCTTTGCTCAATGGTTTTGTAATTCTTGTGCACTCCCAATCAAGTACATCAAATTTTAGTTCCAAAAAATCAAATATCCATTTTTGGTGAATTGTTTTGTATTAAATTCATGGTTTTACATGAAAATTGATTGAAGAAAATTGGTGATGAATTTTTGAGATTTGATTGCATGAATATGTAAGGAACATCCATATGCACCTTTCATGTTCAAAAAAATAGCACTAAGTAACAAGAACATGATCTACAAAGAAATCAATGTGAAATCAACATGGGGTGTGATAGGACCAAAATTTGTAAAATTGATATCTTTACTTTCTAATAAGCTTTTTGGCTAAGTAAACATATTTTCATACTCAAATGTACAAATATAATCATGGCGTACAAGTCAAATAGCAAAATATGATTTTCATATAGAAATATTGATTTTACAAATTTTGGTCCTATCACACCCCATGTTGATTTCACATTGATTTCTTTGTAGATCATGTTCTTGTTACTCAGTGCTATTTTTTTGAACATGAAAGGTGCATATGGATGTTCCTTACATATTCATGCAATCAAATCTCAAAAATTCATCACCAATTTTCTTCAATCAATTTTCATGTAAAACCATGAATTTAATACAAAACAATTCACCAAAAATGGATATTTGATTTTTTGGAACTAAAATTTGATGTACTTGATTGGGAGTGCACAAGAATTACAAAACCATTGAGCAAAGCAAAAAAGTCAAAATTTAGGCTATCTTTTGCAAAGTTCAGTACATGACAAAATTGTTCCTAACATAAACATACCGAGGGGTATTGTAGTGTTGACGGCTTTGGGAATGAGCCTCAAGTACACTAGATCTTTGAGAAAAAATCACATTAAAAATTCATTTAAGAAAATTGTAGAGTAGGTTTTGAGAAGTCATAAATTGATTGGGGTTATGCATGTTAGGCCCTTTAACCTCATGTTTTTTTGGTGACCAATTTTTTCAATTTGACATGTGAAAAAAAGCTTGAAAGACTTCAAATCACTTTCACAATTTTAACATGCTCATGATCAAACATTAAAATCTTTCAATCCATAAGAGATATTGTTGTGTTTTGTTTTCTAATGTGATCTCTAACATTTCTAGTTTGATTTTATATGGTGACAATTTGAAAAGAATTGATACAACTTATCAAAATGTTAGCTTTTTGTTCAAAGTGCAAATTCCTAGAAGCTCAAGAATCTCTAGGGTTGTTTTGGGGTTAACATCACTAATTCAAAATTCTCTATTACAAAGGGGAGAGAGGAGAGGAAAAGGGAGGATAAGGGAGGGTAAGGGAGGGTGGTAAGTCATCTAAAAAGTCATCAAAAATTGAGAGAAACATGACACAAAGTACGTGCAAGGCATATTTGTTTAAATAACTCAAAAATTTCAAAGTGTCTACATAACATGTTATGTTTCAAGACATGATTTAAGAATGTTCAATTATAAAGAGAGTAACTTCAGTTGGTGGAGTGCATCAAACTTATTGCTTCTGTCTTTGCAATATGGAGTCACCCTTACACTATACATGCAACTACAATCAAGGAATAGTAATAAATTTGGAGACAATCTAGCATTCATGAACTTTGCTTCAAAAAAAGAAGCTTACAATTCTTGGATCAATGTCAAGTCCCGTCCTTCTTCCTTTGGTATTAAAAAAAGGGAATTGTTAATGCAACACCCTAAATTGCTAACAAGACACTCCATATGAGCATGAAATGTGATTTTTAATGATGATTTTAATTATTCAAGTGGTCCATCATTCATTCAAACATGACATTACTACCTCCTTGAATGAAAATAGGACAAATGAAAATTTATGTTGAAATATTATTGCATCCATACTAATTTTTAATGTGTTTTTTCTTTAAATAACTCAAAAGTCCTATATTTTTAGTTTCAAATCTAAGCATACCTATTTTTCTTTAATATAGTCTTAAAATGATAAAAGTGCAACAAATCTTTTTATCCAAATAAAAAAATTAGCATTAAAAATCACAAAAAAACACATTTCATGCTCAGAGAGGGTGTCCCTTTACCAATTTGGGGTGTTGCATTAGCAATTCCCTAGAAAAATCAATCATAATAGAATACGAGTATGCACGATGGAGTTATTTTAAAGGCCTTTAAATCGTTACCTCCACATGACTCCTCTTATTATACTACCTTGATCATGTTAAAAGTTGAAGCTCAAATTAAAAAAAAGGTCCCAGTGCATCTAAGCATGTGTTTTTTAGACATCGTATAGAAATCTCACAAATTTCAAAAAATCAATTGCAACACAATTTGTTCACATATTTTGTAAAGACCCCAAAAAAACAACCCATGCAAAAATTTACTAGGAGATACTTACTTGTACTTAACCCCTCACCGCCTAAGGGAACCAAAACTTTCTACCTTTGCATTTCAATTTGGAAATGATTCACTTTTCTTGAAGATTAGTTTTTAGTGGTTATTTCTTAAATTATTCTTATTGAAGTCTTGCTTTAGTATCAAAATTTTGATTTTGAAAATGAATGATTATGATTTGTCTATTCAAGATTTTGTGCAAGGGTGTCCATTGCAAATCTTCACTTTCTAGTGTTGAGAGCTCTTGGAAATGAGCCTCAAGTACACTAGAACTTGGAGAAACAATCACATTAGAAATTTAGTTAAAAAAGTTGTAGAGTAGATTTTGAGAAGCTGTAAATTGATTGGGGTTATGCATGTTATACTTTACATACTCATATTTTTTTGGTACCCTCAACTTTAGGTTTGAGATGCAAAAAGAGGATTGAAAGACTTCAAATCACTTTCGCAATTTTAACACCCTCATGATCAAACATTATAATCTTTCAATCCCTAAGTGATATTGTTGTGATTTCTTTTCCTATGTGATCTATAACATGTCTACTTTGAATTTGTACGATTGCGCTTCAAAGAAAATCGATAAGATTGATCAAAATGCCGGCATTTTGTTCACTTTCAAACAAATTATGAGATACTCAAATGTACCGTGGGCGGTGAGGGGTTAAAATGTATCTATTTTGTACATCTAAGAACAGACTCTGAGGTACACGGGAAAGTCCATGGGCGTTGAGGGGTTAATCCCTATAGCCATGTTGTCCCATCAAGAGACAAATGGGATTTTGGGCAGGTACCTACAGACTTAGTTTTTGTCTTGATTTTTTGAAACTTTTTTGGAAGATAGAAGCACACATTAGATTTTGGGTAATATAATTTTTATTCCAATCTATGCCCAAGAGCAAAAGTTATGCCTAGCCCCTAAAGCCCAATTGACCATTTTTTTGGTTGCTGCCCTTTTTTGCAGGCTGCCCGAGATGAAAATAATATTTTTTTGAAAAAATAAAAAATGTTTTGAAATAGAAAAGCAAGTTTACTTTGCAACCCAATTTGAATCATGTCAATCCAAGTCAAACTCCACCAATGAGAGTATTTCAAAAACAAACACTTCAATATTTGCTAGTAACACCATATTTGTTAATTTGGGAAAAACAGGTATCTCACTTTGTACTCCACCTTTAACCCAAAAAGTTACCTTAAACCAGATTTGAAGGTATCAAATTCAGTTTGAGGCACTAAGATTTTTTCCCTTGCAAGTTCCTCCTCTCATGTGAAGACATGTGTACAGAAAAAAACGCTGAGCTTAGTTTTAGGAGGCCACCTAAAGCTTCATATCAAAATTTGAAAGTCCCAAAATGTATTGTTTTCCCCAAATTAACAAATATGGTGTTTAGTGTTATACAATTTACTATTTCAGGAAACTAATGATGTTCACTCCTCCTAAAATATTGCATTATTGAGGTTTAGAGTAGAATGCTATTTTTAGCCTGCTAAATCTCAAATTCTATGAATAAAATCTGTAATTTTGATGAATATTAAATAGTAAATGCTTCTAAACTCATTAATTAAGAGTCACAAATTTTTTTTGAATGTTTGATTGTGTGGGTAATTACTAAACATTAGGACTTTTGTTTTCTCTTTTGAAACAAACTCCATTGAAGTTACAAAAGTATCACTTTATAGCATATTTATGTTTGCCCATACCCCATTGGGCGTTTAGGGGCTACATATATATATATATATATATATATATATATATATATATCACTATAGGTTGTAGTTTTGTCTACATTTGAAGCTTTGATTCACTCCATTTAGATTAGTTATGAGAAAATTATGGAAAATCTTGTTTTTTGGGCAATTCAAGCATTTTTTTGAAAAGTAACCTATAAATTTCATATTTGAATGCAAGTGTAACATATTTAAAAAAAGAATTGTTGGAAAGGGTGAAATTTGCTTTTTAGAACAATCTCATCATTGGGATTATTGCGTTTCAATTCCATTGTAGGCTTATTCATAATTTTAAGTTTATGTTCAATCTCACACCTTCTTCTACCTAATGTTTTTTTTAAGAATAAAATTAGTTGTTTTTTGTTTTGATTCTTTTCCAAAGATTCTCGACTCAAATTCAACCATAAAAAATATAACTACAAACTTTATGGTGCAAAAATGTTAAGTTTAAAAAGTCCAAATTCAAATAATTTAATCATACAAGGTGCAAAAAAGTTTGTTTTTTACACTTTAAACGCAAATATTTAGCAATTTGTGTGGTAAAAGAAGATTGAATGTTTTTTTCCACATTCTTATACTAGTCTAGTACAATATCATATGATTAGATATGCAAAAAGATCAATTTTCAAAATTTTTTCTCTTTGCGATAGAAATAGCAGTTTTGAGTGTCTTTGACAAAATAAAGGCCCTAGGGCATTAGGGGTTAAAAAGGCGCATCCACTGTTGGATCCCCCTCTGTGATTGGTTATGTATATTTACAAATCCACACCCAACTTCCGTAAATCTCCCAAATATTGCTAGCTATTAATCGTCATGATGTAATCACGGTCTTTTTTTTGGCCAAACATTGCGTAGAACTTTACCTCGTTGTATCACTGATAACTTTCACACTTAAAAAGTTGGGTGAAAAATGAATGAAAGCCCCAGAAAATACTTGGTTTGGTGGCTTGTAATTGAATAAATGATGCTTAAAATAGACATTGTTATGGATTCAACTGTACATGTACACATGGATGGTTCTGTCCTCTTTTATTCCCTGACCTGCATGCATTCTAGGGTGCGTGTTGCTCGACCGATGAAAAAAACAGTAAATACAATCCTCGATTGTTCCCTAGCTAAAAAATATTGTCCCCTCCAATATGAAAATACTGGTACCATGGGCTTTTTACTTTGCTATTACGTTGGTTGGACGAGCACTTTCCTATACATGCAAGTCAGGACTCAGGAGAATTTGGATAGAATCATCCATGGCTGCACCTAACTTTCATCCAAATATTGGTACCGAATGTGGCTATGCCCCCAGAATTTAACTGGCTGGTACCATCAGTACTGGGGGGGAGGTCGGTTATGTGAAGTGCAGTTTCCATGGGAGTGGACTCAGTGGAGGGCAAGTGACCGGTGGGGGCGAAGGCTGCCGAGTGCTAACGTCCCCCAGAAAGGGCAAGATCTTGACTTGGCCTCTGAGTTTGTTATGAAGACCCGGCTTCAGTCAACGCCCCACTTTTGACCTCTTTCCCATCCATTTTATACTACAAAGTTGAAAATGGCCTTTGTAATTTCCAAATCTCGGGCTCCATGGGAACAGTAAGGGATGCTGCATGGGAACAGCAAGGATGCTGCATGGGAACAGCAAGGATGCTGCATGGGAACAGTAAGGGATGCTCCATGGGAACAATAAAGGTGCATTCGCACTTGGCATTAGGGATTAACAAACAGCTGGTCAGAAAGTGCTTTTAAGAGTTAGCGTTCCCATCAGGCAGCGTTTTAGGCCTTCGATCCTAGGTGGCAGTTCTGTCACAAGGTTTGTAAGAGCGGTTGCCCGAGATAAGATCCCACAACTTTTGCAATGAAGTTCTAGAATTTTGTAGGACTCATATCTTCCTGGAATGGAGATCTGAGGGAATAGCGGCAGTTAAAATGGGTTATTTGCTTTTGCAAGCTTGGGGGCTGTTTTACAAAACAACGGCTATTAATAATTGCAACACTTTTAGGATGTCCTCTTAATGAAAGTAGCCCCACAACAGCGCTGCAGCAAGGCAATTTCGGCATGGCCAAGATAAAGAGGACCACTGCGGCCCTTCAAAGACACTCTACCCTTGGAACATTTCAGGAACAGTACTGGCATTGCATTTTCTGTGTAGTTTTTGTATTGTAGACATCAGTGCGATCCTTGCATTGCAATTTTTTGCTGCTTTTGCATTGTTGCCATGTTTTAAAGGAGGACAGTAGTGAATGGCAAATTTTCCATAGTGTAACTTTGAACTTGTTGTATTTATTTTGCAGGAATGCACATTGAGCATGCAATGGAGAACCATCTACAGCCTAGTTCTAATAGCTCCCCCATCCAGCCAGTTGCATTGCCTCTTCAACCTGCTAGAATGCCACTAAGTGGTTAGATTTTCCATCACTCTCATGTTCATCACATACGATAATAGTTACTGATTATTAGATGTGCATCTACTTCAATGCGTTTAATGTATTGAGAATGCACAAAGGCAAGGTCGTACCTGCATATTCCCTCTCTATTCATTTACATCCACATGAACCTGCAAATCACGCCCTCCATTGTTGAAGTCTTGACCTGCACTTGCCACAACACCCCTCCGATGCCAAAATGAGGAAAATAGAAAAATATTATGGGCACTGTGCAAGTTCAAGCTAGAATCTTATGGTGTGTGTGATGTAGTCCATTGGGATGCGAGTATGGATTGATTTGTGGCTGCTGCTGTTCTGGACGAACTCGCCCATGTGAAATAACAATATGCATGACAGGACAAATGTGTTCTTACAGCAGTGACACTAATTCCTGACTTTCAGTTCACGAGACAAGCGCCTCAGCCAAGAAGTGCTTCCACCTCAGTCTACCCTGGAGCTACAACGCCTCGCCGTCCACATGCAACTGCCTTCAGCATCCCTGGAGTTGTGTACCTCGCTCCTATGAGTAGCACCGGAGTACCGCATGTGACTCCTTAGGTAGCCCTAGTCTACCGCGGACATCACCCTCATGCAGCCTTGGCAGTGCTCAAAAGCCACCCTCTACCAACATTGGACTTCCACCGACGGTGACTGCACAAAATAGAAACCAGAGCAACAAAAAGGCAAGAAAGGACAAAAATCCAAATTGGGTGCATCAAAATGTGTTAGCGCTAGTAGCTGCAAAGAGAGATTTGTTTATCAAGGAATTAGTCGCCGTGGATGGGCGCGATCCGATGACGCTTGATAGCACGAAGTGGACTTGGGTATCTAAGGAGGTAATGTGCGCAAACTTGTCTCCTGTACTCCGCGACGGCCCTGCATGCAAGGCAAAATGGAATTTAATTTTGCCTGAATATAAGCATATACATGACTACATAAATCAAACAGGTACAAATAGGCAGGAATACTAGGACTTAATACCCTCTCAGCGCAAAGACGACGGTTTATCAAAGCAATTCTCCTCGGAGTTATTCCACGCCATCAACGAGTGGTACAGCTGCCGTCCACAAAAGTGCCCCTCAATTTTTTGGAGACATTCCCTGGAAGTGACTCAAATGCAAGAGCAGGCAAGAATGTACAGGACAGTCACAACAATGAGAGCAGCTACCACGACAGCGACGACCCTGTAGACCTTGTCGACTTGGCACCCAACGGTAGGAGCTAGCAAACAACTCCATCTTAACCTGCATGACATTTGGTTTCTCCTCCACTCAGCTTCACGTCTACACCTGCCTTGCTAGATGCTCCTTCCTCTACACCGTAGGTGAGGCCAGGTCCTTTTATGCCACCTGGAGTCAGTCCCCACATCATTAGTTTGTCAAGTACATCGTCCTATGCACTTGGCAAATGTCTAGGGAATATGGGCGTTAGACGCAAACATGTATCTAAATATATGCAAATTGCAGAGGCAACAAAAACAACCGGAGAGACTCTAGCAAAAGAAATGCGCGAGATAGCAGAGGCAAATTGAGAAATCGAGCTACAGAAAATGGAGGTGCACTTCAAGTTATTTGAAGAGAATATGAAGTTTCTACGCATGAAGGATGCACGTCATTACGCGCATGCAGCTAAAGTGAATGCCATTGCAAAGATGGCAATTTTCAAGCAAGATCAAATCGTCAACTGTTTGACCAACATCTCCTCCGTACTGAGCCACAGCTTTGGAGTGCACATCAGCCCCAATAGACAGGGTGTCTTTGTACAAGTACAATAAGAGCATCCACCCAAGGTGATTTCTAATCCAACACGATAGTTTCCTCACAATGACGGCATTGACCTCGCGGACAACTCAACCCCCATGGACAGCGTCGACTACATGCAGCAGTGCCTACATCGGAGGCTCTACACTACCGCTGGTACTACCTTGTACAGTCCAATGCATGGGGCGCTGGATATTGCAAAAGCGAGCGACAGAGAGGATGAAGTCATGGCAATCCCAAATTCACAAATGCCATCGGCAAGCTAGTGAGGCAATGCAACACTTCGCGGTTAAAGCCCTCAATCAGGCCTCCTATGCCGTGAATATCTGCTGCAATATGGTGACACTCCTGCAAGACACATGGAAGTTCAGTAATGTCATGAGAAGTGGACACATCAGAGGGGGTTTGGTAGCTTCCATAAAATTTCTTGATGTAAACTCATGCTCCATTTCAAATGAAAATGACGTATGGAATTGAAAGAGTTCCAAAATTGTGTTACCTGCATACCCTAAAGTGCTTGTGGCCTTTGCATTGTCAGATGTGCACCAAGCGTTCTTCTTTTCTCTAATGCTGCTACAATTCTTGCGGTGTCGGGTATGGCGTCCATGCCTTTGTTGCCATATGTACCATTGCCATCACCTCCGTTGTTGTCTAACACTTCAATAGTGTACCCTTCTGTACACAAGACACCAAAAAAATTCTCAATATCCTCCTTCAATTGGTCCAATGATATGTTATGCAAGATAACACAACATAATATCACATCAAGCAAAAACATGACATTTAACTCATACTTGGTCAATAACTCCTTGAATGTCTGTTTGAGAATCCCAAATGCATTCTCCACAACGTAGCGCCTTCTCCAAAGTTTTTTGTTGAATAGCGCATCTGCCATCAACAGTGGCACATTTGTACGATGAAGAACCATGAGCCATGGTAGCAGTGGGTATCCCTAGTCACCGAGGAGGTAAGGGATGAAACCTTCCACCGCAAAGTTGTTGCTGAACAAATTGTTGTATGTTGTCATTTTGTACAACATTGACCTCTTCAACACACATGAGTCGTTCACAAAACTTGACATACCAGGCACTAAATCCAAAAAACGTTTCTCACTATCTACGACTACCTGACAATTTAGGGTATACCCTCCAAACTTGAAGTAGTAGTAGTTAGACATCACAAATTGAGGCTTTGCAATGGAGACATGGGTGCCATTGATTGCACCAACCTCTGCAAGCAGCCCACATAGCGTAGCAAATTTGTGTTGAATTCATCTCAAACGGTCACCAGTAGGCCAACAGATGTTGTGCCGCAAGGTTTGGTTGATTGCATGGACAACGTCACGGAGCAAAGCACATATAGTATTCTTCCCGATAGCAAACATTTTGGAGCACTGGTAAAAGGAAACTCCTTGCGTCAATTTGAAGAGACTACAAACAACACAAATCTCAACCAGGATTGCCACCCAATATCACATGTTCTTCCTCCGGATTTGCGGTGCTAGAAGATCAGCCAGGGCAAACACTTTTCTTTTAGGCATGCAGAAAGCTTCCACCCACCTTTTATCATCTTGTTTAGTGAGGAGAAATTGTGAGAACCATACCGTGGACCTGGGTTTAACCCAAAAACCCAAGTCTTTACTCAACTCAAATGAAGGGGTGCAATCCTAGAAACACACCAATCTGTTGTGCATATCACAAAGTGGATCCAGAGAGGACTTAGAAAGACTTTGCAAAATATCATATAAAGGATCAGTACCATTGTGTTCTTCAAAGTGTAGTGGAGGAATCAATGCTTTGTAATCCACACGCAATATCTCCAGTAGCAACCATAGAGCTAGCAATACAACGGCTTGAGAGTTAGAGCCGCTGTCCATGGCAACAACTATATCATAGTGAGCGCCCCTGCCAAACCTCCCATTACCAATAACAAACTCTAGTTGTGAGTGCCAGAATGAAATGTACATTGGTTTCAGCAATCCATGTTTCGACCACCTCCTAAACTCTACCTATGTACTGCACAAGCAGACCAAAATTTCAATTCACCCTAAAAGGCTTGATCCAGGTACAATCCTACAACAATGCATTTCAACCACAGAGAAGCGCTTCCAATAGCAAATGATGTCACCAAAGCAATGAAAAAACAACGAAAGAGACGCATCTTAGCGGCAAAGCGCAATTGACAATATGGAACAATTCAAGCGCCACTGAATCTGCCCTTGCAATGCAAATCCGCAGATGCTAAATACGTCAATGATAGCATAATCGCTCAGAATTCTCAAATCCTAAACCGCAATAGTGCACCTAAGCTCAAATGAACCCGCGCAATGAGCGCTCACGCAGAAATTGACGGCAATCACAATTGAGCATTACTGCGTCTGCAAAAGAGGCGCAACATGAAGGAGATGATGAGAGCAGCAATAAGATGAGAACAAACAGGACCACGCGACAAGTTAAGTGTTGCAAAAGTGACTGGATGTGTGAACCCACCCACTTAAGCTAATGATTACTGCCACGCTGGCTCTTTTCATCCCATCTAAAACTGTACTTACCACTGCCAATGTGAACACTGAATACTTTACGTCCATTAGTGTTATCTTCAAACCGCTTTCTGCTTTCCACAGCTGCCAGAAAAATAAACCATTGAATAGTGATTACTTCTACGTTTTAAGAGCACTATTCCAAAAGGCCAAGTGCAAATGTAGCTTAAGGAATGCTCCATGGGAACAATAACTCTAAAGGCCTAATCCTACTTTTTTGTAAAAGTCACTAAAATTGCCACGTCTAGAGGAATGAGTAGAAAGGCACAAAAAAGTACTTTATTAGAAATTCAACCATAGGATTGTGTCCTAGACTATAGGAAGTATTTGTGGGAAAAAAAATCAGCTCATTTCATAAGGAGAGGTGTGAGGTATTGACATTTGAAGTGAAAAAAAGTTTTTTCCCTTCCTATCCAAAAGTTTCAAAAGCTTTTGATCACTCGTATAACAAAAAAATTGTTCTTTGCAAAGTGGAGGTTTAATTGCTCCATGTAGAAAACCAAGTTAGGAATGTGTGGGAGAATTTGGAGGCATGCAACATACTCAAAAAATCTTTGAATGCCAAGAGGTCATCAAATTTACAAAGACTCTAGGCAAAATTGGAGGATTTATGTAAAATTCAATAATTTGACTTATGTTAATTTGAACAATAAAAACCAAGAAATCTTAGCCCACTATATTTGGAAAAAAACAAATAAACAAATACATAAACTGCTCAAAAAATTAAAGTACCAAATTTTACTAGGGACAAAATGAATGGAGGGTTGGGAGTCCTCAAGATGGGCTCTTTCCACTCCACTCCATTTACCCAAGTGTCCTCAACTTGTGCTTGTAAGGGCTGACCTTATTTGGAGTCAACATCCACTTACAAAGGAGAAGCCCTACCCAAACTACCTCTTTTTGCCTAGTTATGAATATACTTGCATAACTTCTTTGTTAAACGTTGGAATGAAGAAAAAATTAGATGTCCTTAAAGGTTCTTGAATTCCTCACCTTTAATAAAAATTACAAAAATCACACAAACTAATACATATCCAAAATCTATTTGTTCCCCGAGGGGACACATGGGCCTTTAGGAGATAAAGAATGCTCCATGTGAACAATGAGCGGTGCTCCATGGGAACAATGAGCAATGCATTGATATTGTGGATAGAGGCAACTCAAAATCACAAGTGGCACATGCAATTGTTGTAAGGTAGTAGCATCTATAAGTATTGCGTCCCCATGCTCGTCACTTGATAGTGGCAGGGCTAATTAATAAATAAAATAAAAAGTTGTGGGTGATTAAGTGATGGTTATGGATAATGAAGTGATGGTTGTGGGTGACTAGCATGAGGTTTGGAGTACCCATCTCACTATTTAAGAACCAACAAGCCTTGTTTTTAGCATCTCTTACACATGGTTCCTACAATTTCAATGATTTTGGACTTTGAAAAATCTTTGTGAACAAATGCTTGCAGTTGGAACCTTGAAATTGATGCCAATATTTTTGGTTTCCATTTCCTAACTTACAATATTTTTTTCAAAGTTAGTCCATTGTTTTACCTACTCCAAAATCCTTATTTCCACGCTTATGGATGCGCCTACCTTATAGTGCCGCTAAATTCAACACTAAATACACTTTCTATTTGAATTTAGTGAGTTTTTTTGCAAGAGAGAGGACACGTGTATTGGATAGGTGGAATGAACCATGAATTGGTGACTCATAGAGCGTGCAAAAAACTTTTGGTCACTTGAGAAGTTGTTACCTTTGCAAACAAGGTAAGTGTCATTTGTGTAAAGGTCATGTTTAAAAGATTTGAGGTAGTTGGCTCTAAAAGTAACCATGTTCTAAATGTGTTTTTTATTTAGGAATGAGTGACATGTTCCTTCAAATATCTAGTACTATCATTGATGAGTTAGGTAGGCTTAAATGGTTGCTTTTAGAGCTAGCTACCATAACCCAAAAAGGACCAAGTGTCTGTTTAATGGACACTTGAGAACTCAAGCAAGGTCATATGAAGTTAATTTTTACTAGATGTTTTCAAGGTTGTTACACATGATGTAGATATGTATTCCTAAGTGGAAATGTCATTTTTTCCCCAATCAGATACCCAATTCAAAATTTGTGTTGCCCAAAAGAGTTTAGGTAGCTCAAGCAATTTGGGCATCATCGAAGAATTTTATACTAAAACTTTCCTAAACTTTTGATATTTGCCATGTATGTAACTAATAATATATGGTATATAGTTGCCAAAGAAATAGAATAAATTGAGCTCTCAAATAACATTTTAGGAGGAGTCAAACTTTGTCAACCCTTAAATGCCAAGGTAGATGCAAAACGTCTACGGCAGCCCAAAAAACTGAATTGCAGAGTATAAAAAGTTTTTTTCATTTGATTTTTTTCAAAAGTGATCGTAAACATGGTATCCATCATGGCTGGCAAAAAATTATCTCATTAGAAGTACTAATATTTTTTGGTAATCAAATTGTGAGAAGATTTAGTGACATGATGATAGGTCCCAAGTTGCCATTATTGCAATTTTCATGAGGCTAGCAAGATCTATTGACTTTTGCAACTTCTAGAAACAATTCTATTGGTGCCCACTATGAAAACTATAGAAAGCTATAGGAAGGGCAAGCCGCGGTAACCCACCCAACGCTTGAGGGTTAACTATATTCAGGTGGTTTCAAGAAAAAATATTTTCTTCTAACTTGAGGCCCTATCATATTGCAATCCATGTATTCCAAGCTCTTGAAACTTTTTATACATTTTTGAAATGTTTGTCTCTAACTTTGAACTATTAAGATTTCAAATAAAAAGCTTTTCCATTGCACAAGAAATCATAAAAAAATGACTAGTGTATTGTCTACTCACTTAACCTCCTTGCATTGCAGGGTGATGAAGAATAAGCTAGATTCTATATTTGCTTTTGAAAATTTTCAAGAGTAAACCTAACATCATATATTTACCAATGGTAAAAAACCTCATGTTTTTATTAGAGCAAGAACTTTACTCCAGGAGGGCTCAAAGTTTGCTGACCTTGTTTTTCAAGAATGAAAAAAATCAAAGTTTCTCATTTCAAATGTTATAATCTTATAATCTACGTGGTCAAATGGGCTGAAATGTTTTACACACATTGACTCATTTGTTTAACATACTTTGTATAATTGAAATCCATAAAAAAAATCAATTCCAATTTTAGACAATGCACTAAAAGTTGGCAGTTTTTGAGAAATTTTCTCAAAAAATACCCTTGGTTCTTTAGGGTTAACCCCTAAAGGACCTTGAGGACAAAATGTGTCCTCAACCAAATTTTGAAATTAAACAAATCCTTAACAAATTATTAGTTTTTGTAGTTTACATTTTTGAAAACATCTTTCTGAAGTTTAGTTTTTGCTTCAATAATTTGATTTTGTAAATGATTGGTTATAATTTTTCTATTCAAGATTTTATACATGGGCTGGGTGTTCATTGCAATCTTGAATGTGGTGTTGATGGATCTTGGGATTAAGCCTCAAATACACTAGATCTTTGAGAAAAAATCACATTAAAAATTCATTTAAGAAAATTGTAGAGTAGATTTTGAGAAGTCATAAATTGATTGGGGCTATGCATGTTAAGCCCTTTCACCTCATATATTTTTGGTGACCAAGTTTTTAAATTGAACATGTGAAAAAAAACTTGAAAGACTTCAAATCACTTTCATAGTTTTAACACCCTTGTGATCAAACATTATAATTTTTCAATCAATAAGAGATATTGTTGTGTTTTCTTTTCTAATGCGATCTCTAACATGTCTAGTTTGATTTCATATGGTTACAATTCAAAAAGAATTAATACAACTTATCAAAGTGTTGGCTTTTTGTTCAAATTATAGCAAATTCCTTGAAGCTCAGGAAATTCCAGGGTCCTTTAGGGATCAAGGGGCTGTATATATTGTCTTGGAGTTATGGGAGAGTAATAAAGTACCGGATTAGAATTAGTTACAGCAAAGGCCTTGATGATGAGCCAAATGAAAGAGTAAAGGAGCTTAATAATTAAGTAGTGATCATGGCAATTGAGAATATAGCAGTTGGTAAACCTCAAGTTGTGCTAAGTTAGTCCAGTTGGGACTGCTCCAAGAGCACAATTTCGTATGTCTATGCATAAGAGCAAAACTTTGTGTGTCCATGTGCAAGCACACTAGGCAAACTTTGAAAGAATTCACCCACATTGACAAAATATATTCACTCATTGGTAAAAATACAAAATTATAACAAAAACATGAAATAAAATACACGTGTGTGATTATAAAAGAATCACATGCTGAATTAGATTTACCTTTATGTCAAAGATATTGTAGATGTACTAATGTTCACCATGTCTTGCGAGCAATTCCTTAACAATTTCCATGAATAATTTCTTTATTAAAATGGGATGCAAGGTTTACACTTAGAAAGTAAAAATGCCATTTCACTGGTTTATTACAAATTTCTATTTGAAACCAAATTTCAGATTTTGGTATGAAAACCAAATGTAGCAAAATAGTGATGACCATCTATTATACACTGCATTTGGCTATTAAACTCGGCCAAATTTTCAGTCAATACAAACTTCTCAAAATACAACTCTTGCATTTGAATCACGCTGGTTAGACTTGTTAATTGATCGTTTGTAACTTGCTCATACTTTCTCGCACCGATATTAGTCAGCCACTTTTTTTTTGGACTTTATCAAAGTTGATCGTATATGAAAATCCTTCCCAAGTCCACTAAAATATGATAATGCTTCCATGTAAATGTAAAGTTTTTAGATGTTTTGAAACTAGACGTGATTCACACTTGTCCTTTTTTTTTCAATTTCCTAGAGAATGCTAGAATGGCAAACATTTACTTCATATGTAATCAATTCTTCACCCAATTTAAATTGACTACACGATTTAAAAGGTGATAAAGGAAAAAACATGTACGCTTTGCACCCTTTTTTAGAACTTTCTAGAAAATTTTGGTGTAAGTTGAAGTAATAGAGGACGTTTTAGATATAGAACACCAAGCGCCCTCCAACCATGTCCTTTTTCAAAATCTTCTAGAATTTTTGATGGAAGCTGAAACAATAAAGGATGTCCCAAATATAAAACACCAAACGCCCTCCAATCATGAGCTAGAAAACCAACAAAACGCCAAGCACCCCCATCAAAGTATTGAAAATTAGCATTGTGAGGAAGGCAATTATTATTTTTGGTTTCAAAAAAGGACCAAAATGATGGTGCATCAAGGTTGAATTTTGAATCAATTGTGAGATATTGATTTTTTGTATAGTGCATTAGGCTTAGAAACTAGACCAATTGATGCAATTCTATAAAGTTGAATGTTTTGCATTACCCATACATGCCCAATTTGCGCAAAATGTGTGCATGTATACTATTATGGCATAAGCTCAAGTGCTAAAATATCAAATTTAGTGTTAATAATAGGATGGATTCTTGAAGAGCTATATATGCATATATGCATATATACATATATACATATACATATACATATATATATATATATATATTTGCATATGAATATGAGGCCATACAAATATTCATATCTTCATTCACCTTTTAGAAAGAAACTATTTTCATAGACTTTCCAAGACAGAAAGATATTTTTTGTGTAATTTTTGAACAAAGAGAAATGTATGCAAAATGTAAAAATTAAGTTAAAAAACTTATATTTTTTGATCACTATTGAATTGCTTATAAATCTTCAAAGCTTTTTGTAGTAAGCAACTATTTGTGACTTGTAAATCTCCCAAAATCCATTCATTTGCAACTTATAACAAGATGAGGGGAAACCAAGGAGTAAGACTAGCTCTTGCAATAGAATACACATTTTCTTCTATAGCTAAAGAGGTTTATAAAGGGAATTGATATGTGCACACCGGGGGGTTGATATTTGCACACCTCCTTGAGAGGTAAATTATAGATTTCTATCATCAAAAATCTGAATTTGAGAATTTTGAATTCAGATTCGGACTTAGAGACCATGATTTTGTCTAAAACCATAATTTTTTTTGCAATTTAACAACATCTAATGAAAATGCTTATCTTTTTTTTACAAACAAAAGTAAAAGTAACATTTTTTCCCCTAACTAAGTTTTTTCACTAGGTGTTGTTCAATTGCAACCTTTTTTATGGTTCTAGAATAAACCATGGTCCCTAAATCCAAATCTAAATTCAAATTTCTCAAAATCAGCTTTTGATAGTAGAAATTTGTAATTTACCTCCCAGGGGGTGTGCAAATATCAACCCCCCGGTGTGCACATATCAATTCCCTTTATAAAAGGACCACTTCATATCCATTCTTAAATTAAATGTAAGGATTGAGGTAAGGACTCTTTACAAGAGAAAGTTGTAATTCAAGCACAGCACCTTACATTGTATTTGAGTTTGAAGTTCCACTCAATTCTCAAAATCGTGTTGCCTACAAAGGTTAACATTTTAAGGACCACACAACCATGCTTTAGTTGCTGGGAGTGGTTTTTGGCTTGTAGGTTGAAATTGTTCAATAATTAGGAATTTGGTCTTGAAAAACTCATGTGATCACAAGAATCTTGCATCCATCTAAAAAATAACAATGCAATCGAGGGGGAATGCAATTTCATAAGTGGGAATTCGTGAGCCATGAGCTATGAGCAAAGATTTTTGGTCAAAATAATAAATTTCACTTATAATTGTGTACATAGGACCTTTTGATTGTGCATTTTAAACTAACATCTCTTGAAAAACTTGTTATTTTTAAATTCTTCCATTGATTTTGAGTTGAGGATCTATTCTTGCTCACAAAATCTTGAATCCCCGCTCACGGCTCACCATTTTACGCTCACCAAATAGCGTCATCCTGCAATCGGGTATGTGAGTTGACAAATAATGGTGTTTATACGGCATGGTTTCAAAATACGTATCCATTTGTTGTCAAAGATGGATCAAAGCAACAACACAATACATCAAGTATGCAAGAAGAATGTCAAATTTCAATTGCACAATTCTAAAAAAATTCAAATTATTTAAGAAATACGCTTGTATTGTTTTCCTATGCAATAGTAGTATAATTGTAGTATTTGAAGATATACTAAAATAACTTTGTCATTTTGGCTTTAAAATTTATCATCCTACATTTAAGGCCAATTCTTGATTGATTTTACCAATTGGATTTTCCAAAATAATCATCAAATTTCTTGTAGAACCGTATTGGGGTAGCAAAGAAAGTGGGATTCTTGACCCTTTTTGTCCACTTAGCTCCACCTTGTGATTGCTATTTTTGTCTATTTTGTGTGAAACCAATCTTATTGTAAAGGTGGAAAACCCTGCTTTTTAGAAATGTAAGGCTCTTTTCAATCAAAGCCTGCATGAAGCGGTAACATTTAAAACCACACAAGCATGAAACACTAGAGGTTTTCCCCATATGGCTCACTCATTCATTATAATGTTGCACCTCCAACGGTACATATAGCTGAAATTTTGGTGCTTTTCAATAAACAAGGTGTACTTCCCATTCATACGGTTGGATTATTGAAAATGGGTCCATATTTGAGTCAATTGCACATTTAAACTTACTGCCCCTGTTTCTAGTGGATTTTGTGAAAATAGATGTGGTCCTTAAAGGGTTAAACACTTTGACTTCAAGGAACAACTTTGGACCCAAATCCCAAGTTCAAGTCACATAAATTACTCAAATAGATGCCTTGCTTAACCCCTCATTGCCTAAGGTCCAAAGAGGCTAAAAAGCATCCATGCTCTTCAAGTGTTGTAAGTCTGAATGATAGTGGAGTATGAAAATTTTAACCAAATGATCTTGTAATGTGCATGTTGCAGATGACGTGAATCAAATTTGGGGTCATTTGACCACATAGATTGGAATATTATAATGTTTTAGTGTTGAAAAATAATGCTGAAATTTCCTAAAAACACATGGAGGTGAAATTTAATTTCTGAACCTACTTAAATGAAAAAAAGTTAAAAAGCAAAGTGATCCAAACCAACACACAAACTCATTGGTGAAAGAAAATATTAATCATCGTACTCATTTTGTTTGAAAAATTGTTTTGAAATGTCAAAAAACAGTGAAAAAAGTAGCAAAAAATCACATCTATGGCTTAACCTCCCTCTACTAAAATGCTTCTCATTTGCTCCTAAGTTCTTGGATTGACATGAAATTTTAACCACAATTACAAGACTTGAATGCGCAACTTCTCCAATAAAAATAATAGAACACAAGTTTTTTATGAAGAAGTCATAAGCGACCAAAGTTCACTTTCATGCAAAAAAGTGTGGATTTTGAACCTTGAGTTGCTCCCAAACAATCAAGATATCTTGGATTGACATGAAAATTTTATCACAATTACTAGATTTTAAGGAGAACAAAACCCAACAAATTTTATTAAAAACAAACATTTAATGAAAACACAGAAGCCTCCAAAGTTGCAGCCATCACAATGGAGTGTGGTGAACACTAATCAACCCTGTGAACTTTGAATGGCTTTCACAAACTCAAAATGTCTTAGATTGATTTGAAAATTCTACCATAGAAACTAGACTAGTACGCACAACTTTAAGCACAAATGTTACTAAATTTGGACAATAATTGCAAAAGTTACAACACTTCAAGCTGAAGTGATGGAATGCCACAAAGGACACAAACTGTCCCCTTTGGCAATGAGGGGTTAACCCCAACATCTAGGTGGACGAGTTTTGTTTGCTGTATAACAAAAAATTACTCAACCTAGAATAAAGTTGTTTTTCATTTGAGTTCTTTAGAAGTGATCATAAATACAAGGTGCATAATGGAGACAAAAAAGAACCTCTCCAAATGCACTCATATATTTTGGTAACCCAAATTATGAGAAGATTGAAGATATGGGGTTATGTTGCATGCTGCTTTCTTACATTTTTTATAATTTCAAATGCTTTGTTAACTTTTGCAATTTTTGAAAAAAATAATAAATGGGTGAGCACCTACCACACTACTGTAGACTATAACAGAGGGTAGCCATGGTGACTAGCCAGGCAACCCCTAAACATGTGAGCGTGTTGTTGCTACCAGTACAATACTAGGTGTTTTTCTTGTATTTGAAATAGATTCACATCTTTACTACATTTGAGATCAACAAAGAAGTAGGGGAATGGATCAAAACATTTCTAGTGAGCTACTTAAGATCCCAAATTAAAACTTATTATTGGTAGCAAATGCCAATTATACAACATCATATATGCTATGCCGTATGATCATTTGTCATAAAGATTTTATTTTTAAACTTGTTGCAAATCATGCTTCTTTTTCTTTTTAACCTGGCCAATCTCCACAAAGAGTCCAGATCATTAAAACTTGGGGTCACATATGAACCACAATCTCAATATATGTGGCTAGTAGGGGGTGTCAAACCTTTGATTTTGGGATAACTTTATCTTGAAATTCACTCAAAGTTATGGGTGGTTGCTCACAAGGCAACCCTAGAAGTTATCACCCTCACAAAGCTTCACAAACCACTTGATAACTATGGTCACATTCTCACATAACTTTTTTCCCTTTTCCCTAGATGCATAATGGAATAGACTGTTAAGGAAAACTTCAAAATTTTCTCATTAAAACTAGCTATTGGCACTAGCTATGCTGCACACTCACCATTAGCATTTTATTAGGATTTTCATATTTTAAGTTAAATGCAAAATAACAATTTCAATAAGTTTTCAAATTATATCTAAGTAATAATATCACAAAAAGTGGAGATGTGATATAATAGAAGTCAAGATGCAATATTATAGAGGTGAGGATGTGATAATAAAAAGGGAGAATGTGATATCAAAGAGGAAGAATGTGATATCAAAGAGGGTGAGGATGTGTGACGATGTGATATTGATGAGGGTGACAATGTGATATTAAAGAGGTGAGGATGTGATATTAAAGATGTGAGGATGTGATATTAAAGAGAGAGAGTGTGATATCAAAGAGGGTGAGGATGTGATATTAAGAGGTGAGGATGTGATATTAAAGAGGTGAGGATGTGATATTAAGAGGTGAGGATGTGATATTAAAGAGGTGAGGATGTGATATTAAAGAGGTGAGGATGTGATATTATAGAGGTCAAGATGTGATATCACAGAGGTCAAGATGTGATATTACAAAGGTCATTGGGATTGTATCCATATTATCATAGAGAGTGGAGATGTGATATTCTAGAGGTAATTGTGATTTTAGTAATATGATGTTGCTATTAATCATACCACTAAAAGCACAATTATCTCTATAATATCACATTCTCCCTCTTTAATATCACATTCTTACCTCTTTAATATCACATTCTTACCTCTTTAATATCACATTCTCCCTCTTTAATATCACATTCTCCCTCTTTACTATCACATTCTCCCTCTTCAATATCACAATCTCCCTCTTTAATATCAAATTTTCCCTCTTTAATATCACATTCTCCCTTTTTGATATCACATTCTCCCTCTTTAACATCACATCCTCACCTCTTTAGTATCACATTCTTACCTCTTTAGTATCACATTCTTACCTCTTTAGTATCACATTCTTACCTCTTTAATATCACATAAACATTGGTTAGCTTGCTAGAAGAGAGTTATAAGATCACTTGATAACTTTTATAAAAATGGGCCATAACTTTATAACTCTATCACCCACCTCCAGAGGTGGGTGATAGAGTTATCACACATGATAACTCCAAAAGATGATAGAGCTATGGGCAAAATCACCAAAAGTTATCACGTAAAAAAACAAGGGGTTTGACACCCCTAATGGCTGCTAGCACTCATCACAACAAGAGTAAAATAAGGTGAATTCTTTATTTTAACATACCTATACACTTTCATGCCAAGTAAAATCTCAAAAGTGAAGGGATATCAAATGAAACCAAAATTAACCCATTGAACTTTCTAATCCATTCAAAGATGTTGATCATTATAAAAAATAATAATAATTAAGGAACAGTTTTATAATGAAATATGGCAACGATCTATGATAATGAATTAAAATTTCTATTCTTGGAGTTGGGGCCGTTTATAATAATGTCTTTTGAGCACTAGTTTTTATTCAAGTTCTTGCTCTTGACTCAAAATATAAAAGAGTTTGTTGACTACTTTTAAATATCCAAATGATGGCAAGTTAGATCTAGAACCTTGATTTGCTACAGAACATGATCTTCTACTTCTACTGTAAAACAATCCTTATTATCCAAGGCAAGCTTTCTTGAATTCAACATGAAGTCAATACAATCCATATTTGTTAAAATATAAAAATTTGAAATGCAGAAAAGACTTGAAAAAGATACACCAACATCCTGTAGCCATGATGGAGTATGTGAAACAAGTCTTTGAGAGAAGAGCATTGAGGTATGTATGAAAACTCTTCTTCAATTTACTCTTAAAAATTTCCCTTATTAGTTCACTCTTTAACATGAGATGGTTTGTGACATACTCACAAATGGTGACATGACACGTCACGTGTGACCTTTAAAAATATAAGAGGCAAAGTAATTCTCTTTATAAGTTTGTTTAGTTTCTAAAACTTTTTTCGATAGAAATTATTATGGGAAACTAAAATTTATATTATAAAGAGTGTCATTTGTCTCATGACATTAACCCTTAAATGCGTGAGGGTGTTTTTCTCAGTTTAGGAAGGTATTTTGTAAGTTTTGAAGTGTAGTTCCAAGATCATTATTAAACATTGACAAAACAATTGTAACTGTGGCATCTTGGATTTCAAGGTTTTTAGAAATTCTAAAAAGTCATGTAAATGTTAAGATATTTGTGATTGAATGTAGATGAGTATTGTATTTTTTTTTTTGGAGCTACCCAAAACTTGTTAAGTGAAATGGTAATTTTTGTGTACAAAATTGGAAAACAACCACTTATGATGGTTTAACATTTGGTGTTATTACTTCCAAACTAATTACTCCCCTTCCAAATTTATGACAACAATTTTGCAAATGAGCATGCAATGCAACTATCAAAGAGCTACTACCTAATACAAAGAATGTTTAGTTCCAATTATTAACCAAATATCATTATGAATGAAAGAGAACTTGATAGTGAATGAATTCTAATTGTATAACAAAGACAATCCTAGTGAAATTAGTGCAAAAATACACTTAGATTTTGTTAGATGATAAATTTTTTGTAAAAGGGCCCTTACTACCCAAGGGAGTGATTAAGGGAAATTTTAACTTTATGCTCAACTTGTTGTCTGTCTTTCCAATGTGGCAACTTGTCATAGGCTATTTAGTGACACTATTCATTACATTTTTTAATGCGCAAGAGGCATACTTGCAGTTTAGCTTCCACCAAAAACATTTGAATGGAGAATGGAAAACATATAAATTGAACATTGAAGCTAACTTTAGACTTGAACTTCTCCATATATGTGTATATATATATATATATATATATATATATATAGTCAACAAGATCTCAAAGTTTCTTGAACACTTGAATTTGGTGCCTCATGCATTAAGGAGTTAACATCACAAGTTTTGTTAAAAAGGAAGAAAGGGACAGAAAATGACAACCAAAGGGAGGGTGAAAAACCATGGAATTTTTTCTTATTTCTCTTTTTTAAATTTGAAATCCTTCTTTTATAAGTTTGAAATTCTCTATTATATAATATTGGGTGTCAAACATTGGATGTCTCTTAGTAAACCAAAATTTGAAATTCGAGAAGGTGGAGGGAGAAGGAAAGATTCGGAAAGAAATTTGAAAAGACGAGGGAGAAAAAATAATAGGAAAAAGGAGGATTAAAAGTCACCTTGAAAGATAGACGCACCAAAGGGCGAACAAGGTATACTTGTAACGTATTAATTTGGGTTAATTTGCATACATTTCATGTAATGCAATGGCAATAAATCAGTGTCACTTGTACTTAATGAAAACATCAGAATAATAAATTTCTCTAATATTGGTGGGATAGTTACCACAATGACACCCTGGTGTGCTATTGCTGAATAATGTTATGATGAGTGGTACTTTAGCTGAACCCGAGGTTTTTATTTGTGTGTTTTTTGAAATAGTAGACTGATTTGTATTTTGAAACACTATGTACATGATTACTTCTACGAAAGTACAGCTGCTGGCATACACAAAAAAAATGATTAACTGTAAGGGTGGCCATTTCCGTCTAGGCCCCTTTATACTTAATTCCTAATTTTACACTTAACCCTTAAACGTGCGAGTATGCCACTGCGACCAGTACAATACAGCATATTCTTTTTGTATTGGGAATGGATCCACACCTCTATTGCATTTGAGATCAACAAAGAAGTTGGAGAATAGATCAATGTGGTTCTAGTGGGCTACTTGAGATCCCAAATTAAAATTTCTTATTAGTAGCCAAGGACAATTATACATTAGCGTATATATTATGCCCTATGGACGTTTAAGGGTTAATCCTAATTTACTGCAGGACAGGCAGGTCCTCAAAAAAAAATAGTTGCACAACTTGGAAGATGCTTCTCACTCTTATGTGTAGGGTTAGGGCTTCACACAAGGGCATTCTCATGTTTAATTCTTTAACCCCTGAGCGCCCCAAGGGACATAATGTGGCCTCTTTCGATCTATAAATTCCAAATTCTAGTCTGGTCGGGGTTGGACTGCTTTTTATATATGTACAATGTACAACAAGGGGTCTTCAAGCAATGGAAGGGATCTGGCAATTTTCTATTTGGGGATGTATGTGGGAGTGGTCACCATTACCTTGTGAACTAGATCCTGGTTTTTTGCAATTCTGGCAATTTGGGGTCAAGGTTGCCATCGGGAGTACCGGCTACTAGTGGTGACCATGCGGCAGTTGCTGGAAACATGCGGGAGGCATGATGTGGCATACCGCAAAAGCACGAACTCACCCGGGCCAGGATCCTATGTGTCAGTGGTGGCCGTATACACCTCCCGGTGACCTTGCACTTGCTGCCAAAGCTCTCTGAACTTCAAAGCTATTGCCTGAGTTCAGGATTGAACCAAAAAATCTGTAGATTTGGGCATCTTTCAAGAAGCCTGTCACCCTCTCTCCCTGAAAATTTCATGGCAATCCGACCCTACTTCAAGCTGCTGTGAATTTTGAAAGTGCTAGACCCATGCGCTTGGGGTGATTTTTACCGTAGTCAAATCATGTTTGACCATTACAAGATCCTAAATAGCAAGGTCAAAATTTTCAAATTTTTTCAAGAGCACTGTATCCTAACTAACTCTCACTTTCAACACTGAATTTGCTTCGATCCAATTCTTGCGTTTCTGGTACAACCGCGACTGGCACCATGTGCAATTCAGCCTTGTTTTGAGGTTTGAGCGTTGGGCGCTGAAGGGTTAACAATCAGGCAACCATATTTCAATTGCAAATAGTAGTTGATAGCCTATAGAATAAAATTGTTCAATAATTTGGAATCTAGTCTTGAAGAACGCATGTGATCTCAAGAACTTTGAATTCAGTTTAAAAAAAAGTAATGGAATTGAGTATGTGAGTTGACAAATATTGGTATAAATATGGTATGGCCTCAAAATACGGATACATTTTTTATATTAAGGATGAATAAAAGCTACATTACAATATATCAAATATCCAAAAAGAATGCCACATTTCAACTGCATTATCCTTAAAAAAAAATCAAATTGGCTAACCCCTTAATGTCCAAGGGTACTTTTCTTGTTTTGAAAAGGTCTTTTTGAAGTTCTTGAACTACTTTTTTTAGATCTTTATTAAACGTTGAAAAAAAATTGTAACCATAAGCAGCATTTAAAATTGGTTTTCTCGTTGGTAGCATTAGTGGCACCCACCATTGCAAGGAGGTAAAGAAAACTTGGATATAAATGGATATATTCAACAAAGTGTACACATTCATCCATAAATGTTACTATTATTAGTCAATTTCATCCAAATTTTGGCAAACTAAGTGTAAGCCTTAGGAAGGGTTTAGCGATTTCATCCACTTCTCCACCCAATTTTTACAATGTTATGGGAGCCACTCCATATTTGAGGTAAGATTTTGGCAAAAATTAGCCAACTTTTTAAAGGCTGACCATAAGGCCTTGAACTTCAAGGCTTCTAGGATGGTGCTACCAATTTTATTTATTTATAGAAAAGCCACGTGGATGTCAAGGTGTTTGTAACTAAATGTGGATGAGTACAAATTTATCTTTTTTTTGGAATCGTCTAAAACTTGTTATGCAAAAATGACAACTTTTGGTTAAGAAGTTGGGAAACAGGCACTTATGATGATTTAGAATTTATTGTTGTTACTTCAAAACTAATGAGTACCCTTCCAAATTCAAGATCATAGTTTTACAAATGAGTTTGCAATGCAATGGTCAAAGAGCTACCACCAAATACAAAGAAATTTTCAATTACAATTGTTAGCCAAAAATCATTATGAACAAAAAGAATTCAACCATGGATGCATTTTGATTTGTACAACAAAGACAATCCAAGTGAAATTAACCCAAAAACACATTTGGACTTTATTAGATTTTGAGCTTTCAATAAAAAGGCCCTCATTGCCCAAGGAGAAATCTAGACTTTATTCTCAACTTGCTACCTATTTTTCCAATGTGGCTGCTTGTCACAGGCTCTTTAATGATTCTCCATCACATGACTTGCACTTTAGCTTCTACCAAAAGTGATTGGAATATAGTATGGAAGACATTCAAATTGAACATTGAAGCTAATTTCAGATTCTAACTTTATTAGGAAAGAAAAAACAAAACATTCCTTGCCTTTCACAAGGGTTCAAAGTTTATTGAACACCAAAATTTGGTGCCTTGGACATAAATGGGTTAAGGAATTCTTTCATGTTATGTCTCCCTACATAACAATATAATTGTGATATTCAAAAATCTATTCAAACAGTGATGTCATTTCATCTCTAAATTTTGTCATCCTATATTTAAGGCCAATTCTTAATTATTTTTGCCAATAGGAATTTTCATGGCATTTATCAAATTTCTTGGAGAACCATTTTAGGGTGGCAAACAAAATGGGATTTTTGACCTTTTTTGTTCACTTAGCCACATCTTTTGATTGCTAATTTTATCCATTTTGTGTGAAACTAGTTTTATGGGAAAGGTGGAAAATCTTGCCTTCTAAAAATGTAAGACCCTTCTCAAGTACAACCCACATGTAGCGTCAACATCCAAACCTACACAAGCATGAAAAATTCAAGATATTTCACCTATGGCTCACTTAATTATTATACTATGTCACCTTCAACGGTAGCTTTGGTTGAAATCTTGATACTTTGCAGTGAAAAATGTATTTTTTCCATTTATATGGTTGGAATATTTACTTTGGGTTCATATTTGATTCAAATGCACTACATCTGAGTTTACCACCCTTGTTTGGTGGATTTTGGAAAAATGTGTGTGATATTTAATTAATCAAACCATTAAGAACAAGGACATAGCATATGTAACCAATGACACAAACATTTTTTTTGGCAATAGGAGTGATGTTACGAAACATGACACTACTTAGCAATTTTTGTAGTTATGTTCACAAGTACAAGGGCAACCCAAAATGCCTTGTTCAAGCCACTTTAACCTTTTAAAGACCACGCAACCATACTTTGGTCGCTGGGAGTAGTTTTTGGCCTATATATCAAAATTGCTCAACAATTTGGAAATTGGTCTTGAAGAACGCTTGTGATCACAAGAATTTTGCATCCATCTAAAAAAATAACAATGGAATTGGGTATGTGAGTTGACAAATAATGGTATTTATATGGCATGGCCTCAAAATACGCATCCATTTTTTGTCTAAGATGGATCAAAGCAACACAATACATCAAAGATGCAAGAAGAATGACAAACTTCAATTGCACAATCTTTAAAAAATTCAAATTGCTTAAGAAATACGCTTGTATTGTTTTCCTACATGATAGTAGTATTATTGTAGTATTTAAAGATCTACTAAAATGGTGTTGTCATTTCATTTTAAAATTTTGACATTCTACATTTAAGGCCAATTCTTGATTGTTTTCACTAGTCAGATTTTCCATAACAGTTATCAAATTTCCTATAGAGCATTTTAAGGGTAGTCAAGAGAGTGGGATTTTTGACCTTTTGTCCACTTAGGTACACTTTTTGATTGCTATTTTGATCTATTTTGTGTGAAACTAATCTTATTGGAAAGGTGGGAACCTTGGTTTTTTAGAAACGTAAGGCTCTTTTCAATCAAAGCTTGCATGAAGCGCTAACATCCAAAACCACACAAGCATGAAAAACTAGAGATTCTCCACATATGGCTCACTCAATCATTATAATCTTTTACCTCCAACGGTAGATCTAGCTGATATTTTGGTATATGACAACAAACAAGGTGTCCTCCCCATTTGTATGGTTGGATTGTTCAAATTGGGTCCATATCTAATTCAATTGCACATGTATATTTGTCATCCTTGGTTTTAGTGGGTTTTCTAAAAATGGGTGTGGTAGGGTTAACCCCTAAAGGACCAAACCCTTTTTTTTAGAAACATAGCAATTTCGGGCAAGTACTTGTGATTGGAGCTTTTCAAATTTTAGGCTAAAATTTTAATAAAATGTGGGGATGTGGTTTATCTTTCATACGCGCTAAATTTCATGACATTTGGAATTATGAATAAAAAGTTATAGCCTAATATGTTGTTTTTTACGTTCGTCGGGCAGCCCAGGCAGATTTTAAAAAAATACATTTTTCAAAAACAATTTTTTAAAATTGGATTAGGAGATTTATGTGAATATAGGACATTTTTAATCATTTTGTTTGGATCAACAAGATGAAAGTTATGAGGATTTTTTGTTTGCAGGCAGTTATGGATTCTCTACTCCAAAATAAACTTTGAAGTCCTTTATTTTACTCAATTTTCAACATTTTGGGAAAAAAACAAAACCGAAGGATGATCATTGTTTATGACAACAGTGTGACCATTGGGATTGGCATTTTTCATTACCGTAATTAAATACTTAACCACTTAGTGTTTTGAATCATTCTCTACTTCTTTTTACTTACTAATGTTTTTCCATATGTTATACAACTCCAAATGATTTGAAACTTTTTTGACATGTACTTTACTTAGGTGAAATAAGGAATATAGAGAAGTACCACCCACATGGCCTTTTTTCCTTAGGAATTTCACCTTTTGAAGGGTAGCTGCCCAATTTTTTACAAGACGTTTTTGAATATTCAAACCATTCTAACTTCCAATCCACGTGGTGGAAAACTCTAAAAAAAATTCCATATCTTCTGAAATCATTGTACCACAAGATCCTACTCTCAATTTGCATAAAAATGTTTTTACTTTCAAATTTGGTTGATGCTCAGTTTTGAAGAGTTTTTGGTGAAAAATTTGCTTGGTCCTTTAGGGGTTAAAGTTGTTTTGTTAATCACCCAAATCTCACTTGTACATTTCCTGTAGAAAAGTAATGAGTTTATTTGAGGTGCAAGAGTCCAGCATGTCAAACTTGGACAATGCTAAGTAAGTTTGAGATGTATTTCAGAGATTTTTTCTATCCACCCAAATTTTCTTTTATAAGAGGACCCCATAACTGACTTGTCTTGTTTATGGCAAAATTATTTTATTGGTTAAATTTGTGTTTGTCTTTACAAAAAAAAGACAAAGGATCAATTTTGGGATTGAAACACAACCTTCTTTTTAGCATAACTTTAATATGTGATTAAACCCATTAAGGATGTTGTTGTTTTGTATACACTATCCCGTGTTGTATATGGATGGGGCACTTGGATAGCACAAAAATCTCATTGGAATTGTAATTTCCAAACCAATTCACATGAGTATTAATAATTCAACTAGGATTATTTCAGATTTTTCTTACAAAAATAGTAAAGTCGTTTTCAGCAAATGTTAAATGGTCCTTGTATGAATACAATCAACTCTTTTAGTAAGCAACATCCTTAATTAACCTCTTATCTCCTAAGCAAACAATATTGTCCCCATTTACAAGTATTCAAAGATTCGCCAACAACAAGAGGATTAACCCCTAAGCGTCACAAACAAAACATGGTCCAGACAAGTTTGGGAGAGCATTTTGAAAATTACTTGAAGTATAAACCATAACTGAAAAATCACCATAGAAATTTGTTGACAACTTCCCAACAAGTGCAAAATCTATAATTTTTGTGGAAATCCACCGTACAGATGCAAAAATTATAAGGTTTGATTAGTGCATTGTCCTATAATCTTGGATCCGGAAAACATCCTCTGTGATGCTCAGGGGTTAACCCTTGAACACCCTAAAAGATCAAAAGTATCCTCACACAATTTCAAAGGCTTGTTTGAGGCATTGGATCTAATTTTATGATGTTGCTATAAACTACACTTATTAAGGCATTCAAGTGGTCCATGCAAGTGGAGTAATGGCAAGGCAAGCTAAATGTTGTAAAAGTGCCTCAAGAGTCTCAATTGGATAAAACACCATACGGGGCGCGGTGGCAAGCAACAATGGGGAAACTAAGGTTGAACCTACATAAAGTTGATAAAAAATGTGACCTAATCTACAATTATTGTAGATTAGGTCACATTTTTTGTCAATTTTTTGTAGATTCGACCATAGTTTCCTTGTAGTAACGTCTTACAAGCTGTAACTAGTCAATCTCCCTTACAAGTTTCCTTGCGTGTGCTTTGTGGTAATGAGAAATTTGCTAGCAAGGGTTCAAGTATGTTCTGGACCCTTGTCATGGCAACCTTCATTGATTGAGCCAATCATTGTTTTTTGTGCAATAGCAATTTGAAGCCCTAAGATTTTACATAAAAAGAAGTAATTTTTTAAATAATTTACAAGTTTGTGCATTCACATCTAATCTTGCTACTCACAAAAATTGAGATGAATCCAAGACTTGTAGAATTTTGTAAAAATCATTAAAGAGCAACTACCTACCAAAAAATGAGAGTTTGTCATCACATGTTGTTTGATCAAATGTTATAATCTCTCATCTCCCACGGTCAATTGTTCCAAAAATTTACCAACCATTTTCTAAGTAGGTGTTCCACTATTTTCAACGGTTACTTTTTGTGGATCATCAAATTGACTAAAATAGGATCCATCAATGTTGTAGGTCCATGGGCACTTAGAGGTTAAGGGGTTAATCTTAGGTTTTGATTTCACCATTCTCCACTGAAATATGAGACCTGCTTGTTCACAGACCCTGTCAGCCATTTGGAGCTGGGGCACTTGCCACCTTTTGGGTGGCTATGGGTTCATTTAACCCCTGAAGAGCCCTTGGGTTTTAGAGCTATGGTACCAAATATGGTTGCAACCAATATTTAGAAGTTTGAATCAACTAGAAATTAAGTGTTACAATCATACATATTGAAGGGTTGTATGATGGTGGGTGCATATATTTTTTTGAAAAGCCCTCATAGCAGCTCAAATACGTCTGCACATACGATCATACATACGGTTGCAAAGGGCGTACGAGCCCTTCAGGGGTTAAGTTACCCTCTCTTATGGAGTTCCACCATAGATCATCCTCAATCCAACAGGTTTCAAGGCCCAATATATCAATCTTGATCTATTAATAGCAGATAGTTAACCACACAAAAATTATATAATTTGAAGGGCATGAAAATTTTGATTCTAAAAACGTAATAAAATTTTGGTTTGGACATTGCATGATTTAGATATATCACATCAAATGTTAGCTAACTTCCAAAAAATTTAGAAGCCTCTCCAAATCAAGCCTAAAAAAGACAATTTTAGAAAAGGGTTGGTACAATTGTTGTCCACTTTACTAAAATTGCCTTATTTAGGCTTGATTTAGAGAGGCTTCTAAGTTTATTGGAAGTTAGGTAACATTTGATGTGATATATCTAAATCATGCAATGTCCAAACCAAATTTTATTACATTTTTAAAATGAAAATTTTCATGCCCTTCAAATTGGGGATTGATATGTCTACTACACCCTTTCAAGTACTGTACCACACCCTTGGGGTAAATTTTAGATTTCTACCATCAAATAATTGAATTTGAGAATTTGGAATTTAGATTTGGACTTAGAGACCATGATTTAGTCTAGAATCATAAAAAGGTTATAACTGAACAACACCCAATGAAAAATATCATGTTTTTATAAACAAAAGTAAAAATAATACTTTTCCCCAAAGCTAAGCTTTTTCATTGAGCGTTGTTCAATTATAACCTTTTTATGATTCTAGACTAAATCATGGTCTCTAAGTCCAAATCTAAATTCCAGATTCTCAAATTCAATTATTTGATGGTAGAAATCTAAAATTTATCCCAAGGGTGTGGTATAGTACTTGAAAGGGTGTGGTAGACATATCAATTCCCTTCAAATTATATATTTTTTGTATGATTAACTATCTACTATTAATAGATCAAGATTGATATACCGGGCATTTATGCCGGGTGGATTGAGGATGCCCTTACCCCCCTTGTGGTTGCAACCCAACTTGCATCTTCCACCCATGGGCTCTTTAACCCCTCATTGCCTAAGGTCCAAAGAGGCCTAAATGCGTCTTTGCTTTTCAAGTGTTGTAAGCCCAAATTTGAGTGGAATATGAAAACCTCAACAATACAATCTTGTAGTGAGTATGTTGTAGATAATGTGGATCAAATTTGGGGTCATTTGACCATATATATTGGAAGATTATAATGTTTTAGTGTTGAAAAAAGATGCTGAAATTTTCTTGTAGAGGTGAATTTTGATTTCTAAACACTTAAATGAAAAAAAATCAAAATGTAAAGTGATTCAAACCAATACAAAAACACATTTGTGAAAAAAAATATCAATCAACATACTCATTTTGTTTGCAAAATTGTTTTGAAATGTCAAGAAACATTGAAAAAAGTAGCAAAAAATCACATCCATGGCTAAACCTCCATCTACTAAACTGCTTCTCATTCATTCATAACTTCTTGGATTGATATGAGTCTTTATCCACAATAACTAGACTAGTATGCGCAACTTTTCCAATAATAAATATTGAAAACAACATTTGTATGAAGAAGTTCATAAGCTACCAAAGTTTACTGTTATGAAAACATGTGTTGATTTTGAACTTTGAGTTGCTCGCAAACATTCAAGAAAATTTGGATTGACATGAAAATTGTACCACAATTACTAGACTTTAAGGAGAACAAAACCCAACAAATATTATTGAATAAAAACAGTTGATGAAAAAGATACAAGCCCCCAAAGTTGCAGCCATCACAATCTAGTGTGGTGAATTCAAATTGACCCAGTGAACTTTGAATGGCTTTCACAAATTGAATATGTCTTAGATTGATCTGCAAATTATATCATAGAAACTAGACTAGTATGCGCAACTTTACCAACAAGTTTGATTAAATTTGGATAATTTTCACAAAAGTTACAACAATTCAAAATTGCTTGATGGACTGCTAGGGGACGGAAATCATCCCTTTAGGAAATGAGGGGTTAAGCTTACTCTCCAATTTAGAGGTCATGGAGGGCGCATGCAAGCTTTACTAAACCCCATGACCACAAAAGTTTACCTTAGTAGTGTGCTCATAAAGCATATATCTAAGGGCTCATCCACATTTTTCATGGTTTTCCGTGGATGGGAGGATTTTTAGTTCATTTTCCAGACAAAGAGAAATAGATGCTGAATGTAACACAAGTTATTTCATATTTTTTGAAGTATTTTTGAATTACTTATGAATTCTCAAAGTACATGTGTCATAGCTCCCTATTTATGACCCTAGACCTTCCAAAAACCGTTCACTTGCAAGTTGTGAAGAGATTTGAGAAAGCAAGGAGGATGATTGGCTCTTGCATTTAAAAACACCTTTTCTTCAATGCATTCAATAAATTGTAAGAGGCCAATGTAAGAACCACCAATGCACCATTTCACTACATGCTACTTGAACGGTTCAAAATGAGCTAGTGAGCGGTTTTAGAGTATACTACCTTACTACTGTATGTTGTTTACACTATCTCATGTTCCAAATCTTGTTGAAATCTTACAATTGATAAACTAGTGGTGAGCCAAAATTTTGGGATAGAGGTGGAGACAAAAAGATCCATTCCCTACTCAAACCTCTTCCATTCACTAAATTCTTCATCAAATTTAAAACTAATTGCATATTTTAACCCATAAAGGACAAAGCAGCCCTTTGCGACCAGTATAATATAGGGTATTTTTTCATATTTGGAGTGCATCCACACCTTTATTATGTTTGAGATCAACAAAGAAGTTAGAATATAGATCAATGTTGTTCTAGTGAGGTAGTCAAGATTCCAAATTGAAAGAAATTGTTGGTAGAAAATGCCAGTTATACGGCAGCGTACATAGTATGTTCTATAGTAGCTCAGTCCTTTAAGGGTTAAAAACCTAAAAAGGGAAACAAAATGTACTAACAATATACAAGTAGACTATTCCTAATCCATGCATTTTGTCCAAATTAATTGCATTTTTGAACAATGAGTACGTCATGTTCATCAACTTCCACCAACACCTCTTTAGTTCTTAATTTCTTTTTTAGAACTTAAAATTGCCTCAACTCAAGCTAGCCTCATGCCGTAAATTTAAGATAGATTGAGAGCAAATTGGTGGTAGATTGACAATGGACTTGTAGTTCATTCAAGAACTCATTAACCATGATTTGGTGTATTTTTTTTAAATGTTTCTTATAAACATTTTGCCTTGTGATTCATATCAAATCTTAATGCATTTTGTCCCTTTTTCTAAGCTTTTAAAATATGTCCTGAATATCACATTTGTGGAGGAAATGATTACATGGGAATGGTTTAACTGAAGATTGGATCTTTTTGTCCCCATCTCTATATAGCCTCACACTATGTTCCATATCTTAATTCACTTAGAAATGTTCATATGACAATGCATTATGGAATTTTTGGGTGTTTTGAGGCTAACAAGGTGGGGGCTTTGGTCAAAAGTTGGAAGTAAGTAGCAAAAACAAATATCCACTTGGGAGCCAATTCCTAAAATACACATAGTTAAATACTCAATGTTTATTGTTAATGATTTTTATTGCTCTTTACAATTTAACAAAGTTGGAAATTGGCTTTTAGTTAGAACTTGCAAAGTTGGGGCGTGAGATGTAATTCAAATTGCCCCCTTGTACTTCAAAATTTTGGTTTACAACATAGAAATTCCCGAATTTGCAATTGGCTCAGTATACCTTTGTTTTGAATTGTTGTTTAGCACAGACGTACTGTATGTGGCTTCTGGAAACATTTGATAAATCCATCTTTTCAATTGTCTGTACGTTCAACGCACTTTTTGCTTTGTGGCTCATAATTTATATGAAATAGTCTTTGAAATATGCTTGAAAATACCATGTGGTTCAGCAGTAGCAGGCCAAAAGGTTCGATTGTAAGCCCAAAGTGCTAAAACTCTTACCCGTTTAACCCCTAAAGGACCAACAATCCCCTCGGGGACAAATGAACCTCGGGCATGTACTTATGACTAAAGCAATTTTTATAAATTTTTGAAATTTTGAGGTTGGTGGGGAATTCAAGGATGTACGCACACATCTAACTTTTTTCTTCATTCTGACATTTATTAAAGAAGTTATGCATGACTTTTAGAAAACAAGGGAGGGCGGGCAATCCGGGCAACCCAAAAAACTTGTTTAAAATTTGCATTCAAAAAAAATAAAAAATTGAAATTGATTCTTTATATTTTTTTATATGTGGAAAGCTTTGAATCATTCAATTCTGATTGATGAGTGAGAAGTTTTAGTTTGCAAGTAGATATGAAACTCCCAAACCTCCATTCCTTTTGCCCCTTGTTAAATTTGGTACTTTAATTTTTTCTTACTTTTTTTTTCCATGTTGTATTAGACTAAGATTATTTGGTTTTTGCCCTTTGGATCAAAGTAACTCATGTTTATCAATTTTACATAAATCCTCCAATCTTGCCTAGTGTATATAAAAATGTCATGACCTTACAACATTGTAATATTTTACAAAGTATGATCCACACCTCCAGTCCATTTGAAAATTCTCCCACACATACCTAACTTGGTCTTCAACATGGAAAAAATAAACCTCAACTTTGCATAGAGCAACTATTTTGATATTGGAGCAATCAAAGGCTTTTGAAATTTTTGGGCACCAGGGAAAAACTTTTTTGTGCACTTTGGATTTCAATATCTCACTCCTCTACATCTAGAATGAGTTGATTTTTTTTCCACAAGTACCTCCCATAGTCTAGGGCAAGATCCTATAGATGAATTTTCAAAAAAAACCTTTTTTCCTACCTTTGTACTCATTCTCCCAAAAGTGGCAGTTTTCAGTGATTTTCTCAGAAAAATGGGCTTGGTCCTTTAGGGGTTAAGGACCACGCAACCATGTTGTGGTTGTTGGGAGTGGTTTTTGGCCTATAGGTTGAAATATCTCAATAATTTGGAATTTCGTCTTGAAATATGCATGTGATCACAAGAATTTTGCATCCATCTAAAAAAATAACAATGTAATTGGGTATGTGAGTTGACAAATAATGATGTTTATATGTCATGGCTTCAAAATATGTATCCATTTTTGGTCAAAGATGGATCAAAGCAACAACACAATACATCAAGCATCCAAGAAGAATGTCAAATTTTAATTGCACAATTCTAAAAAAATTCAAATTGCTTAAGAATGTGCTTGTATTATTTTCCTATATAGTAGTAGTATAATTGTAGTATTTGAAATCTACTAAAATGGTGTTGCCATTTTAGCTTTAAAATACTTCATCCTACATTTAAGGCCAATTCTTCATTGCTTTCACCGATCGGATTTTCCATAACAATTATCAAATTTCTTGTAGAATTGTTTTAGGGTAGCAAAGAAAATGGGATTTTTGACCCTTTTTGTCCACTTAGCTACACCTTGTGATTGCTATTTTTGTCTATTTTGTGTGAAACTAGTCTTGTTGGAAAGGTGGGAAACCCTACTTTCTAGAAATGTAAGGCTCTTTTCAATCAAAACTTGCACGAAGCGGTAACATTCAAAACCACACAAGCATGAAACACTAGAGATACAACTTGCTCAATGATTATAATGATTCACCTCCAACTAAAAAAATCTAGCTAAAATTTTGGTAATTTAAACTGAACAAGGTGTACTTCCCATTTGTACGGTTGGATTACTAAAAATGGGTCCAAATTTGAGTTAAAAGCACATCTAAGCTTACTACCCTTGTTTTTAGTGGATTTTGTGAAAATGGGTGTGGTCCTTAAAGGGTTAATTTTGTGTCTGGTTTGACTTTACAATGAAAGATGATGTAGAAAGCACTTTTTTCCTATATTGCAACTAAAGTACACCAAGTTCAATTCCTCCAAAGTACACGTTAGATTTGCTTAACCCTTGAACAACGAGAAGGCCCTTTGCAGCTAGTACAATATGCTGTATTTTTCTTGTACTTGGAATGGATTCACACCTCTATTACATTTGAGACCAAAAAAGAAGTTGAAGAATAGATCAATGCGGTTCTAGTGAGTTACTTGAGATCCCAAATTAAAATTTCTTATTGGTAGCAAATGACAATTATACATCAGCGTATATACTATGCCCTATATGCGTTTAAGGGTTAATCCTTAAAGGACCATAGGGCATAGTATATACACTACCATATAATTAGTATTTGCTACTAGTAAGAAGTTTTAATTTGGGATCTCAAGTAACTCACTAGAACCACTTTGATCTATTCTCCAACTTCTTTGTTGATCTCAATGTAGTAAAGGTGTGGATGCATTCCAAATACAAGAAAAATACCCCATATTGTACTGGTCGCAGCAGCGCGCTCAGTCCTTTAGGGGTAATCCCTAAATAATGATGTTTGTATTGTGAGGCCTAATTGTTTCAAATTTCTCTTTCTTAACCCTTGAGCACCCAGCCCATATTCATCAAAATCTAGACCCACTCACACTCAATCCAACCAATGTGTCATCACAAACAAGATCCACAAAATCTAACTGTATTGAATGGTAGGTGAGACAAACTCCAAAGTATAGAGAAAAGGACACATGGTTTGACCATACCAATAGAAAGATTATAACAAGTCAAACAAGAACTTTTTCATTTCTAAGAGCCCATATTTGGGGCGCTAGGGCGCTCAAGGGTTAACCCCTAAAGGCCCAAGCACTGTTTTTTGGCAACATAGCAATTTTGGGCAGCTCGCTACAAGTGGATGTTTCATCTTTTTTCTTTGAAATTTTCACACATGGTGTGCCCAAATAGTAGCTTCAAGGTCCAACAATTTTCATAACTTTTGACTACATGGTTCAAAAGTTATTGCATGATATTTTGTTTTTTCTTAAACTCAGGGCAGCCTGGGCAACTTAGAAAACTTCTTTAGAAATTGTATTTTTTTGACTTTTTTTTTGGAATTGGATCTTTAGATATATATGTGTGTGGGAAGCTTTGAATCATTCAATTTTGGTTAATGAAATGAAAGTTATGAGAAGTTTTAGTTTGTGGGTAGGTATGGAATCTCTCAAAACCATATGTACCCGCAAACTAAAACTTTTTGTAACTTTCATCTCATTGATTGAAATCTAATGATTCAAAGCTTCCCAAAAACATGTAAGTCTAAAAACTCAAATCCAAAAAAAAACAAAATCAAAAAAATGTCATTTTTAAAGAAGTTTTTTGAGCTACCCAAGCTGCCTTGAGTTTAAAGACAACAACATATCCTGCAATAACTTTTGAACCATGTAGTCAAAGGTTATGAAAATTGTTGGATCTTAAAGCTACTCCTTGGGCACATCATGTGTGAAAATTTCAAAAAAGAAAGATAAAAATTCCACTTGTAGTGAGCTGCCCAAAATCCATTTTGTCCCCCAAAGCAGTGTTTAAATTGAAAATTTGTGTTTGGTGCTAATTTGGAGATTGCCTTTTTTTGGGGGGTGCCAATTTGGCTTCTTTCATTTAATTTTTGGTGAAGTCCACAAGCAATCCCCAAATTTTTAGTGCAAAAAGACATCTAAAGCAAATGATTGTGGCAATGACATGTGAAAAAAGGGGACGAAAGCAATCTTAGCATTGGTGAATTTTGGCAAATTCTGGCTAATCACAGTCAATATTTTCACTAACTTTGGTGCTAATTTCAGGTTCCTCAAATTTTTTTGTAGCTTTTTGGCGATTTGTGGCCCCAAACAAAAACACTGCCTAGAAGGGACAAGTGGGATTTTAACAATGCAATAATCTTTGTTACTTTATTTTTATCTTTGATGATTCCAACCATAGGATTTTTTTTGGTGAACTTATTCAAAGCATGTTCTTGTTAGGTTTTCGAATAAAATTCTCCATTTATTGCAAGATCATAATGGATAAACTTTCAAAAAAAGTATTTTGCAGCCATACTCAAAGGTAGAGTTCTTTCTTTCAGAAATTTACCAAAAATATGTGTACCACAATACTTTTGCGTTTCTTAATGCATTAAAAAGTGAACTAGAAATAAATCCAAGAAAAAGAAGTCCTAAAAGAAATCAAATTTTGTGTTAAAAAAACACATTCACGTTATAGCATAATATTTTGCTAATTAAAGGAACACTAGTAGAATTGTGGGGTAAAAATGACACTTTTTAGAGAAATGTCATTTTTATAAGGTCTCTATTATTATCGCTCTTGAAGAACAGATTTATCATGATTTGATAGTTTAAATGTATGAGCTCCTCAAAATATTCAACTAATCTACAGCATACCCACCATTATTCCTAGTATATTTTAGGGGTAATTTTATGGATACCCCTGAAATTTGCCATATTTACATTGATATCCCTAGTTTTTCAGAAACTGCACAGATATCTTTGACCATGATTTGCAAGTATTTGTTTTGTTATGCACAATACTTCCTTCATGATCAATTTTAAAACAAGGAGTGCAATAAATTAAAAAAGTAGCATGTGCACAAAGGAGAAAGAAGTGGCATGCAAAATAGAACAAATGCTTGAAAATTATGGTTCATGGGTATTTGTGCAATTTTTGAAAAACTAAGGGAGCATCTCCACCGGTTGGCTCCGGCCTTTGATTTACTGTGGCCTTAGGGTTGTTTCTGATTTTAAAGAGTCCAATATTGACACGGTGATGGCAAATTTTTGCCTAGCCGCATCAAAGAAGGTTTCGGGCACTCTCAACTGTTGTGGTAGTTTTCAGTTGTAGCGTGCTTGAATCATGGCTCTGATACTTTTATTTATTACCTTGATGGTTGGTAAGGCCCCAATTTATTTGCCATCAGAGCATCTCCACTGGTTGGCCGGTGGAATGACACGCCATATGGCTCAGCCCGGCTCCTTCATGGAGAATCAGCTTGTTATATAATTCTTGTGTTCACCAGATTGAGTTTAAGAGGATGCGTTACAAGGTTTGGAATTAAAAGCTATGGCAAAAATGGCTGCAATTTATGGATGCTCTAGGCATCTTTGCCATGACAGCAAGGGCAAGTTAGTAGTTTAGACTTTAGAGAACTGATGGCAAATAAATTGGGGCCTCACCAACCATCACAGCATTTCCACCACTTGGCTCTAGCTTGTCATTTACCTTGGCCTTAGGATTGTTTTTGATTTTAGAGTGTCCAACATTGACATAGTGATGGCAAATTTTTGCCCAAGCGCGTCAAAGAAGGCTCTAAGCACTCTCAGCTGCCGGGTAGTTTTCATTTGTAGCCTGCTTGAATTGTGGCTCTAACACTTTTATTTATTGTCTTGATGGTTGGTGAGCCCCAATTTATTTGCCATCAGTTCTCTAAAGTCTAAACTAATGACTTGCCCATGATGTGGTGGCAAAGATGCCTCAAGCATCCATAAATTGTAGCTATTTTTGGCATAGCTTTTAATTCCAATTCTTGTAACACGTCCTCTTAAACTCAATCCAATGGACATGAGAATTACATAACGAGCCGATTCTCCATGAAGGGGCCAGGCTGAGTCAGATGGCTTGTCATTCCACTGGCCAACCGGTGGAGATGCTCTCATTTCTCTAAAGTCTAAACTGCTGAGCTACCCATGCTGCCTTGGCAAAGATGCCTAGAGCATCCCATGCTGCCATGGTAAAAATGCCTGGAGCATCCAAAAGTTGCAGTTATTTTTGGCATAGCTTTTAATTTCAAGCCTTGTAATGCATCCTCTTAAACTCAATCTGGTGGACACGGGAATTATATAACAAGTAGATTCCCCATGAAGGGGCCGGGTTGAGCCATTTGGCGTGTCGTTCCACTAGCCAACCGGTGGAGATGCTCTTATTGCATGGGAACAGTGGAGAATTGGGGATGTATTTAAAGAGTATGCAAACAAGGAGGTTTTATTACTCAAGTGATTTATTGCAACTTTCAATTGATGAGCAAGTGGCTCAAGGCCCGAGAAGCATGGTTATTTTTTTGGACTTTCCTTACGTGCTAAGGGGAGTCACAGGATTGTAGACTAGAGTAGTGGTCCCACGCACATGAATAACTCCAAAAATGAACACACTTTATGCACATAGGGAGTATGCAATTTGAGAAGTATAGATAATTATGCAAGTAGGGAATTTGCAATAAGAGAGGTTTCACTATATACAAATATGACAAACTTTCGGGGTCTCCACAAAAAATTCCCTATATTTTATGGGCGTCATGACTAGGTCAGGTTTTGAAAAGCAAGTCTTAAATTTAAGATAACAAACCATGTCATTGAATTTTTTTAAACCCTTAAAGGACTAAGCCCTTTTTTGTGTGAAAGTCACTAAAAATTGTCACTTTTGGGGGAATGAGTAGAAAGGTAGGAAAAAAAGTTTTTTTGGAGATTCAAGCATAAGATCTTGCCCTAAACTTTAGAGGGTACATTGTAAGGTCATGGAATTTGCATATACACTTGGCAAAACTAGAGGGTTTATAGAAAATTTAGAGATTGGAAATACTTTGATCCAAATGGTGAAAACCAAGGAATCTTAGTCTACTACAACTTGGAAAAAAAAAACAAAACAAAAACACAAAGAGCTCAAAAATGTACAAGGACCAAATTTTACAAGAGGCAAAAGGAATGAAGGTTTGGGAGTCCCATTCTTACCCGCAAACTAAAACTTCTCACTCATCAATTAGAATGGAATGATTGAAAGCTTCCCACATATATGTAAATGTAAATAACCAATTTCAATTTTCAATTTTAATTCTTTTGAAATTTAAAGAATTTTTTGGCTACCCATTTTGCCTTGTTTTTCAAAAATCCATGCATAACTTCTTCAATACATGTTGGAATGAAGAAAAAATTAGATGTCCGCCCAAATCTTTGAATTCCCCATCTTCCATAAACGTTTCAAAAAATCACACAAAGTAGTTTAGCTCTAGGTTCATGCCCAAAATCCCATTTGTCATGTGAAGGGACATTGGTCCTTTTGGGGTTAATCTAATTCTTTTGAAAAATTAGGGAGAGCAATTGGACTTTGAGAATGTTTTGTTTTTTGGATATTCTTTTGTTGAGCCTCTCCCTTATCACTCAAATAGAAACATGTAACTATAACACATGCATCAAAATTCTCATGTGAATTTCTTTCTAGATGTGGCACTTGTCAATTAAGACTTCTATTTTTTAGCAATAGTTTTAATCCAAACGCCCACTATTGTTTCAAATGTACCAATTGTACCTCGTAACTTTGGTCGTTGCTATATTGCAAAGAAAATAATCTCCATGTTTGCTTTCCCAATAGTTGTGGTTAGCTTGATTGGGAAGTTTGCGGTAGTTATGATTAAGGTAGACACACCCAATTTGGAACATGTTCCTAATGTGGTGCATATGTGTACAGTTAGTACATTTCATATCTAAATTTAGGCAATTCATAGGTAGCTTATTTTATGTGTCACAAAAAATAAGCTATCTATGAGTTGCCTAAATTTAAATATGAAATGTACTAACTGTGCATCGGCATGTAGTGTATTGTCTGATTGAAATTGCCAAAAATAATTGGTTGAATTTTGAAACCACCGGATAAAAAATTAGCTATTTTTTTCAAAAAAAACACATTTCATGTAAAAAATAAATAAATTGTAGGATGTGACCAGTGCATGCCCATGAAAAAGATCAATTGAAAAAGGGAAATACACGACTTTAGCTAGTGATGCCAAAAGTTCTCTTGGTGAAGGAATTGTTAAACCTATAACTACAGCTATTGATGCTACCACATTGGGTTGTTTTGGATGCATGACAAATAAATTGTCGACACATGGAGAGAAGCTACTTTAGAGAATTTCGAGTAGGCCTTTACTCGAAAAGCAAGTTAGAGTGCTCGAGGTTCAGTGCTACAAGGATATAGCCTCTTGTAACATTCTTGTTTGTTTCAAGTATAGATTTAGTAGTTTTGTCATAACTATTTTGTGACTTTTAAACGCTCAATACTAACATCATTTTGAGATGTTACAAGTAAGGTAATTTTGATTTTAACCTGAGTATTTGGAATTATACTAAGTCAACATATAAGGAGCCAAAAAAAATTCCAATGTTAACTCAATATGAAAAATATGTGATCTTCGTAATTGTCATAGCAGTTTGTACAAATATTCATTTTGGGTTCATGCTAGGTGATGCCATTTTTGCTATTGCAAGAAAAAGTTTTATTTAATAATACAAAGTTATGTGACAAAGTCTAAGTTTACTTTATTCATTATTTAACCCCTAAAGGCTGTAGCTCTGAAAAAGCATTATGTGCAATAGAAAAAAGTTGTTTTGTATATGTTTTTTTTTTCCAAAGTGGCCGTAAACACATGATCATCATAGAAGGTAAATAAAAATCTTATCAAATATACTTATAGTTTTAGGTAATCCAAATTGTGAGAAAATTCAAAATCACAATGTTAGGTCCCAATTTACCTTTATTGCAATTTTTATGAGGGCGGCATGCACTATTGACTTTTGAAACTTTTAGAAGCAATCTTATTGGTGCCCATCAATCAAAACACTATTGAAGTTACAATATAAACATTGTTGAAGCTAGAGTATGGGGAGGCCACGGCCACCCACTCGATATTTAAGGGTTAATCTATACTATTATTTGGGTAGGGTAGACTTGCATTTAGCACCCTAGGGGCTTGCATGACAAAGTATTAATTTTCAAAATTTGTTGTTATATTGGAAACGTAGGTTAAGACTCATGTAGCCTTTCCTATGATAATGTTAATGCGTGTTTCCACCCAATGCTTGGCTTGGCCCACGTATTACACTATGTCAATTATCTGCTATTACTTCATCTTATGTTGTGGATCAAGTCTACACTAGTTTGAAAAGTTGAGGTGTATTTTCTTGGGTGAGTTTCCCATTGACATGTTAGAGTTTTGTATGTAGTACTAATTGGTTTCAATCAATTCTAAAGGAGACCTTTGGTGTGTATTTTATCTTTTGTTTGAGCTTAATCACAAGTAAAGTTCTCAGTTCTTTAAAGTGATATTGCTCACATGTTGACTTGTTTTAGAATTTGGCCCATTGTCATCTTTTTGTGTGTCATGTTAGAGTTAGGGCAATGTTGGATTGATTCAATCAACATGAATAATGCAAGGGAATGACTAGGAAGACATCCACCAGTTGCTAGGGAGACACCCCATATAGCCCAACTTATTGAATTTGAGATTATTATTACATTGAAGTATGAAATAAATCCAAAATAAAATAGCACACATTGTATCTGCAAGCATTGTGAACATATAACAAACATGTCTCATTTGTGACATGGTCAGGAGTTAAAACTAGTTGTTCCCTCCATTTGTAAATTTAATTTTTGACTATGTCATAAATAAGACATACTTGTTATATGTTTGCAATGCTTGCATATTCGATTGTGTGCTAAAATGTTGTTTTAATTTTACTTCATATTTCAACATAGTGATAATCTCAAATTTAAAAGGTTGGGCTACAGGGGATGTCTCCCTAGCAAGTGGGGTGTCTCCCTAGCCGTTCCCTAATGCAATGCACAAAGACATACTCCCTTTGTCCCAATATAAAACTCCAAAAAAATTCTCCATGAGAGATTAACTATATTTTTAATCATTATGCTAGTGACAAATGCATTATAGAATCAATATATCACCTACCAAATATCTGTAAAATCTCAAGTTTTTATATTGCCGTTTAGACACCCAAATTCCATGCAAAAAGTACCATATTTGTGCATAGTTTGTGAAGGCTACGGGCTCCTCATTATTTTAGTCTTTGTAGTAATGACACATGCATTCTAGAATCAATATACCATCTACCAAATGTGTGCAAAATCTCCAGCTTTGATGTTGCCATTTGGGCACCCAAATTCCATGCAAAAAGTACCATAGTTGTACATGTTGCTAGCTCCTCATTATTGATGATTTAGAGATTAGTAGCAACAATGATACCTCATATGGGCAAGGCCAAGCTTGTTAGGAAAGGAATGCTCGTTAATGCTCTTTAATTGCTTAACTTGCCCCCATGAGATCATTGAATATGACAAACGCTTTCTCAACAATTGAAATTAGCAAAAGAGAACTTTCTTAGTGGGACAAGAACTATGCCTAATTTGGAACTTTATATTGGGACAGAGGGAGTATTGCATTATTCGCATATCTAGAAGGTGCATGTTTTGATAGTGCCGTATAGCACTAAGGTAGTAGGTACGGAGAGCAAGGGAAATAAAAAACTTCAAGCATGAAAGAGATTTTCACACCAAAACTAACAAGACATGTTGGTATCTGATTGTAGAGCACTTTGCATGTATCTTTCATGTATCTTTCATTGTTTGTTTTTGCATAGATGTAGAATGCCTTGTTTGTAGTTTTATTATGCACGTGTGCTATTGCAATCTCCAAGATGCTTAGTTGAAGATTAAAGAATATGCAATGCTTAAATATGCTAATAGTTCATTGTGAATATAATTCGTTTTATAAAATGTTTGAGGTCATAAAGTTTTCTTTGTAAAGAAAAATAAAAGAAATAATTCTGCTATGAATTTTGTGAAAGCTATAATTAAAAGAATTGAAGATGTAATAGGTAGGTGTGATTTTCTATTAAATTCACAAATCCCAAATTTTTCATATGAATATGTTTAATAATTATTTTGTGGTTGATTTTTTACTTGGTCAACCTATTGGGGTGGATTTGATTATGTTGACTCTTCACAAAAATGACAAAATGCAACATAGTTTTTGTAAAGAGTCCATATTTATACATCTATATAATAATTGAAAATGAGGTAGTGGTGGTCGCACTCGACGGTTCCATAGGTGAGGAGGACAATTCTGCAAGGTCCATCTTTAGTTCCACTCAAAAATAAAGTAGAGTTCAAGTTTGACTAAAGTTGTAAGTGGAATAAAGTAAAATTTGAGGGGCATGGGGATAGAGGGCACAAGGATAGGAGGGCACGGGGATAGGAAACATAGGGATAGGGGGCACGGGTCATGCATAATCTTGTGTGTACAAGAGGTAGTATACTAGTTTGTCCACAATTTCTTTTGAATTTTTTTTCACAAAATGGACATGTTCTCTCACCTCCAAAGTGGAAGATATGAAACACTTGAGTCACTCTGATATCTCTAGTTCTAAAATCACTTTACCTTTGTATTTCAATTGTGATAAATGTTTGTGTACGCAAGTATGTGTACATAAGGTATGTTTTTGGTTTTTTATAAGATATGTGCATAACAACATATGTTCATAGTTCTTAATCATAGTATTTGTAAAATAATTGTTGTGTGTTCTTGAGTGAGATATGTGACAATGATTATTTAGAGTTTTTTTTTATTTTTTATTTTTATTGACTAAGGTTTGCTGCACACCAGGTTAATTTATTGCATTGTGGGTAGGGTTTCACATTGCAAGTTCTCAAATCAACTTCTTCTATTCACATTGTACATGCCAAAACTAATTTTCCTATATTTTTAAGGTTTGCTAAAGTAAGGTTATGTTTTCCTTGCTTCACAACCCAGCTTAAAGCAAAGAAGGTGAGGAGACTCAAGGCGGGGTGGTGCAATCAACATTCCAAATTCCGCGGTTAGTTTTCTTAAATCTACATTTTGGGCTGATTTTTGAATTTTCATGCAACCAATGCATGTTACCAAACTTTCCTTTGATTGCAACAATACCTAGTAACCCTATCGCCAAAATCGCAGGTTCAGGAATGCCACCTAATATTACCGCATAGGATCGGTGGCTATACCTACCACTGGTGTGAATCTACAATGTGCACTCATTGTTCCATGGTCTTTATCACCGCCTCAGTTGTGCAGGTATGCAGCAACCCTAAATGGACCTCTTTCACAAAGAGGTGTTGAAATTTCTTGTTGCTTAGACAATGAGGACCATGTTCCTATTGCATGTTTGCAAATATTAACAAAGACTAGAATGGAAATATATTTCAAAGGATAAGAACATTATAGTAATAGTTTGTAGTTCTACTAATATTGTAGATATTATTGCTAAAAAAATACTACTAGCAAAAATTGTACATTTAGTTTTTAGTGAGAAAGAAAAATTCAGAAGTTTCTTAAGAAAATGATCAAGTTTATCAAAATTATGTATTTTACAATTAAGGCAACATGCACATTTTGCATTCAATATATAATGTGTATTCTTGAGATAAAACTCAAGCATACATTTTATTTCTTCAAATTCAAAATGTTGAGATTTATGACTTAAAGTCAAATAAAAAAAAAATACAATTGTCATTTAATAATTGACATGCCAATGACAACCTCAAATGACTATATACATTGTAATGCAAGAAAATGACATCCTTTATCATTTAGGAGTGTCTTTATACTCCTCCATTTCCACTACTATCGCATTACTTCCCTACCATCATTTCCGAATGTTTTGTTTTTAACTCCCAAGAGAGCTGGCATTCATTAGATGCTTGATGAATGGATAATGAATGGTTTTTGAATACTTAGAATAGGAACTTTATGAAATGGATGAAGATCATCAAGAAATGCTCAAAGAGAAAATTCGACTATTTGTCATCCATGTGACTATTTGATCATTGGAATTTTGGATCTTTCATGTTTTTTGTGCATTTGCAAATATGGAATCTCCATCATTGATTTTGTCTCAACTCTTTTTGATTTGCATGCTACCTACCATTGCACTCAAGGGAGTGGAAGGTCTTATTTGCAAGTTTTTGACATTAATGTAAAGAGGACTAAAAAAAAGTGCAATCTTTATTTTGTTTGTTTTTAAAGCAAACTAGGAATCCATTCATTTATGGACCTACACTAATTTTCATATGACAATGAATTTAAATTTAGAAAAAACTGCATTTTCCCTCTCAAAAATGGATTCTATATAATCATGCTTGTTAAATACTTACTAAAGCTCAAATGCTTTGATCATATCATGGCATGTAATATGAATGTAAGAACAATATAAATACAAGTCATGGTAGTAAGGAATAATCATTCATCTAAATTAATTGTCTAATTTAGATCATTTCTCACTATGTTTTTAGTTATTTGATGTCAATGGAGTGCATATAATATTATTCCAATTTTGGTTTACACCTACGTATTCAATAGCAATTTTTCTTTATTGAAAACATTCTTTCAAATCATATTTGATAGAGTTGCAATCCGCCAAAAACTAGACATACCCTTCCCATAGTAGATTGATTAGCTAGTTTGGAGAGTAGAAAGTTTGTATGTAATACTTGAGCAATATCATGTTGTGAAAATCAATCCAAAAAGATTGTTCTCTCTCATGAAACTTCATACAACTAATAAATTACTTTGGATTAAAAACCATAAAGTTAAATTGATAAACGAGGAATTGAAACAATATCACTCAATTCCATGGTACTATAAAGATTATCCATTAAGTGAAAATCAATAAAAAGACTCAATGGCACTTCATATTTCTCAAAAATAGGGGTGAGAAGGTTGGTGTGCCCTTCCACTGGCAGTTTCCCAATCTATGTAAGTGGTAGATTCTAGAGTTAGAGAGTGATAACGACAACAAACTAACACTTGGTACTCATTTTGAATTCCATTGGGTGCACGGAGAGTACAAGGTACTAATTTACGAATCGGTTGCACTGGCAGTCTTGTCAATGTGAAGGGAGATGAGGGAGTAGTAATTAGAATCTTTTGTCATAAAACTCTTACCAGTTCCCATTAGTTTGCTATAATTAGTGACAGGTGCTCTGGTTCTGTCAGCATGCCGAGGACTAGCTAATCTATACAAAAAAATGCCCCTAAATTTATTATAACTTACAAGCAAGCCAGCTGCTGGACAAATCTGATGACAACCTTTCCTTATCATTATTAGAGTACTTTCACACCTCTGAATGAATAAGCTTCCCAACTTGGCCCTCTTCTACTTATATGTCTTAAAATCTTTGGTATAATAAAATAAATTCTAGAACTCCTAATTATGTTCCGGAAGAAATTGAGTTTCACTGGCTAAAATCCACCCTTTTCATTTTCCATCCATCTTTCACAAATAAGCACTAGATTTTTTTCCCTCTGTTTACACTATGATATGCTACGATTAGTTGTTTCTGAAAAATCAGGTTGTTTTAAATTTCAACTGGTTCTCTTGCAGTTTCAATCAACTCACAATACACTAAATGTATGTTCTTCCCTAACCTTGCTTTGGACACCATATGAACTAATATTTCTCCTAGCAGAGGCTCTATAAAGTGGTATTATGGCATGAACATTAACTTCCTTTAGTTGTTCTTAAAAAGGGTAAGCTTTTTGAGTGAGGCACCTACTCAAATTTCCTTGCCCTAAGGGTACAAAGGTTGGTTTTAGAGCTAGGTTGGAATTATATCTAAGCTTTAAAAGATCCAAAGGGTGCTTTAGTTCTTTTTTGCATAGGAAGATATGTTATAAAATTGAACTAAAAATGAATAACTAAATGATGGCTTTTGAACAAAAGTGAAATGAATCCACAAATTGTGTTCATAGAGTTGGATATGCTATTACACACATCAATATTAGTAAGTGAAATTTGAAACAATTAATTGAAATCTCATTCTAAAATCGATTGCAAATTGAAAAGCAATGATTCTTAAAACATAAATTGTTTCTTTTATGTTTATGATGCTGAGGTCAACTGTTATGATTTTTTAAAATGTGTTGTCTTAGATGATATCGACTTAGAACAAAGGAATTTATTTTCGAGGTTGATATTGTACTAGTGCTAGAAATCTAAAATTAGATTCTAAAAACACATGAATAGATATGAAAACTCAAAGTTGCGTTGTAAGAACATGTGTTCCACTCGGTGTTTGTCTTAAATGTGAACGCATGGTCTTAACAGGATTGAGCAAATAATTACATTCTACACACTAAATAGGCATTTTTAAATTATTTTGTAGTTATCAATTTCCTAACATAAGGCAAAACGAGACCAGCAAGCAAAGTTTGCTTTGAGGTATTTTCCCACGAGCTTTTAGCTAAACCCTTTTCTTTCTTTGAGACATACCGACATTTTCATGGCCTAGAATTCTAGTGTATTAGTATATAGGCACACACTTTGCGTGAGTAGGACATGTATGAGTAATGTAACATTCAAATTTGTAAAAAATTGATATCTCACAAACCAATTACAGTGGTGCTTGGTTATTGTTAACTTTTGTGAGAGCAACAATTGGATAAGATCACAACCCCACTCCCTTTTTGTTCAAACGTATATATTATGAGCTTGGTTAATGTCAAGTGCTTGCATATGGTCAACATTTTCTTTTCATCACTTCCCATTTTGACTCCTTAGTTAGAAAGGCTATTGGTTAGTTTACCAAAAACATGGTTGGGAAAGTACCTCCAAAGTTGCAATCCCTAAAACTAGGGAAAGTAATACAAATGGAGTGCTTGTTTATGATCAATGCTTGGATAAGGTCAACATTTTTTACTAGCCCAAAGTGTTGACACTAACCAAGCACTACTATAGTCTAGAACCTACTCTTGATTTACTATACAAATACAAAAAATCAATATCTTACAATTGGTGTAGAATCTAATCCACATGCACCATCATTTTGGTCCATTTTTAAAACCAAAAATACCCGTTGCTTTCATCACAATGCTATTTTTTTACATTTTGCTAGGAGGTGCTAGGCATTTTATTGATTTCTAGCACATGGTTGGAGGGCGTTTGGTGTTCTATATTTGGGGCATTGTTCATTGTTTCAACTTCCACCAAAAAGTTCTATAAAATCTTGGAAATGAACATGATTGTAAGGCACTTAGTGTTCTATATTTTAAACGTCCTTTGTTACTTCAACTTACAACAAAAAAGTTTTAGAAGGTTCTAGAAAAGGCCGCACTTAGAGAAATCCTCCCATTTAGTAGTATAGATAAGATGAAGAGCAAATTGAAACGTTAAAGATAGGCAATATCATTAAAATGATATTCACATGTACTCAAACTTTCATGTCATAGATTTATTGTATTTTGGTAAAATTTACCCCTTTTACGTGCAACTCATAGAAATTCAGATATTTGAAGACTTTACCAATTTATTAACGCGGTTTTTTTCTAACTACAAACAACTATTTTTGCTATCATTATTGACTTTAGTTCCCCAATAGTCCAAAACATCTGCATTTTGTATTAAATCTGAATTGAGAATATGAAAGTCATAAATTTTGGTTTCTGTTTATACATAAAAGAATGAATTAACATTACTGTGAATTATTGCAGTTAAAAGCTGTATTTTTTTAAAGTGTAGCTTGACATGTTTAATCTTATGTTTATCTTTTTAGTATAGAAGTGTTTTGAAATTTAAGTACCAAAAATATTATTTCTTGTTTCAAGATTTCTTTTTTGGCAATAACCCCAGTTTTTTTGAATTATAGATAGATTGATATAAAATACATGGTTCTCCTAATTAATATGTGTCTATAGTTAGTAATTTTTTTCTTAATGATTTTGCCTCATTTAATCACAACAAACTTGAAATATGCAACATTTAACTAATAATGGACCAATAAAAGTTCATGAGTATTATCCACAAACTGCATTGGTTGCAAAACATTGGGAAAAATTTGCAAAACATGATGGCAGACATCCAAATGAGAAAGATCGTAATAAACATGGGGAGTGATCTTTAGATTCTCACAACACAAAATATCCATAATTACATGACTAGTTTGTAAGCACTTTATGATATACCTGCTATTAAATAACATAAAAACTCAACAACTATATGCATTTGTCAAGCTTATAAGCTAAAAGCATTTAATTGTGGGGTTTGATATACGCACACGAGGGGTTTGATATATGCAAACTTGGGGGAGGGGTAAATTTTCATTTTTTACCATCAATAAGTGGAATTTGAAAAGTTTGAATTTAGATTTGGATCTAGAGACCTTGGTTTAGCCTAGAACTACAAAGGAGGGTACAATTGAATAATACTTAGCGAAACCAAAGTTGTTACTTTTACCCTTGTTTGTAAAAACACTAAGCTTTTCCAATGGAAATTGTTCAATTATAACCTCATTTGCAATTCTAGACTAAATCAAGGTCTCTAAATCCAGATTTGAATTCAAACATTTCAAATTCCACTTATTGATGGTAAAAAACTAAAATTTACCCCCCCCAAGTGTGCATATATCAAACCTCTGGTGTGCACATATCAATACTCTTAACCCCTGAGCACCCCAAGACCTCAAAATGGGGTGCTCAGTTTTGAAAAATGTCCATGTTTGACTCTTATCCTCTTCTTAATGGTAAAATCAAAGGACTTGTACTTTTTTATGTACCTTTAGGCATGTGTCTACTACCACTCAAAAAATATTCAAGCTATTTGACTCTATTTTGGTAATACTTTTATTGGACTATGTCCACAACGGTATGGATTTGAGTGAATATGGCTTGGGCGCTCAAGGGTTAATTGTTGTTACATAATTTACATAAATTACGCATGGAAAGGAGAGTTTGATTTGAATGTTAGAGTGGGTATTTGAACTGCAATATTACAAATTGTTTCTAGAAAGCTTAAGGTAGGAGGCTCTAATTTTGCTCAGGCTCTAAAATGGATCACCTTCTCAAATGTATTATTGTTGCAAATGTTGTTTGTCACAGGCTTTAGCAATGTACAAATAATGTACATTTGAGGAGGTGATCCATTTTAGAGCCGTATGCCATTTGAACTTCAAAATCTCATAACTATTTCCACAAAGCTCCAAAAAACATGAAACAACTTCAAGCAGATGCCAATTCTCCTTGTCTTTGAAGGAAAATTTACTAGAAAATATTTCAATAAGTTTCACCACCCCAAAATTTGATTTTAGCCCTTAGATGATCCATTTATGAGCCTCCTACCTTAGAATGTTCTTCATTTTTTTATTGCATCCTCAAAACATTTCAATTTGGCAATAGTTCTTGTGTTGTATACCATTTAACATTATTTTGTGAATGATACAAGTATTATATATTCATGCCTTATTTAAAAACATATAATTTTTTTTTTGCAATATTATTGAAATCACATGAAGCAAAGCATAATGTAAAAACACCAAAACCAAATGAAAATAACTTGAAGCAACCAAAGCTTGCTTGATAATGTGATCATTTGTTTTGATTGAAACAAGTCTCGTTCTCTATTCATCCCATGAGGATAGTAGATACATTGTCATAAAATTAGCATTTGTTTCCAACAAGAAATTATGATTTGGATCTCAAAGAGCTCACTAGAATAGCATTGATCCAACTTCTTTGTTAACCTCAGATGCAATAAATGTGTGAATCCATTCCAGAAACAAGAAAAATATTGTGTAGTTGTACTGAAAGCAAAAATAATTTCAGACATTCAAGGGCTAAAAGGTTCCTCACAAAGCAATTTGATATTATTAAGACAAAGATTATGATTGTAGCCGCTTGTTTAATATCCCATATGAAAGCCGTACACTCAAACAAGAAAAAATATGTATTTTTAAATTGATTTTTGAAAACTAAGTAAAGAACAAAAATCTACCACAAAATTTTATACTTCAAGCAAACTTAAGCCTATATGCAACAAAATATGTGAAAAATCTACAATGATGAGTAACAACCAAGACGTGAAGAGTTGTATCTACAGTCAAACCTCTCTTATTGCAAATTCCTTATTTGCATAATTATCTATACTTCTCAAACTGCATACTCCCTATGTGCATAAAGTGTGTTTGTTTTTTGAGTTATTCATGTGAGTGGGACCAACAGTCTAGTTTATAGTCTTGTGACTCATGTTAGCAAGTAAGGAAAGCTAGAAAAAATTACGCTTCCTAGGCCTTGAGCCACTTGTCCATCAATTGAAAGCCGCAATAAATCACTTGTGTAATAAAACCTCCTTGTGTATACATCCCCAGCGTTCCCATGCAAAAAGGGAAACCGGTTCCCTGTACAATATCCTAAAGAAAGTATATGGAAGTCCCAGTTTTGTGCTTAAAGACTTCATTTTGAAATCAAATTTAGGGGATGCTCCATTGAGATTTTGGAAAAAAATTCTGAAAATAAAAAACTCAAAATTTCTAAGAAAACCATTTTTGTTCCTAGCCAAATAGCTTATTTTGCATGCATAGTGAGTGATCAATCAACAAAGTGGAAAGTTGTACATTTAAAGGTATTTTTTTCAAATCCCAGTTACTCCATCAATTACTAAGATTTTGAAAGAACTTTCTAAAAGGAAACAACTCAGAACTTACACAAGAGTAACTTTCATTTGAGGCTCAAAAGCTTATCATGCTTTTGTGGTTCAAAAATGAAGCTCAAATGAGAGGACCAAGTAGAAAGTGTGCAAATATTTGTGTGGATGTTGAACTCTCACCCCACAAAGGCAAATGTTCCAAAAAAAACCCCATCTACTCTCCACCATGCTTGTTTGGGCTTCATTTGTGAACAAGGCATGCATGATAAGCTTTTGAGCCTCAAATGAAAGTTACTCTTGTGTGAGTTCTGAGTTGTTTCCTTTTAGAAAGTTCTTTCAAAATCTTAGTAATTGATGGAGTAACTGGGATTTGAAAAAAATACCTTTAAACGTACAACTTTCCACTTTGTTGATTGATCACTCACTATGCATGCAAAATAAGCTATTTGGCTAGGAACAAAAATTGTTCTCCTAGAAATTTTGAGTTCTTTGTTTTCAGAATTTTTTTCCAAAATCTCAATGGAGCATCCCCTAAATTTGATTTCAAAATGAAGTCTTTAAGCACAAAACTGGGACTTCCATATACTTTCTTTAGGATAGTGTACAATATTCAATCCACCATCTGACTGTTTTTTAGTTGTAAAAATAAATGAGTATTGAAAATCAATGCACTGATCCTTATATAATTTTGGCAACCACATGTAAAAAAACAGGTCCACAATGATTAAGTGATAATGACTAAACCATGATTGTACAGTCATTTTACAGTCATTTTGTAGTTGTTGTTTAGTCATTGCAATCATTGTCACTTAGTCATTGTGGACCCGTTTTTTTACTTGTGAATGTGTTAGATGCGCTTTTGAGTTGTTATTACAAATAGAAGTTTTGATATTTTATGCAATTTTTTTTTGGAGATCTTACGGCTACTTTTCAACTAGTGATCAAGTTTTATAGAATTTGACTTTTGAAAAAGTAGTAATACGCTTTATGTCTAAAAAAGCCCAGAAGTGGGCTTTCTAGTTTTATTTTAAAAAAATAGTTTCAATTGGCAATATCCACAATAAAATAGAGGGCCTTGAATCACCCATTTTTTTGGCAAGTTGAAATCTTTGCTCTTCAAGATCAATAAATCAAACAAAAACATTGGACCTTCTACATACTATTTGCAAATTTCATTTAGATAATTGAACGTAAACCTCCTATCAACCATGGCCACCTTGGAGTTCAACATTCATTTTTTCTTGAAAATTTTATCACAATGTCTAAAAAAAGAAACAAGACGTGAACTTGTAATTTGTTGATGCTATGCTCCTTTTGAAGTTGTTTCAAATCATATATAATGATGTAGAATTAGCTAAAGTAGAATGGGGTTCTTCAAAATTATAATCACTACGGGGAAACCATGGTCTTTTTGACAAAAAAATGCGACCTAATCTACAGTAAATGTAGATTAGGTCACATTTTTTGTCAAAAAGATCATGGTTTCTTGTAGTGAATGTCATATGGTATTTTGTGAATAGACTCATAAATTGAAACTTTTTTCAACTTGTTTATGCTATCTTTAATATACCAATTAGCAACTTCAATTCTAAATTAAACCACTCTTGGTTCTTTATCTTGCTATCCAATATTTCTTTCAAATTTTAAGTTTTGAAAGCAATTATTAAATCTATCTTAACATTTTTTATACTCTTTTATGAAAAGTCACCCTTTAAATTGATTTTGGTGACCTACCCCTTGTGTTGCAACTTAACCCCTAAAGGACCAAGTGTCCCCTCGGGGGACAAATGGGATTTTGGGCATGTACCTATGGCTAAATTACTTTGTGTGATTTTTTGAAACTTTTATAAAAGATGGGGAATTCAAGGATTTGTGTGGGCATCTAATTTTTTCCTCATTCTGACATTTATTGAAGAAGTTAAAAATGAATTTATGAGAATTTTTGTTTGGCAGGTAGCCCAATAATTCTTTAAAAGTTGCATTTTTTTAAAACAAAAATTTCAGTTTAGTTCTTTAGACTTATGTATAGTTAAGAAGCTTTGAATCATTCAATTCTAACAAGAATTCTAATTGATGAGATAAAAGTTATGAGAAGTTTTAGTTTGCGGGTAGGCATAGTTTTGAGATTTTTCACACCTACCTGCAAACTAAAGCTTCTCATAGCTTTCATCTCATCAATTAGAGTTGAAGGATTCAAAGCTTTCCACATATACATAAGTCTAAAGAATCAACCTGAAATTTTATTTTTAAAAAATGCAAATTTTAAAGAAATTTTTGGGCTGCTTGCCAAACAAAAATTCTCATAAATTCATTTTTAACTTCTTCAATAAATGTTGGAATGAGGAAAAAATTAGATGCCCACATAGATCTTTGAATTCCCCATCTTTCATAAAGGTTTCAAAAAATCACATAAAATAATCTAGTCATAGGTACATGCCCAAAATCCCATTTGTCCCCCAAGGGGACACTTGGTCCTTTACAGGTTTAGCACATTTTTTTCTTGGTTTAATTGTTAAAGAATATTAAATTTGGAAACAAAATAATGGTTCTTATTCATGTATATGGATATGATATTAGCAATGTTATGTATTACATCTTGCATATAATGAGATAGGGTTTCAATTTTGCCTTTTTATTGAGAAAATGTTCATTAATTCAAGAGGAAAGGAACTCTTTTAATGTGTACAAAGTTTTAAAGATTTTAAACTTTTATTGTTTAATGGAATTGAGAGGAGATTTATACAATGTTGAATATTGCAAATTTCACATAAGATTGTTAGAAGGTTTATAATATCTTAGATTCAAGTAATAACTGTAGGCAACTCTCATAGCCAATATACAAACACCTTAAAACAATTTTTTTTAGACACTATGTTAAAAATATTTTAGTTGTTTGTTTTTGAGAATGTAGTACTTGTTGCATGTCAAAAAAATCATTTATTAAAGTGCTTAATCAACATTGAAGAATGTTTGGGATTGTAAATATAGACAAATATAAAGACAAAGTGAGCAAAAAATAGTATTGAAGCATACAATTTTGGTCACTAGGTAGACTTTATTACAAAATTATCTCCTAGTTGATTGTGTTGGCAAAATAAAGCCAGTTTTGTTATCAAGCAATCATATATTACAAATAATATTCTAAATGAAGATTTATAATTAGTCAAAGGCCTTACCAATTTATACTATCACATTATAGTGTCAAGATTATTGATATACAAGTATTGATGAGATGTCACACTAATAAATACTTGCAAGAATTTTTTTTTTTTTTTATGGTTTATACTTAATACTAAAGTCTTCTTTGAGTTAATATTCTTATTAAAATAAATGAAAGTTTTCCAAATATACACATATGAATACAATCTAAATTAGTTTTGAAAATACAAGAATTCCTTTGACCATGCAAGTCTCAAACAAAATTCCTTGTAGATTGTCATTAAAAACAAATACATCCATCATTTCAATCAAATTCATGTCCATTTTTAAGTATACTTTATGTACACATATTAGAGCATTGTTGGAACGTAAAAAAGAAGGTCATGTAAAAAAATTAGAATGTGTTTGGTCAAAAGGGCAAAGTAGAGCAAGACCAAAAAGCAAGAGATTTCCCAAACTCTAAATCCTTTCCATGCATATAATTAAAAACAAAAGTGATTGCAATAGTTACAACACCTAAAGATGTTGTTGTATATGCCTCTAAAAATAAATAGAAGTCATGAGAACAGAAGGCTTACATCATAGTCTTATGGAGTTTGTGCAAATTTGGAAACAATGTTGAAAAAGGGTTAGTAAGCAAAAAAAACAAATGAATTGTTGATGAATTGAAAGTACAAACCGCACAAAAAAAGGATGAAATTTTTTGGCAACAATGAATATACTATTACTTGAAGCCATAACAACTATGGCGGAAATCCCCAAGTAAAAGTAGCTAGGACAACGTGACAAAATGATGCATGATATCTTGTTCCATAAATTTGTGTACCTCAAAATAAAAAAGTTTCATATCCACTACACAAAACAATATGAGGATCGAGCATACACAAGAATGCAGAAGAGACAAGGATTTTAGCCTATTTTTTTGAACGTACAATAAACTTTTTGATGAACATGATGACAAACATGGTTGGGAATTGCCCACTTATCCAAAACTTCTAATATAAGATGGACATTCACAACAATGACATCGAAACAATAAAATAACCAATTTGCCATAGTCAAAACATGTCCAGTATCCATCTTCCACATTGATTTCTCTACAATAAGAAAATCAACTATATACAACAAAACTTCATCACTTCCTATAAATTGTAAAAAGTACTCCAGCCTACACAAATCCCAAACTACACAAACCGTGGAACAATTTTCAGATGTTATATTCTAAGAGCCGATTTCCATGCTAAGCTTACATTGAAGAAAGTACTCTTCACGAGCCTTTTTGTAACCCTGCTATTTACGTGCTCCTTGCAAGAAAATTGATAGACAAAAAATTTCAATACTTGATTCTCTTGATTTTGAGAAATAATCCATCCTTGGCTTCATAACTGCATTGCCATTTCCGCACTTCTCTGCTTCCAATACACCATGGAAGTTGGCCCTAAATGCATGTCATGAAACTTTTTGGGGCTTTGAGCCTGCCCAAAACGTTCTCAGTATGGCTCAAGAGGCTCCACCATTTACTACTTACCACGTCAACTATCAGGACAGTCAGTCCTGCCCAGTAACTTCAATATTACTGCATCTGATCTTTCTGCACCTCAGCAAGGTAAGCTTACTTCCCAAATCTCCCAAATCCGATTTTGAATCTACCAGGTCACGAAGATTCATCATCGCAGGTCCAGCAAGCAGGGAAGGGAATGAAACACCGGACGGGGGAGATTCTCCAAAGTGACTGCCGCTGCCGCGCGGCACTGGCGGGGGGGAGGACTTCGTACCATCCGGGCAGGCACGCAGCACTCAAGCGCAAAGGCGCAGCAACACCGGACATGCGACGGAGGCAGCGACCGCTTGTCGTGCAGGGAAACCCGGATGCGAAGCGAGGAAGGCCGAGTGAGGAAGGCCAGAGTCCCGGGAGTTGGGGTGTTGCTGATTTCAGGAAATGCAGACATCGCTTTGTCTTGGGCGGTGTTGCAAACCTCACGTGGAGACTGTCGGGATTCGGAGCTAAAGCCGCACTTGCGTAGCTGGAATGGTGTCACTTGTTGCAATAAACCCGTACGAGGAGCTGGGAGTGGCGAAGCTGGAGCTCTGAGACGGAGTCGGTGATGGCAAACTTCGGTTAGGACTGAGCGTGCGTGCGTCGTCGTGGGGGAGGGCGTGGTGACGATGACGATGAAGGAAGAGGCGAGGCGAAGGGCGGAGCGAGCTGGACGCGGCTAATTCAGAGCAGTACCAGGTCCCACCACGATCATTGCAGCGGAGCAGCTGGTGATGACCTATTGTGGAGCTGCGCGACCGTCGCGAGGCGAGCGTGGGTGGTGGGTGCGTTAGGAGTGAGGCACTGAGGCGGGGCAGCGAGTGGGGGAAGACTTTGGACGTCGGAGCTGGACGTGGTCCCGGTCGTGGGGTTGACATTCCCGGGGCGTGGAATGGTGCGGTGGTGATGGGGCGGTCGCGTGAGTCCATGGTGGGGCGAGGGGCGAGGCGTGAGAATGGTGGAGGTGGGAATGCGGTTCGCGGGGGACGGAGGATGGTGGCGTATCGACGGTGAGGATTTCGGAAACGGTGAGTGTGAGGGCGTGGCTTGGCCCGACGAGAAGCTGCAGGGCGACGGCAGCGAGCGTCCCTGTTGCCCGGTCCGATCCTGTCGTGGGCGGACTTGCACGTTCGCTGGGAGCATTGCCGTGTGAAGCAGCCTGGCACGGCCTGGGTGGGGCGCGAGGCGGATGCGGTGAGGTCGGGTGGGAGCAATTTGGAGGTCTGGACGAAGCGAATGCAGGCAGGCGATTGGCAGGCGGGGTGAAGGTGCGGTCGGAGGCGAATCGCGCGGCAGCGCAGGAGCTGGCGAACGCGAGGGGAGCGAGGGGTATGCGTGAAGGCGGAGGACGAGGCATTTGAGGGCGGAGTGCGGGCGAGAGGGGGCGGGGAGAGGCGGGGCGCGTGGGCGGGGGTGGGAACGGTGGCGCGTCGGTCGGGGTAAGCTACCGGACCAGGGCGCCCGGGCGTGGGCGCCCTGCCCGGTGGCTGCAGGGCAGAGACGGAGGGGGCGGGGGATGGCGGAGGGCAGAGCAGGGGAATGCGCGGCGAGGGAGATCCGGTGGCGGTAGAGGAGCGGGAGTGCGGGCGTTGATGTAGCGAGGTGGGAGGCAGCAGCGTGGGTGGGTGGGGCAGCAGATGGCCGGTGCCCAGGCCCGGACAGTCGCGGCGTCTTCTCTTGTGCGGTGCGCGGGCGCGGGCAATGTCAACGTGGTGGGCAACGGTGCGGGCCCCCCGTGCGGGCAGGCGTCCGCGGTAGCAGGTGGCGGAGGCAGGCGGGCTCAATTGGGGGGCGCGAACATGCTGGCGGGATTCTCGAATAGTGCGCTGCTGAATGGGGCGTCGAATCTGGGAGTGTCAGGTGCGTGGGTCACAGGGTTGGGTGGGGCACTGGGTCAGTGAGGAGTCTGGTGTGGCGTTTGTGGAAGGGGGAGGATGGCTTAGGTGGGCGCTGTGAGTGTCTGGAGTCGGTGAAGGGTGTGAGTTGTGATGTGGGCGCACGAAGTGGTGGCGATGCGATGGTAGAAAGTAACAAGTCGTGGAGCTCGATGAGCCACTACGGGTGACGGTCCCATGTGGATGGAAATAGGAGTCATGGTTAGTCCGAGGCTGGTGCTGGAAAATGCATGAATTGCGAAATGCGAAGAGACGGGTCGATGAGGGGAGTGGGGTGCAGTGAAAAGGAGACGGGATGGGGACTGTGAAGGGTGTGGGGATGGCGTGCGCTGGGTGGTGGGAGGTAGGGTGTGTTGAGTTGTGGTGGCGCAGTGCGATGAACGGGGTTGCGGGTTTGGTTGGAGGTGGCAGGTGCTCCGCAGAGCATGACGGGGAGTGCGATGTCGGGGTCGAGCGGAGGTGGCGGCGGTGTGGTGGGTGGGGCGAAGTGCGAGTTCCCGGACGTGCAGCAGAAGAGCAGCAGGGGTGCGGGGTCGGAGTCGGGTGCGGTGTCCGGGTTGGGTGGGATGGGGTTGCCGACGTCGCCGGTGTCCATCTCGTCGGGCATGGTGAACTCTGTGGTGAACCAGCAGCGGAGCTCGTCCGGGTCCCGATTAGAACAGCAGCAGGTGAGGCTGTCTCAAGGGCGTGCATGATGCAGGGGGGAGATGTGTGCATGTGGTGGTGTATGGATGGATGGATGTGCTGGGTACCATTGTCGTGCGGAATGGTGTATAGGGGCGAATGTATACAAAGTTTGATATGGCGAGAGAGGCCTTGGCACATGGTGGGAGTGGGATGAAGGGGGTCCCGGAAGGGCGGTGAGGTTTCGCAATGCGTCGAAGCTGCAGGGCGTGAAATTCTGAAATTTTGAGTGCCAAATTTTGAGTGGAGAATTTTGAGTGGAGAGTTTTGAACGATGGTATGGGTGCTGTATGACTAGTTGTATGTGGTGGGCATGTGCTTGGGTGCGCCGTGGAGATTGTCACAGCCCTCGGGTTGTGGCTGCCGACCGGGCTCTTGCTGTGTAGTGAACGTCGAGGGCTTGGCAGTGGCAGACACATACTGTACTGCAGTGTGACGAGCCTGAATCCGTAGCCGGGATTTGGGAGTATGACGAGTGACATGTGAGGGAATAGTGAGGGGGTCTTCGGAACGAGGCGTGGTTGTGGTTTCCGGAAGCTGAGTGGGTGAGTGACGGGGTGTGGGTTGTTTGTGCAGGATTTACTGGTGCAGCAGCAGCAGCAGATGCGGTCAGCGACACCTCCACTGTCGGCGGCGGCGCAGCTGTCGCAGCTGTCCCAGCTGACGCAGTCCATGCATCAGGAGAGGGGTGTGCCACGGTCGCCGCACTCAGCGGGCGCGGGACATTCCGGAGGGATGGGAGCGCAGGTATTGGGAGGGGGTGCGAACCAGCAGGCGGTGGTGCTGGGAGGCGGGTCGCAAGTGGTGAACGGCTTGGTTGCAAGCATGAACATGCAGCAGGGCAAGGCGAGCGGGGCGTATGCGCAGCAAGGGACGGGTGCAGTGAAGATGGAGGCGCAGTCGATGGCGGGTCAGTCGATACAGCAGCAGCTGCAGCAACAGCAGCAGATTTTGACTCCGAAGATGGAGGTGAAGTCAGAAGCGAACCTGGATGTGAGAGTAAGCACCTTGTGGTTTGCTGCGCGGCGTTGTTGGAAGGGGGCATGTGAGCTCGGCTTGTGGGTTTTGGTGTGGTGGATGATGAGATTCGGGGGTTGCTAGCGGGGGTCCTTGTGTGGCACGTGGAGCGGGTTGAGACGGTGGTGATTGCCGTGGTTCTGAGAGGGAGTGTGGGTGGAATTGGATGATGGGTGGGGCAGGTGGGGCAGCACGCAATGCATCTGGGAAGGTTGGGCAACAACGTGGGCGTGACACCGGAGATGCAGTTGCAGGAAGCGCTGGTGCAGAGGCAGCAGTCGAAGCAACTGCAGGCGCAGTTGAGTGCTCTGCAGCAGCAGCAGCGAGTGCTGCAGGGACTTCCGGCGCAGCAGCAGTTGCAGGACGCGGGGAGCTTGCAACTGCAGCAGCTGCAACAGCATCACCAGCAGCTGCAGCTGCAACAACAGCAGGCGAGCATGTTGCAGGGTGCGGGTGAGTGGCGTTTGGGTTTTGGTGAGAGATGATGGTCGGGTGTGCGGGGTGGGGAGTGGTAGCGTGTCCACGACGGAGCTCGCTATCTTGAGTAGAAATGCTGGGAACACTTTGAACCGGGGATTGAAGTTGTACAGAAGTTGGAGACATGTTACGGTCAACGCGAGGGTGCGAGCTGGCCATGATGTTTGGGTGAATGGGCGGAGGGGTGGTGATCGTGCGACAGAGTGTGGAGTATGAGAGGATTGGTGTACTGGCATGGCAATGTGTGGAGGTGGTGCAGTAGTCGGGAGTGGCGGGGGAGCTGTGGTGGCGTGGTCGGTTCGTGGTCGTTTGCTGTCCTCGATGGTGGTGTTGGTGGTGCGTGGGACTGACGGCAAGGTTGTGGTGTTCAGGTGTGAGGAAGCACGCAGATGTGGAGGTCGGAGGATGTGCGAGGAGACTGATGCAGTACCTGTATCATCAGAGACACCGGCCACCCGTGAGTGCCGGAGCATGAGTGTGGTATAGTGTGAGTTGTGCGGGGGAATGAATGCAGTTTTTGGAGCAGTGGTGTAGAGGAATGTGGACGAAGGAAGTGGACTGAAGCGGTGGATGATGTGGGTGGGTGAGTGCAGGACAACAACATCGCATTTTGGCGGACCTTTGTGGGGAAGTATTTCGCGGCGCATGCGAAGAAGAGGTGGTGCGTGTCGCTGTACGTGAGCGGCGGTCGGCAACCGACGGGGATATTTCCGCAGGTGTGTGTGTGGGTGATGGTGTGTTTTTGGAGTGTTGGAGTGGTTGTCTGGAGGATTGGGGTGTGGATCCGGTGGCAGAAGCGGTGGCGGTGGTGCACGTTGAGCTATGTCTTGGCTGAGGGTCGTAGTTCAGAAGTGGTGTTTGGAAGGTCGGTTACATGAATGGCGACGGGGTTGTAAGGGTTAGGTGGAATTTGAAGATGGTGATTTGGAGGGGTACGTGGCAGAAGTAGTCGGAGGTGGTTTGTTTGGCATTAGCAGGAGTGGAGTTGAGCAGTGTTGAAAGGGTGGAGGGAAAGTGAGAGGTTGCGCTTGTGGAGGAATGAAAGTTTTGCGCTGGATCTTGCAAGGTAGAAACAGTTGGGAGAGCGAGGGTGATCGGCTATGGTTTGTGTGTGCATGGTGATTGGTGTGGTTGTGGGTGGGAGACAGGGAAGGGATGGGTGGTTGGAGGGTGCTGACGAGGTTGTGGGTGCGTGGGTTTGGCAGGACGTGTGGCACTGCGAGATATGCGGGACGAATCCTGGTCGAGGTTTCGGTGAGTTGGTGGTGAATGCCTCGTGATGTGGGTGACTGTGCTTGGTCGGTGGGCTTTGGTTTGGGAGGGTGGTGTATGTGTGTTAGTCAAGGTCCGGGGTGGAGGTTCTAATGAGGTGTTGTCGTGGGACGGTGGTGCGCGCAACAGAGACGACGGTGGAGGTACTGCCGAGGTTGTTCAAGATCAAGTTCGACAGCGGCATCCAGGAGGAGCTGCTGTACTTGGATCTGCCGCACGAGTACCGGCAGGCGTCGGGAAACATGGTGTTGGAGTACGGGAAGGCCATTCAGGCGAGCGTTTTCGAGCAATTGCGGGTAGTCCGGGAAGGGCAGCTGCGCATCGTGTTCTCGTCAGAGCTGAAGGTGAGTATGGGGCAAGCAGGTGTGTGGTTCAGGAGGGGTAGCAAGAGCGTGTGCCTGGGTGGTAGAACTGGAGAGTGGTGGTTATGAGATAAGGATTGTGGTGAAGCGGTGGGCAGTGTGTTACTTAGTGGAAGCAGGGGAAGATCTGTAGGAGGAGTTACTGGGAGATGTCTACCGCAGGGGAACACATCTTTCTGTAGAGTAGTAAGATGTTCGGAGAGGGGATATGGTGACAATGCAAGAACAAAATGTGCAGTTTGAGAGTGGGTTGGTGGAGTGCATTGGAAGTGTTAGTTGACGGATTTCTTCGTTTGCAACATAGGTTTTCCTGGTGGAGGCGTGTAGCCAAGTTACGCATTGAGCATAGTTCTTGGTATAAAGGCCGGAAGAAAATCTTTAGGTTAGTAGTCATGTTTTTGGTTTTGGTCAAGTTCTATGAGTGGATTGAGATGGTTGGGTTGGAGGTAGTGATTCAATGTGCATATTGGATGGGTTGGCAGATATTGTCTTGGGAGTTCTGCGCCCGGAGCCACGAAGAGCTGCTGCTGAGAAGGCTGATAGTACCACAGGTATGTAGGTTGTGTGAGGAGGCCTGTAGGCAGGGATGGGCGGTTTGGATGGGTGATGCTAGTTGAGATAGGTCCAGGTCGTATGCATGTTGAAGGTGCGGCACCTGAGCTTGGTTCAACAGAGTCGTTTTGTTGTCTGACGTGATGTTGGGTGTCCAGGTGAACCAGCTGGCACAAATATCGCAGAAGTATCAAAGTTCACAAAGTGGTGGAGCGGGGGTTTCAGCTCAAGATCTGCAAACCAATAGTCACCTGTAAGCTGGCCCCCTGCTTCTGAATTTCCTCATTTGAATACGTGGTTGTGGCGTTGAAGATCATGCTTTGAGATTCCCTGCACGAGTGCTAGTGCACTGGGGAGCTAGTAGTGAGGGGCATGCGGTATTAATATCGTGACATTGGAGCTGGGGTAGTTAGATGAGCTGCCATGGAAGTGTGACGTGACTATTGCATTGCAAAGGTCAGAGAAAAGTTGAGTTTGGTGAATGTGTAAGAGTGAGCTTAGTCTGTATGCGCATATTTCCTCATTCTGGTCCTGAGCTAAAGACCACTTCCAGTTGCCGTTGATTGGGGTCCTCTAATTCTACTGTTAGAGACCAGTTTGGAGCTTGTGGAAGTGTTTTTTTCATTTCAAAATCTGCATGTGATGCGCTTGGTATCTCTGCGTCTGTGTGTGCTATTGACGCGGTGTGAGTTTCTCACAGTGCAACTGACAGGCGTGACGTTCGTGTGGCAGGGTTGTGACGAGTGCTCGGCAGCTTGCCAAGAATCTGGAGCTGCCAACTGTGAACGATCTCGGATATACGAAGCGCTATGTGCGCTGTTTGCAGGTACCTCAGCAAGCTAGTTTGCCTAGAGAATGGAAAGTTGGGACCTGGTATTCTGTTGGCAACGATGATAACAACACTGACATCGGTGATGATGTGTGCAGATTTCGGAGGTTGTGAACAGCATGAAAGATCTGATAGATTTCAGCCGTGACAACAGTGTGGGCCCCGCTGGTACGGTTCCTTGTCATGAACTGTAGCTGTTGTGCGCTCGCATGGTTTATGTTGCCTCGTGATGTTGCATTGTGCTGGTATGGTTCGAGATTCGGGAACTGCAAGTGATGTGAGTGGTGGCGCGGATTGGAGGTGTGGCTAAGGTTGATGGTGGCACCCCGTTGTGCAGATAGTTTGCAGAAGTTCCCTCGGAGAAGCGACGGGAGCAGTCGAATGATGCTTCGGAATGCCCAGTTGAGGGCCATGCAAGAACAACACGACCAGCAACAGCAACAGCAGCAACGTCAGCAGCAGCAAGAGCAGCAGCAACAACAGCAACAACAACAACAACAACAACAGCAACAACAACAGCAACAACAGCAACAACAACAACAACAGCAACAACAACAGCAACAAAGACTGCACGATCAGCAGCAGAGAGAACAAGAGCAGCAGCAGCTGCAAGAGGATGATCTCGATCTTCAAAGTCTTCTGGCAGACACGACCGCCCTGAGTGGCTTGCAGCAACACCTGAACGAGACAATGCGCTTGGACAGTCAAACTGTGGAGGGATTGGATGAAGTGATGTCAGCCCCGACGGAAACTGACCCTCTGAGCTCATTTTTCCAGTCAAACTCTTTAGCGGCGTTACAGTCGTCGCTGCACGACAGTCTCCAGCCCTCGGCTCCGTTGCACGGCCACGCTCAAAGCATCACCCCCCGAGGACCAGGCACCGTCCAGCAGCAGCAGCAACAACAACAGCAGCAGTTGTCGTCAGGGCGAGCCGTATCCGGGTCGTCGCCTACGAACTCGCTGTCGTCGTTTCAGAATTCTTTCCCGTCCATATCGGGCGGAGGCGCGGTAGGCGGCGGACAATCGTCGAGCGCGTACTTGCGAGGCGAGTCGTCGTCGCAGCAGAACGTGGCAGGCGGGGGCGGAGCAGGCAGCGTGCTACTGCAGCATCAGGCGCAGGCCAACCAGCAGCAAAGCAGCAGTTCGAGCGTGGTGCATCACCTTCTGCAGGAGATGATGATCAACCAACAGCTGAACGGCAACAGCAGCGGCGCGAACAACGGCGTGTCGTCGCTGCTGCATCAAGGGCTGGGCAGCAGCAGCAACTTGCAGAGCATGAACGGGAACCTGTCGAACCCGCTGGCAGGGAACGTGGGCGTGAACTCGGCGGGACAAGCTCGGCTGATGGGGCTGGGGTCGAACGGCTTGCATGGGCTGGGAATGAGCCAGCACGCAGGCGCGATGATGAACAGCAGCGGCATGGACGGGCTGGTGGGAAGCGGGGCCAACGGCGTCGGAGGCAGCAGCAGCAGCGCGGCACTGGCAGGGCTGGGAAGCCACAGCCTTCGGGGGACCGGCGGGGGCAGCGCGTTGGGCGGGCTGATGGGGAGCATGAGCGCGCAGAACGCTCGGATGAATATGGCGGCGGCGGCAGCGGTGGCGCAGCAGCAGCAGCAGCAGAGCCAGCTGCTGCAACAGGAGCTGGGGCACGCGTCGCTGCTGCATGAGTTGGGGGGGAGCAGCATGCTGGGCGGGCTGGGGATGGCGGGGTCGCTGGGAGGGCTGTTCAACTAGGACGCGGGTTTAGGGCCCGGCGGTGACGCGGGTGCCGGAATGGCAGGCGCGTGACGTTGTACGATGATGATGAGGCTTGGGCGCAGGGGCGTGGGGGTTGCGCATTTGTTATAATGTTATTTGGTTAGACCCATTTTTTTCAACCCTCCATGGTTGGTGCGTGGACCGACACTGGTCTTGCTGAGTATGAGGAATGTTGCTGGGTCCTGGCTATGTCTGTTGGGCTTGTGAATGGGAGCGTGGTGCATGGTTTGTGAGGTTTTGGTGCAAGTGCGGATGTTTTCGTGTGGACTTGGAAGTGAGTATCGGTGGAGGTTGTGTTTGTTGGGAACGGAGCTGGATCGCCCATTGCTTTGAGCACTTAAAGCGGTGGAGCTTGAGTGCAATGTGGACTGGCAGGGGAGGTGGACACCGACGTTTGAATGTTTGTGTGTTTGTCTGGGTTGGGGGAGTTTTGAATTGCTTCATGTGGTTGGCGTAAAGGACTAATTGGCTTTCGAACTCTGGTTAGTTGATGATTTATTTGCTGGATGTGGTCTTACGGTTGTCTTTTCTGATGTCCTTGAAGGCTCTGTCATTTGAGGTTCCAGAATTTTGCAGTTGGAGCTGACTATCTTGATGAATTTGCCTCGATAGAGGAGTTGTTTTATGTAGTATTGCGCTTTTCAGGCAATATTTGTGAAGCTTGTTGATGTGCTGTGCTTGTGTTACGAGAATTCTGAAAAGCTTGTCTTTTTATATGGGTACTATATTTGATTTTTACAGGACGCCTGTCCTTTATAGTTTGGCATTGCGCACGAGCTAATCTGAACATTAAGGTTGGAGCACCTTAATCGGACACTTTTGTTACATCAATTTACCAAGAGTTTGTATGGAGATTTTGAGAATGTAGAAGGGATAGGAAACCAATAAGGAGTGCTGAAAAATTGTTTTTGGAATTTTCTGAGATCGTATGAATAAATTGCAAATTGTTGAAGGTAACTCCCTAGACACACCTATTGTGGACACTAGACCCTCATTGAATTGCTTGAATTGAAATGCAAATGTGACATCAAAAAGATCCAACCACATGTTGCTACCTACACAATTTGTGTTTCAACACTCAATTATGATGGACAGCTTTAGCTAACTTGCATGTCTGATTTGGGTAACCGATGGATCATAAACGGGCTCATTTATAGATGTACATAAACAAATCGTGTTTGATTTAGGTGCTCTTACCTTATGCTGGAATGGTCCTTGAGTTCTGTTTGTCCCGTTTTGCCCACATTATCTGTCTGGTGTTTAACCCTTTAAGGACCACACCCATTTTTAGAAAACCCACTAAAACCAAGGATGACAAATGTACATGTGCAGTTGAATTAGATATGGACCCAATTTGAACAATCCAACCATACAAATGGGGAGGACACCTTGTTTGTTGTCATATACCAAAATATCAGCTAGATCTACCGTTGGAGGTAAAAGAATATAATGATTGAGTGAGCCATATGTGGAGAATCTCTAGTTTTTCATGCTTGTGTGGTTTTGGATGTTAGCGCTTCATGCAAGCTTTGATTGAAAAGAGCCTTACGTTTCTAAAAAACCAAGGTTCCCACCTTTCCAATAAGATTAGTTTCACACAAAATAGATCAAAATAGCAATCAAAAAGTGTACCTAAGTGGACAAAAGGTCAAAAATCCCACTCTCTTGACTACCCTTAAAATGCTCTATAGGAAATTTGATAACTGTTATGGAAAATCTGACTAGTGAAAACAATCAAGAATTGACCTTAAATGTAGAATGTCAAAATTTTAAAATGAAATGACAACACCATTTTAGTAGATCTTTAAATACTACAATAATACTACTATCATGTAGGAAAACAATACAAGCGTATTTCTTAAGCAATTTGAATTTTTTAAAGATTGTGCAATTGAAGTTTGTCATTCTTCTTGCATCTTTGATGTATTGTGTTGCTTTGATCCATCTTAGACAAAAAATGGATGCGTATTTTGAGGCCATGCCATATAAATACCATTATTTGTCAACTCACATACCCGATTCCATTGTTATTTTTTTAGATGGATACAAAATTCTTGTGATCACAAGCGTTCTTCAAGACCAATTTCCAAATTGTTGAGCAATTTTGATATATAGGCCAAAAACTACTCCCCGCAACCAAAGTATGGTCGCACGGTCCTTAAAGGGTTAACCCTTAAACATCCCTGCCGTCTTGAGATGCACCCGGTTTTCCTCTTGACCCATTAAGGTCCGTTTGACCAGTTTATGGTCGATTTCGACTCTTTTTAGTTGGTAGGGAGAGCATGTCAAGGAATTTGAGGATGCTGCAAAGGAGACAGGTGTAGGCAATTAGGAACCCCATAGATTGGAACAAAAATCAAGTTTAGCTGAGTTGCCACGTAGTCAGGGCATTTGAAAAATTCAAGAAGTATTGGCTGCCAAAATACAGGAATGAATGTAGAAAGATGGTCATAATTAGTAAAGATCAAGTACATGTACACGTTCCCAAGAATCCAGGTTTTAAACTCATCATCACCCTAAAGAATTGCCATGTGGTCCATTAAGCAACAAGAAAGAACAATCCATAAAGAAATATGATCCATCATCGTAGAGAGCGTCGTACTTGTATGGAAATGCATACATGCACATTTAAACCTACTTGCAAATAAAATCAAACATAAAAAAATGATGCATATTTTTAAACCATGCATGACATTGCCATCCATAGGGTTGGATCTTCTGTACGCATTCATATTCTATTTTAGTATGAGTTTTTCCAAAACACTAGAAAAGGCCCTGCCCACCCCAAAATCAACCACAGACCTTAATAGGTTAACCCCTAAATGCCTAAGGTTGTTTTTCTTGTTTTTTGGAAGGCAGTTTTGAAGTTTTTGAATTGTCCTTGTAAGATCATTATTAAACATCAAAACAAAATTGTAATTGTTGAATCTAGAACTTCAAGGCTTGTAGATGGCGCTACCCAAAAATAATCCAAAATGGCCACTTAGATTTTAAGATATTTCTGATTGAATGATGATGGGTAGAGGACTTTTTGCTTTTTTTGGAGCTGCCCTAAGCTTCTAATGCTAATTGGCAATTTTAGCATACAAAAGTGGGTAATCCAATTTTTGATAGTTTAGTATTTGTTGTTGCTACTTCAAAACTATGACCCCCCTTCCAAATCCATGACCACAATTTCAAAGATAAGCTTGCATTGCAATTGTCAAAAAGCTACCACCTAATACAATTTTTTTTTTGTAATTCCAATTATTGACCAAAAAACATTATGAATGAAAAAAAATTCAATAGTGAATGAATATTAATTAGTGTAACAAAGGCATTCCAAGTGAAATAAAGGCAAAAACAAGTTTGGACTTGTTAGATGTCAAAATTGTAGGAGAAAGGCCCTCAATGTCCAAGGGAGTGCCTAAGGGAAATCTTCACTTTATTCTCAACTTTATGCCTATTTTTTCAAAGTGGCAACTTGTCATGGGCTTTGCAACTACACTATTCATCACACTATTTGGTGCACAAGAGGTATCCTCGCACTTTAGCTTCCACCAAAATCAATCAAAACAAGATATGGAGGCTGTTAGAATTGAATGTTGAAGTTAACTTCAATCCACAACTTCTCTAAAAAGTATCCTTTAAAACAGTCAAATTTTTGCTTTCAATAAAGTCTCAAAATTCCCTAAAATTTCTTAAAAACCAAAATTTGATGCCTTGGACATTTAGAGGTTAAGTAATGTCAAGATGAGGATTTTATAAAAATTACCACACACTTGCAATGTGAACATTTCATTATTGTTCATTACATTGTAGAACAAACTTCAAAAGCAAAATAAGATGAGCAAATAACAAAAACTACTACGTATGCTAATATCCAAGTGCAATTCTAAAATGTAGATTTTAGATCCCAAGCTTATATACAAAACATGACTTTGTAGATATGGGCAATTGGTGATTAAGAATTCACATGTCAATTGCAACCTACAAGCATTGACTTTATGTCTCTTGGCATTCAAGCAAAATAACACGTATTATCAAAAACACAATTTTGAACTTAAATCAAAACTCTATGTAAGGTTGAAAATCTAAGCATTAACAACTCATTTATAGTGCATGACAACACACTCAAATAGCTTTGTACCAGCTAGTCTATCGGAGTGAACTCAACTAATGTTTGTTTACTCCAACAATCACACTTAGCAATTGAATGACGTTTAACCCCTGAACGTCATGAAAGTCCTTTGCGGCTGTATATATGGCCATATTTATAGATGTATTTGAGCTGCTTTGAGGGCTTTCCAATAAAAAATTGTGCACCCACCATCATACAATCCTTCAATATGTATGGTTATAACACTTAATTTCTAACTTATTCAAACTTTTGAATATTGGTTGCTACCGTAACTCTAGAGCCCAAGGGCCCTTTAGGGGTTAAACCAAATTTTAAATTTCACAACATGCACATTGAAGTAGAAATCTCACTCCATTCATAGTTTTGAATACAAATTGAACAATTTTAAGTAAAAAAATCTTGAATTGAGCATGTTTTGCAATCCATTGTACCAAAATGATAGTGGACCATATGTTATTATATAGTCACTACCTATGACATTTTAAATACTCAGTAAGCATAATCAACAAGTTCCACTGCTCCATTACTTTGGAGTCTTTGCAACTTTGGCTAGCACTTTGGTGGTTTGTTTGCAAACCTAAATTTGTGCAATCCAAGGAATTAGCTAAAAAAATTTGGGTATAAAGGTACTTGCGGTTCTTGCTCTTTAATCTTTATCCCACCAAGCACTTTAATTCTCTATTTTTGAGAGGACTTTGCGGCTCCAACTTGTGGTGACTCTTAGTAACTAGCAACAGTGTCACTAAAGCAAGAATGTCATGTAGCATCATGGCCCAATGAAGTGAAAAGAATGTATTGGCATTGCTCATAAACAACAACAAAAAGGTTGCAAATATTTGATAATGCAAGGTGGAAAGTAACAACTATACCTAGGACTTTCCATAGATAGCTACCAAAGATGCTATCTTGAAAGATGCTCAAGATGCAACACTTGTCTATTAAATGGTAAAATAGTTGTAGATTTTAACCACTTTTATTTTTTGTTTTTGAGGCAAAACAACTACTTCTAGAATGAAATAAGTAAATGTGGCAAGAACTCACCTTTTATTAATTTTCTTGATTCAATGTACAAAATTCTATTCTAACATTGTAAAAGATGCATTTACGTATCACTTCAAACGAGCCATTATGTTTACTTACTATTATCAAAGATCTTTACCAATTCATGTAAAATGTTTTTGAAAATTTGATATATGCAATCAATGCAAGGAGTATCACTCTTGAAGCTAGTTTCAATGATTCCTTCTTAATACTTTGTACTTCTAGAATCTTCTTTAGATATCACATATTTTATTTCATTGAAAAGTAACATGTAGTCTCATGTATTCAAAATTGGAAATGTTGTGAAACTTTGAAAACCAAAATGTGCTTGAATTGATGTATAATATCCAAATCACCCTTTAATTAGTTCTTGAAGTAGAGTACGATGATTGCAATAATTGTTTTAGCAATGTGTTCCTTCATCTAGGATTATTTCAAAGTAATGCATTTGAATTCTAATCTAATATGACCATTGTAGACAAAAATTGGACATGAAATTTTTGTCCATCTTTTATTTTACAGTGATGTACCTCCACAATTCGTACCAAAATGCTTAATTACATCATGAAGTATTTTGGACAAAGTTTCTCAACTCTTTTTACAAAAGACATGGATGTATGTTTTTTTAATTTTTACAAAATAAACAAATCTTCAAACAAGTGTTTTGAAAATATACCATTCTTTTGTTTCTTTTCTTTATAAAAGTAACCTTTTTCAAGAAAACCACATTATTGAGACATTTATAAATGTGTACACAAAGAAACCAATTTTGTATATGTCAAGACAAGATACAACTTACTTGCTAATAACATTTTTTAATAAGACATACAAACACTTAGAAAAAGTCCATTTAAGAGTCAATTGTAATCTTTGAATGTCAAGCTGGTCAACCTGACTATCAATCTATAATAACTCTATAGTGGCATGACAAGTGCCTACCCATTATAATACTATTTTCAAATGTTGCAAAAGTCAACAACACATGCTATCTTCTTGAAAATTGCAAAAAGAGCAACATGGGGCCTAATACTATGTTTGTGAATCTTAGCATGATTTGGATTACCTAAAAATTTGAGTGCATTTGGTGAGGTTGTTTCTTGCTTCAAACGCTTGACCATGTAACTATGATCATTTCTAAAAAAATCAGCTGAAATTTGGTTTTTTCCATCCTACAAGGTATTCTTTTGTTATTATCTCGGGACAAAAAAAACGTCCTCTTTGACATTTCAGGGTTAAATCCTAAAGTACCAATATTCAATACCCAAACTGCAAGACCTCAAGTGTAACACATCCTTGAAACCTTTTAAGACATAAAGATAGACCTATATGCACAATCGTCATGTATGCTTTTATTATATATATTCAGTTACAAATAATCATCGTGTACTTAGAAAATATATATTTGAAATGAAGTTCTTCAACGTTCATCTGTAATTACCCTACAAATCTTATTAACCCCTAAACGATGTTGTTATATTGTACATGCTCTCCTTTGTTGTATACAAATGGGATAATTGGGTAGCACATGAATCCTATCAAAGCTGTAAATTTCAAATCAAGTCATAAACATACTACTAATCAATTAGAATTTTTTGGGGACTTTTTTATATTAATTGTAAAGCCAACTCTTCAAGTACTAAGGTAGCCCCACCCATTCCCGACTGTGTCACAAACCCGACCCTATGTACCTAAGGTTTTCATTTTAGAATTGAAATGAAAACCTTGGATACATAAGGGTCAAGTTTATTAAAAGGTTGGTTATGGGTGGTGCCTTAACCCCTAAACGCCCATGAGGACGATTATTGTCCTTTGGCCGTGAAAAAATAATCTGTACAAAAAAAAAATTGTTTTTCATTTGTTTTTTTTTCCAAAGTGACTGTGAACCCATGATCCATCATAGAAGGCAAATAACAATCTTACCAAATATACTCATATTTTTAGGTAACCCAAATTGTGAGAAAATTCAAAATCACAGTGTTGGGTCCCAAGTTGCCCTTATTGCAATTTTCATGAGGTTAGCATGCACTATTGACTTTTGAAACTTTTAGAAGCAATACTATTGGTGCCCATCAACCAAAACATTGTTGAAGCTACAATATTATACTGTTGAAGCTACAATGTACACAGGCCATAGCCACCCAGCGGTCCTTTAACCCCTAAAGGACCAAGCCCTTTTTTTTGCCAAAATCACTAAAAAATGCCACTTCTAGGAGGCTTAGAAAAAAAGGATTTTATGTTTTGTTTTTGGGAAATCTAACCATAGGATCTTGCCCTAGACTAGAAGAGGTACTTGTGGGAAAAAAATCAGCTCATTCCAAATGGAGAGGAGTGAGATATTTACATCTAAAGTGAAAAAATAAGTTTTTTCCATGCTGCCCAAAAATTTCAGAAGCCTTTTACCACTCTTATAACAAAAAAATTGCTCTATTGAAAGTTGCGCTTTATTTTTTTCATCTTGGAGATCAAGTTAGGTATGTGTAGAAGAATTTTCAAATCAATTGGAACTATACAACACATGGGAAAAAATAGTAAGTAAAAAGAAGTAGAGAATGAGTCAAAACACTAAATTATTAAGAATTTAATTATGGAAATGAAAATGCAAATCCCAATGGTGATAATGTTGTGATAAACAATCTACTTCCTTTGATATAATTTTTTTTCCAAAGTATTGAAAATTGAGTAAAATAAAGGACTTCAAAGTTTATTTTAGAGTAGAGAATCCATAATTGCCCGCAAACAAACACGTCTCGTAACTTTCATGTCATTGATTGAGATTGAATGATTCAAAGCTTCTCATGAATAAGAAAATCTAAAGAACCAATGTCAAATTTGAGTTTTAAAAAAAAGTAAATTTTAAAGAAGTTTTTGGGCTGCTTGGATGGGCATTCCTCCCCAAATTTTTTGAAATTCATGCATAACTTCTTTCTCAAATGTCAGAATGAAGAAGAAATTAGATGCTCACATAAATCTTTGAATTCCACACCTTCAATAAAAATTTCAAAAAATCACACAAAGCAATTTAACCATATGTATATGCCCAAAATCCAACTTGTCCGCAAAGGGACAACGGTCCTTTAGGGGTTAAGGGTTAAATGGACCTTGTATGAATACATCCAACACTTTTGGTAGGCAACATCCTTTAGTGGTCCAACAATAAGACGGCATAGTCGGGTGTCCTTAATTTAACCTCACCATCTACCATTCAGCCACACACACATCTACGAACCACAAAAGCCCCGCTTCCTCTACATTTCTCAAATCTACCAAATTATCATTCACATCTACGAATGCCCATTTCGGCGAGCTCCCGGACTGAGCTCGACTGAAGCGCAGGACGACGATGACGACGACGACGACGCGAGCCACGCACACGACGTCAGAGAAGCTCTCCCCTCCCAACTTCGGAGCAAGTGAGTGAGAGACCATCCCAACATAAGACCTCAGGCGAAGTTTAAGTTACTTAATTCCCGGAGACGCAACAAATGCACCACTGCACTGCATTTATTGTCATATTTTCCGATATCATTCCTTGACCGAAATTTCATCCCGCGTCGCAAATTATGTCTCCAGATCGGACCTGCTTCGGCATTTTGTAAAAAGGGTCGTGTAACGATTTGTGAGATGAGCTCTCTTTCTCAAATCTTTGCAAGGTGGTGGATCTGATGCAGAAGACTAAGCTTGTTTGTTGTAGCGATTTGTGATGAAACGACGAGCGATGTGGTGTAGTCGCATGAGTAGGTTGGGATAGTACTTCGGTTAGAAGAGCGAGCTGTTTGGGGTTGAATTTTTGGTGCGATGGCGGAAGAGGAGGATCGCGTGAATGGAGACGCGGATAGTCGGTCCTCAGCGGCAGCGGCAGCAGCTGAAGGGATTGAAATGACGACGGTGGATCTGTCGTCTCCGGATCCACCGCGGCCGCGGCTCTCTCCTCCCGTGAGTCCTCCAGCTGCGAGGTAAGCAGACTCTGCTTTTGAATTTTGAGGTGCATTGGAAATGGCTTTCGTTTTCATTTTCTTTCGGTTTTAAAAAAGCACTGGGAAACAGAAAAATGAAGGAGTACATTGCAAACCCCTGCGAAGACTCGTTTGTGGCGGAGATCTCAATGTAGTGAGTATAATTCTTCAGGGATGGTGGTGGTGGTGGTGGTGGTGGAATTATAGGTCACAGGGCAAGACAGAGAACGGGGAGAACTCACGGCCGTCGTCTCCAAGCAAGGCTATCTTTGAGCGAAATGAGCGCGAGTCCAAGCTGGAGCTCTTTGAAGTTGATCCGCTTGTCAATGTCCGCGGCCTCAAAAGGTTTGTCCCTGCCTGCATCAGTGGTGACACATACTTTGAGAACTTTTCATAAACTCTCAAACCCTAATTTCTCCAAGTTTTTCGAACTAGTGAGTTTGAAAGGTGGCAAAACGATGTGAGATTGCTGCAGTATGGGAGGCCAGCAGCAGCAGCAGCAGATACCCCAAAGTCCTCTTGGAGAGGTGGTAGTCTCAGTTGGCCAACAACGCCAGGATCCTGCTCAGCAACCATTTTTCCAGGTAGGCTTGGACTCTTTAAGGTTCAGACATCTAAAAATATTCTGAACTTTCTTATACCATGCTTTTTCTTGGTACTTGTCAAATTGGTATGAAAGCTGACTTGATTTTGGTGTTTCAACCTTTTTGTTATGGATTGTGAGGTATGTAGGTTGACATGACAAGTGGCTTGCTTGCAGGCGAAGAGTGCATCTCTGGGGACAATCATGGGCGTCTTCATTCCTTGCCTTCAGAACATTCTCGGTATTATATTTTATATTCGATTTTCATGGTGAGTTTCTTTTGTTCATGTTATAATCTGAGGACCCAGTTCCTAATGAAACGTTCACACTTGTCGCAGTAAAAAATCTCCTTTAATTTATGATTCAAATTTACCTTGTAGTAGGTAGATATCGCTTTGTACGGGCTATCTAACTATTTAATACATCTTGCAGGATTGTTGGTATAGCAGGCATATGGCACAGCTTGGTGCTGGTATCTATTTGCTGCGCTTGCACATTTTTAACTGGCTTATCGCTCAGTGCCATTGCCACTAATGGAGCCATGAAGGTGAGAGGCATAGAAATATGCAATAATGGCAGGTTTAAAGGCGCTTTCCATGTTTAATATCTAGCAGACTTGTTACTGACATATCTTTATGTAGTTTTACAATTATGTCTTAAACATCGTACCAGTATTCAACATGTCGATTTGTCTAAAGTTCTGATTCGGGATGCATTCTGGTTGGGTTGTAGGGTGGAGGTCCTTATTATCTTATAGGCAGAGCGCTGGGTCCTGAAGTTGGAGTCAGTATTGGACTCTGCTTTTTCCTTGGGAATGCTGTGGCAGGATCCTTGTAAGTGCTACATTCTTCTCAGTATTCAAAAATATTTAAAGTTGAAAAATGGATACTTTCTCTGACTGGTCCGTTTTTTGTTTACATTTTCTCTGTAGGTATGTGCTTGGAGCTGTGGAAACATTTCTCGATGCCATTCCTGCGGCGGGCATATTCAAGCGTAAGTTTGCTAACTAACCCTTGCCTTTTTTCACATGGATGGGCAATACATTGAAAAACAATAGAGAGATCGCATGGGAGAACTAGCAGGAGATTTGATTTTGAAGCCTGAGTCTGTTGCCTTGGCAGAAACGGTAACCGTCACGGATTTGGTACCTGGAGTACCATCGGCATCAGCAGTACCGGATGTACTGAAGACCACGAACATACACGACCTTCAGGTTTACTCAGTGATACTCACAGTGTTACTGTGCCTTGTAGTCTTTGGAGGAGTCAAAATCATCAACAAAGTTGCACCTGCCTTTCTTTTCCCGGTGCTGTTGTCCGTGGTCCTCATCTTTATCGGCATTTTAGCTGCTCCTCGCAGAAAAGATCCACGTAAGTTTCTCTTCTCTCGAGCTTATTCTTATGAAATCCATGTTTCTAAGGGAAGGCTTTCTTAGAGTATGACAAAATAGGTTGGATGAGTGACCTGTGGATTTGGTGAAATACAGCGGGAGTCACAGGATTAAGGTGGCACACGTTGTCATCCAATTGGGGCTCTGCTTATCAACGAACCAATCAAGCCGGGATACCAACTCCTGATGGAGACATATATTGGAGTTTCTAGTGAGTAGTTCAAAAGCAAAGCTCAGATCTTTGGTTGACGCAAGCCCTTTTCCAGCTATTTGATTCTACGATGATTGTAATAGATTATACCAAATACCATAATATCACTTAACCCTTAGTGCCGAAATAGAAAGTTCACTTTGGAAGCTAATGTTTGATTTTACAAACGTCCAAAACAAGTTCCTATTGTTCAAGTACGTAAAACATGGTTTTTTCTTTCCATTTTATGATACTGACCATTTTCTGTGCTTATGCAGTTCATTATTGGGGCTTTTCTTCCCGGCTGTCACGGGTATAATGGCAGGTTCAAACCGTTCAGCGTCTTTGAAAGACACACAAAAGTCAATCCCCGTGGGCACATTATCAGCTATCGGCACTACTACTGCTTTGTATTTGGTGTCCGTGTTCATGTTTGGAGCAGTGGCCACCAGAGAGCAGCTTCTAACGGACAGGTAAAGCCTTTTTTTGATGTCTTTCCCTCCAACTAAACATACGTTTGTTCAGCTTTCTTTTTCTTAGGTTTCAATATTTTCTCGTGCATTTTCCTTCTGTCACGTATGGTTTTTCTGAATTTGGAGCTTTTCTAGAGCTTGTGAAGTGCACTTGTCAGAGAATGACGTTTGTTTGTTTGTGAGCAGATTGTTAACAGCGACTGTGGCGTGGCCAGTAGCGTGGGTGGTGCAAGTGGGAGTGATCTTATCAACGCTTGGCGCTGCACTGCAGAGTTTAACAGGAGCTCCAAGGCTACTGGCAGCCATTGCCAATGACGACATTCTTCCGGTTTTGAAATACTTTAAAGCTCCAGATGGTGTGGAGCCTCACTTAGCAACGCTGGCGACCATGTTCATCTGCTCTAGCTGTGTAGTAATTGGAAATCTTGACCTTATCACTCCAGTTATCACCATGTTCTTCCTCATGTGCTATGGCGGTGTCAATTTGTCCTGTCTTTTGCTTGAGCTTCTCGACGCTCCCAGCTGGAGACCTCGCTGGAAGTTCCATCACTGGAGCTTCTCACTTGCCGGTGCAGTACTTTGCATTGGTTAGTGCCTCTCGTGTCTCCCTACCTTTCGCTTCTTCCTCCATTTTGTGCACTTTTAATATAGTTTTCCCCTAAAAGGCCGCTATATCATGGTCTGTAAATACAACCACTTGATTGCTCAAATTGTGAAAAACATACCTCAGATTGAAGCAAACTTTGACACTTTGAATGTGGTGTTTTTTGAGGTTTGTACTATTCAGCATAGATTTTATATATTTATACTATTTTTTTTGGTCGTTGTTTCATGTTTTTTTGTTGTTGTATGGTAGCCATGACAAAGTTTTTTATAATATGTCAAACTGTACTGTGGATGCAGTCATCATGTTCGTAACTTCATGGTTATTTACCGTGGTCTCATTGGCATTGGCGAGCTTGCTCTATTGGTACGTTAGCATCAAAGGCAAAGGCGGTGACTGGGGGGATGGATTTAAGAGTGCCTACTTCCAACTTGCCTTACGAAGTCTTCGCTCTCTTGGAGGTGCTCTCACAATTCAACAAGCTTGTTTCTCTTAGGGCTCTGCATTGATACCTCTAAATGTAATTGCTACAAACGAGGATGTAAAACATTATTCGGGTAGTACTAGTTTTGTGAGTTTTAATTATGTATGTATTTTTTTCTTGCAGCAACCCAAGTACATCCCAAAAATTGGTACCCCATTCCTCTCATCTTCTGCAAGCCATGGGGCATCCTGCCGAACGATGCGCCGTGCCATCCAAAGCTGGCGGACTTTGCGAATTGCATGAAAAAGAAGGGCCGGGGAATGTCCATTTTCATCACCATCTTAGAAGGAGACTACAAGACCAGAAATGACGATGCTCGTCAGGTACTGAAAAGATAACTAGATTTCTATCTCTCCAAATTCCTACTATTCATGGTTACAAAACAACCAAATTTGATTGATCATACTGTAGGTAATACTTTTCAAAGGGTATCAAGTTTTATGTCACTAGAATCAGTCAAGCACATGGCGTCTGTTGGTCAAATAATAAACAACATTCATTAACATAAAGTCCTCATGTGACCTACTCAAATTGTTAAAATATATACGAGTCTCAATTTGGGCTTCTAAACCTTGTAGACTTCTAGAACATACAAGAAGCTCTCTGTGCAGAGTTCTGTGATACAATACGTCCTAAAAGGCTTTTCCCCGCTTAGTAACTTAACTTTGGTGTTCAAGTTTTTTTTCCTGCTTATGTAACATAGCAAAGCTTTAGTTTTCAGGCTGCTTTTTGTGCTTTCGTAACAAAGCTTGGGTTTTCAGGCTGGCAAGTTGTTGGGCACATACATTCAAGAGAAGAAATGTGAAGGAGTGGCAGAGGTCATGGTGGCAAGAAGACTCCTGGATGGATTTCGGGGAGTGATTCAGACCATGGGGCTTGCCAATTTGAAACCGAACATTGTGTGCATGCGGTACCCTGAAATCTGGAGGGACGAAATCCACAGCGAAGTGCCGAATAATTTCTACAGCATTATCAACGACTGCTCCACTGCCAACAAAGCAGTAGTCTTAGTAAAGGGCCTGGACGAGTGGCCCGGCGAGCTTGACAGGCAATACGGTACAATTGACTTGTACTGGATTGTTCGTGATGGCGGCCTCATGCTGCTCTTGTCTCAATTACTTCGGGCAAAAGAATGTTTCGACAGCTGCAAAATCCAGGTAGCTTTCCTTCAAAATATTGAGATTTCCTTGAAAGTGCCGAGATAAATCACTTAGAAAGCCTCAAGAGAAAAGAAGATGTACCATTAGAAACATAAAATCACGCTCACATTTTTAAAAATAACTGAATTCTCCTTTAAAGCTACTACAATTGACCATTGAATACCAATAATGATATTTCTATTTTAGGGTTTAGGGAGAAACCACTCCTAGATTTCCTAATAACAGAAATCTGTTTTACGAACGTTGAAAGACGGGTTCTGCTTTTAGGGTTTTAGGGCTTAAGGCTTCAGGGCTTAGGATGTTTAGGGTTACGAACACTGACAAACTTTCTCTACCATCACAGGTGTTCTGCGTTTCTGAGGAAGAAACAGAAACGGAAGAACTAAAAGCAGATGTGAAGAAGTTTTTGTACGATTTGCGGATGCAAGCAGAAGTGATTGTGGTCACCATGCAGTCATGGGAGGACCACCATCAGGACAATAGTATCGTAGGCCGTGACGGGGCCATGGACGCTTTCTCTAAAGCTCGGAAACGAATCTCGGTTCGTGTTGAGGAAGCAAAGCAAGGAGAGGATGGTAGAACCAAATTCGAGAGTGATTACACTTCTTTCAGCGAGCAACAGGTAAGCTCACAAACGTGGCTAAATTTAGCAAAACATATACTGTATATCTGATTTTTAATGCTACAAAAAACTCAAAAACTTGATACATTTTAGCATATTTAGTTGTGTTTTTAGTCACTTAAGATGATGTATGGAAAAGCACATATGTGTACTTCGTCACCTTCGTTCACTGATGTTGCCATTTGGTGGAAATGGCAGGTGAATAAATTTTTGTATACGACGTTAAAACTGAATTCTATCATACTGCGCTACTCAAGAACGGCAGCGGTGGTTCTAGTTAGCTTGCCTCCACCGCCACCTCGGCACCCTGCCTACTGTTACATGGAGTACATCGACTTGCTGGTGGCCAATGTCCCGAGATTACTCATGGTGAGAGGTTACAGACGAGACGTCATCACCATCTTTACGTAACAGGGAGCATGTTCTGCATTTCTTGCATTTCTGACATTTCTGGCATTTCCTGCGTTACAAGGTGCTTATGTACACAACCTTGACATTAGGCTAATTCAGCATTGGTGTCTGCGATTAGTTAATCATACAGTTAATAGAGGGCTTGATGAAGTTTTATGCTGCAGTGCAAGAGAGGCTTTTTCTATTTAGCAATGGAGTTGCTCATGTTTGAGATCAGTTATATAATACTAGCACTCCACTGATGGTGTCGACAAAGTACAAAGTAAAACTGTAGAGAGTAGGCATTATTTCTTTGCCACCATGAAAACAGACATTTTGATAATGAGCAATCTGAGTGTATTGCATTTTTCACCTTTCGTTTCTTTCATTTTTCTCACTTTTGTTGTTTCCTTGTTTGTGTTTGAAATGGATCCCTGTGCTTTGACCAGCACCCCACTCTAGATTGATGTATCCGCAAACTTGTTAGAGAAATTTTCACACCGTTGCTTTCCTTGAAAAATAGGACACGTAACACTTTGTCAAACCTTTCCGTTGGTTGAACAAATTGTTGTGGGTTGAATTTTAACTTTTGTAGGTACCTCATAATGGAATATTTCTAACTTCTAAGATTTTTGATGGAGTTCAAAAAGAAAAGTTATGTAAGCATATGATAAGCTGTCCAACAAAATACGTGTGGTAGAATGCGTTAGAAATTTTCTTTTATTTGCCAACAAGATTTAATAGATGGTAAGGCATTTAATAAGAAGAATCTTGCTTGGATATTCCTATTGCATTTTTCAGCAACTATGAAAACTTGGCCTCCTTCATTGTAGGCAATAATAATAAATAATTACGGAGTATTTATTTAATTGACATTTACTGTAGAGAGTATGTATGGTGTTTAGTGACTTAGTATTGATTCTTTTCTTCTTGTATTTTTAAAACCTGTATGAGATGAACTGAAGATTGTGCCCAATAAAATCTTGATTCCTTTTCTTGGGTGTTGAAATAGCTCTTGATGATTTTGTGTATAAAAAACACGGGGAATACTATTTCGTGAGCCGTGAGCGTGGATTTTTTGGAAAAAAAATGAAGTATTCCTGAAACCGTGTACAAAGGGACCTAAACCTTGGATTGGACAAAATATAGTCAATATGCCAATAATATACCATGAATTTTCAAATATCACATTTCTTCCAAAGGCGAGAGAAAATAAATAATTAGTCAATATGGATTAAAAGGTGAAAGAAGGAAAATTCCAAGAGAATTCATGAATTGAAAGTTTATAATTTTGGAGATTAGGACTTACGGATAAAGGAAGAGGTCTAGCATATATAATTGAAGGGTAATGTTTCCCAAAAACAAAGAGATCATACAAAGAATTAGGGTTATCAAAATCTATAAGGGTTAACTATATTCTAGAACAACCATTTACAAAACAATATGTAATAAGGTAAACCTTGTATATAGATAAGCAAAAACCTTCTAGGGAACAAAACATTACCATAAAAAGATAAGTGTATGAACTCCTTAAAGACCATCAAAACCTAACAAACCATATAACAAAGTGGCACTGCTTTGTAGGTCTAGATGGGAGTATGTTAGCAATGTATAAGGGGTATGGGAAGGTTTAGAGTCAGTCTCAGTAGTTCCTAAGGTAGACACTACATCGTCATTGTATAGCAAAAGTGTCTAAATAAAGTTTGACATTAGGATCTCCCTTATAACACTTATCCTTTCCAACTACATCACCAACCACTACACTAATGATATATAGTGTTGTGTTATTAATAGTGTTACTTGGAGTTTTACCCTGCTCACTCTAAATGTTTAGTATTCCCTCTATCCCAATATAAAGCTCCAATTTAGGCATAGTTCTTGTCCCACTAAAAAGCTCCCTTTTGTTGATTTCAATTGCTGAGAAAGCATTTGTCATGTCCAATGATCTCATGGGGGCAAGTTAAGCAATTAGAGAGCATTCCTCTCCTAACAAGCTTGGCCTTGCCCATATGAAGTACCATTGTTGCTACTAATCTTTAAATCATCAATAATAAGGAGCTAGCAACATGTACAAATATTGTACTTTTTGCATGGAATTTAGGTGCCCAAATGGCAACATCAAAGCTGGAGATTTTGCACACATTTGGTAGATGGTATATTGATTCTAGAATGCATGTGTCATTAGTACAAAGACTAAAATAATGAGGAGCTGACACCATTTTCAAACTATGCACAAATGTGGTACTTTTTGCATGAATTATGGGTGTCTAAACTGCAACATAAAAATTGGAGATTTTGTAAACATTTGGTATGTGGTATATTGATTCTAGAATGCATTTATCACTAGCATAATGACTAAAAATACAATTAATCCCTCATGGAGAAAGATTTTGGAGCTTTATAATGAGATAGAGCAAGTAGTTGATATTTAGAGTTGCTTTCATTGTATAGTCGGGTATAGTAATCTTACAAAAAAATTCTCAGTGAAACTTCAGCCAATAGTTCAGCAACTTTAAGAAGCCATATCTTCCTCAAAAATTGTTCAATTTTGAAACCACAGATTGCATTGGAATCACACAAAAGAGTACTATATGATTTGACAAATACATCAATACAATTGTACAAAAGATAAAAAAGTTTGGATGTTTTCTATACACTATCTACCACCTAGTGCTTCCACCTCTTGCCAAAACCACCACTTGTACCCGATTGGGCATACTTGCAATGAGTATTTGTAATTGCTCCATGGATACCTCATCCCATACCCTTTGAAGTATGTGTATCATTTCTTGCTTGTTCTTGGGCCGATTGTGGTGGCGTAGCAAATCCTTGAGTATCTTCCACAAGTTCTCAATAGGATTCAAATCTGGTGAGTTAGGAGGCCAAAGTAGTTTCTTCATACCATGAGCTTTTCTCCACTCATCTGGAATCTTGCTACAATGGATTGGAGCACCATCTTCCATGAGAGTGAGTTGTTGGGATGGTCATGCATGAAATAGAAGCCACTCAAAGTGCTCTCGTATACATTGCGAACAAAATCTATTGCTGTTCTTTCTCCTTTCGGCATAATGACTATAGGACTTTTGTAAAAACCGCTAAAAGCCCTCCAAACCATGACATATGATCTACCAAATTTAAAGGTAGGCTCAAGGCAATGGGATGCATATTCCTCATGAACCTTTCGTCAAACACAAATCTTGCAAGAGGTTTTTTCCTAGCTCAAATGAAGATTCATCTGTCTAGATTATGTTTTTCCAATCTTCTACTATCAAATGACAATGCTTTTGAGCAAAATCTAATATTTTTGCTTGCTGGACTAGGTTGAGATAAGGTTTTTTATGTGCAATTCTATTTCAAAACCCAATCTACGGATATATTTACATATAGTATTGCAATGGACTTGAAACTTATGTGCAAGCATCGCAAGTGTTTGTTGGCGGTCACAATTGATTTGTTGACCCAAATCTTGTTGTGCTCGTTCAAATAGTTTGAGAGGACGTGGACCTGGTTTTTTAGTTTCTGAACATCTAGTTTTTTTCCATTTTGTAAGGACAATAGACACAGTGGAACAAGGCATGCCCAATACTTCTGCTGTATCCTTGCATTTGATTCCGTGTTGTCGCATATGAACTATGACAGACCTTTCATCTGTTGTTAAAGTTCGTGTTCGCATTGTGAAATGATGATCTGATGAAAAAACAAAGAATTTATTAGAATCTACTTTTAATTTGGATCAAAGCATGAAAATGAAAGAGAATGTGAGTAAAAACTTACCTGAAAAAGGTTGTGCAGCAACGCCGGCAGCTATAGCAACAATATCGAGCAGGCACCAAGCAGCAAGCTGATTCAATTCAAGGACAAGCCAATTCCATTGAAGGACCAACAAGCCAAATTACAGGGCGGATGTGAAGGCGAAGGAGGAGCAGGGCGGATGTGAAGGCAGATGTCAACATTGACCGACATCCAGATGGCATGAGGATTGAGAGATCGTGAGGGATTGGAAAAACAAGCTACTTGAACCATAAGCATTGATGTGTGTGCGGCTCCCCCCCCCTTGTGCGCATGCGGAGTATAAGCCCCCTCCCTTGCAAAAAAAATGGACTGAAGGGAAAAATCAAGAAAATGAGAGACGATGAAAGCAAGGCGCAATGCCGTTCGGAGGGGATCAGAGTGCAGTGGAAAAATTTACAGAGGCGCAGGACATGAAAAGGGGCTCTGGCCGAGAAGGTCTCCAGACCCTTACCACAAAAATTCAAATTGATTGCTGTAGCCATTGTCGTCAAAGGTGGTGCCGGCAAACATAAAAGCCAATAGTAACTCAAGCATCGCACCTCAGAATGGGGAGCTCCAATAAATTTAAAAAAAATACAAAGATGGAGAAGACTAGTCTATGGATGGAGCCACCAAATTTCATGACCATCCATGGAGTATACTGCATGCAATTAACAAAAGAGTGACCACCTTCCAGCAAGTCCAGAATAGCACCAAGGCAAAAATTTGTAAGCTTACTGTACCCAACTGTACACCACTCCTTGTTGCTTCTATCTCTTATCTTACCATAATCTGCTTGAAGTTTGTGGCCTCCTTATTTTAACTATGTCGCTCTGCTTTTGCCCTCAACTTGTGCTCTAGTGGTTGCTTGTTCTGCAAGTCTTCAATCCCAGCCTAGAGAGCCCACCATCCTATTGCTGATGCATTGATCCTACTATTGCCCCCCTTAACCCCTGAGCGCCCCTAGTTTTTCTTAGGTTCGTGGGTGATTTTGGAGCGGTCTCTCTTTCTTTTGCTGCCACGATCACAAAAACAAGATCGGTTTAATTTCACCATTAAAGGGGCTGCATAGCTTGAAGTAGCATCGTTTTTTGGAAAATTTGAGGGTTTCCACTGCATGGTTTGCGACATTGTATTAGTCAACCAGTTGTTGACTGTGCAGAAATCGACCCTCACTGGGGAGTTTTTTTGGCTCATAGTGAAAGGGCAAGGTACTCACGTGGATCAATTTTGCCCAAATTTTGGAGTGTGTTGCAGCTGTCAATTCTGGGTCTACCTTCAAAATTTTGATTCTTTTTGAGATTTGGAAGGTTTCGAATTGTATTCTTGAAGTGAAGGTCATTTGTAGTCGCTATTCTGAACTTGGTACGGATTTTGGGAGACGGTGACCTCCACATTCGATTTGCTTCCAGCGGTACCATGCAAAAGAAGAATAACGGCTTCTCACTGGTGGTATCCAGGTAAGGAACCAAGGTAGCCGGTGCTTTATCTCCACGCAATGAGCTTGAGAACTCAAAAAGTGAAATCAGGTTGGATCCCCAAATCTCAAATCAAACCTAGACGAGTATGTGAAACCCAAAGAACATATCTGTACGCTCCCCCATGAGCAATACTTCTGCCCAAAACCCCTAGTATAGTCTTGGGTGAGTACAATCCTTATGGAAAAGAGATTCTTTGCAAAATAAAATTTTGAGAGACCACATTCTAGCTGGTGGGGCACTTAGGGATTAAATTGAAGTTGACCCAATGGCTACATCACTTCTTGTCCTTGCTGCTGCCCTTGCTCATATCAAAGTTGATCAAAGGTGGAACCACCCATTTCCAACCATGGAACTCAATGTTGGTCAAATGTACACAAGGCGTACAATTGGATTATCAAATCTAGGCACGTCATAGATGTCTTATTTTCTATGCACAAAAAATAAGACATCTATGATGTGCTTAGATTTGAGAATCCAATTGTATGCTTTGCGCACATTTGACTAGCATTGAGTTTCATGGTTGGGAATGGGTAGTTCTACCTTAATTCCAAAGCATCATTGGGGACAAAAACTATCCTCGACCGATTTTTGAGGTTAAATTAAACTTGATCAAATTACTATTTTTAGGCGGTTATATTTTTGAAAGGTTCTTTTTGAAGTTTAGTTTTAGCTTCAACAATCTGATTTGCAAATGATTAATTATGATTTTTCTATTCAAGATTTTGTGCATGGGTGTTCATTGCAATCTTGACTTTATGTAGTGTTGAGGGCTCTTGGAAATGAGCCTCAAATACACTAGATCTTTGAGAAAAAATCACATTAGTAATTCATTTAAAAAAATTGTAGAATAGATTTTGAGAAGTCATAAATTGATTGGGATTATACATGTTAAGCTCTTTAACCTCATATTTCTTTGGTGACCAGCTTTTTTGATTTGACATGTGTAAAGAAGATTGAAAGACTTCAAATCACTTTTTTAGTTTTAACACGCTCATGATCAAACATTATAATCTTTCAATCCATAAGAGATATTGTTGTGTTTTCTTTTCTAATGTGATCTCTAACATGTCTAGTTTGATTTTATATGGATATAATTCAAAAAGAATTGATACAACTTATCAAAATATTGGCTTTTAGTTCAAATTAAAAAAAATACCTAGAAGCCCTGGAAATGCAATGTCACTTTACGGTTAATGACAACATCAATTTCTGCCCATGCTTAGCTCCAATTGGACCCAATAGCCCACACTCTACCTCAACCTTCCGAGATAATATTCAAAGTTGTTGTACACCGGTTAGTTTTCAGTTTTTGCTTCCTGGCGTGAAGACATTGCAAGGGAAATTGTCCAAAATGACAAAAATATGTCCAAATCAACATGGCTAAATCTACAAAAATTGTCCAGTTTGACAGCTTTTTTTTTATCATTTTAGAGACATTAGTCAATTTGTACATGTCAAATTAGGACACAATTTCTTGTATTGATAGGAGATTCTAAAATGTTGATCAAACGTGTCCCATTAAAATCTTATAAATGAAATGAACAGGGACTCAAGAAAATACATAAGTAACCATGAATTTACAAGAGATGCTTCATTTGCAAATCAGGAAAACCATGGTCAAATCTATAAAAAGTTGACAAAGATTGTGACTTAATCTACAATATACTGTAGGTTAGGTCACAATCTTTGTCAATTTTTTGTAGAATTGACCATGATTTTTCCTCACTATTGTGAGGTACAATAGAGGTGGTGGAGAAAATACTCAACCCACCATTCTTTGAGCCCTAGGTACTTGCTACACCCTACGGTTGCTTACATGGTATACCATGATTGGGTATTCTAAAATTCTCAGGGGATAATTTCAAGTCACAATCAAATATAAATTTGTCTTATATTTTGAAAACACAAAATTGAAACTCCCCTAAACCTTTTTGAGCTTCTTAAAATTTTCATGAAACTAAAAAATCAACCAAAATTTTCATGAATTTCATCATGTTTTTTTAAATTGTAACTGTACAGATTTAAACTAAACATGTTAGAGGGTACATGGAAAAAGAAAACACAACAATATCACTTATAGTTTGAAAGATTGTAATATTTGAACATGAGGTGTTAAAAATGCAAAAAGGACTTGAAGCCTTCTAATCCTCTTTTCAATTGTCAAATATAAAAAGTTGGTCACCAAAAAAATATGAGGTTTAAGGCCATTACTCTACCTTTAATCAATTTATAGCTTTCAAAACCTACTCCTAAATCTTTCTTGATGAATTTTTAATGTGGATTTTTTTCCAAGCTTTAGTATATTTGAGATTCATTTCAAGATTTTCCAACACCATAAAACTCAAGATTGCGGACACCCTTGTACAAAATCTTGACTAGAAAAATCATCTACATTCATTTTCAAAATCCAATTTTTGATGTTGAAAAAAAACTTCAAAAAAACTTGTATTGAATTATTTTTACTAAAAATAGTGATTTAATAAAATAAAAAATCTTCAAAACTTTGTAAACACCCAAATTGAGTGCCTTGGGCATTTAGGGGTTAAAAAGCTAACCTCATTATTAAAAGAATATTAATATAGTTTGCTATGAAATTGGTATCCCATATTAATAACATGAAAAAAATCATGAAGGAAGGTTCTAGATGAAAGTTGAATTTTTTTTTTTTAAATTATCAAAGTAATCTCATCTATATATTGTAATTTGCTCCAAAATTGGAACAAAGCTTTAGCCAAAGAAGTTACTAGAAGGTATTAATTCCATCAATTAAGTCTTTGATTAGCACATCACATAATTACAAACTTCAAAATGTCTACATTTCATGATAAGTATAGAAAAATTGCATAAATTAATTAAAAAAATTAAAGCATGTGTAATATTTTAGATTCAAAACAATTTGCTTACCTAAGCGTGCAACTAGGTCTTTTGCTAGCTAGAATTTGCAGACCTAGGTTAAAAAACAAAATTTCAAATATATAATCAATATATGTTTAAAAAGGGCATTAGCTAAATTTTGAATTTAGAAATCAGTAAAAGTTTGGAAAGGGCATTAGCTTTGTTTGTTTGTAGTGTTACTATAATTTGAAATGTAGAGGAGATTGTAAGTTGTGTACAAAGAACACAATTGTGTTTTTTTTTAATTCTTGCTTTGTCCTTTATTTTTATTTATAATCTTTGCTTTTGTTTACAACTACTCTCTTACTCTCTTTTAGAATTTTAATAAAATCCAAAAATAAATAATACTAAAATTTTAGGAAACTTTATCAACTGCTTTTAATTTGTTTAAGATAAAAGACAATTTTTTACTTTTTGATGTTTAAATCTTGTTTTAGGGTTTTATTACGCCTTAGAGACGAGATGTTATGATCAAGAGAAGTTAAAAGAGCAATATTCTTCAACACAACCCAATTGCATTATCCTTGTTGTATGTGTAGAGGGATGAGGAGGTGTCATATGAGAACAATGAAGAAACACTTAACTAATCACGGCAGAGTACCAGAGTTCAAAGTTTGGAGGGGGCCAGGTGAATGTGATGCATCTGACAATGATTGAGAGGAGGTTTTGGACAAACTAGCTGTAGTAGCCAAGGACAAAATTGATGCCACGGCTAATATATGAGGTATGGTTAATGACCCATATCCTAAGGCCATAGTTCAACGACATGTTGAAGAACATGTGAGAGAAGAAGCGGCAAAAACATTCGGTTTAGGTGACGACATCCATGCCAGCAATGATATGAACCATGCCTTACCAAATGATGGCGAGCCAATTGGTGACAACAATGTTGATGACACGTTCCCAACCAAGGATCTAAAAGACGTTATTATACCGCTGTATACATGTTCAAGATGTACAAAGCTTGCTGCACAATTCTCTTCATGAATGTTTGTACCATTCATGGAGTGAGCAATAGTTTTGCAAACAAATTATTCACTTTGCTGCAATGGCACTTTCTCTCCACAAAGAACACTTTGCCACACAATTATTACACTGCCAAGACACTTACAAGTAAGTTGGGGTTTTCTTACAAGGCTATTCACGTTTGTGGAAGTGGCTGCATTCTATTTTGTGAGGAGTATGCGGAGGCAATACAATGCCTCAAGTGTGATGGACTGAGGTTTCGAGACCAAGTACGGAAAATCTATCCGGTGAAGGTGTTGCGGCACTTCCCCTTGATGTTTAGAGTGCAGCGCATGCTTCATAACCCAGCCATCTCTAAGTTATTGAGGTGGCACAATAAGAACCGGAGCAATAGAGACGGTGAGGACAATCTCGTTCAACATCCATGTGACTCGAAGGTGGGAAGGCATTTTCATACAGTAGTGGATCCTATTTAATCTTGTTTAAAAAAACTATGTGCTAATATAATTTAAAAAATATGATCTATAACATTTTATTTTGTTTTATATTTCATTCTTCAAGATTTTCTTTTTAGCACTATAGAAGATAATTTTGTCCTTCAAACTCATCTTCTATACAACCTCAATCTTAATATTGACACTTCATGAGCATTGCAACAAATTTCAACCAGTATAATATGTAAAAGTGTTATTGCATGAATATTCGAAAATGAGATTTTGTATGAAATTCAAAGCTTGTGTGCGCATGTGATTGCTATTTTTCCAAATGTAATTTTGAGGTAAAATGAGTGTCAAATCAATGCACTACAATGGTAGAAGCTGTATAACAAATTTTTCAATGACATCAATAAAGTTTTCAATTTGACACTTCTTGTATAAAAAGTCGTTTGATAATACAAAAGTGATTGCATACAAATGTTATTTTTGTTCGCGGTTATAAACACTATAATTACATGGAGTGGCTTTACTCTAAACTTCTTGAAGCTTTTGAACAATTTAAAAATATACATATATATATATATATATATATATATATATATATATATATATATATATATATATATATATATACCGTTTTGCTAATTAAATTAATACTCAACAGTTTAATAGCTTCTTATTCTACTTATACAAGCTAATTTAAATACCATAAAAATAACATATTACTTATAGAAAAAATATATCATAATTGTATAGAACAATTTACAAATGTCTTTAACATCATTTTATTATCTCAATGAGATATATTAACATTTAGTGTAGAAAAAAAATCAATTGAAATGTATACAATTTATCATTTAAATTTATTGCAAAAAAAATATTTATCTGGATTATTCAATGAAAACCTCATGGAAAATATTGATAAATCTTATTTTGTAATCAATGTTATTAATGGTTATATTTTAAAATTTGAAGATGTATTATTGTCAAATAATGCAGATTAAATTTCAGGTGAAGATTTTATAACTATAATTGTTTGAATTTCCGAAAAACATTGTACTATAATAGAAGCTCTAATACTAATATTTACTCATACAAAGAAAAATTGTCTTATTACAAATCTTGATGATAACATTCATGGAGTAACTTATAGAACTGAACCAAAAAGACAAATAGATTAAAGATTTTTCTCTTAATATTTTGAAAAACTTAGAGTATTTCAAATTGATGTGTAATAACAAACTAAAATAGTTTAAGTTGATAATTATACTAATCATTACATCATTCAACGGTTAAAAATTATTTTTGCTAAAAAATTAATTATTTAAATTATTTGCCTTTTATTCAACTCATCTTTGTCAGCATGTTGATATATTTATTATTTTAAAGATAAAAGATATTTAGATTAAAAGATGAAAAATAAAAAAATCATAATTAATTAAAACTAATATTTGATAAAAGACTATTTGTGGTAATATTTAATGCTCTAATAAACTTACCAAATTTGGCAAGAACTTTTTCTTCAATTAATTGTTGATAGTGTTGAAGATGACAATAACAAATAGATTGTAATAATATATCTTATGCTGAAAAGCTCATAATTTATTATGGTATGACATTAGATATTGATGGTTCTTAGAATCTAAAAAATATATTTTCACACTTTCAAGAAATAGTTGTAAAATATAGAATATATTTTGAATGGCAGTAACATTACATCAATTAGTGACTTCTAAAACTGCAATTGAATTACAGTATTTTCAAATTGCATATCACAAATTGCAATGGTCATAACTTTCTTGTACCTTGCATCATATACTCGGCAAGTCATGGTAGTTTACTTATCCATCATCTTTACATGATTTAACATTATTCAAAAAAATTTAAGTCTCCATCATTTTGCATTCTCTATACTAAATCTTGTACTCTACATAGTTCTTCCGTTAACTTTTTAAACAAATAAACTTTCTCATTTCCTTGAATAGAGAAGACATAGTTATGAATAAATTTAAACTTAGTGTTATCAATAATATATATTATTATTAATGTCAAAACATCTGAACCTTATGTTTAGCGTATGTGGGGCAATTGAAAATATAACTTTAAACTTTTGCTGTAAGAATAACGTTTCATCAAAAATTTAAAAAATTAAATTGCTACAATAAAGGTTTAAAAGGCCTTACGTTCACATTTGCACTGAAAATTATAAACAAAGTATGAATAATGATAAATAAAAAACAAAGATAAATGCAAAAAAAAAAAAAAAAAAAAAAAACCTAGTACACAAATTAAAAAGGTAAGTATAAAATTAGTTATTATTCACAAGGATGATAATGCTAATAATGTTTTCAATCTTAAAGTCATCTAAATTCTATGTCTGTTTCATCCGTTGCTTCTTTGATGCCTTTGGAACTAATGGAGCAATCACAGACAAAAGAATGTTACAAAAGATCAATTTTTAGTTTTCTATTGTCTGGAACCGCCTACTTGCTATTTTAGAAGCCTTAATGCTAACATTTATTGAAAAAAATATGTATCAAATAATAAAAAAACATGATAACAAAAATTGCAAGGCGCACAAATGAATGAAAACAAGTAGTGAAATGAAAGCTTACGTATTTCAGCAGCAATTGACTAAAATGTTGTCATGAAAAGTTGCTAACTACATTATTATCTGCATGAAATATTTATTTATTTTACTGCTACGTAACAAATTTCTTCCAAATACAACATATGACTCTATTGTGATGCAATTGCGTAGAATTTTGTTATTTTTAAGGTTAATTTCTAGTTTTTCAAACTACAAATATTATCGGCAGATAAAAATTGGACAAAAATTGATCATTCAAATTACAAACAATGAATTTGATGCAAAAATTGAGCATCTTAGAACAACCAAGTGATGGAGGTTAATAGGCTGCACATAAAAAGTACACTTGCTACATTAATTAATATAAAAAGGTGTTGAATTCTTTTTATAACGATTTACAATTATTTGTAAAAAGAATCATATGAACAAAAAAAATTCTCTTATCAATCTATAACATTTGACATATAATTAAAGTAAAATTGAATATAGCAATGCATCTATATAAATTGTGCATTCTAGTACAATTCAAGCCATAAACTAATTGATAAAACATGAGTTTAATTTATTTTCTGATAAAAATAAGAGGTTTAGTAAAAGAAGCTGTAGTAGAATGCAAATATATTGATAATAGATTCATTAAAATCTCAAATGCTACATGTATATTAAACTATAAGAATGATAAAATACATAATAATCCAATAGGTTTTTATTTGATTAAAGAAGTTAAAAATACAAAAAGATGATGTTCTAAATGTACCTTGATACGGTTGTGATCATATGAATAATGTCCTTAAATATTCTATGCAATAAATTTACTAAAATTTTAAATCTGCCATTTGCAAAAAGATGTTCCAAAATTTCTATTTTTATAATATTTAAAAAAATCATTGTACTTCAATTCAACATATTCAACATACAAATTATTAAATGCATATCATGTCAAAAACAATGGGAAATAAATATTGAAGCAAATGGTCTTATAAGATTTAATTTAAAATTATAGATATGTCAAATTAACATTCTAATTGACAGAATGTCAAGATTATAACAAAAACTCATTAAAAAAAATACATATTTTTTATTTTTATATATGTTATTAATTTACAAAGTGAAATCATTCAAAAATACTAATACCAAATACGCAAAAACTCTATTTGTACATTAACTTCTATAGCTTTAATTTCTGTGTGTGAATTTAAACAAATTCTGATTTGAACGTTTTATCTTGGCAACATGTAACATCACAAGAAATAAAATATATACGCACTTGCTCAAATTTGGCTATTCTTAATGAAATTTAGGTTTTTTCATATCTTATGATTTTGTTAGGAATATAACAACTAACAAAAACTTTAATCATAGTGTATAATACTTTAACGTCAACAAAATTGTTAAATCAATTGCCAATATCATTCGCTAAAGAAGTTTTTTATACAATAATTTTGTTTTTTGTTTTTTATTTTTAAATATTTTTTATTAATTTATTGTTTATTTAATTATTGTCTAAGTTTAATCATTTAACTAAAAATTTATTTATTTATTTTTGTATGTGAATCACTTGTTTGAGCTTGTAAAACTAATTAGCTAGAATTTGACAAATAAAAATACAATTTGACTCAAAAATTAATTTGAATGCAATTCATCAATTTTAAGCAATTTGTTTATCAATTTAATGTTAATTATTATGCTAAAGATTTGTTTTAACCACATTTCTAAAGAAACTACAAGCAATATAAAACTATATATGAAAATGAAATTTAACAATATGGAAAAAAATCCCTTCAAATTTTAAAACAATTCATAAAAATATCAAATTGATACTTTTAATTATCAAAAAAACATTTAAAACCATCACAACAACATTCAAAAAAACAAAAAGAACACTCAATAATATCAAATTCAGATAAAGAAATATCATAATAGATCTTTTATAGGATTTGAATTTTATTTTTTTTATTTATTTAGTAAAACAAGCATTTTTGCTTCATTGCATTTGAAGAAAAGAGATTTGTTTTTTAGTTTGCTAAAAAAATGAAAGTATATTAATGACCAATTTTACAATTAAGATTATAAAATAAAAATACTACATTCATTTTTTACACAAAATTGTGTCAACATTACACACAGAATTACAAAACCAAAGTATTGTCTTTATTTTTTATATTTTCACATAAAGTTCATTTTAAAAACATTTTTAAGAATGTAAATATAAATACCTCCAATTAGCCAAATTTTATTACAATTCAATAACAACAATCAATATATGAGAAAACTTCTAAGATTTTGTTTTTAATAATTACTCTTAATACAATTCCAAAGTGCTTTAGATTTAAACAATTTTTAAGTTTTGTTTTAACAATGTTTTGTATTAAAATAGGTCTTTCACAAATAAGTATATTAACAAAGTGATATCCTACAATATGAATTAAAAGAAAGAAAAAAGCGCTTATTTTGTTGCAAAACATCATTTCTTGTTACCAAGTTTATAGGTCTTTTTATAAGTTTTATCATTTTAATCTATCAATCTTTGCAATTTTAAAAAAAAAAAAAAAAAAACTCTCTAACATGCGATTAATTGATAAAAACTAAATACTCATATCTTCAATTTATTTTTGCACTCTAAAATATTCTGAAAGAAATTTTGAATTTGACAAACATTATAAAGTCAAGTCTATCCGCTTTAAAAGCATATTTATCAGATTAAAATTTTGAAAAGCAAAAACCAAATCATTGTTTTAAAAGATGCTATTAAATGTTTGATAATTGATTTAGCATGTGACTCTTGGAAAACAAAGCATTTTAAAAATCATCACATGTTTTATTTTATATCAAGGAATTATCATAAAACTTGATATTTCTAATTTCGTTAAATATTTTTTGAAAACATGCACTTTGAGGGCCATAAACTATAATGACATAATACTTATAGTTTTCATAGTGCCTTGATTTGGATCATTGTTATATATAACATACAACTTGCAAATATATTTAATTAGTATTCTTATAAATGATCCCATATTTGTTACATTTACAAATTTATGTTGAATTTTTTTGGACAAAATAATCAAATCATAAATCAAATTAGCTAAAAATATATATATATATATAAATGATTTTAATCAATTTTTTTATTTGTAAAATAAATAATTATTCAATTATCTTCTTTTTATGGGCACATCACAAAAATATAAAACAAAAGATTTTTAAAAACCACACTGTGTAAATATGGCTTGAAATTTAAATGGTTGTCTAATTTAAGGTATTTGTTTCAGGTTTTGTTGTATATTGTTTAATTCTTTTTGAATTTCACAATAAACATATTTTTTCTTTCCATAATTTTTGAAGTAAGCAACCATATAAACTAAATAAACCATCAATTTTAGTAAATTAAATTTCATATCTTTAAAACTTTGCAACTCTCAAACTTTTCAACTTAGTTTTTTGCACAATGCAATGAATTGATAAAAAAATTAAGCAAACTTTTTAAATTTTGCTTGTTACACTTAACCTTTATTCTATCATAGTATATACTTCATCAAATCCAAAATTAATACATCTTAATATATTTAAATTTCATTCTTCAAAAAACAATCACAAATAATTTATGCAATTTTTTCATTATAAAAAATTTTAGGTAAACCCAAAAGGCAATTTTTGATATTCTACTTTGAGTAAAAGAAACATAAATCACCACAAGACCAATCCTAGTGACATCACTAGACTCATCTATTATCATTCCAAAAGATTTTAAATCCTTAGTCTTGTCGAATTAATTTTTGAAATATGCCAAGGATGCAAAAAAACATTTTAGCAGAAGATATTTCATTATGATACATTCATTTCAGATAATTAGCCTTATTTGCAACTAAATGATTATAAAGATTTGAACATTTATTACAAAGAATCATCTTTATTCTTGAAAAACACGTAAACCTAAATATTGCTAACAAAGCTTCATTACAGCATTTATAAACTTCTCAAATATGCTTTCCCATGATATTTTAACCTAGTTGAATTATCCAATTTGATTTTTGTATATTTTGAAATTTTGGTGTTTTTAACTCGCTAAGACATTAATATTGCAATATTTGCCTTTTCCATATATGCTTTTGCCACCTTTTTTTTTATAGAATTTATAAAATTTATATTCAATTCTAAATTTTAACTCTATCAAATTAAATTGTTTATATCATACAACTTCTCAAGCTAATTTTGCTTTTCATAATTGTTTAAAGTTGAATGTGATTGATTACAAAAAAGAAACCACTTTAATCTCAACCAAGTTTGATTGTTTTTCATTTAAAAACAAGTTTTTCATGGTTCTTTATTTTTTAATAAACATATTGATATTTTGATGAAGTACTTGAAATGATGTAGTAAAAACAAATAAAAACAAAAAAAATCTTAATACATTAATAAAATATATAATCAACATGTTTGCCTATACAATCTATAAAAAATATCAAAAATTAAATTAATTATAAAAAACTTGGCTCTATTTGAACACAACTTTTGTTAGCATATGCACAAAAGAAAAGAAAAACACAATAAACCTTTGAAAGAAGCTCTCAAAATAAATTGAGATTCTCAAAAATTTGTCATTGCTAAGCACATGACAAAAGTACAAAACCTCAAAAGCAAAAACTGTAAAAAAACTTTTTATAAATTACAAAAGTTACTATCAATTCAAAATTTAGAATTGAGTTTTCAAAATAAAATTGGATTCTTAGAAGTCCACCTTTGATGAGCAAGTGCCATATATTTTAGCTAAAATCCTACAAAAAATTGTAAGAAAAAAATTTGGTGTACAATAAGAGTTACCACAAATTTCAGTCAAAGGAGATCCAAGTTTTGGCAACTAAAGAGGCTCAAGGTTTGCTCTTTTCAATAGCATAAAAAATACCTATACATTTGTAACTTTCTAACTTGCATATGTCACTTCCAACAAACACAAACATATGACAAAAAAATCAAAATTGTGGTGGCAACGCAAAGAATGGATCAAAGAAATTTCAACAAGCAATGTGCTATTGGCTGTATTGCAACACCTAAAATGCATGATGATTTCCTAATCCATATACACACTTAATAATTGGATGTAAAAATGAGAACTAGTAATAATTGGCCATACACATGGACTACTAAATTAGGAATATGATAGAATTTGTGTGAAATAATTAAAATCGCCTTGATTTTAACAAAAAAATACAAAAAAACTATAATTTTTTCATAAATAATTTATTTTCTATACTCCTAATTTGTTGTTTAATTACACAACTTGAAATACTAAAATATAGATGATGATTCATTGATTTCACTTGGCTCATTTTATACAAAAGGCTAATTCTCCTCATATATTGGTACCATCCTATCCATGAGAGGAGCTTCACCTATAAGTCTAAGTGCTATTTAATTGGTCTAAGAGGTTGGTAAGCAAGACTTATAGTTTCAAATTCAAGTTTTAGTTTGTTTAGAAATGTTTTTATTGTAGTGTTATTTGAAAAGCTTGGGTTTAGGAACATGAAACCTTATTTTAAAATTTTAATTTAGCAAAATAAAAATTTCAAAATTAAGATCAAATCCCAATCTATTATTATAATACTAAAGTTACTCAACTAAAACATTTTTTCAATGCAACTAAAACACTCAAGCAATGCAGCAAAGTTGGAATTTTGCATTGAATTGAAACTTGTAGAGTTGGAATATGTAACATACTATGCATTATTTCTCATAGCTTCACACTATGCTCAAGTTTTATATCCTAAGTCACTAGAAATGCCTATTATGACAATACTTTTTGGAAAGTTTAGCACCAAAAACAAAATATCTTGTTCCATGAGTAGGATCCAAAATATCCCACTTTGGAAGCTATATTCCAATCTAAGTCCCAACATAATTCCAAATTATGTAAAAAGCACAAGTTATTTATTTATTTATTTATTTAATGCCTTTTACAATGCAAGAAAGTTGGGATCTAACATTAAACTAGGACTAAACCAAAATCACTATATATGATAGACCACATTGTTGCCAAATCACATTATTATTTTTTGACAAGTATTATTAACCCCTACAAGTAGTTTACCCTATTATCACTCCACTCCCATTATCACTCTTTCATCTTCAAAAATTCATGTCTTTTAGGATTTAGTTTCAAATCCAAATTTACAAGTATTGCAAGAAAGGCCTTAGAGTCCTTTACTAATCGTGCAATTTTTGTTCCATTTGACCAAAATTTGCAAAAGATATAGTTTGTTAGCTATGAAGACCTTAGTTAGACATACAATTTATTGCCCCCGCACCTTAGCTATAGCAATGTTAGTTGCAAAATACCAAAAACAAATGAAATTGTCAACTAAGTTAGCACTTATGGATGACCATAGAGGTTAAGGAAAGGAAGAAGAAGTTCAAAGATGAAAATGACAAAATATTATCATGTACAACAATGAAAACCTCTAAGGAAGTGAAAAGGAAGTGATAATAGGGCAATTTCAAATTTGAGCTGAACCTTAACCTTACCTCATTGAAACCTTGATAACTAACTCATTCTTTACTCATTTAGGAATTTGAAACTTGATACAAAACCTTGACTTGATTGTCTTTCATATGAGACCATAACCATGTCATTTGACATATTATACCTATTTTTTTATTGATTTTTTGTGTAAGACGTAGTGATAATAGGATAAACTACTTGTAAATGACTAAAGGTGTTTTTTGAGAAAAAAACTTAGAATTGCCACTTTTTAGTGCATTGCCCAAAATTGAAAATAAAAAACCCTTATTCTAAATGTCAACTGTACAAAAGTGTGTTACACAAATAAGCCAATGTGTACAAAAAATATCAACCCATTTGACCATGTGGATTGTAAGATTATAATGTTTGAAATGAGAAAAATAACTTATTTCATTCCTGCAAAACAAGGTCAATAGACTTTGAGAGTTCAAGCCCTCCCATAGTAAAAAAATGAGATTCTTGACCATTCACAAGTATATGAAGTTAGGTTCACTCATGAAAATTTCTAGAATCCAATATAGAATCTTATTTATTCAAATCACCTTGCAATGCGACGAGGTTAAGTGAATTGGCAATATAGTAGTCATTCTTTCATGATTTCTTATACAATGAGGAAGTCTTTAATTTAAAATTTGAATGGTAAAATTTTAGAGACAAACATTTAAAATATGTGAAAAAATTCAAGAACTTTGAATAGATAGATTGCAAGATAATAGGGCCTAAAGTTAGGAGAAAATAACTTTTCTTGAAATTACCTAGACATAGTTAACAAAGTTTGACTCTTAGAATGTGAATTGAGAGCTCAATTTCTTTTGTTTTTTTTTTTACAATTGTATACCATGTATTATTAGTTACATACATGCCAAATTTCAAAAGTTGATGCAGTTTTAGCATAAGATTCTCCAAAGATGCCCAAAGTGCCTTAGTTGCCCAAATTCTTTTGTGCTAAATAACTTTTGAATCAAGCATTCACTTGGTGAAAAATTTACATTACCACTTAGGGGATACATGTTTACACCTTGTGTAACAATTTTGAAAACATCTAGCAAAAATTGACTTTGTATGGCTCTACCCAAGTTCTCAAGTGTCCGTTTAACAAATGCTTGATCCTTTAGGGGTTAACTATTATTTTTTGTAGATTATTTTATATTATAAAAAAATCAAAATTACTTTGGTTCTAATTAGTTCCAAAAGCACATTCAAGCTTTGTAACACCACATGTATTATGATTTTGTGATTTTATTTTTTCATAGTGATTTGAATCACTAAGTATAATTATTGTAGACCACAATAATCATAAACCCACAATAGACAATGATTTGTATAACAAAGTTAGAAACTTATGTGAACCGCCCTCCTCCCCTTGACAAGCTTTGCCACCTCCACCAAATCATCCTTGGTAGTAGGTACCATCTCTTTGGATAAGAGTTAGCAAAGCACTCCGGATTCAAAAGCATAGCAATATGTGGTTTTCTTTGCAGCTATAGAATACAACAATTCCTGAAAGAATATTACCAATCCTTCACAAATTGGTAACACTTTTTAGCCACACAAGTTAACTTTGCGCTCCAAGAGGGGCATCAAACTGGATCTTTTGCTAGAAGTTTGAAAAACCAGGTATTTAAAAGTAGGCCTAAACTTCAAGACAAATAATCCCATCATTGAAGATTCTTTCTTCTAATTATTTTGAAAAACTAGGGGGAGGGTAAATTTTGGAGAATCTTGTAAATATTTGGAATCCTTCTTGTTGAGCCTTGTCTCTTTGTTTTCTAATTCAAAAATGAACTTGTAGGTAGCTATAATATAAATGTCAAATTTGAACTTCTTGGTTTTCTCCTTTAATGTGCCACATGTACTATATCCTCTAGTTCATTTTCAAAACTATAATCTCCATGCCTACTAATGTTGCTAAAGGAATCACTTCTTTGGGTACTAAGAGCATTTTTAGCATTGCAAATTTGACACTTCAAGAGATTATGTCTATTTTTGATGAGTATCAAAATTCTTGTTCTTAGTCCTTACACTTCAAATGTGCCCCACAAATAATCCTTTGATTGTTCACCAAGGGAAATATAGGATAAAGCTCATTACATTTAGGATGAATAGTGTTTTGAAGGGCCAAGTGCACTTATCATTCATGCCTAAACTGTGTCAAACCCTAGCAAGGCAACACTAGAGATGCTCAAACACCGGACATGCATGCTTCCAAAGTTCCAGAACCAGAATATCCCATCTAGTTCTTTGTTGTCCTCAATCCTCATTTAGTCTTCAAAAATTAGCCTACAGATATGTTCACACTTGATGTTAAGAGTGGTAATAGTGAAAGAAAATTAGATGCATTTGGAAACACCTTTATGCAGTAGAACTCCTCTAAACTGATATCCTCTATAACTCTAATATATTACACAAATCTCAATGTCAAACCATATGTCAGTCATAAACCAAAGCAAGTAATTCAATAGTAGTAATGCTCTTTGGTGCTATCTGGGCATTAATCCCAAGGTCACTTCCTTTACACTTCCACAAAATTAACTAATAACTTACTTAAACTAATTTAGTTCTTGGGGTCCCAACCATATCACTTTAGAGGAGTTCTACTGTATTGCATTCATATTGCTAATACCCCTCCTAACACCAAGTTTGAACATACCCTTAGTTTTGACTTTTTGAAATCCGTGTGGGGAGGTCTTTTCATTTAGCTAGCAAAACAAAACCAAGATAACTACAATTTGTATGCACCTCACAACAACTCGAGGTAAGCTTACTGGTGTAGCAAGCGCGTGCAGACTAGCTAGCATTCACCAACAAAACTAAATTTAGTTATAGTTCTAAACGCAATATTCATTAAAAGGGGAAAAAGTTTACAAAGTGGGACTTTTGCATGATTAAGGTGGTCACCCTAATTTGAGCTCTAGCACACGTGGCCTCACTTGAGAGGAGGAATTTGTGAGGAAAAAAATCTTAGTAGCTCAGACATACCTTCGAATCTAGTTTAAGGTGGCTATTTGGGATTAAGGTGAAATACAAAATGGTACACATGTTTTTCCCCTTTTAATGAATATCGCGTTTCTACCACTAACTTAATTTCATTTCATAATCACGAAAACCGTGAACACCAGCGCGTTAAATTTTTTAGAAGTTTCGCCCATTTAGCAGAGCTTTAAAGTCAATCATGAGAGATCGCATGAGTTCCGTTGCGAGAATCGCGCTGATGTCTGAAACATTTCTGTTCTGTGGATCTGTATTGACAATGACAGATAGTCAGAGGTAACATGTAGTTAATGAAATGCAGCCCACACGTTTGGTGATGTTGTCGGTCTTCAGAAGTGTGTTGACAGTTGATACCCATTGCTGGAGGTTTAGTGAGGAAGAATTTTAGGTTAGTTTTTCGATGCAACTGCTTTGAATCGCAAGCTGCATTGCTGTTGTGATTGAATGCGTGGTTAGTGCTTTCACGCTGTTTGCAGTGACTTGATCGAACGTGCCATGGACTGCAGGTATTACCCAGTGCAGTATAAGTTAATGCTTGCTCACTTTATGCAGACATTGGAATTACTGTTTTTGAGCTTGTTTTGGCGTCGAGCGATATCTAGAGCATTGGTTCTAAAGGCATGTGAAGTCGGTAGAGCTGGGGATCCTGTAGTTTGGCAGGGTTCAGGGTTTAGAGGTTTAGGAAGGTTTGTTCATTCGGGGAGTCGGTAGTTTTGTATAGTGTTTGGGATTTTGCTACTTGGCTGAGTCGATTCTCCTATGAAAGTGAGCGGGGTTTGTTTGACCGGCGACAAGTGTGTGTAGATATCTAGAACTGGTAGAAAGTGGCAGGGTCTTGTGAGGAGAAGGGCGGAAATGATGCACCCGTACAAGAACACGGTCTACGGGCACCCGGAATGGAAGAAACACACATCCTCGTGGCGCCATGGACGGCACTTGCTGAGCATCGCGTCGTCGGGAGTGATCGCCGGGATCCTCCCGCCAGTGTTTCTCTCCACGCTCTCCGCCATCTTCGTCACGCTGATCAACTTCGGCGTGCAGCACAACCGGTTCGCCGCATGGGTGCCACTTCTACAAATCTCCTCCACGCCATTCACGTTCATCGCGCCGGTGCTGGCGTTCCTGCTCATCTTCCGCACCAACTCCTCGTATCAACGCTTCGACGAGGCGCGGAAGGCCTGGGGCTCCAACGTCAACCGCTCGCGCGACTTAGCACGCCAAGCGCTCACCTGGACCCGCGATCCCAAGGACAAACCCAAGCTGGAAGTCATCCTGCGCTACATCAAAGCGTATCCATACTTCCTCAAGCACCACCTCACGAAGCCACTGGACGGGTCCAACTCCATCGCCGAGGTGAAGAACGTGTTAAGCCAGGTCGAGATCGAGTCCATTCGACGGGCGTCGAACCGCCCCATTTACGTTCTCCAAGTGATTTCCGACGTGATCAACCTTTGCCACATCCCGAACTACGAGCGCGTCGCCATGGACGTGAACTTGACGCAGTTCCATGACAATGTGGGCGCATGCGAGCGCATTTTTAAAACACCCATTCCGGTTGCGTACACAAGACTCACCTCCCGCATGTTGATACTCTGGCACTTAGCGCTGCCGTATGGGTTGTGGCACGGCTGTGGCTGGCTCACCATCCCCGCCACGTTCATGAGCGCCGCGGCGCTCTTCTACATCGAGCAGGTAAGCCATTTGCCAAAAGACCTATACAATCTCAAGTGTGCTACTATTGCTCCAAAAAATGCCATTCTAACGTTCCCGAGATTGTCAAACTTCGACAGGTCGGAGTGCTGATCGAGGAGCCGTTTTGGATTCTGGCGCTGGACTCGATGTGCGGAGGCATCACGAGCGCCATCGATGGATTGCAAGTAGCGCATGAGGAGGCGTTGGTGCTGGCGTGGAGCATCCAGGAGGGCATTCAGCCAAACCTCCGGAAGCAGTTCAGTGACACTCCTTTGGAAATGGTGGAGCTTTCTGAAAGAGCGCCGCTGGTTAGTCCGACAGACGATCACGTGGCGATCAACTTCGAAAGGTCGGTGACGCATCATCATCATGGAACGCGGCCGGTGTATGGCGATGCGAACATCGTCATCTCCAGATTGAAATCTGTGGCATAATGTTCGCATTGCGCTCAGTATCGACCTTTACCACCGATTCTTCCAAAACTGCAACGTTTTTGCCCATGCCGGAGCCTCATGCTTGCACGACACAGCTCTTACGACGTGTTTACATTGTTAAGGTTTTGCAACGGTGTAGATGTTGTTTCACTTGCACATAGTTCTTAGAACATCTTACAATTTTGTTCCTAGTGTTGTTCTTAGTTGCTCTCTCCTCCAATGATGAGCCAAGTTGTACAGTGCTCTTGCAAATCTTTACGCCTAAACACACTAAAATCAAGGCGGTTGGTTGGGCGTAAAGATTTGCAAGGTTACTGTACATTACAAAAGTTTACAAGGATACAGACGTTTTCTTTTGCATCAAGGTTGTTAATATGTTAATTATTATAAGGGATGCATGAAGCTCTTCCCTCAAATGAAAGGGGAATTTCGGTGCCATTTTGACAATGTTAAAAGCTCTACAGTCAATGGTTTGAATCGAGTTACGACGATGGAAATAATATTTTACCTATTGGATATTGCCTCTCTTTGCGTAATATAAGTGTTGAATACTTGCATTCAAGAATTAAATCTTGGAATTGCATCTTTAACATCTCACCGGACACCATCTCGTCCGGCAGGGTTTCTCGATTTAAGGAAAGAGTCCTTTTCTTTCATAGTCAGCTCAAATGGCTAAAAACACTGCAAAATGTACTCAAACTTCAAATTTATACCAAGAGATTCGCCATTTGTTTTGTAGCAATCAAAAAAATTGGTAGAAGTTTTGCTAAACTATACCAGATACCACATTTGCGAACACTGGTCGGGAGACAAGACAGCGTCTAGACCTTAGATAATCAGCCAGGGATAGCCCAATGAAATTTACTGATTAAACCCACTACAGTAGTGCCTTGATACGATTAACCTTTATAAGAAACAAGCTTGCGTAAGATGATTGTCCGTGTCGATTGGGGGAGCTACAAGGGCTGTTTGGCTACAATGAATGCTTTCCTAAAATGAAATGAATATTTTGTCCAAATACCTTCATCTTAGTTAGGCACCACTGTAATAAGGTACATATCTATACTACTAAGGGTATGTTCACACTTGATATTAAGAGAGGTATTAGCAATTTGAATGCAATCTAAAGGTGTGTCTAAATGCATCTTATTTTTCTTCGCTACTACAACTCTTAACACCAAGTGTGAACATACCCTAAGTGGGAGGATTTCCCTAAGTGCGCCATTTTTTAGAACATTCTAAAACTTTTTATTGTAAGTTGAAGCAACAAAGGACGCCCAAGATATAGAACACCAAGTGCCCTCCAACCATGTTCATTTCCAAAATTTTGTAGAACTTAGTGGAAGTTGAAATAATAAAAGATGCCCCAAATATAAAACACCAAACACCCTCCAACCATATGCTCAAATCAATACAATGTCAAATGTCTCCTAGCAAGATATAAAAGAGTAGCATTGATATGAAAGCAATTGGCATTGCTAGTCTCAAACAAGGACAAAAATGATGGTGCATGTGGATTAGATTCTAGACTTGTTATGAAAATATTGATTTTTTGTATAATACATCAAAATTAGACTTTAGACCGATTGACTTGTGAGATATCAATTTGCCGTAAAGTTGAATGTTGCATTACTCATACATGTCCTACTCATGCAAAGCGTGTGCCTGTATACTAGTATAGTTGCAAAAGACAGTCAATTGTGAAATCTTCATTAATCCCTCTTACATACAACATTAAACAAGATAAGCAAAACTACAATGCAAACGCCAGCCAGCTTGGTACTTATCGTACAACCGTCGAGCAAATCGCTTTTCAGCCACAACTCAGTAGTCCGACACACAGGATTATAATCTAGGAAGACAACATGTTCCAGAAGCTACAATTCCTATTTTAGCCTTAGTTCAAAAATAAAACAGAGTCGTACAACATTGGCAGAGCGACGCTCAACAAGACAGAATCACCGCCTCATTAATCGACTTCGTTCTCTCTTCCTAAAACGCTCTAGCATTATCTCATCAGTGGCAGCTTGCCTTCTATTCCCTACATCCAAAGTCTCGCTAGCAGTATTAATGGACCCTCGCCCTGCTCCGTCGCCCCCTCCTTTATTTGTAAACGCTTCAGGATGATCTGTTATAAACAAACAAATAAGAAAATTCAAAATTTAGACCTCTTCAATATGATCTCTACAACGACATTCTGGAGTATCTTGCAAGCTTGTCATAATAAAATCAACTGTAGCATACATTCAAACTACGCTAGCCATGTTTTGGGACCTCAGGTAGTCATATTAAAGAGGTCACGGCATAGTTGATGTACAGTACCCTAAAGAAAGAGTACATAAGTTTCTCCTATGGGATTCAAAGAAGTTTGTACTATAGATATATTATTTTTTGAAAAAAACATATAATCATGTTTAAAGGTAAATACTTAATCACACTGTATGAGTCAAACAACAAAAACTAATTTTCATAAAGAAATATATATTTTACTAAATTTGGTCATGATCACCCTAACATTAAAATCTCTATAGAGGGAGTTCTGAATTTTTTTGGAAATGTTTGTTTGAAAGGAAGATGTGCGTATGGATGTCTCCTTCATATCCATGCAATCGAATCTCAAAAATTCATCACCAATGTTTTTTGATCAACTTTCTTGTAAAACCATGATTTTGACACAAAACTTTTTACCAAAAATAGGATTTTGGTTTTTAGTGACTGAAGTTTGGTATGCTTGATCATGATTGCACAAGGATCACATACAAAAAATCTGAGGATAAAACTCCAATTAATTTCTTTGTTATACCAACTTTTTTGAATGCCATGAGAGGGACTTATGTACTCTTTCTTTTGGGTACTGTACAATGGATGTGTCTATGTGAGCACCAATGATCCCAAAAGTGTTTTCCAAAAGTACCTCAAGTGGCTAAACACACTACTGCATGTACTAAAGATCCAATTAACACTTCAATATTCACATTTTCCGGATTTTGATAAAAAAAGCTGGTTGAAGTTTTGCTAGAATTAGTCACATTTGTAAACACTAGTGAGCACGTACCACTCCGAAGTTTTTCAGCATACTCTCGACCTCGTTGGAAGTAATCAGCACTGTAGCTGGCTGGTATGCTGGACTGGCTTCTGCCGCGACCTACAAAAGGACGCTTGTCTTGTAGCTGCTTCTTTGCAGCCTCTGTTTCTTCGATATTTTTTAGCTTGTACCTGAATATATGGGCGGCAGCGTAAGTATATATTTCAGCTGAACCTAAACACCTCGTGAGACCACCAATTCAGCAAATGGACGAGCTTCAGAATAACTCACTCTATGGGTAGTTGTACTTCAGCAATTCCAGTCGTCCATTGCGTGGAGCTTTCCTCTCCATTCCTTCTCCTGACCTGAACAAATTCAACTAAAAAAAACATGTCACAAACTCAATGTTCTAGAACGTCATCCGGGCCAACAGAAAACTGTCACAAACCAAAAAGACATGTCAAAAAAACAGTGGAATAAAGGTCTAGAACAGGAGCGCACCTTGAGATGCTCAGGGGTGATGTAAAGATCATCTTCAGGAGCCTTCGTCTCCTCGGCTACTATACCCAGCTCCCTTCCCCTCTTTTTGGCCATTTCCTGCTCAACGTATTTCAGCCTGTCACAATTCCATCGTTATGTCAATACAAGATCCTTGCACAATCTTGATAATGCATCTTCTCACTTCATGCAGTATATTTGAGTAGTATGATGATTACTATTACTCCCTCTGTCCCTCTAAAAACGCCCAAAAAGCTTCCTTCTGAAGGATTAACTCTGATTTTAGTCTTTGAGCTAGTGACACATTCATTCTAGAATCAATAGGGGGATTCAAACATCAACCTTTTTAGGTGACTCACGTTGCAATTCACCTTGGTGAATTCACTAGTGAACAACAAGGTGAGTCAACTCTAGAATTCACTCCTAACTAGGATTCACGTTAGGAGTGAACTTCAGAAACTCACTTTTGTGTGGCTCATCCTCTCCAATGTCACTCTCAGGTGAGAAACTCATAGGCCAGATTTTATGTTTTAACCCCCCAATATACCATCTACCAAATGTATACAAAAATCCCCAGTTTTGATGTTGTTGTTTAGGCACCCAAATTCCATGCAAAAAGTACCATATTTGTGCATGCTAACAGCTCCTCCTCATTATTGATTAATAGCAACAATGGTACCTCATGTGAGCACGGCCAAGCTTGCTAGGAGAGGAATGCTCTCTAATCGCTTAACTTGCCCCCATGAGATCATTGAACATGGCAAACTCTTTCTCAGCGTTTCAAATCAGGAAAAGGAGCTTTTTAGTAGTACAAAAAATGTGTCTGACTTGGAGCTTTGTAGAGGGACAGAGGGAGTACAACACAAAATACACAAACATGACACTCATCTCCTAAACTACATCTTGTGGTTTGAGTTTGCATTGAACCTCGCCAAGGTATAATTCAGATAAGAAAAAGGACGAAGAAGTGTTTGCAATTAAAATGAATTCTCACCGAGATTGAGGCATAGTGGAGATGGAACTCACATATTAGGGTCTTCAACAGTGACAGCAGTCTCTTGAGCGAACGTGTCTTGCAACACAAGCTCTTCTTTCTCCCCCTCGCCTTCGCCCTTCTCTACCATTTTAAGATTCACGCCTCCTCCAGCAAGAGCAAGTTGGTTGGACACCACCCCAGGCCTTCGTTCCCTTTGCTTCTGTAGAAATTTCACCTCTTCTAACGTGGATCTGTGGAATACCATCACCAACAGTGAGAAATTCTAAACCCTAAAGAACTGCTTTACAGTGAAGTTTCTATACTTTTCATTTTATACATGATATACAAATACCCTAATGAGTATTAAGACAGTATAAGCTCGTCCGAACCTAAAGACTCTTCTTTCAATATAAACTATATAAAATTTCTACTATACACAAAAGAAGAAATAAATACATTTCACCTCTTCTAACGTGGATCTGTGGAATACCATCACCAAAAGTGAGAAATTCTAAACCCTAAAGGACTGCTCTACATCGAAGTTTCTATACTTCTCACTTTAATACATGGTATTCGAATACCTAATAAGTATCAAGACAGTATAAACTCGTCAAAACCTAATACTCTTCTTTCAATATAAACTATATCAGATTTCTAATGGATACAATGAAGTAACGAATACGTACACGGTTCACATCGTCAAAACCTAAATGCAAGGTTTTCGGTACCTGATTTCCTCGTCATCGTCGGGTTGTTCCGAGTCCAAATCCGGTGCAGAGCGCTTGCGAAAGCGCTTCCCGTTGGCTCCCATGGTGTGTGCAAGCACCGGGGTAAATTCTTAACACGCAAACGTCGTCCTTGAAAAGCCACCGATGCTGTCAAGAACCATGGATACACCCAGTTTTCACCACAAAAAGAACAGTCAGCTCCTTCGGACCTGGAATGCAAACCCTACAACTCCATCGCGACCAAAACCTTGGATGCCGAGAACCCCGATTCTGCTCCCGTCACAAACTAAAGAACACCGACAACGCGAACACGGATTGCGGAGAATTGCTGAATAAATTAGGGCGGGTGCAAGTCTACGGAACGAGTGATACCTGAAAGAGTGATGCGGGGAGCCCTGCCGACGGAAAACACGAACTCTGGTCGACATGGCGACGCCGACGGACGATGGATGACGGAACGTTGACGGAGGACACAAACTCTGGGCGACCTGGCGACGCCGACGGACGATGGATGACGGAACGTCGACGAAGAACGACGGCTTGAAACGAATAGCACGCTTGCTTCTAGTTGTTGTGTCACAAACTCTACGGTAGCAACACCCATAATCAGCAACACCCATGAGGTAGGAACACCGAACACCCATAAGAATCATCTCTGAAATCTTGAAAAATTTGTGGAAATGAATAGATGTAATTACAAGGATGTATAACATGTGAACATGAAATTTTAGTGTTGGTTATGGGTATAATGGCAGTTTGCTTTTTAAAAATTCACAAATTACTCTCATAGCATCCAAATAATACATTTGAAAGTGCAAACTTATTATTTTTTTGTTGCTAACAAGATCCTGTAATTTGCTAAATGTTTATTAATAGTCATCATGTTCAAAACCCTTAAACTAGTGCTTATGGGTGTTCTTACCTTAATTAGCAACACCCATAATCATCACTGTATCCATAACCATCACCTCTAAAATCTTGGAAAATCTATGGAAGTGAATAGATGTAATTACAAGGATGTACAACATGTGAACATGAAACTTTAATGTTGGTGTTTGGTGCAATTGTAGTCGGCTCTTTAAAAGTTCACAACTTATTCTCACAGTATCCAAATAATACATTCAAAAGTGCAAACTCATTGTTTTTCTCTTGCTATTAGGATCCTATAATTTTCTAAGATGTCTATTAATAATCATCATGTTCAAAACCCTTAATTTGATGGTTATAGGTGTTGCTACCTTAATTAGAGTCTTGGACACAAAGTCATAATCCTCATTTAAACCCCTCTCACACACTCAATTTTTCATCAAATCTAAAAGTGATTAGATATTTGAAAAGTCTGCTAAAGGGGACATAATGTACTAGAATTTGAATAGTATACTATTCCCAATCCATGCTTTTAATCCATGCCAAACGCAATTTTGCACAAATGAGTATGCAAAGATAGAAATTGTCTCAACTTAAGCAAGCATGTTGTACATTGAGAATAGATTGAGAACATATTGGTGGTAAAGTGTTGGTATATTTGTAGTGATTTTGAAAGCATTTAAATCATGACTTGATATTTTTTTCAAATGTTTTTTTTTTCTAACACTTCTTCTACTTAAAATCATGTCAAAATTTAAAGACAATTTGCCCCTTTTTCAAAGCTTTTCAAACATGTAATTGGTTTTAGATTTGGTAAAGTATTGATTGCTTGAGAGATTTATAAAAAAAGGACTACAACTTTTTGTCCAAGACTCTATTTAATCCCTAAAGGACCAAGCAGCCCTTTGCGACCAGTACAATACGGGGTATCTTTCTTGTATTTGGAGTCCATCCACATCTTTATTACATTTGAGATCAACACAAAAATTAGAATATAGATCAATGATGTTCTAGTGAAGTAATCAAGATCTCAAAATAAAACTTTTTGTTGGTAGCAAATGCTAGTTATACATCAACGTACATACTATGTATTATAGTAGCTCGGTCCTTTAACCCTAGACCACCCACGGACGTTCTCCAATATCTCAGATCGTGCTCTTGGATGAACAGAATGGCAACATTTTGATAAGTTACATCATATTTTTATAGATTGTAACCGTACAAATTCAAACTAGATATGTTAGAGATCACATAGGAAAAGAAAACTTAACAATATCACTTATGGATTGAAAAATTATAACATTTGATGAAGAGAGTGTTAAAACTATGAAAGTGATTTGAAGTCTTTCAATCCTCTTTTCACATCTCAAATGTAATATTGAGGATGTCAAAAAAAAATGAGTATGTAAAGTACAACATGTGTAACCCTAATCAATCACAACTTTTTAAAATCTACTCTACAACTTTTTAAATTAAATTTCTAATGTGATTGTTTCTCCAAGTTCTAGTGTACTTGAGGCTCATCTCCAAGAGCTCTCAACACTAGAAAGTGAAGATTTGCAATGGACACCCTTGCACATAATCTTGAATAGACAAATCATAGTCATTCATTTTCAAAATCGAATTTTTGATACTAAAACAAGACTTTAATAAGAATAATTTAAAAAAGTAACCATTTAAATTAATCTTCAATAAAAGTCAAAAAATTTCAAATTAAAATGCACAACGGCCACCTTTCATCCCCTTGGGCGGTCTAGGGTTAAGGGTTAAAGGGAAAAATTCATGGATACCCTTGAAGTTTGCAATATTCACACAGATACCCTGGCTTTTTTAGAAATTGCACAAATACCTTGGGACCATAATTTTTAGGCATTTATTTGTTGTGCTTGTACATCTTGCATGACCAATGTTGAAAAAGGGAATGCAATGAAGCAAAAAAGAAGCAACTTGCACACAAAGGAAGAAGGAAAAGTGACATGCACAACAAAACAAACACTTGAAATTTGTGGTCCAAGGATATTTCTGTAATTTCTGAAAAAAGGAGAGATATCTGTGCAAATATTGCAAACTTTAGGGGTATCCATGAAATTTTCCCTTATTTAAAACTACAAAGATGTTTCATTTAGCAATCACATACTTGAAAGTAATCCATTTAGTGCAAATAATTTTAGAGTTTTCTTTGTATAACTTTGTGCACTTCAATGCAATTAAATTCCTAATTGTTTTAGGTTATTTAAAAACACTTTTTCCTAATGCAGTAAATATATAATTAAAGTGAGGTCTTGTCACAAATATACGCAAAAGTATTAAAAAGATTTTGCGTAGAAACAACATGAAACAAAATTCAAGTAGAAATAATCGTTTACTTTGGTGCCTAGCAAGTAGCAACTAGTAGATTATGAAGTCAAAAATAATAACAATGTGTAAGAGTTATAACCTTGTCAAACTGTACCAAAATATAGGTATTTGAATTAAGAACTGAGTGAAACGCATGGAGGAGCACTGACTTACTCCTCAAAGTTTATCAACTTTTGCCCCCATCTTTTAGCTTTCTCAACATGTAATTAGTTCAGAGTTAGTGAGGAATTTGTTGCGAGGAAAGAATTTGAACGAGGGAAGGAATTTTCTTGTCTCCAACTTGACATGTAATATAGTCTACAAATATTGTAACTTCATAGTAAGTTCATCCTAAAACATTTCCAAAAACAAGAAGTTGAAAAATATGGTAAATCGTTAACTGCAAGACTTGTAACAAAGTGAAGACAAAATTTGATTATGATAAATTTTTCACAAAATCCAGCTACCATGGCTGAAATAACTCAAAAAGATTGCAATAATTCTTACGTTCAAGTACTATTAAAGTTTAAAATATCCAAGCCTTTCGTGAACACATTGAAATGAGTGATGATCAAATTATCAACCAACAACATACTACTAAACAGTAATTACGGCCAATGAAGATTCTCTTTTTGGATTATTACAATGATGGTGTTTGATTATTTGATTTGGATTTGGATTTTTTGTGAGGGCTTTAGTGATTGGTGGACTCAAACTCAAACCTTATACAGTCATTCATAACATTCAATAGCGCTACCAGGCGCTACCCTCCCTCCAGATGAAATGGTGTGGAATATTCCACACCCATCTTTAGTTATGAGGACACTTGGTTGAATTTGTCAAAGAGTTTATGAAAGAGAAGCTTAGTTTAGTGCACATACGTTGATGTGGGGGCCAGTCATGTCAAAAAAAATTTAAAAAATTAAAAAATTAAAAAAATTATTAATATTATTATTGAATTTTTTGTCAAAATGAAGTTTGTGGATGATACCTGAAGAGAGGCAGCCTCTCTTCAGACTACAGAATGTCACTGAATATTACGTTGTTTAACAGTTCACCTTGGAATATATTGTTGTTTGACTATGCTATGTGGTTTCCATGACATTTATTGGCTTTGGACCATGAGGGTGGAAGTTCTTCATGGAGGGAAGCTAATATGAAGGGTAGTTTGAAGGCGGTTGTTCATTTGGAGTCAAGGCCATTAGGAGCCTTTGCAACTCCTAATCTTGGTCTCTCATAGGTCGATTTTTTTAAAACTATTTTGATTCTTTTGCACTAGGAGTTAGGGCCGAAGTTTCAAACCTTGTTTTAAAATCTATAAAACATAAAATTTAACCAGGCTCAAATTTTTAGATTTGGATTTTCCAAGAACAAGAGGCCAATTCTTGCCCTTGAGGTCAATGTCCAATTTTGTTAAAATATAATTTTATGAATTATGTATATTCTTTCCAGATAGTCAACATTGTAGGTGGAATAAAATCTTCAATCGCTCTATTTGGTCTTTTTTTTATCCCTTTTCTTTTGGAGCTTTCAATTTTTGTATTTAATGGTCTTAACTTTCTAGCCTCAAACCTTTACATACAAGAGAATTAGCCCTCCATTATAATCTTATTATAACTAGTATACAAGCACACGCTTTGCGTGAATTGAACATGTATGGGTAATGTAACATTTAACTCTACAAAATCAAATCAATTAGTCTACAATCTAATTTTTATGTACTTCACAAAAAATAAATATCTCACAATTGGTTCAACTTTGATGCACGGTCATTTTGTTCCTTTTATACAATCAAAAATAGTAAGTGCCTTCATTACAGCAAGTAATTTGATAAGGTATGGCAAGGTCCGAGAAGAACCGACTGATAGTTCAGAGCTAGCCGGTTGAAATGAGAAAAAACCATTTGCAATTTATAAAAGTTGACTAAAGATTGGTTTAAAATCTTTAATTTTTTTTATTTATAGTATGAAATAGAAAAAATAACCAAATGAGTTTCTTGATAAACTGGTTAAATATGGGAATTAAAGAAAATCAACCAAAAAAACTCAAATATTTCCCAGACCCTGGTCCATGATTTAAAGTCAAGAGCATCATCAAAAAAGGATGAGAGCATCATCAAGAAATGTTAACAATGACCACATTAAATCCTTGCAAACCAGGTGAGGATGAGGAAATTCTACCTCATAGATTTTGTTTCCAGATTCCATTCTTAAGCTGTAAGTATATATACACTGATTGAAAAAAATTTAAAAAACTTTCAAATTGTTAGCTAAATTAGAAAACCAGAGAACGTGAGTATTGTGATTTATCTGTAACAAAGCTCTAGACACTGTCACAACCTCTTTTTCATGACTTAGATGCCTTCCTTTTGAAACTGAGAGTCCTTCCAATTGTTCTCATTCTAGTCGTCACCTGGTAAATTATTGGCTCTATAGTGCACCGCATGAGAGGATGCTTCAGTGAAAGCTATAAATGAGGATGTTTTGCACCGCTATAGAAACATAACCATTGAAAGCAGTATTCGTGGCATCAAAATCGTGGTGCTTTATAGTTGGAGTGAGTTTTCTTAGGTTTGATGCGTTTGGTGTTTCTTCTTATGCTCATAATAAGACCACTTGAGAAAAGATAAACCAATTCATATAAAGGAAGCCCAAGGATTTGCATAAAGGAAGCTCAAGAACATTGATGCTAGGTTTCCTAAGGATTGTTGACCTTCCATAATTCAAAAGTTCTAAAAGGTTCTAAAAGAGGACGCGAAGTGAGTGCCTCCCACTTAGTAGTATAGATGGATGTTCAAGTCCATTCTTGAGGTTATCTAAGTTGAAATTTGTGGACTTTGTACCACAGGAGAGGAAGCTTTGCATCAAAAGAAGCTATCTTGAAAAAGTTTGTGTTAATACCTTATTTGACTACCAAACCACTTCTCACATAGTTGCTTGTTTGAAACAACCCCAAAATAATTTGGCCACATTTTCTAGTGTAAAACATGCCTAAGTACGTACTTCAGGACACCTCCACCCAATGATAAAAGCATCATCATTGATAACCACAATGATTCTTGTTTCCATTGTTGACCACTTGTTTCTCACAACGGTTCAACTAGTTACATTAAATTTCAACTAATGACAAATCTCCTTGTTTGCAAAAGCAAATCAATTCTCCATCATTGGTTATTTAACTCACTAGTTGTAGAAGAAAAGGTAGTATCTAAAGAGTTGTCATGCATAAGAGCATCTCCACCAGTACATTATAACAATGTGTTAGGAAGACTTTTTGATGAAAAGGGAGCAATTGATGCATGGACCAGCCAAAATATTCTCCTTGACACAGCAAAAGTTGCATGTTCCTTGTACACAACAACTCCTTCAAACGTTATTTTTTTGAACTATTAGCAAGTTGAATAACCCCTAAAGGACCAAGGTGCCCACTTTGGGCTTTATGAGAACTCGGGCAGGCTCTATTGACTTCATATTTTGGAATTTTTTCATGAAAAAATTAGGATGGATGCTACTCATCATAATCTACATGTGAAGCTTTATTTCATGTCATTCCAATAAGTATTGCAAAAGTTAGAAGGTTTTTTCAATTTCAATGTCAAACCAAGTAGCAAAAATTATATTCTAGAATTTATTTATATTTTTTATAGAATTTTATAGATTGATACCTACTCAAAAAAATTGAATCACTCAATTCCAAATAGGTAAGAGTTAAAAGGAGTTTTCTTTTGCGGGCAATGAAGCTAGGAACAAGGTAGAAAAAATATATAAAATTATCTTTTACTCTCAATTTTGAAAATTTTCAAATGAAAATGAAAATTAAAGTCACTAATTGTCTTTTAGAGCATTCTCACTATTGGGATTAACATTTTTCAAATTCTTCCAAAATTTACTAACATATTAGTTATATCTTTCATTCATCAATACTATTCACTTTACAATTTTTGTAAAAATGAATCCAAAATTCTTTTGGTTAATTTTTTTGGTTAATTTTTTTTATATATGCTTTCAACCCAGTTTTGAACATATTTCCAAAATTGCATAAGAAATACAACATATGTGTTTTTCTCTAAAAAATTTGAAAAATAAAACTTCACCTTTTAGAAGGATTAGAAAAGCCTACATTTTGAAATTTAGGCAAATTGATCTTGCAATTGGTGTGGATATTCATTCTGAAATTTTGGGACAATGTACTTGTGCTAGTCAACCAAAAGATCTTACGGTTGGATTTGTTAAAAGGTAAGTTTCAATGAAGATTTTAACCTTAATTTAGGGATTAATATTTTGAAGCAGTTTTGGATCTCTAAACACAAAAGAATTTTAAGGGATAATCAACGAAGAAGAGTCTTTTTGCTTTCATAAACAAGTAGATTTGTCATTAGTTGAAAGTTAATGTAACCGGTTGGACGGTTGGAAGTTACAAGTAGGTTAATCAACATCGGAAACAAAGAAAATTGTGTTTCTCAATGATGAAATTTCCGAGATCGATTGGAGATGCTCAATGGAGATTACAAATTTTTCTGTGCCAAAGAAAAGATACTTTGACAATTACAAGCACTAACTACTTTTTTTCTATCCAAAAGCGGCTCGGTGTTAAGCAGTACGGGTGCAGATGCCCCCAAGCTTACTCCAAAAGGCGAGCCAATGCTGCAGGAAGTCAGGAACCTAGACCCTGGTAAAGTAGCCTCTTGTTTTCACCTTGCCAGCAAGGGATCCTAGACCGACCAAGTTCAAATTTAAAAGTAAGTAAAAAATGTGGGACCCAGATATTTTCCCCTGCCAGTTTTTCATCCAGGGTCGGTTCAAGATATTTTTCTTACCATTTTTTCATCCAGGGTCGGTTCAAGATATTTTTCTTACCAGCTTTTCATCCAGAGTCGGTTTCATTCCAGGCAACAAGTCCGAACCCTTGCCGCCTGATAAGTCAGGGGCGGTTCACACTATGCTCCAGGTCTTACTGAATTCTGAGAGTTTGATTGGTATAGGGTCAAAAGCTGGCCCTTGACGCTTCACATTACCTCTCAAGTCCCATATCTTGGCTGCTTACATGATGACATTTTTTGGAAGTTTTGGCACTAAAGAAGGTGGGACTTCATTCAAAATTTGAGTCTATCATTTTATTATACCCAACTTTCAACTCAAGTCTCACAAACATTTTTGCATAAAATATTCATAATTTTCTATAGTACTCCCTTTTACCCTCAACCCTTAAACTCATGAGAGTATTTTTCTTGGTTCAAGAAGGTATTTTGACTTTTTTTGAATTATAGTTGTAAGATCATTACTAAACATTGACAAAAAAAAAGTTGTAATTGTGGGATCTTGAACTTTAAGGCTTCTAAGTGATAATGCCAAAAAAAAATTCAAAAAAAATCATGCAAATATTAAGATATTTGTGATGGAATATGGATGAGTGTAATTTGCTATTTGTCTTTTATGAGCCACCCATAAACTTGTTTTGCAAATTGGCAACTTTGAAGTACAAAATTGGGAAACAACCACTTATGATGATTGTGTATTTATTGTTGTTACTTCAAAACTAATACTTCCCCTTCCAAATCTATGACCACACTTTCACAAATGAGTTTGCAATGCAATTGTCAAAGAGCTCCTGCTTGATACAAAGAAAATGTTTAACTCCAATTATTGACTGAAAATCAATTTGAAAAAAAAAAGTCAACAATGAATGAATTCTAATTTATATAACAAAAACATTCCAAGTGAAATTAGCGCAATAACGCATTTAGATTTTGTTAGATGATGAAATTTCAATAAAAGAGCCCCCATTGCCCAAGGGAGTGCCCAAGGAAAATCTTGGCTTAATGCTCAATTTATTGCATGTCTTTCAAGTGTGGCAGCTTGTCATAGGTGACACTTTTAATGCGCAATAGGTAAGCTTACAATTTAACTTTCACCAAAAATAATGCAAATTTAGTATGGAGAATACGAAGATTGAAAAATTGAAGCAAATTGTAAACAGCAACTTTTCCAAAAAAAATAATCTATATTGGCAACAAGGTCTCAAAGTTTCTTGCATAATATTCAGTAGCTTCTTGAAGAGGGTGCCTTTTCCTCTCCCTAGGCTTTCATTCATCCCTTGACAAGGCCCCACATTGACTAATAGGCCCCACATCAATTGACAGGCCCCACATTGACAATCAACTGAAGTATGTGCAGTAAAATAGGCCAAATTTCATGACAAATTGCACTAACTTTTTGACAAAATTGGGCATGTCCCCATAGCTAAAGAATGGTGTGGAATATTCCACACCATTCTTTAACAGGGAGGACATGCATGCTAAGTGCTATTGAATGTTATAAACCCCCAAATTTGATGCCTCAAAAATTTATGGGTTAACCCTTGAGCACCCCAAGAGCAATTATATCGCCTCTCCAAATGCAATTTATGATGGTATGGGGTCAGATTTTGGCATACAGGGCCAATTCTTTTTTTGGGGGTACAAGTGCCTAGGGTACTACCAGGGGTAGTGTGGACCCGGATCGTGATGGGTGCATGCATATGACATCCACCTATGGATTGATGAAAACTTGTTCAAGGAGCCATTTTGGTTTTATCCTTGACCGGCTCCACCTTCTAGTGCCAGTTGCATACAGTTGGGGGCGGCCACTTGGAGCAAGAGCAGGAAAGTCCCAGGCTCCCAACGCAGTACCATCGGCAGAGAGTCTTACGTGGCATTCCAACCGGTAGTAGGTCCCGGTGAGTACCATCAGGGTCCTCTTTTTCTAGATCAAGTTTCATACTCAAAATCTACTTGGAATACCCTAAAAATTGGTGGGTAGCTAGGTATCTCACCTTCAAACCATGCCCCCAAATTTCAAAACAAATTTCCACTGGCTCATGCCAAAACCAAGGGTCCGCACTAGAAGATGCCCAGAATTTTGTCAAAAAAATCCCGTGTCAGCAGGACGCTAACCATTATAATTTGGTGAAAGGGACGGTGAAACTGCCCTAGATTTCTCAAGAGGGTCCAACACCAAATTATCCACAATTTTATAAGGTCCATCTACGTGGATTTTAATTATCACAAACCTATGCCCTCTTTACTGACCCGAGGTCTACCTGACTTGGAAAAACGAGAATCTGAGCTGAGCGCTCGGGGGTTAATAACCAAACAAAAGGGACTTACAAAAATGGGACATGGGACGTAGTGCGAACCGCCCCTTAGATTCTGAAAGGTTTGGGCAGTGACCAGTGATCAGCAATACCAGGCCTTCCTGCTCCTCCATTCATTTCCCACTAATACCAACCCCAGTACAGTTGGGACGTACTTTTGCCCTAGTTATGCTTTTGTGCACAAAATAACCTACACCGACCACTCTACAATATAAAGTTAAGTTGAAAGACAGTTATTTATATTATCAATAACTAAGTCTTACACTCTACAGGCATAAAAACAATGACACGTAAGCCTTTCATGACTTTGAAATATTTATATTGTTTTGATAAAAAATTTGTGGATCAAAAAAGTAAAAAAAATCAGAAAAATCAAGGATTAATTCTTGAGTGGCTTTTGTTATCTTATGATTACTTTTACACTAAAGGACTTCAAAGTTTCAGCTATGTTTTCTATAAAATTTATCAAGGAAAACATCTCACTTATCAAGTGGATAAAATTGAATGATATATCACTTGATTTTATGATTTGTGTTTCATGGTTTGTGTTTCATCACTTAAAATAGGTAGAAGAGATTGCTTGACAAAACCTGCAAGAATTTTGTGTCAAACAAGATCTTTAAATGTGAGGAATTGTAAAGATGCATAATTGTTAGTGTGCATTATTGCCCTAGAATTCCAAATGTCAACTATGTTACACAATTTTACTTCCATCACAAGTGTGTTTTAGAGCATCTCCACTGGTGGCTTTGGTTTGCTCAAAGTGGATGAAAAGTAGCCAGGCCCCTCTCAAAACCCTCTCAAACTCTCTTATTTGGCATCTTTAGCAAGCCACTCTCCAAGCCATTATTCATGCACTATTCACCCTAAAGTTTACTAAGCTTTATTCTCTACTTTCCTAAATAAGTGGTCAATTGCTTATTTATGGGGTGTGTTGGAGTGTAAGGCCACCTTTTCAAAGAGTATGGGTGGTGATTGAGAACCTTTGGGCCTTGCCATACCAAATGGGAAACTTTGAGCAAGTCTCAACCGATGGAGATGCTCTTATCATGCTAAAAGTGGAGCCAAATCATGCAAGTGTTTGTGTGTTTGGTGATTGAAAGTTAAAGCCTTGAAATCTCTACTAAAAACGCAAAAATCCATTAATTGTCCAAAGATCCTCAATCCAACTTTGTATCATTGCCTAACTAATGTTTGCTACCTTGAATTATTTAAAAAGTTACTTTTGCATCTAAAAGTAGGGGTCATTAATACTGATAGATCTAAGGTGGAGTTACATTGGTTTTGTAATGATCGAATTCTTGAATTTCATTGTGACCAGCGAGAGGATCCAAACGCACCAAAGAAAGTATCATTTACTATTGCGTGTATGCAATAAAAGCTATAAGAAACTATTCTTTTTAGTAAATTATATAAAAAAAAACTTTTCAAAAGATTGATGCATATTCATTAAAAAAAAAAAAAAAACACCACTTCAAATGATCCTTTATATTCTTATTCTCCGTAAAAAGCTCCCGCACTAATAGTATTATGTCTCGTATAATGTATACGGTGTGATAAGGCTATACCAAGAACATAACACAAGTTAACCCTTAACCCCTAAAATTTATTTGTGTTTAGAGGCCCAAAATTGCTTCAAAATACTAGTCCCCAAATCAGGGTCAAAATCTTCATTGAAATTACTCAACCATAGGATCCTTTGGTTGGCTTGCACAAGTACATTGCCCCAAAATTTCAAAATGAATATCCCCACCAATTGCAAGATCAATGTGCCTAAATTTCAAAATGTAGGCTTTTCTAATCCTTCTAAAAGGTGAAGTTTTATTTTTCAAATTTTTTAGAGAAAAACACATATGTTGTATTTCTTATGCAGTTTTGGAAATATGTTCAAAACTGGGTTGAAAGCATATATAAAAAAAATTAACCAAAAAAATTTTGGATTCATTTTTACAAAAATTGTAAAGTGAATGGTATTGATGAATGAAAGATATAACTAATATGTTAATAAATTTTGGAAGAATTTGAAAAATGTTAATCCCAATAGTGAGAATCCTCTAACACACAACTAGTAACTTTATTTTTCATTTTCATTTGTAATTTTTCAAAATTGAGAGTAAAAGATAATTTTATATATTTTTTCTACCCTGTTCCTAGCTTCATTGCCCGCAAAAGAAAACTCCTTGTAAATCTTACCTCATTATTTGGAATTGAGTGATTCAAATTTTTTTGAGTAGGTATCAATCTATATAATTCTATAAAAAAAATTTAAAAAAAATTTAGAATATATTTTTTGCTGCCTAGTTTGACATTGAAATTGAAAAAACCTTCTAACTTTTGCAATACTTATTGGAATGACATGAAATAAAGCTTCATATGTAGATTATGATGAGTAGCATCCATCCTAATTTTTTCATGAAAAAACTCCAAAATATGAAGTCAATAGAGCCTGCCCAAGTTCTCATAAAGCCCAAAGTGGGTTCCTTGAGCCTTTAGGGATTAAAGGACAAGGCTACTATTATACATATTATGTATGCTGCTTTATAACTGGCATTTGCTATCAACAAAAAGTTTTAATTTAAGATCTTGACTACCTCACTAGAACAACATTGATCTATATTCTGATTTCTTTATTGACCTCAAATGCAATAAAGATGTGAATGGACTTCAAATACAAGAAAAATACCCTTTATTGTATTGGACGCAAAGGGCTGCCTTGTCCTTTAGAAGTCAAGAACATTGGTATTTACGAGTTAATATTTGCGTAAGCATGTGGTTATAATAGTAAATCCACTAAATAAAATATAAAAATTGCAACAAGTCAACAATCATATAAATTGTAGTGATTACAATTGAAACTGTACTCCATTTGACGCTATCATGCTACTTTATATTCCGTCTCATGGATAATACTATAGCCCTACTCACAAAATACTTAACCCATTAAGGTCCATGGTCGATTACGAGGAGTGTGCAATCCTTTGTATGGCCATTTGGGGGAAATTTTAAAACGACTAAATATTGATGTCTACCACAAATCTGACCATATAGATATAAGTATCTTGCAAGGTATAGTGTTATGCATCATGAATTATGCTCACTCCTTAGTTGTTATGACCATCTTTTTGCATTTATTGGTATAATTTCAGCCATTACTCTTTTAGTTTTTTAAACCCTCTAACCACATGCCACCTCAGATTGGCTTGGTTGTTGTCCTAAACGCTTCAATTTCCAATTCCCTAAACTTATCCCCTTTGCCACGTCATCAAATTCCTTGACATGCTCTCTTTACAAACTAAAAAGAGTCAAAATCAACCAGGAACTAGTTGACCGGACCTTAATGGGTTAATGTAATTCTTAGTTATATGAATTTGTTAAAAAGTGGAGTATTGATAATGCCTTTTACCAAAGATTTCAAAAAGAATACACTTCATCAAAGACCAATGGCTAATCAAAGTACATCTTTTGAATATCTATCTAAGTAGCTGTAGACCCGTAGTGACAATTTTGGATGCTTTCTAGGGTGATTGCAAGAAACACTTGTACTACATTTTGTCCCCTCCCCCCTAGGCGGGATGTAATAGGCTTGTATCTTTTGCATAACAAGTTCTTTTAACCTGAAATTTCAGATTAAGGTGAACATCAAAGTTACTGATGTTCAATAAATTTTTGGTATTCTTTAAAATTATTTTTCTATTTATAAGGGGGCCCCGATTGCATGTATACCTTTGTGGTTTTGGGGGGTTTTTAGTACTATATTGGGTTTGAAAAAGAAAAATTGCTGCCACAAATTAGAGTAGTGGTTAAGGAAGCATCATTACACAAATCTATAAACCAGTTTTATGAAACTCAAAAATCTCTGCCCTACACATTGTCTCAAAGTGGGCATCCTTTCTCCCTCCATTGGCGGAAGATAAAAACCTTCCTCCAAAACGTACTTGCATAAGTTCAAGCTAATGAGGGAAATCAGAAATGGCCATATTTTGTTTTCTTTTTTTGAATATTTTTACTATTTTCTAAAAGCAAAAAGAAAATTGTCTTCTTGTTGGTAACTTTTGTCCTTGTATTTTTGTGCATAACTTTTAGAATAAACTTTTTCTAGTTTTGAACTTCCACAAGTATGCTATTTTAAGTTCTTTACAAATTTTCTATATTTTGTTTCATTAAAAAAATTATTTCAAAAGCTCATAGTACTACTTATTACTACCAGTTTTAAGGGTGTTTGAGGCAAAACTATGAAGTGTTTCTTGCAACTACCCTCCACTGAAGTGGAAACACATACGCCCTCTTTACACTAGAGGTAAGAAGTGATGAAAAAAATCTCCTATGGGTCATGGTTTATTCTTGAAAGGTTGCCTTTTGGAGTTAACGAGTTTTGGTTGTAATGTAGAGTGAGAAGGGGTCACGAAATTGAGTTTTATTTTTTAGCATATTTCCTAAAAAAATATCAAATAACTACAATTAATTGATTGTAAGGATTTTGGCCATAAACGTCCATGAAATCATGGTTGTCACATGCGACCACCCATCTGCCCGAAGTGCTTGATTGAGCTCAGGTTTGTCCAATGTAGTCAACTCATAGTTGACTTCAAAAATTGATAAAAAATGATAATTTTTCTTTATTTTGTACGTGTTGGTGACACTTGTTGCAACCATGAAGTCAAAATGTGGATTTAAAGCCATATCATGCAATGAAAATGAAAAATAGTGATTTGATTCTTCCCTTTTTAGATCAAAAACCTTAAACATGTCCTAAAAAACAAGAGCAAACACGTATGTCCACTTGTCCGGTCCAATTTGTCTATTTGCATGTGCTATCCGACAACCTAAACTTGCACAAAGTAACAATGTTGCTTGAAATTATAATTAGACCTACGTTTTTTGATGGGTTTGATGCAAATCATAAGGGGCCCAAAATTGTTCATTTTCAATATCATGCAAGACAAAGGTGTTGTCTGCTTGATCTTCTCAATTTCTGTAATTTTTATTAGCTGGAATTTTGGCCTCCATGTCTCCTTGCCTCTGGTGTACAGACTGCCTACGTTATCAAGATTCTTAAAACATAAAATGGCCAATCAACATGTAGAGAAACTTTAACGCTTACAAAGGGTAAGAAATTGAGAAGGCCAACCAAAGCAAACCTTTTGAACACCTTTGATGCGGAAAGGACAGTACGTATTTCATGAGCACGTAGAGAATTTTAACAAGTAAAAAGGTAACAAGCCTTCCAATGTACAACTTTTCAACATATGAGTGCATGAACCACCCCCCAATTGGTGTGAAAAACATGACAAGTGGCAATCTTTGCAATTTTGAATGCTTTCTACCAAAGGAAACCGAACATTTTTCGATATTTTCATCACCGAATGAAGAAGTTTTAACACGTGAAGGTAGCAACAGATGTCCACAAAAGTGAACGCCTGTCCATTTCCAAGTGGTGGTCCTGCCAACCAACTTTACACCTTAACTTAACTCCAATGCGTCCATGCCAACACTTTCCACAGGGGAAGAATAAACTTGAATATCAAAACCAGTCTTCACCTCCCCAGTCCCTACCCCTCCCTGTCGGAACCACCCTTTGCCCACAGAAAAACAGCAATAAGGGGCGGTTCACACTCCGTCCCACGTTCTACTGAAATCTGAGAGTTTGATTGGTGTAGCGTCAAAAGTTGAGACTTGGGGCTTCACACTAAGGTGGACAAACCCATACTTGAGCATTTAAGGGTTTGGGGGTATCTCATGGTCTCGGAAAATTCAAGAAAAAAAGTCAGTAGGGCTAGTCTTTCAACAAGCTGTCCAAAAACAAAAAATTTGTGAAAAAAAGTATTGTAGATTATTTTATATAATGTCAAAGTTGCAGCTCATGGGGTCCTATTAGCAACTCTAGACTAACCTTGAAATTGCTTAGTTGTGTTCCTATAATGGCACTTCAGGGTCCCAACCCCAACCATCTCAAAGTAGCTTGGCACCTGACATGTGGCAAAATTTGCTTGTGCAAGAGACATTCACTACTCCACTTTGGGTTCAATAGTGGGCGGAGAAGCTCCAAAAAGTAGGGAGTAGGATTGGGGGATGCTCAGACAACAAACCCTCTACCTTACGTCCCAAGTCCCACATCTTGGACTCCTGGTTGCTTACATGGAGCAACATTTTTTGACAAGTTTGACATTGAAGATAATGGGAATATGGGATTTCACTCCAAGTTTGGGTCAATTATTTTGCTAGACCCAACTTTTAGTTTCAGCCTAAACCCCACCAATATTTTTTGCATAAAATATTCAAGACTTTCTTTAGTAATGTAGGGGGCTCATAAATTGACCATCTAAGGGCTAAAACTTAATTTTGGGGAGGTGAGACTTCTTAAAATGTTTTTTAGTAAATTTTCCTTGAAAGACAAGAGAAGGTGTTATTCATTAATTTGGGAAAAAGCATACAAAGTTGGATTTCTGGCTTTTTTTTCCAGAGCGCCATATTCATGGAGTTGAGAATTTGTTGACTATTTTCCAATGAAATGAGATATATATCATCCAAAAAGACACTCTTTTTGAATAGAAAGCTCATTAACTTCTAAAATTTTGAACAAAAGTAACATCATATTCATTAATATGAGAGTTTTCCATTGAAATGAGAGTTTTCCATTGAAATGAGAGTTTTCCATTTGAAATGAGATGAAAATTAAAGAAAACTCAACATCTTTTTTTATGTCAATTTAGCTAAAATTGAAAAGTTTTATGTCAATTCAGCTCAAAACTCTCATTTTAATGGAAATTGTTGATTTAAGTCAAGATCAACATGATTATTTTGAGAGGTTCCAAATCTCTCATTTTAATGAATATGGTGTTAAGTTCATTAACTAGGTTTCAGATGACTTCCTTAATTTGAATTAAGGTGGCAATTTTGGATTAAGGTGAGGTACAAAATGGTACCCATCGTTTTTCCAAATTAATGAATAACATGTTAGAGGAATTAACATCTAACCCAAGTTGTTGCATATTTTTGGAGCTTGTGGAATTAGTTGTGAAGTTTTGAAATTGAAGTGGCATAGGGCTCTAAAACCGCCCACCTCTTCAAGTGTACATTGCATAAAAAACAATATGTACAAATGGACTACATTTGAGAAGTTGGGCGGTTTTAGAGCCTAGGCAATTTATGAGCCTCCTACCTCACTCCTTTTTGCTCTTAACCCCTGAGCGCCCCAATGACAAGATCCTGGTGCTAGGGATTTGAAATCCTTATTTGAAGAACCGGATCTAATTTTTTGATCTTGCTATAAACTACAATTATGAAGGTATTTAAGTTATCCATGCCAATGGAATAATGGCAAGGAAAGCCAAATGTTGTACAAATGCAGCAATTTTGCAAGAGAATTGATTGGGTGAAACACCATACTGCTCGTGGTGGCAAGCAGCACTTTACAAGCTGCAACCGGTCAATATCCCTTGCAAGCTTCCTTGTGTAAGCTTTGTGGTAGCAGGAAATTTGTTGGCAAGGGTTCAAGCATGTTCTAAACCCTTATTATGGCAATCGTCCACCAACTGTGCTAGTCATTGTTTTCTGTGCAATAGCAATTTGAAGCCCTAAAACTTGACATAAAAAGAAGTGCAATCTTCAAAAATTTACAAGTGTGTGCATTCACATCTAATCTTGCTACTTACAAAATTTAAGATAAATAAGGGGCTTGTAGAATTTAGCAAAAATCATCAAATAGCAATTACCTACCAAAAAATGAGATTTTGTCATCGCATGGTGTTTGATCAAATGTTACAATTTCCCATCTCCCACGGTCAATTGTTCCCAAAATTTGCAAGCCATTTTCTAAGTAGGTGTTCAACTACTTTCAATGGTCACTTTTTGTGGATCATCCAATTGACTATGATACGATGCGTCAAAGTTGTTGATCTCCAAAAACCTTGATTTTGGTGAAATGGCCTGGGCATTCCAAGGTTAATCCCTACGCGCCCAATCGACCATTTTTTGGTCGCTGCCCGTTTTTTTTGGGCTGCCCAAGACAAAAAAAAATTTCAATTTTTTTTTTCTAATAGAAAATCAAGTCTACTTTCCAACTTAACTGGAATCATGTCAATCCAAGTTAAACTCCTCCAAGGAGAAATTTTCAAAGACAAATACTTCAATATTTGCTAATATTGTAGAATTTACTATTTTGGGAAACTAATGATGTTCCCTCCTTTCAAAAGATAGCATTTTTGAAGTTTAGGATAGAATGTCTAATTTTAACCAATCATACCAAATTTTGAAATCTATGAGTAAAATTTGTAATTTTGGTGAACCTAAAGGACCATGGCCTTTATTTTGTCAAAAGACACTCAAATCTACCACTTCTATGGCAAAGAGTAAAAAGGTTTGAAGATTGGTCTTCTTGCATATCTAACCGTAGGATCTTGTACTAGACTTGTATAAGAATGTATTCTTCAAAACTTAAAAACTTTGATTGCATAGATTGCAAAGTATTTGCATTTAAATTGTAAAAAACAAACTTTTTTGCACCTTGCTCGACCACAATATTTGACTTTGAACTTTTTAAACTTAATTTTGTTGCACCATGGCGTTTTGAGGTTTATTTTTATATGGTGGGGAATTGAGTTGAGAATCTTTGGAAAAAAGCCAAAACAAAAAATACTTAATTTTCATTCTTAAAAAAACATTAAATAGAAGAAAGTTTGAGACTGAACAAAATCTTGCATTGTTAACAACCTTGCAATGGAATTGAATCACAATAATCCCAATGGTGAGATTGTTCTAGCCAGCAATCTTCACCCTTTCCAATAGTTTTTTTTTTGCAAAAATGTTAAATTTGCATTCAAAAATGAAGTTTATAAGTTATTTTTTCAAAGCAAAACCACATCTACCCGCAAACTAAAACTTCTCATAACTTTCATGTCATCTATCAGAATTGAATGATTCAAAGCTCCCCACGTCTATATAAGTCTAAAGAACCTGTTTCAGATTTTTATTCAAATGAAATGAAAATTTCAAAGAAGTTTTTGGCTGCCCGAGGAGCAGCATTTTCTAGATTTTCATGCATAACTTCTTCAATAATGTCATAATGAAGAAAAAATTACATTCCCACGTAGATATTTGAATTCCTCACCTTCAATAAAAGTTTCAGAAAATCACGCAAAGTAGTTTAACCATAGGGACATGCCTGAAATCCCATTTGTCCCTCGAAGGGACAATGGTCCTTTAGGGGTTAAATGGTAAATGCTTCTAAATTCATTAAATAAGAGTACAAAACTTTTTTTGAAAATTTGACGGTATAGATAATTGCTAAACATCATGATTCCTATTTCCTCTTTTGAAACAAACTTCATTGAAATTACAAGAGTATTTTTTTTGAATGCATTTATGTTTTGCCCTTACCCTCGGGCGTTTAGGGTTAATAACCCAAACTAAGTTGGGATCTAGCGTTGAGGTGGGACTTGCAGAAAATGGACGTGGGACGAAATGTGAACCGCCTGTAATTCGTATTCGAAGGAAGACGGGGAGGGCAAACTGGCAAAGATGGGAGCATGGAATACGTTTCTTTGGTTTCTAAAAAGGCTAGTACGCCCCTACCTTATCCTGCAATGATAGAGAGCCTTTTTAACGGACGGCTGTGTGTATGTACAGATTTCAATCACAAGGACCATGCTCTGGAAAGAGGTCCCCCCTGCCTTTGCTCGGCTCGCTCTCGTCTGCCAGTGGTCCACAGTTCAAATGTCGCCACGTGTCCGAGAGCGTTGGGCTGGCACATATATACCCCGTCTGCCAGCCCTCTTGCCACCAGTATCTCCCAGTTGGGCATCCTTCAGTTTCGGTCTGAGAATCGTGTGAGAATTTGTGTGTTGTCAGGGCAGTTGTTTTTCCCTCTCCCTCAAAGGCTTCCAACGCCTGCTTGTTTGATGGGTTCCGTTAGAAGCCTTTGGGGGAGAGGGAGAACCAAACGCTCTCTCTAGTCCCTGAACGACTGCAATCTTCATCAGGTACCACGCTCCCCTGAAATGTACACCGTTCCTTTATTCCAGAGCAGTTTGCTCGTTGTTAAAACCTGGTGGACTGATATCGATATGACAGTGTCCAGACTCATACTTGTGAAGCTGTTGGATCTTATCAATTGAGCGGTCTGTTAATCTCTGCTTTCGTGCATAGAATTTACGTTAGTCGGTAGGTGTCTGATTGTTTACCTTTACAACAATTTTGAACTGCTATGAGCCTACGATTACATTCATAATCATAGTGTAGCTTTCATTTTGAGTAGCGTCGACATACTTGGGAGAGAAATTAACGACCAGTCACTCCCACCACAGCATGCTCGGTTTCTTGGAGAAGGGTGAGTTTTCACAACTGCTCAAGAGTACTGAGACACTTGCTGCAACTGAATCTAAAATCTGACGAACGTGGTAAATGTATGCAGTAATTGCTGAACCCCTCCCTAAAGGATATGGCTGTATTGCATACGCTCTCTTGTGTTGGATACGGATGGGGTATTTAGGTAGCACATGAATACCATTGGAGCTAGTAAATTTTAACCCAAGTCATAAACATACTGCCGGTTAACTAGGATATTTTTGGGAATTTTGACATTTGTCATACAGCCAGTCTTCAAGTACTAAATGATCCACACTTTTGGTAGGCAACATCCCTTTGGGAAGAGACGACTTCTGAACCACGTACTAACTAACACGAATGTTGTTGAAAGGATGGGTTAGATTGAGGACACTGCTAGTAATGAAACTGATATGGGGGTGAGTTATACTTCGGGAATAGGATATTTGAAGATACTGGCGTAGAAGTTGTGCACGGGGTCACGGAGCGTGAAGCGAGGGTCAGGCTTGCACTCGAACACTTTGTACTTGCTCATGTGGTAGAAAGACCGGATCTCCTCCGGGTACGCACTGGTGATCTGCACGAGGAGCTCTTGGATGGGCTCTGCGGCACCGAACTGAAGCTCCTGCATCCTTGCGAAGGAGCCGGAGAGCAGGAGCTTGGTGCGAAGCTCCACGTCGGTGGGCACCAGCTTTGCAATTTGGGCCAGGACGTGCTTCAGGCACTGCACTGGCATTACTGGACCCTGCAGGCGACACCAAACCCCCAGCAATATAGAATCGAACGGGAGTTAGTAAGGAGAATCTGAGAGCAAGTTAGAATAATCTCAAGTTGGCTCTGGTCCACTGTACTGTACTGTACATTCGCACTCATCAAGGCTGGTGACAATAAAGTCCGATGTTTGGTGGATTTCGAATCAACAGCCCATTGTGGAAAATTCTCGTGATTTTCGTTCAAAGTCTGCGTTTTGTATTGCGCTTATTTGTGCATAAATCCTTCTCATAGAGATGTTTTGAGCATTATACGTCAATCAAAACGTTCACGGCACAAACCTGTAAGGCAGGGCAGTTTTAAATAATAATCTTAATAACTGGTTTATGTGAAAAATAGCGCATGACATGTGAAATCATCGTGTCAGATTATTGGATGTTTAAGAAATTTCAACAAATTCGACCAATTTTTGTCAACATGTTCAAATTTGGTTGACTTTCTCAAGAATCTGAAATACATTTGTCATATTCTCACAAATATCATCAATGCTATCCTTGCACAACGTCCAAGCATCCATTTAATATGTCTATATTGACTACCATGATTATAAACGCGATATTCGTTAATTTGGGAAAAACACGGGTCCCACTTTGTTTTCCCCTCAAACCCAAAAAATTACTTTAAAACCAGATTCCAAGGTATCAGATTCAATCTAAGCCACTAAGATTTTTTCCCTTGCAAATTCCTCCTCTTAGGTGAGGGCACGTGTTGGTTTGAGGTGATCACCTCAAACTTCCTGACTCACTTCTTGAAAGTCTCAAAATGTATCATTTTTCCCAAGTTAACAAATGTTGTGTTTATAGCTTTAGAGAGGAATTTGGGTTCACGTTGAGAAGATGTGCCTTATTTTACCAATCCTACAATTTAAAATTCAAAAATAATTATCTAAAAAAGAGAGTTTGAAGATACACGATAACAAGAGGAAGCATCTAGATGGTTTGTATAACCCTTAAAGGATTGATGGGTGACCGTACCTAAACCAAGGCGCAGCCCATGGGAAATTCACTATTCAATCCCTCTATAGCAGTGTGACATGTGCCCATAAAGGCCAATATTTTCCCCAAAAGTGCAAAAGTCAATAGTGCCCTCACAAAAATTGTAGGAAAGGCAGCAGAAGGGCAGCACAAGACATCAACATCTCTTCACAAATTGAAGTTTAAACAAATATGGGGGCATGCAAAACAACAATTTTTGGCATTTAGAGATTGAGCACATCTCCTTGACCACTTTCAGAAGAAAAAAATTGAAAAAAACTTTTTTTTCCATCCTTTGGATGCTTCTTAGGCACTCAAAGGATGATTTTTGTCCTCATGGACGTTTAGGGGTTAAACATAGGGAGATCCTCCAAAAACTTTGCACAGCCCAAAACAATATATGGTTCAATATTTTTCTAACAATCCAAACACCATATTAGGTAAATTGGGAAAAGAGTACTTTTTGGGACTTTTGAAGGTTTTAGGTGATCACCTAAAACAAAACTCAATTTTTTTTTGGGTACTCGTGTTGTCATGTGAGAGAAGGAATTTGCGAGGGAAAAAATCTTAGTGGCTTAGACTAAATTTGATACCTTCAGATCTAGTATAAGGTGACTTCTCTGGATCTAGGTGACATACAAATTGGGACCCCCCGTTTTCCCAATTTACCTAATATGGTGTTTGCAATGAATCCACAACTAATGAAATTGTTTGATTTTTATAAAAGGAATTGTCAATGTGATTCAGCATTTCAGATTTTACAAAAATATAACAAGATGGTCATAGAACGTGTGACCACAAAATTGGCCAAATTAATTAGAAACTACATATGTTTTGACAATATTGAAAAAAACATATTATAATTTGCCACTCTCCACAACAATTAGCATAAATATCAAGTCACAAAAGATTGTCATTATTTTGCAATGTCGTATGATTGCAGTCTGGATTACACTGTTGCAGACTTGCTTGCAGTGCAATTCCAAATCAAGATAATGATTCACTACCAGAAAGTTTTAGTCGAAAAATTTCTCATGGCATATCTTGGATATGCTTAATTTTGAAACTAAATGGCACTCAAAAATATTTTATGAAAAATTAATGACAATACATTCTAAATATCACCAAAGTGAAACTAAAACGCAGTCTCATTTATATTATATTGGCAAGTTTCTAAATGTTAACAACAATATGCACAAGTAAACCCCCTCTCTCTATCAAATAATGGACAAACATTATGTTTGTGAAAGAATCACATTTGCACGTAATTTTTTAAGAGTTGGTTAAATTCTCCCATATAATCGATGGATTTAGTTATAAGTAACATCATAGTAAGTAATCTACGCAAAAGGGAGGTACCATATTGTACTCTACCTTAAACTCAAAAAGTCACCTTAAACCAGATTCGAAGGTATGAGATTCAGTTTGAGTCACTAAGATTTTTTCCCTCATAAATTCCTCCTCTCAAGTGAGGGCACGTGTACCAAAAAAAACAATGGAGCTCAATTTTAGGTGATCACCTAAAATCTTCAAAAGTCCCAAAAAGTATCCTTTTGCCCAAATTACTTAATAATATGCATACTTAGTATCGCGATATTCATTAAATTGAGTCAAAACGTTCATTTTGGGACTTCTGAAGGTTTGGGGTGATTACCCCAAACCGAGCTCCAGCATTTTTTTAGTACACGTGCCCTCACCCAAGAGGAGGAATTTGTGAGAGAAAAAATCTTAGTGACCCATACTGAATTTGATACTTTTGAATCTGGTTTGAGGTAACTTTTTGGGTTTAAGGTGGAGTACAAAATGGTACCTTTGTTTTTCCCAATTTACCTAATATGATGTTTAGTATGCAAAGTTTCTCACTGTTCTTGTCAAATGAAGGATCTCAATTTAAAGAGGCTTTTCCACAAATCTTGATACACTCCACTCTTGTCACAAATTGTGACCGACTTTTGATGATCTAGCACAAATGGCAGATGACAATTTCTTACCAATGCCTTAACGAAGACAATTGTGAAGAAACGTGGTCAGTAAAGATTTCTAGGAACTCAGAATGGATGAAAACATGGTGCTGGTTGTGCCATTCCATCCCTTTCCAATTCACAACCACCTCAGAACTGAAAAAAAAAGGTCAAGCTCGTCCTCTCGATTTGCACCACACCCCCAGGCGAGGAGAGTCGTGGAGACCCGTGGACCACCACCCTCCCCCTGCCCGTCCCACCTGGAGCCGGGGTGAACTGACCCCATCCTGCCCCCCTGCCTGAATGGAGCCGAGAGCTCTGTCTACTGCTCATCCATGTTCTATAGTCACGGTGGAAAAGCTCTTCTTTCCTACCTTAGCACCCATAAACGTCAAATTAAGGGTTTTGAACATGATGACTATTAATAAACAACTAGCAAATTATAGAATCCTATTAGGAATAGAAAAAAATGAGTTTGCACATTCAAATGTATTATTTGGATATTGTGAGAATAAGTTATGAATTTTTAAAGAGCAAAGTGCCATTGTACCCATAACCACTTTTAAGAATTCATGTTCACATGTTGTACCTTCTTTTCATTGCATCTATTCATTTCCATAGATTTTCCAAGATATCAGAAGTGACGGTTATGGGGACATAGACGTTTATGGGTGCTCCTACCTTACAAGGGTTAAAAGTAAAAATCTGTCCTTATTTTGAAACTGGTCAATTTTGTGCCCTACTAGGCTACCAAGGGTCACACACAAAATCAAGATTCATGAATTCAAGGGCCTTTAGCCTACTACAACTTGGGGAAAAATTAACCACAAAACAAATATTCAAATTGCTCAAAACATGAAAGCACTAAATTTTACAAGGGGCAAAGGGAATGGAGGTTTGGGAATCCCCCAAGATGGGCACTTTCCACTCCACTCGCCTTTGCCCAAGTGTCCACACCTTATGCCCACAAGGGCTAACCCTCTTTGGAGTCAACACCCACTTACAAAGGAGAGGCTTTGCCCAAATTACCCCTCCCCTTGTTTTGATAAATTCTTGCATAACTTTTTCATTAAATGTCAAAACAAAGAAAAAATTAGATGCCCAAGTAGATCTTTGAATTCCACACCTTTAATAAAAGTTTCAAAAAATCACACAAGGTGGTTTAGCCATAGGTACATGCCCAAAATCCCACTTGTTTCTTGAGGGAACAACAATCCTTTAGGGGTTAAATCCATGTTTTGATTTCATGTTAGCAACAATGAGTGTCACTAGCATCACAACATGTACAAAGTAAGCTTTAGTTTTTCATCATTTTCTATCATTTTCCAAAATCAACTATAAGTTGACTACACCAAATAGTGCATTTAGGTTGCCTCAACAATTAAGTTGCCTTACAAAAGTTACCTCATGACCCACCACTTGCCCACTTGGAAATGCATGCAACTCTTTACATATTTAGATTTCACTTGGTTTACAACTTGGATATTGCTAATTTGTCTTTCTACAACTTTGTAGTACTTGCCAAGTTTTTTAAAAATGATTTACTACAATAATTATTGCTGAAAAATACTATAACAACAATAAGTATTTAAATAGTGTGGAATGTCGATAAATTAGTATAGGGCAACCTAATTGCACTATTTGATGTACATCAAACAAACCATAAGCTCACTCAAACACTTTGAGCGTATGGGCAAGCGAACTGACTGTCCAATGTGGCAACCATGTAAGCAGGGGGCCAGTTCACCCCTACCAGTCTGACCTGGGACCACTCCCACCGACCATCCGGTCCTGTGATTGCATCGAGACGGGCGGAGGTTTTTCTAACTCCAAGGCCAATGCCACCCCCACACACAGTGATTGGTAGTCACGGTTGGTGTGAGATTGAGATTTTGGTGAAGATTGAGAAATGGCTGAGCAATTGTAAGAGCCAATGGAAGTACTTCTTCATGGAAGGAGGCGTGACACCCTTTTTGTGGGTGATGGAGGATGAAGAATGAAAGAATGGAGAATGTTTTACTTTGAGGAAGGCAACACGGTCACTGATTGGAGGAGTAGAAAAAGCAAGGGTCAAAAGTAGTTCATGAGCAAGTAAATGGTAAGAGTTCTCACACAAAAAAAATTCTTAGACCATTTCTCCACGCTTGGGAGATGAGAATTTTTTTTCTCAATCTTCACGGAACTGGCCTTGCGCCAGTCGCGGACAGCTTGGCACATAGGTTTTCCGTGAAGATTGAGAAAACGGAAACTCAACCATGACTACCACTGGTGCGTGTCTCGGTATAGAGAAAGTCCAGAGATGAAGACGTTTTGTGGCACAATCGACCTTGTCTGTGCTTCTTAGTTTGTCTCTCAAATCTGGGGTCCAAACTAGGGATTCAGAGGGGGGTTCAAATCTCAATGCGTGGAAGCGTGGAGTGAAATTGTGGGTCCATGAGCTTCCCAACTAGAATCAAAGCTAACGGATCACGCAACCAACCAAAACCAGTACTTTGGAGCTATTGACACCAACATTTCTTGAGCTGGGATAAACAACCAGAGAAGGTCCTCTGTGCAGAACTCCTTTTAATACGAAAGAACCTCCCAAAAGGATTTTGGTTGCCTCAAAACATTAAAGGCCAACTTGCAGTGCATTGGAAGAAATCTTGGAAATGGTGTTACTGCAAGTTTCTACCAAGCCCAATCGTCCTGAATATAAAATATTCGAATTTTCTGAAATGAAAACGCTAATCACCATGGCTATGCAGCATGGAAGTGTTCCTTAGAGCATCCGTACTCATGCATGTAATCTGGAGCTCTCAAAAGCAAATGTTCAAGGTGCATCCACAACCATGGACTTGCTCAAATCTTTAATGCCATACCCTTGCCCTCAAGCAAGTACAAGTAAGCACTAAGGGCACATCACAAAGGACAAGGGTTGAGCTTCATTTGTGGCATGGTCTTTTGTGTTAACTAATTAACAAGTTTTGATTGTCCAAAATTTGGATGTATTAACAATTCATCAAACCCTAAATGTTTCAATGTTTGAGGTACAATTGAGCAAGTCTTAGCTTGCATACAACGTGTTCTTCATTAAATTGGGAAAAGCGCTTTCCCAAAATGTAATTGGGGAATACTAAATTTTGGATTGTGAGAATATTTGGTAATTTGAAGTGAGTTTTTTTGATAATTCACATAAGGAATTTCATCATTGATGTATGTCTTTGAAGAAATCATCATAATATTCACTCTAAATCACCTAAAAACTCTTAAAAATGAAAAATTCAAAAGTCCCAACATATAAGCTTTTTCCCAATTTAATGAATAACTTATCATACATAATTGTGTTGTGATGCACGCCAAGCGGAACAGTCATGCCAAGTGCTATTGAGGGTTGTTTAGCATACAAGGGTGTGCAGGTACTCTCAAATTGCACTAAGATTTAACCCTTAAATGTCAAAAAGGCCCTTTGCAACCAATACAATACAGGGTATTTTTCTTGTATTTGGAATGGATCCACACCTCTACTACATTTGAGATCAACAAAGAAGTTGAAATATAGATAAACGCGGTTCTAGTGAGCTATTTGAGATCCCAAATTAAAATTTCTTGTTGGTAACAAATGCCAAATATAATGCAACATATCTACTATGCCCTCCTGATGTTTAAGGGTTAAGCAAGGCAAGGTTTTTTTTCTTTTGGAAAAGCTCACCCATTCAAACTAGGGCCCTCCTAATTTTATTATACTGAAATCACCTTGTGGATGTTTTTCTTAGGATGAGAGGGCTCCTAGTGACTGCCAGGGCATTTTATTCTAGCAAAAGGAAGCTAGTTTGGTGAACTTCTGACAAGCAATGGCAAATGCAAGCTAGTCCCTCCAATTATAATCGAATGAGAAGAAGACATCTATGATCTGGCAAAAAATCTGAAGCCCTAAAAGAATGCATTGGTGACTGAGATACAAGGAAATTATAGAAAATTGTGAGATGGGGAATAGAAGGGAGAACACCCTATTCATTAAATTGGGAATTTTGTAACTTTTTGGGTCTAAGTTAGCCAACTTAAACCAACCATTAGGATACAACTTGAGAATCTAGTTTTCCCAATTTAATGAACATGGTGTTGGAGTGAGTGAGCGGCACTGACGTTGAGGAGAGAGTCAAGAGCGGGAGAGTAGTCGAGGCGGTTGACGATGATCTTGATGGACAGCTCGCACTTCTTCTGCAAGTCGGCGCTGCTGCCCTTGGCCTTGACGCACATGACCAAGTGCAGCATGGTGCCCACCAGCGCCACTTCCTTGGCGTGCACCGCCGTGTGCTTGCCGATCTGCCCCAGCGACCACGCACTGGCGCCCTTCAGATGGTCCTCCGCCTCGTGCTCCAGCGCCTCCACCAGCGGCGCCAACGCGTTCGACGCTATCACCGCTGTCGACAACTCCGGCGAAAACGAGGCCAGATATCCCAACGCCATGATCCCTGCAAATTAAAGCGCTCTTATCATCAATATTGCTCACTCAGTTTCAAACACGTTGAATACTAAACAAAATCACCCAATTTCACCAAAATCTGTAATTTGATCAGATTACCAGTAAGATCACCATATTCATTAAATTGGGAAAAAGAGTATATTTTGGGACTTTGAGGTGATCATCTCAAATCAAGCTTGCAACATTTTTTTAGTACACGTGTACATGTTCTCATCTGAGAGGAGGAATTTATGAGGGAAAAAATCTTAGTGGCTCTGACAGATTCTAATACCTTCTAATCTAGTTGAAAGTAACTTTTTGGGTTTGAGGGGAAGACAAAGTGGGACACCTCTTTTTCCTAATTTACTGAATATGGTATTTAAGGATCTTACTTAAGCACTGAACAATGGGGAGATTTTTTTGATTAGATATTCTTGTTGCTGCCAATTCAAAGAGGATTTCAACGCACGAAACAATAAATGTACTAGGAAATGTTTGCTTAGAGCAGATTCTACCTTGTAAGCGGTTAGAGGGTGGTCCCAATGACCGCGCACAAGGTGGAATCTACTCTAAGCAAACTATTCCCTAGCGTTAAAAGCAAGGAGGCCGTACTCTGAAGGGCATTTTAAATTGGCAGAATTGGCAGGCAAGGCGAATTTGAAGGCCAATTCTACTAATTTGAAATGCCTCAATGAAGTGACAAATATGCCTAGTTTGGCCCTCCTTACTTTTAATTGTTTGGATATCATAAGCCAAAGTTGTACTTATAACTTTGGTAATTTGGGAAAAAGTCTTTCCCAAAACTACTTTTGGAAATATTGAATTTTGCATTTGTGAGAATATTTTGGTGATTTAAAGAGAGTTTTTTGGTAATTTTTCAAAAAAAAACATCATTGATGTAAGGCCTTAAAGAGATCACCATAAAATCCACACTAAATTACCAAAAATCTCTTAAAAACATAAAATTCAAGAATCCCAAAATTGTATTTTTTTTTCTCAAATTAACAAATATTGCCTTGAGAATTTAAGGTTTTATTAAGTGATTGAATTAGAACAAACATGTCATCAACATATTATTTTCAATATACTGAGACAGTACACACATTTCGGACCTTTTGGCAATCAAGTCCTAGTAAAATGAAAACCGTCAACATAGATTTTAAGGTACTACATTATACAATCACGTTAAATGTTTTTCTTTATGAATTGTAAAACCACAAAAATGATGATAATCAAATGGCATCAAGTGATAGTGGAGTTGAATTTCACATGTGGAATTTCAAATTTTTTTAATTTATTGAATACAACAAATAAGTTTTGATATTGAGGTTTGTGTTGATTGTGAACAAACGCTAAAAAGAATAATCTCTAAAATTTATCATGTAACAACCACATCTAATTGAGGTATTCAAGGTTAATGCATGTTGTCTTAAAATGAATTCTCCTAAAGAGTTTTTTTTTTTGCTTACAACATTCTAAAATGCATATTAGGTACAAATATCGTTACTACACATGCATTCCAAGTTGTTAAAAACAACAAAATAGAGTAAAGCTTTGTAGAGGTTGCAAGGGAGAGGGCTTTGCATTGAAAGAAACTACCTTCACGGAGTTTGAGTAGGTTAGCAAATGCTACCACAAAGATAAACCCTCTTGTAGCATAGCCACTTGTTTGGTATTAAAATGTACGGCTATAAGTAGAACAGAAAACTTATTTGCAAAATGACATATAGTATAATATTTTGATTACAAAGAGCAAACCCGGCAAGCGTTCATTGCTGTGAACGTCAGAGATGTTGTCAACGAGAGCAGGGGCACTTCCAGCATTCAGAACACTTTGTGCAAGCTCTGGTGTGTGTTTGCAAACTTCACAAATCACCAGAGCTGCATTTCTTCTGCACTGGGGCTCCACATTCTTTAGAAGCAGGATTACATTTGGGAAAACGTTTGTCGAATAGACTGCCTGGGAACAAGTAACAACATCTTCACCACATCAACCGCCTAAAGAAGAATGCAAAATCTAATCATAGATTGATGCACCACGTGTTTATGATATCTAACTTAATAGAAAAACTAGGACATTTTCCTTCTTAATTTTAATTTCTGTGATTGATCAATTTGACTCAGATGCAAACACCCCTCTCTCATGCGAGTAAAGGTGGCAAGATTTCTATTGGTGGACTTTGCAATTTGTTCCCTTATGTACTCTATAAATATGTGCACAGCTTTAATCTATAACATTGCATAAATGATAATACTTGAAAGGAGGGTTGGTCTAGCAAATCTATATTATGTAGCGTGGGTTGTCTACTTGTCACATGATATTCAAAATTCTCTATTAACATCTCAGTTTAAACTTCTCTATTATATAGCATTGGGTGTCAAGCATTGGGTGTCAAGCATTGGGTGTCGAGCATTGGGTGTCAAGCATTGGGTGTCAAGCATTGAGTGTCCATCTGTCACCCAAATTTTGAAATTCAAAAAGGAGTTGAGGGAGAGGAAGAGGCAGGGCAAAAAATCACCTAAAAAGTCGCTATATATTAGGAGACATGGCATAAAGTGCGTGCAAGGCATACTCGTAATTATAAAATAAAAGTTTTCATTCTGTATTATGTACCTGGGCTAGTTGTTCAGTATGCCGTGCAACACTATGCAATACTGCACATCCCTGCATTCAATAGCATTTTCTTCATCTTAGGGCATAGGGGCATAGAATGAGAAGAAAAATCATGAGTTATATTTTTCTCTTTACTAGCCATGAGATGGTCAAATAGAATCCAGTAAAGCATCAAATTTGAAACTCTGTGCCATAAGGGATATTTTCTAACAACAAAAGTTGATGCTAACCCATATATATATATATATTTTAAAATCAACACTCTTTCAAAATTTACGACTTAACCACCAAGTCACAACATTCTCCTTTAGAACAACACCTAATTTTTGAATGGAGTAGATCAATATCTTCTTTCTCAATGAATTTGAGGGTAATTCTACTAGGTAGGTTAAACCCTAATGCCTTAAAGGACCAACATAGATTTAAGTTTGGTAGAGTTGTGCAAGACTTTGCCAGTTTCACTGAAAACTGCTAGTTAAACGGAAATCCCAATTTACCTCTGCCTTGAGTTTGGCGTCAGGCTGCTCAACTTCTAGAAACGCTGACACGGAGGTTAAGACCCCTGATTCCGCCACTTTGGCGCCCAGTTCAGGTGTATGTTTTGCAATATCTGCTAACGAAGTACACAAGGTCCGCCGTAACTGAAGGTCTTTATCCTGATGAGACACAATTTTGAAAATCAATGCGGCAATTCTTTTTGACAGAGCACGAGGGGGCCTTAATTAAACAAGTGATACCAGCTTTTATGAAGCCAAAAAAAAAATAGAACTTTGCTGAACAATGATGAACTATGGACTGATTACAGCATACATGGATCAAATCAACTAAGGATTCTACAGCACCGCGGTCCACCGCAGTTTGAGCCAGAGCCGGGGTATGGCGTGCAATGTTGCCTATTGTTCCTGCAGCAATCTCCTTGACAGCAGGGTCAAACTCCAACAGCACTGGTATAATCAGTTCAACACCTCCTTGATCCACTATGGCTTGCGAATATTGAGCTGAATGCTTTGAAATAGCCCTCAGCACATGTGTTGTTGCTCTCTTACTTAGCCGGTGAGCTTCCCTGCAGATAGAACAAAACAATCTTAACTCAAATATCCATCCCTTCTATAGACACCGCTGTAAACTCTTTTGAGCTTATCCCCTATATTTGGGAGAGAACCTAGAAGTTGATACTCATTTCTTTACAAATCATGAATTTGGACGTGTGTAAGGTGCTCTACATTAATTTTGCTGACGATGGGTTCAGTCGATAGACATGTGTCCAGAAGATATGTTCACATGTGCAGTGTTCAACATACAAAGGCTCCATACCTGAGTGAATACAGAAGTTGAACAAGTATCCCTTCCGAAATCATACATTGGGCAAGCCTATCGTCCCAAGCTGCTAGACGGCTCAAATTCGCACAAGCCAGCTGTTGAATCCTTTTTGTGTTGTGAAGCAATAAAGGTCTAATAAGTTCCATTACTCCCGCATTCACAAGGATGTCCACATTCTGTATCCACGAGGGCAACGGAAAAAGGCAGGCAACATTTCAGATCAAGTTGACCTAGGATTCATGGTTTCAAAATTGACCAATTTGATTGATCACCATAAAACAAAATAAAAGGTCAAATTGGGCCAAATTTAGTATCAACAGAGTCAGCAAAAGAGCACTCCTGTACACAAGTTGGTCCCAAAAAAAATGAACAAATAAAAATCCCCATGAACACCTCCCCAAAACTGCTAAGAAAAACATAAGACTCAATTAGGGCTTCTAGATCCTCAAGAGTTAAATGTTACAAAGCAACCCTAACGTCAAAACGGTTACAGATTCGGGCCATTGGATGGCTGTTCTATAAGAGGAATAAACAGGGAAATTACTAGAGAATGTGACATACATACCAGAGGTGATTTGATGAACTCAGCAACATATTGGAGAAAGTTATACTGCGATTTCTCCCAATTTTCGAAATGCTGAAGAATAGCCCTCGTTGTTGCCATGAGCTTGTCCCTCTACGTACTCAGATTTGCTATATCCATGACCAGGGTTCAGAAAACAATGAAAAAAAGCATGTAATATTCACTGCATGAACATGGACACAGCCACCAATTCTATGCACAATTGGAAAAAACTTCTTCAAATACTTAGTATTCCTGCACTCATCCTTCGCTTCACCGTTCGTATCTCCAATTCCGGTAGTTCATGAATGTCAACATCAGATTCTGAAAAACCTGTCAAACCTCTGAACAGAAAGAAAACCAGGAACATTTCACCACAGATTGTGCATCTCAGGGATGCAAATCAAGCGGTCAATAATCTTAACTGATCCACAGAAATAGTTCATTCTAGGAACTTGGTAGTTGGATATTGTTTCCTTCGAAACGCACATAAGAAATTCATATGCTGCAAAGTCCAGCCATGAACCCTAAAAAGTTGAGATTGTTGAGAGTGTTGGATAGCTCTCTTTCCTCTCGCTACTTACTGCAGCTTGATCAACCTACTACCTCTCCAGTTAAAACGCGCTATGGATATCCACAGGAAAGCGTAAATGGTCTCACATGCTAATGAACACCCAATGCACTTGAAACCGTCATATCCTGGATCTACGCTTGCAGTACATTTCACATATCACGATACCATAACTGCACCAAGGTAGTGAAGAGAACATAGAGAGTCCACATAACCAGAAAAACAACTTTATCCGTTAGTTCACTGCAGTCCTAGATGTAACCATAATTGCAGTATATCATAGAGCGCCAAGGAAAACGGCTTCTAATTTGCATGAGTATGGCCCTGAAGAAACTTTGCAGAACATGAGATGCCATAAACTACAGTAGAAAGCTCAAGTATTGACATAACAGGACATGGTATTCTGAATTGAAAGACTTTAGGACTAATTTTTCCACGTAGCACCAAACTTAAACTTTTATGCAAACTCCGGAGCACAAAAGGCGAGAGAATACTATAACTGTGAGATACCTGATCTCGTCTCTTATACTGATCCTCCGTTACATTCAAAAAATTCTATTTTCATACGCTCAGTTGGCTATAGCCACAGATGTTTAAATGGAAACGGCGTGGTCTACAACCTTTCCACATTAAAATTGCATAATTTTTTTGCACTTGTACCAGAAATACACGATCTCTCCATAACTCTATACACCTCATAAAAAATTACACTGATACACATTGGTCAATCAACACGCTGCTCGTGACGCAAATAGGATCTTCTGCCGTGGTACATTACAGAAAGGTACACATGATAAAATAGGGTTTCGTACACTGGTAATATGGCAATTAGGGTTTCAGTGCAAAGCCCGAGATTGTTGCTGCGCAAATGTTGACAACAAATTGCAACACTACCACTCAAATAATGCTAAAAATCGAGGTAGGAAGGAATTTTGATGCATTACAGAAAGATACACATGATAAAATAGGGTTTTGTACTCTGGTAATATGGCAATTAGGATTTCAGAGCAAAGCCGAGATGGTTGCGCAAATGTTGACAAACAAATTGCAACACTACCACGCAAATAATAGGGGGTTTCAGATATGCTGTTCACCACCAATTTCATTCACGTGAATGAAATTGGTGAACAAGTTATTCAAGCCACCGTTCATGTCCTTGCGTTCACCAATTCAAATATCCAAATTGTAGTGAACTACTCACCATCCTTTCAATTTTGCCCACAATCATCAATTCTGTAAGTTAATCTAGATTCCTTGAACTTCACCATCGTTGCTTCTAATCTGGAACCCTTCGGCTCCACAATTGTTTGCTTCTAATCAGGATCTCTTCAGCTCCACACTTCTTATGCATTGCGATTCCTTGAATGACCTTGACCTGGCAATCAACTCTGCATCCAAATTGTCTAGAGGTGCGGAGCAAGAGCCGAGAGGCGGACAACAACACAAACACATGCTAAAGCAACAGGAACACGAGCGGAGCTAGCAGGAGAGGCCAGGAGGGAGAAGCTTCACGTCTAACAAAGCTTCACGTCGTTCACGCATGAGGCCCTACTGGAGTTCACGATCCGAAACCCCTAATGCTAAAATCGAGGGAGATTCTCCATAACTCTATACACCTCATAAAAATCACACTGATACACATTGGTCAATGACGCAAATAGGATCTTGTGCCGTACATTACAGAAAGGTACACATGATAAAACAGGGTTTTGTACTCTGGTAATATGGCAATTAGGGTTTCAGTGCAACGCCGAGATTGTTGTTGACAACAAATTGCAACACTAAATCACGCAAATAATGCTAAAATCGAGGGAGGTTCTAACTGAAGTAGGAGGGCGTACTAAATTCACCGCATGTAGGAAGGGATTTTGATGTGCAAGAACAGCATGCTCATGACGTAGGACACGAAGACGCAGCCAACGCCGGCTCCCATGAACGAGAGGCGCACATTGCGTGCTCGCGCCTTCTCGCTGGCGAGGTCCATCATGATCAAGCCCAGACCGCCGAGCACGAACATGAACCCGGCCGACAGCCCCTCGATGATGTACTGACCGTTCACGCGGCCGGGCAGAAACACCACCGGCTGCACCGCTCCCGTCACGGGATCCTGCTTGCTGCCGATCCCCGGCGGCTCCACGATCACGTCGTACACGAATCCCGAGATCACCAGGAAGTATGTGAGCAGCAATATCAGGAACACCGTCATCGTCGACGGCAGCTCCAACGTCGACAGCTTCATGGCTGCTGCTGCTGCGCCGATCAGTCCAAAAAACTTCAAAATGCAATTAGAGGAAAGACGGTCTTCTGAAATTGTAAATGAAGGTGGCGTGCTTGTCGTAGTGTGGTAGTGCAACGGCGAGCTTCGAGGAGCTGGCTATGGCGTTTCGAGGTTGGGTATTCTGTGCAAATAGCTACGTTCCTCGGCGCAAGTCCACGTGAGTGACAAACGTGCTTCTCCTCCTCCTTGCGAAAAAGTAAAAGGCAATCGAACTTTGTCTTTTTGACTACACCAAATAGTGCATTTAGGTCGCCTCAACAATTAGGTTGCCTTACCTTGGAAAGTTATCTCATGACCCATTACTTGCCCATTTGGAAGTGCATGCAACTCTTTATATATTTAGATTTCATTTGGTTTACAACTTGGATGTTGCTAGTTTGTCTTTCTACAACTTTGTAGTAGTTGTCAAGCCTTTTCAAAACCAATTTTTTAGAAAATTACTGTAGCAGCAGTAAGTATTTGAATAGTGTGGAAGGTCAAGAAATTAGTATGGGGCAACCTAAATGCACTATTTGATGTAGCAAACTTTTTCCTTATTCCTTTTGTGTCTAATGTAGGAGCACCCATAAGCGTCAAACTAAGGGTTTTGAACATGATGACAATCAATAAACATCTAGCAAATTTTAGGATCCTATTAGGAACAGAAAAAAAATGAGTTTGCACTTTTGAATGTATTATTTGGATACTGTGAGAATAAGTTGTGAGTTTTTAAAGAGCAAAGTGCCATTGCACTCGTAACCAACACTAAGGTTTTCATGTTCACATGTTGTACATCCTTGTAATTACATCTATTTACTTTCATAGATTTTTCAAGATTTTAGAGGTGACGGTTATGGGGACACTGATGTGTATGGGTGTTCCTACCTTAATGTAGCATCACCCACCCATAAGCGTCAAACTAAGGATTTTGGAGTTAGGAAAATTAATTGATGAACTTTGAGAACAATATTATCAAATTAGGAAGAGGAAACCAAAAATATTGGTATCAAATTACAAAGTTTCAATTGCAAGTGTTTTTTCACAAAGATTTTCCAAAGTCCAAAATCATTAAAATTGTATTGTTACGTGTAAGAGATGCTAAAAACAATACTTACTAGTTCTTAACCCCTAAATGCCTAAGGCCTTTTTTGGGCTTTTATGAATTTGCTTCAAATTGAATGAAAAGGTAACATTTTAATAAGCTGTATCAAGTTCTTTTGAATTGTAACCGTACAAATTCAAACTAGATGTGTTATAGGTCACACAAGAAAAGAAAACACAACAATATCACTAATGGATTGAAAGATTATAATGTTTGATCATGAAGGTGTTAAAACTACAAAAATGACTTGAAGCCTTTGAATCCTCTTTTCACATGTTGGATCTAAAAAAATGACCATCAAAAAAATATAAAATCAAGTTTTGTTGTTTGACTCAAATTTTGTAACTAGGTTTGTATCTCTACATATGATATATCTTTTACTTCATGAAAGGCTAGTTAAAATTTAGAAATATGTATTTTACAATATTTGGGCCTATCACAAGTTTTAGTGAATCTTTTGTAGACCAAATTTCTATTACTTAAGGGGGTTTTCTTTAGCATGGTAGATGTGCATATGCATGTTTTCTACATATCCGTGAAATCAAATCTCAAAAGTTCATCACCAATTTTCTTCAATCAATTTTCATATAAACTATGAATTTTAATACAAAACAATTTACCAAAAATAGGGTTTTGATTTTTTGGAACTAAAATTGGTATGCATGATTGACATTGCACAAGAATCACAAAACCTTGATACAAGGCAAGAAAACACAATTATACTCTAGTTTATGTAAAGTTTTTTGAACCACAAAATGAGCTTGAACGTAAATACACTGAGGGGTACTATACACCAAGACTTGGAATACTTCCAATTGTGAACTTAAAAAACAGTTATAAAAACATTTTTGAAGATCTTTGTTTTTGTGATGCTCAATTAGCACGACACAATCAAGGAGCATTTTAATGAGTGAAAAACACATTGATTAGAGACCAAGAGACAAAGAACTTATTGCATAAAATGAGTGGTCTTTGCACCTAAGGGTTGGGAGACAACAATCTTACCCCTATCCTAGCATGTTTAGACTTGCCTCCAACTTGCTTTTTCCAAAGTGATTTAGCAATTTTTGATGGAGGCAACAACTTTGGCAAGTGCACTTTTTTCTTCAATGGTACAATTAGCCAAACATCTTGATATTGAATGGTTTATTATTACACTTTTGCACATTATTAAACTCTCAATTAAAGACAAATGGCCCAGCTTCCTATCCTAAGTCAAATTTATTGCAAGGAATGAAGTTTGCTACTGGTATACATACCCTTATATCACATCCAATCAATCACCAAGGGACAAACAAAGCTAATTTACCAAACAAATCTACTCTCATTTACCTCTCATTATTAAGATAGTATTTAACAAGAAGTTGTAAACATGTATAATAACAAGTTTAACAAGCATGAAAAGGGTTCTAAATCACCTACTTCACCTATTTAATGTCAATTTTACATGCAAGTCATAATACTACATAACCTCACATTATCATGAGCAATTTGTATGTCAAATAGTGCCCAATTTATAACATTAACCCTAAGGGATCAAGCCCATACTTTTCAAAAAATACATAAGATTGCCACTTTTAGTAATTGACCTTGAAAATAAAAGATTTGTATTTAAATGAATTTAACTTTATAATCTTGAATTGAAGTTATGCAAAAAAGATATGAGAAAATTTTGTGAAGTTTGATCATATGATTTAAAAGTATAATCATTTGAAGTTAGTATAGTAGTTCTTTTGACCTTTAGTCAAAATTTTCAGGTCCTTTTAATCACATGTTGTGGACGTTTTTTGCACTAAGAATGTTAAAAGTTACTGATTCAACATGCTTAAATCATGTTATGCATAGATTTACAAATTCTCGTGGACAATAAAAACATGGAATGCACTTTAAATGGACATACATTGCAAACTTGTGCTTGAAATTTACACTACGTTGAGAGTTATTGCAAACCAAATTTTCAAAACATATTTTTGAAAATAAAATCCAAATAATGGATTAGAAAATTATAACTTTATTGATAACCATAAAAAGAGACTGAAAAAGAAACCAAATCTCTAATAGCTATAGTAATTCAAAAGCTACTGTATTCATTTCATAAACTACTGCATTGCACATACACCAATGAAGGGTCACGCCTTCATTGGTTGCCCTTGGGAATAGTCAAAGACAATTGACAAGCCCAATTGCCCCTTGCTGCGCAAATCCTTCAAACCCCCATAAACTTTAAACTGTAAGTCTGAAATCATTAAAACTATATACCTGTATAGCCCTTGCAGAACCCTCGTAAAATTCAGAAAAAGGATCAAAAATCCCAATCGTAGTACAAGCCTGCCCAAAATCCATTTTGTCTCCAGGAGGGAGTTTAGTCCTTCAGGTTAAGAAAGTTTTGGTAGTTATACACAAACTGCAACATAATTAAAAACTTCCGAAGAAATCAAAGAGCCGATTAGCAACTACGTGCACATTGCCTCTTTGGATCATACAATCACAAAAGAAGAAAAGAAGTTATATAGTGGCTAAAACATCATTGACTCAAACGTCATCCCAGTTCCATTGCTCTATTGTAATGCAGTTTCATTTCTCTTAACATTCCAGCAAATAAGCCTCTTTAAATGCTATGGAATCCATGAAGTATTTTTTCTGATTATACTTTGATTCAATTCACTTGCTGCCAAGATTCAAATACGAAATGTGGGCCAAAACACGTGACTCACAAAAACTGCAGAAAAAGTTTAACCGACAACCAATTTGGCCCAGCGTCCCAATCAGTGGTTTGAGTACGTAGGATCTTCCTATTTAACTTGAGCAACAGGAGTCAGAGGGAAGAAGGACCAGGAGCACCAGTAATTTTTAGTGGAAGGTATTGGAACCTACAATCAGGTTGCAAATATACTGCTGGACTAAAAGGGAATGTGCTCCAGTCAGATTCTTTAATTTGCATTCCGCATCATGACAGGCAAAGAGGTTCCCTGGTTCTATAAGAAAGGGTTACACTTTCTCCTGTACAGGAAATCCTTAACTGCTTTATGGAGCTCAGCTGAGAATAAAAAAAGATGTGTACCCAGGATTGGAGTCAACTCACCATTCAGAAGCTTCATAGCTCGAGGCAAGGACATAAATCGCTAAAAACCTGAGAAATATACTGTCATCCATCAATGAGACGCTGCATCTTCTTCCCAGCTCCGAATTTGATATTATTGTGAAGCATGCCGCTAAAATGGTGGCAAAAAAATGGATTGCAGGCTGCAGTCCAAATGAGCGCAGCCTGAAGTACGTGCTTACTCTGTGTCATCTCTGCACAACATATGCCACAAGTCAGTTAAGGAATGCCAAAATCTCAAAAACCCTTTGATTTTTCACTGTGCCTCGATTAGCCTTTGGGTGAGAGAAATTCGAATAGAAACTTAACCCCAGTCGTGCGTTAAAAGCTGCAGCACTTAAGAGCCATATTTGAACTTACTGAATTTAGTCATGTTACCGTGTCCTTCTCACACATAACCGATGCTGGTTTACTTTTGTCAACGGCGAACTTGACATAATCAGCACCAATTTTAAGCATTCATCTTTCGGACAGTCACTCCACCAACGTGGCTGCGCCTCTGATGGCTTCCAACTGTAATCATTCTGTGTACCTGGCACTCCGTACTGCAGAGTAATAGTTACGCTACTATTGGGACCTATTACTCCAGCTGCTGGCAGAACCTGAAACATACGCATTTGAACACGCCAAGCCGGATTCAGAAATAGTGATTACATTCGCTCAGGAATGCTTCTAAAATATGTTTTCCTTGTGTAAAATCTCACGTTTATTTCAGTCTTCTTTCTTCAGCTTCCTGAACTCATACGATATATAGAATCAAAACTACTAGCGAGAAAGAAGCACCCACCTGAAGCCACTGGGGGAACCCATTGCCACTTCTCAAGATATTTGCTCTGTTGATTGAGGTCTTGCTAGCTCTATGATTTCCACAAGGGCAGTCCTCGCCAACATATAGTCCGTCACAGCGAACCATGAAGGTTGTCCATGACATCTTGCTATCATTGGTGACAGTGAGATCAGCTTTTGAGTTCGAAAAAACAATTGAGTTTCTGTCTAACCTACTTTGCGGCATGACATTAGATTGCTCCAAAAAACTCAGCACTCTTTGGTCATTCATCAAAATGTCACCGTATTCACGCCGCCTTGCTGCTTCATCTAATACTGCTAAATCTACACCAAGGAGACACTGTACGGGTTTGTGATCACTATCTAGTGCCTCCATGCAAGCATCGTATCTGCAGGACAAGAGAAAAGAAACATCAATACATAAACTGAAGAATAGACGTCGTAGAGACATTTTGTCGAATAGTAGAGTCTTGTAGAGGTGACTGCCTAATGCCTACTACTACCAATCGTTCAATTGCATATAATCGAATAAAGCAAACATGTGTGTACATGATATATTATACGCTGGACTCGCTTACCTTATAACTGTTGCCTGAGCAGGATGAATTAACGAAGTTGATGAAGCACTACTGCTACCATCAAAGCTGTCACGAAAGACAACTCGGTCACAGTAAGCTGGAACTCTTTTTTTCTCACTTGAATCGTACGCTGCCATATCAACAATCGTGAAAGCAATGCTTAGTATTACCACAGTTAGAAATACAACCGTATCACTAGAAAAGAGGGCTTGATCCCACGCAAATGGTTTAAAAACTCACATTGAGTTCCACGATCAAACTTGTATGTCGGAGGAAACGATATGCCAGCTTCACGCATGCCAGGGAAGGTCCTACCATTGGTCATCTCAATCCTTAATTGATCCTTTGTGAGAAGCGTATCGTAAAGTTTTTTATTGATAGAATTAATAGCTTGGTCATATGTCATGTCAATTCTGTAATTGAAGTCTCCAAACCAGATAAGAACGTCTGTGTCTGACAGCTCAGGCATTGCCACTTCAGGTGTGACCTCTTGTTCCTGCGCAAAAGCTCAACAGTTTCAACCTTTCTGCAACAAACCGTAATAAACCTTGAAGTATATTTTGACAGTGAGGACAAGACTCACAGTGAACAAAGGTGTATCTCCTTCTACCAAGCTTTCTTGGCTGTCTGCATTGTGCGAATATCTTCGATTGTGCCCACGAGGCAACATCGTGCCTGCCTCATTCACGAAGATTAAAATTAGAGCATTTCTGTCGAGAAAGTAGCTGATTGTGCGACATGTGTGGATTACTGAAAAAACAGCGAAGTACATAGAACCTTGGTAAAAGTGAAATATCTAATCTTTTCAAGTAAGTTGGGTATGCACCTCCACCACCAAACGCCACACTACTTGGTTTAGGCCCAAAAGTCATCTGTTTATAACAGTAGTCAAAATCCGAGTTCCTACTCAAAACTTTTTCCATGTGTGCGGCAAAATGACTGTTCACGAGGCAAATCGTTCTCCGATATGCAGATAGTCTGACACCAACTGCTCCCTGATTAACACAGAAAAAGATTCCTCTTAGTCCGAGGATTTCCGGACTATACATGCAATCTTAACTTGGACAAGAAATTTCAACAGCAGTCACGGGACATGGACTTCTAGAGGAACACTGCGAACCGTAAAAAACGTACCTTGTTACCAAAAGTACGCCCAAATCCGCAAGGAACAGCTGCAGCATCCACGTCTCCAACAAATTGCCGGATGTTTCTCCTTACCCTGTACAACACAGCCAAATTGGCGAAAATAAGGCATCTAACTAGTACGGTTATCACGACAATGGCATGAATAATATAAAAGGGAGAGGTCGTTTCTATTACTATACTGCATCCCAACAAGTAGAGAGAACCGAGAGAATCAAACGAGGAAAACTTAATTCGACAACCACTTTAAGCGAGAAGTCTTATCAATATACTATTTACAATAAAAAGGATAAAAAAGTTTCCAAACTAAAGGACTCACCAAACTCCTATGATGAGCCCAGCTAGCTGTCGGTCCCCAACACGCTCAAAATCTTTGCCCTCTCCAATGACAGACCCGACGCTATCGAGCCACCATTGCCCGTTTGCACTTCCCTTCTCCAGAAGTCCTACCCCCACCTGCATAAAACACTCAAGTCCTTCATTGATGCACTACGTAGGTCTTATGAAACAATAATCTTTCACCTGGGTCTCACGCCTGATCAAGAGCATCACGAAAACAAATGTCTGAATCTGCAATATACAGGAGGAGGTAAACTCACAGTCTCTTTCACGGCAGCCAAGCCTATAGAACCTGCTCCCATCTCCATCTCTTGCAGTCCAATACATACCAAGCTGGCATCAGCTGCTGGCTCCTGAAGCCAGACTCGGAGAGCTTCAGGTGAGGCTTTCTCTTGGCTTACATTCCAAGTTCCAGCAAAGATCCTTCAGAGATCACATGACAAGAAGATTTCAATTCTACGTGCCTCAAAATAAGATCATAAATTTTACAACTCTTCCTAAACGGAGTGGTCAAAAAAGACTAAACAAGTCACTTCTCAAATTCTCTGTGATTTCGGGAGCGATTGCAAGATAAGGCCAATGGCATTAGAGCATACTTGATGTGGCGCTTCAGCGTAAATTTATCAGATCGTTTGAAGAGCTCCTCTTCAATGAGGGCATCGAGATTACTTAGGGATGCGACATGCCACCCTAAGATCCCACCATCTGCTGCGAGTGTAAATACATAGTTTCCATCCTTCGCCATGTGTGAAAGGGATGTACCCTGCGTACCCCAACATCCCAAGGACTTGCCACTCCTGCTTGCTAACACCTGGAAGAGATGTAAGCTCAGCGCGTGCGTTCTAATCAGAGTTGGATCCTCCCGCAATCTTTTCTAAAGCGTTTGAGCACTAAATAGAATTCATAGAGCCTAGTCCACGTTGTACATTAACATAGCATTAACTCACAATATGACCATTCTCTACGTCCAAAAACAGTTCACTAGTATCGCAAGAACGTAGAACTATAAATTTTATATATATATATATATATATATATAAAAGTTAAAATGGCACTAGATCTCAGGAGTATAGATAGATAGTTCACCTCGATCCTTCCGTTCGTAAATCCCACCCACAACCGACTTCCAACAGCAAGCAATGACTTTACTGTCACCGGGGTAACCAGCACGTCACGTTGACGAATGCCTTCATTATTCCACTGTAGAAGTTGACCGTTACCAAAACCACCCCAAACAGTACCGTCTTCGGAGACTGCTAATGTTTCCAGACGTCTGGCTTCTTCTTGTCCCAATCTATCTGCGGCTCGACGGACAGCGTCAGCTGCACCCATGAAAGCATTTCTAGATCGTTGCAACCAACCCATGTTCTTTTCTTTCCTCAACAGTCTTTCCTCTGACAAGGATTCAGTGCTTTGTGGCAATTCTGGACTTGGCAGGTTGGTCTGTGCCTCAAAAGATTTAAGCATTTCCCGTGTTCGTGCATCCCTGCAAACCAGACACAAAATTTAATCTCAATGAATACTGCAAACATACGAAGAAAAGGAAAAGTCATGGGTAGCAGCAAGAACAGGTTTAAAGGCTACTTCATGTGAAGGTATTTTCATAGGAAGGACGTTCAGTTACCAGATTGTTATGTGGTAGATCCCTGCAGACCAAACCCGCCCGGCGGAATGTTCAGCCAAAAGAACGCGCACTTCAGTTTGCGATGGAGTGTTGCCACCCAAAGGTCCTCGAATGAGCACAGACGATTTGGCCAAAACAGCACCAACTTCAGGATAGCCCTCGGCAGCTCTTTGCAAAGCACGGGATGTCACTTCGCAAGGCCAAGCCTTGATCTGTCCATTCTCTGACCCTGTCCAGAGCTCACCTGCATACAGAAAACCAAAGGCATGCAAATTAACCCTAAACCAATTCTGCTTGCCTACTTGGACTGCGACAAAGGGATGTACTCCGTATAAATATTCATCACGGTCTGAAGACCCTAGACAATTCACAATCCTAAAGCACCTGGCTGCCTAGGAAAGGAGCAATTATACTGCAGCAAGCCACAATACCCTGGTCTCAGGAACCGGAATAGATATTGAATTACGTCAGTTCTGATGACTACGTCCATGAGAAAAAAGGACAATTCAATGCAATCTGGACTCACCATAAGGCGTGATTGTGATTGCGGTCACTGGTGTCTGATGTGCATACCAGACCAGGGCATGATCACCTGGATCTCTTTTCTCAGGATCTCCACAGCGAATGTTGAGCGGCCAAGCTTTCATCTTACCATCTCTATGCCCAGTCCAGACAACTTGGTTTCCAGTGTCCATAGCCAGACATAGAGTAGGCCCTGACGGAAGAACAGTGTAACTAGCAGCGTCCTCATCTCCCAGAGGATTGTTACCGCCTTCACTGCAAGTGCTGCAAGCAGCTTTGATATCCCAGACCTTCAGTCCGTGGTCAAAGGCTGCCCACAAAGAAGTATCTGTGCACATTATTGTCCTTATCGATTGATTCACCTCCCTAAGTCTCAATGGACGAGGACGGAGTTCCAATGCTATGGGGTTTCCCGCATAGGAGATCTCTCTAACTGATGCTCGATACACACCGTTGCCTCCTCCAGAAGCAAGAAACTCGGGTTTCGGCCTTCCGTTGCTTGATGGATTAGCCCATTTAGAAGACTCAGATTCAGGGAGCTGAGTTGGTAGCTTACTGGGAGGTACACTCATCGGGTTTGAACTGGAAGTCAAAGTATCCTTTTCTGTCAAACTAACTCCACCTCCAGCCTGCTCATTGCTGACAACAGGCCTTCGGTCGTCATTCCCATTCCTTGTCCTTTCTGAGAAGGCGACTGATGAAAAATCCACCGCAGTCCCTGCATCCTGCGAGGTCTGTGATTCGGCAGCAGAAAAATCTTCTGAAAGGGCATCATGGAACGAGCCTTCATCATGGAAAGATGACCATGATTGAGCACTCTTCGTGAAAACATCTGCCTGACTAAAGCGGTTGTTGTCATTGAGAATATACGATTCATCGCTGGAGCTCGCTCTCGTGTTCATTGAGGAACTCGAGTCCAAGAATCCAGGTCTCGCCCAGGCAGCTTGTTCACCAGAAGTAGAATGCGCGAAAGGATTCACGGCCACCTGATGCCAGGACCACAAAGGCAAGTGAGCCAGACTAGCAGATAGTAAAGAGGAACAATACACATTTTCTTGCAAACAGGGGGGACTGTGCATATGTTCATTGCCAAAACATTTCCACTCCGTCAATTTCGGAACTCTGTATGTAAAGGCCAGTTCATGGTAAACCAAAAGATGCCAAATTGGAATGAACCACCAGTTTGGTTGAAAAATCAAACACAACAGTTCTTGAAGTCAAAGGCCTCATTGGTTTTAACAAGGTCTCACCTGTTGAAAGCCAGCTGAGTCCTGTGTAGTTAGGTTTTGAGGCACCACTACAGGCACACCACCTGTCAGTAAATCCATTCCGGCCGCATGCCCTGACGATGCAAAATCATAACTCGTGTTGCTGGCATTTCCTGCCACCGGCTCAAAGGGGTCCACCACGTTCGAAGCTGCTGGTGTTGCAGTGAGTAGTTCCTCAAATCCAAATGGATCCTTAGGCGTGGCTGAAATGTACAGCTCGTCGGTAGTCCAACTGAACGGATCGATATCCTGGGTAGTAGTAGAAGTATGGTTTTCTGGCCATACGAAAGCACCCGAACTGTGATCGTCATTCCCGAAATCAATCAAAGGTGCCTCGGCAGCAGGAGCTCCTCCTGATGATGACCCGCCTTTCGGCATTCCTGCCGTGCTTAAACGCATGATCCTCTTCTTCCGGCACTAGAACTCCGTCAGAAATCAACCCGTGTTAACTTGCAAGGCCTGTATCCAGACGCACATGATCCCCTACCAATTCTCACATACAACAAACTCTCATGTAACCGAGTGCCATGCTCCAGTCCAAAAACAATAAGTCCTTTCCGTATCTCTCCGCGCCAACTCTTCCGCACAGTTGATTGCAGTCACTCAACATTTCTGCTCCGATAACTTGCTCACAGGCCCAGAAATCGCACATTTTGATCGCTCCAAAACGCTCTTCTTCAATCAACGTGCGTACCTGCAATAAAATCACTGAGAAGTCGATAACAGCTGCTCCGATCAAAATCTGCCACTAACATACAAATACTTCACTCCAACGACTTGATCCTTATTCCCTCAACAAAAGCTCGGAAACAACAATCGACCTCACCGAAATCATAAGCTATTTCACACAGGCATAACCCTAAACTCAAGACAGGAATTCAAATCTACAACACATTGCACTACACAGTCCTTCAAACCTTCCAACACAACCCGCGGGAATTCATCTCTACTACCACTCGTTCCCCCCTGCGAAATCCTAAATCCTCATTCTACATAAATCCCGCACCAAATCACTAAACCAGAGACCACAAAACCAAAAATCAACACCACAACAACAAACATTTCCACTCTGCACACGAGCGGTGCCTGGATCCCCAAAAATCTCAAACCCAAATCCTTTTCCATCACAGTTTCACCTCATCCACCTTCCTCTACGCATCATCAAAAATCGTATAAGCTTAAACCACAGCAAAACCGCATTCTCTTCACCAAATCCTCCACCTCAATTCTCTAAAGTAAAACAACTATGATTCCACGACGTCATTAGCAATGCGCCGATTCAACCCCGGTCTCCAAGCTTGATAAAGAAATGCTAAGAATCCTCTCGTACACAGGGACAACCAAATGAGAACAAACATTTTCACTCGGCACACGAGCGGTGCCTGGATCCCCAAAAATCTCAAACCCTAATCCCCTTCCATCACAGTTTCACCTCATCCAACCTCCTCCACGCATCATCAAAATCGTATAAGCTTTAACCACAGCAAAACCGCATTCTCTTCACCAAATCCTCCACCTCAATCCTCTAAAGTAAAACAACTATGATTTCACGATGTCATCAGCAATGCCGGGATTCAACTCCGGTTTCATATAGAAATGCTAAGAATCCTCCCGTGAAATGGGAAAGCCGAATGAAAAGCCTCGGCATGAATGCAGAGCGTACCGTTTTTTTCCTGCGGCAATGCCCGGCGGCAGAGGATGCGGCATGGGTGAAATGGTTGCGCGCGAGCGTGGAGGAATGGTGAAGAGGCAGGCGCGGCAGCGATGATCGGGGGTGGTGGTGTTGGCATTGGGCGGGGGCGAATTGAATCATGGCGAGAGAGAGTGTGAGTGCGTGCCCGCGCTTGTTGGCCGATCCTCCGATGCCGATGCAATTGGCTTGCTTGTTTGTTTGTCTGTCTGTCATTATGTCTGAAGCCCTAAAAATACACAATACTTCTGCCTAACGTATTTATTGGTTAACCTTTAACCCCTGAAGGGCCCTTGGGCTGTGGAGCTACGGTACGGTGGCTACCAATATTCAAAAGTTTGCAGCTGGAAATTAACCTTTAAAGGACCGCTCTACGTATTATAGTAAATATTCTGTTGTATAAATGGCATTTGTTACCAATAAAAATAAAAAGTTTTAATTTGGGATCTTGACTAGCCCACTAGAACTGCATTGATCTATATTCTAGCTTTTTTGTTAATCTCAAATGTAGTAAAAGTGTGGATGCATTCCAAATACAAGAAAATGCAAAATATGGTATTGGTTGCAAAGGGCTCCTTGGTCTTTTACATACTGAAGGGTTGTATAATGATGGGTGCATTTTTCTTTTTTGGAAAGTCCTCAAAGCAACTTAAATATGTATGTACATACAACCGTACATACGGCTGCAAAGGGCTTTCTGGCCGTTCAGGGGTTAAAGGACCGCTGGGTGGCCGTGACCTGCCCACATATAGCTTCAACAGTATTTATAGAGACTAACTAGGTGGACACCCCCCAATTGCTATGCGGACACCCCCCCCATAGCCAAATTTATTAAATTTGAGATTATTATTATGCTGAAATATGAAATAAAATCAAAGCAAAACTTTAGCATACATCAGTGTCTACAAGCATTGCAAACACACAACATATTTGCTTCATTTATGACATAGTTAGGAGTTAAACCAATTGCTCCCTTCATTTACTAGTTTGACTCTTGGCCGTGTAACAAATGAGGCAAATTTGTTGTATATTTGCAACGCTTTGTAAATGCAAATGTACGCTAAAGTATTGCATTTATTTTATTTCAAATTTCAACATAATAACAATCTCAAATTTAATAGGTTTAGCTGGTTTAGCTATGGGGGGTGTCCACATAGCAACTAGGGGGTGTCCGCCTAGTCACTCCCCATATTTATTGGTTAACAAGTATAGGTACCTGTTCTACTAATGGAGGCAATAGGAATATTCTTGCAATAAAAAAACTCTACGCTAGCAATTTGGTCAATTTAAAAATTTAAACTATGAGTGATTGGTTAACTCACAAACGCCACTAACTTGATTCAAAGCAAAGCCTCAATTTAAACCACTTTGTGCATGTACCCTTCTCTCTACTCTATGTATGTACCCCTTTCTCCCTTGTAAAAGGACATACAGGTCATTGGAAGTTGCACCATGACACTCTCTCTCTTAACCAATCTCTATTTTTGGTTGTGTATTCTATTCACGATTGTATTTTTTCCATATATATAGATAAATTGTGTTTCATTATTTACAACAATTATTCTCTTTTTTCTCTTTATTTCTCTTTTCTCTTTTTTATTTTTTATTTTTATATGAACATTATTGTTACTGTACATTATTTGTTAGTATTCTTATTAGGGAATTACTGTAACACCCCAAAATTGTTAATGGGACACCCTTGTGAGCATGAAATGTAATTTTTAATGTTGATATTTTTATTTGGATCATAAGAATTTTTTCACTTTTATTAAGGTATACTAAAAAAAAAATTGGTGGGCTTAAATTGGAAACTAAAAATATAGGACTTTTGAGTTACTTAACCCCTAAAGGACCATGGCCTTTATTTTGTCAAAAGACACTCAAAACTGCCACTTCTATGGCAAAGAGTAAAAAAGTTTGAAAATCAGGCATTTTGCATATTTGATTGTAGGATCTTGTGCTAGACTATTATAAGAATATGTCATACAAAATCCAAGAACTTTGACCGCACAGATTGGAAGATATTTGCATTTAAAAAGTAAAAAACAACTTTTTTTGCACCTTGCTTGACTAGATTATTTAACTTTGAACATTTTTAACTTAAAATATTTGCACCACAGAGTTTGGAATTCTATTTTTGCATGGTGGGAAGTTGAGTTGGGAATCTTGGGAAAAAATTTCAAAGAAGAATACTTAATTTTTATTCTTTAAAAAAACATTAGGTAGAGGAAGGGAAGAGATTGAAGAAAATCTTAAGTTGCTAATAACCCTGCAATGGAATTGAAACGCAATAATCCCAATGGTGAGATTGTTCTAGAAAGCAAACTTCACCCTCCCCAACAATATTTTTTGACAAAATGTTAAATTTGCATTCAAAAGTGAAGTTTATAAGTTATTTTTTCAAGAAGATGCTTGAGTTGCCCAAAAAACAAGATTGTCCCTAACTTTCTCATAACTAGTCCAAATGGAATAAATCAAATCTCCAGAATTAGATAAAGATATAATCTATGAGAAAAACAAACTAAATTTTTTTTTCAAGTTTTTATAAGAATTTTTTTTGCTGCCCCTAGTCCCCAAATTTGTGCTTATTTGGGCATAACTTTTGCTCCCTGGCATCAATTGGAATAAAAACTAGATTCCCCAAAAGCTAATGTGTTTTTCTATCTTCAAAAAAAGTTTCAAAAAATTAGGAAAAAAATTGAGGCCGTAGGTACCTGCCCAAAATCCCATTTGTCCTCCAAAGGGACAATGGTCCTTTAGGGGTTAACCCCTCCTTGCTGGCGGATGGCTAAATACATGAGAAACGAGGACAAAATCGTCCACTTCAGCAACAAGGGGTTAAAGCAAAAAAACATCAAAAAAATAGTATTGGTGTAATAATATTTCAACAAAAATTTGCATTTGTCATGTTTTCTTTCAAGAAGGTGGTAATGTTGTGACTAAATAAATGATGGACCACTTGAATTTAAAAAATAACAATAAATGATCAAAATTCATGCTCCCCTGTTAGCAATTTAAAGTGTTGTTGTAGTGATTCCCTAAATTTATTGGCTAAATTTTCTCTTATTTCTCTTATCTTCTCTTTTCCACTTTTATATTTATTTGTTTATATGAATATTGTTGTTACATTATTTGTTACTATTCTTCTTTTCTTTCTTTTTTTTATTCTTATTATATTTCTTATTATTATTCATTATAATTCTTCGCCAAATCTGGCCTCATTTTGACATAAAAATATAACAAAAATTGGGTGAAAAAATGAATGACATAGTCAAATGCCTCTCAAAGATACAATGCCTCTCAAAGATACATTTGGTGCGCCCAAGCCTCTTCAAATTAGGCATTTTTAGAAGTGAAGGTTTCATGGATATCCCTCAAGTTTGCAATATTTTCAGAGATATCCTTGCTTTTTCAGAAGTTTCACAAATACCTTTGGGCCCAAAAATTTAAGCGTTTATTTTATTGTGCATGTCACTTCCCTTCTTCCTTTGTATGCATATTATTTCTTTCTTTATTTCATTACATTCCCTCCTTCAACATTGGTCATGAAGAAAGTACAAACACAACAAATAAATGTCTGAAAATTTTGGTCCAAAGGTATTTATGAAATTTCTGAAAAAGCAAGGGTGTCTATGAAAATATTGCAAACTTCAAGGGTATCCATGCAATTTTCCCTTTTTAGAATAGATGTATGTCTTGTAGAATTTCATTTGAATTTTGAGCCTAATTCTAGGGGGAATATACAATTGATCAAATGAAACATTTGTTCCTACGGTCTTTTGACAATGTTGGGCGTAGTGTCTAATACGCATTTTTTGTTTTAGAATATTGATGCCTAATTCAACCAAAAGCAGACATATTAGACATTTATCTAATTTGAAAACCCGTAAGTGTGCCACAATTTGAAGGTTACCATAATTAGTTGATTGTATGGATGAATGTATCCATAAGGACAATTTTTTTTTTGTTAGTTCATTACATGCACGCATTCTAAGGTGCACGTTGTTCAATCAATGAAATGAAAAGAAAATATGAATTGAGTCTCAATTCACAAATGTGACTTTAGTTAACCCTTAAAGGACCAATTATTCCTACTTATTCCTATGGAGGACAAATGGGACTTTGGGTAGGGTCAAGCTACTACAAATTTTCACCAAATTCTATAAATTTTTCTCTAGAGGTAGAGTTTTGCAAGGGCTACGTGGGAGAACAATTTTTATTGAATTTTGATTTACGGTTTAAAAACTACAAGAGTAAACATGTGAATTTTAGTTCGAGGGGGCAGCTTGGACATGCCAAAAATCTTTGACTTTTGAGAGGGACAAGCAAAGTGAGCAACTTTACCAAGAAAAGGGGCAGGGGATTGTAAAATGGGTGTCACTAGAAGAACCATAGTTAGAAATACAAAAATAAATACAAAAAATTAAAAAATAAACAAAAAAAACAGTGCATGTGGCCTTGCAAAGCCGGCCCAAGGGCTGGCCCCACAAGGTTGGCCCGGCCCTGCAAGGCTGGTATTGGGGGGTGGCCTGCCCCAAAGGCCCCCTTTGGTTTTTTTATTTTTTATTTTTTGTTTTGATTTTTTGAATTCTTTTTACTATATTTATAATTAGTCATTAGTATTGCGTGTGGGTTTAAAAAATTTGCAAACTCTAAAATAATAAAGAGGTTTTTTTTTTTTAAAGTGAAGAGTGCGTTCTCAATTTTGGGAACATATTGGGAAGGCAATGAGGCCCTTTATTTGTGTGTGCCCAAAGCATTTGTAAATTTTATAATTTCAGTAATCTTTGATATACAATAACTATTAGAGATTTGTTTTTTTTTCAATTTTTATTTGTGTGATTATCAATGGAGGTAAACTCTTTCAATCTACCGTTTGGATTTTTCTATTTCAAAATAATCTTTTGGGAATTTGGTTTGCAAAAAGCTCCAATGTAGTATAAATTTCAAGCATATGTTTGCAATGCAAGGCCAAGAAAGGAATGTTCCATGTCCTTTTTGGTCATGAAAATTTGAGGAAATGTGCCTAACATGATTTAGAGTATGTTGGACAAAACTCTTCAGCACCCTAGTGCAAAAATTGTTCACCACATGTGGTCAAAGGCATCTGATAATTTTGAGCAAAGGTAAAAATAACTTATGTACTACCTTTAGATGAGCATATCTCTCAATCCGTATGGTCAAACTTCACAAAAATGTCAAGGTATGATCTTAAATAAGTCTTCTACAAGATCTTATGGTTGGATTTGAAATTCTTTGAAAAAGTTGTTTTTGGGATCAAAACACTAGAAATGGCAATTTTGAGTGTTTTTTGAGAAAAATTGTGCTTGGTCCTTTAGGGGTTAAAGACTCAAGATAAGAAGAAAAAAATTTACTCTTTCTTTTTCTTTGTAGTTGGTTAGTACTCCCTTTGTCCTATTATAAAGCTCCAAAAAACTTATACACAAGGGATTGACTGTATTTTTAGTCATTATGCTAGAGACAAATGCATTCTAGAATCAGTATACTACCTACCAAATGTATGTAAAATCTCAAGTTTTTATGTTGCCCTTTAGATACCCAAATTCCATGCAAAAAGTACCATATTTGTGCATAGTTTGTGAAGGTTGCCAACTCCTCATTATTTTAGTCTTTGTAATTATAACACATGCATTCTAGAATCAGTATACCATCTATCACATGTGTACAAAATCTCTAGCTTTGATGTTGCCGTTTGGGCACCCAAATTCCATGCAAAAAGTATCATATTTGTACATATTGCTAGCTCCTCATTATTGATGATTAAAAGATTAGTAGCAATAATGGTACCTCATATGAGCAAGGCCAAGCTTGTTAGGAGAAGAATGCTCTCTAATTGCTTAACTTGCCCCCATGAGATCATTGGACATGACAAACGCTTTCTTAGCAATTAAAATTAGCAAAAGAGAGCTTTTTAGTGGGACAAGAACTATGCCTAATTTGGAGCCTTATATTGGAACTGAGGGAGTAAGTTGTGTCCAGTATCATCTACTTGGAGTAATTCAGGGTCTCAAGCCCAGTTCAGACTAGCAACTTAGAGAAACACAAAAATAGGCACCATGTCATGTGTTTCATTTGTTAAGAGTACTTCCATGTCATTTACAGTCATTGGGTGTGCCTGTTCATAAGTATTCTTTTACCAAACAAGTTTAAAACCAAGTGCAAGTCCCAAAACTTCACTATCTCTGTCCACTAAACTAGTTGTTATATTGATTGGTGACATGGCAAGTTGAAGTACTGGATAAACCCTAAGTGTGAACCCTTCAATGGTCAAAAATAAGATTCCAACTAATGATGTTTGAGAAAATTTTGTCCAGTAGCTAGTTTGAACCGGGCCTAACCCCAACCATCTAGGTAGTGATTTGAAATTGGGAATTGATACATGTACCACCACTTCTTGACCATTCTACCACACCCTACTATATATGGTCAACATTTACAATATTAAAATAGGTGTGGACCACAAGAAAAACATCACTAGTTGAAAACACAACTTGACATAGAAGTGGCAATTTTAATTTTGTTTTTTAGCTTCAGATCTCACTTATAGTATCAAAAAAAAAAATCTAAATCATGTTTAGTTTGATTTATACTTTTTTTGATTGACACCATGATAGGGATTAAGAGCAAAAAAAAAACAAAATCATAAGTGCTCCTTCTATATCAAGTTGAATTTTCAAATTAGTGGTGTTTTCCCCATGGTTCACACCTATTTTAATATTAATATTGATCATATACAGTAGGGTGTGGTAGAATAGTTAAGAAGGGGTGGGACATGTAAGGTACCAGCACCCATAAGCGTTGTGTCTTCATGGGCATCACTGATAGTGGCAAGGACTAATAAATGGAAAAATAGATGGTTGTGAGCTATGGAGTGATGGTTATGGGTGATGAAGTGATGATTATGGGTAACAAAGTGGTGGTTTTGGGTGACTAAGAGCATCTTCAATGCATCACTAGGAACGAGGCAGCATCGGCATTTTTCTCAAACTTTGACACTAAAATAACTGGACCCCACCGAGAGAAACGCCTGTGCCACCCTGTTCCCAGTGATGCATTGAAGATGCTCTAACATGATAATTTTGAGTGTCCCATCTTAGTATTTAAGAACCAATAACTATTGTTTTTAGCATCCCTTACACACAGCTTTACAATTTTATTGATTTTGGACTTTGAAAAACCTTTGCGAACAAATGCGTGCAATTTGAAATTTGAAATTGATGTCAATATTTTTGGTTTCCTCTTCCTAACTTGACAATATTATTTTCAAAATTCATTGATTGATTTTCTTACCCAAAAACCCTTAGATTCAAGCTTATGGGTGCTCCTACCTTATCAATTCCGTTTGAAATCCATGTCACCGCATTGTGTTATGCAGGCGGTAGAAAATTCCAGGCTTTTAACTAAATCAACGATCTTCATTGCGATAGCAACACCCATAACCATCATTGTACCCATAACCATCACTTCTAAAATCTTGAAAAAATATGTGAAAATAAAAAAAATTAATTACAAGGATGTACAATGTGTGAACATGAAACCTTAATATTGTTGTTAGGTGCAATTGCAGTTATCTTCTTAAAAACTCACAACTTATACTCGCAATATCCAAACAATACATTCGAAAATGCAAACTCATCCGTTTTTTCTTTCTAATTTGAGGATTATGGGTGCTGCTACCTTATTTGGTGGAGTGATTTGAAATCCATATCACCACGTTGTGTTATGTCGACTGTAGAAAATTCCAGGCTTTTGACTAATCAATCACTGATCTTCATTACTGCTAATAGAAATCCTATACTGATCGGTGTGCCAGAGCAGGCTTTGTATATGTATCTCAAATCCGACCAGTGATACCATCCGGGCGGGATAGCGATCGCCTGTAACTCGAGCGAGGGGAGGGAGATGTGGAAGTGGTATGCCAGGGGCGTGGCCTGTCAAAGGCATGTCGAGGGCGAATCCGCTTCAAGCAACGGAGAGAGGCAGAGGCCCTCTGCCGCCAGAGAGCGAGGTTGGAGCGGGATGTAGAGAAGAGTATCGCGAGAGAAGGCGGGGGCCGACCAGCGCCGTCACTTGCCGCTCTGGGTAGGGAGGGACTGCGTGCCTGAGTGTTGTCCGCAGTTCATTGCCTCTGGCACTCCCACTCACCATCTCCCCTTTTGCTTTCTGTGCGAATGAACTCGTTTAGGTTTTTTTGTGAACTTTGTTTTAGGTCTTTTGTGAACTTGTTTAGGTCTTTTGTGAACTTGTTTAGGTTTTTTTGTGAACTTGTTTAGGTGTTTTGTGAATTTGTTTAGGTATTTTGTAAAGCAATCTACGAGTGGCACTTTTGTATAAGGCAATGCATGCCTCAGGAGGAGGGGATTGTAGGAAAAATATGGTCAGTGAGGAGGTTGGAGCTTGATGAGGAGGCCTTTTTTTTCCCGCAATCCTCAATGGTTGCGACATTACCCATCATAAACGATTGTTAGATATTTGAATGAATCTATGAATTTGTGGATGATGAATTTGTGGATGATGAATTTGTGGATGATGAATATGTGGATGATGAATTTGTGGATGATGAATTTGTGGATGATGAATTTGTGGATGATGAATTTGTGGATGATGAATTTGTGGATGATGAATATGTAATCTTTGGTTATGTGGGTTTTCCTAGATGAAGAATCCGCAATCCTTGGTTATGTTGTTTATTTTGCATTATAATCCGCCCACAGGATACAAACGACAAATACAATTTGTTTGAGGTGATGGCGTACAATGTTGGTGACTTTGCAAGAGCCAGTTCAGGCTATGAAGTGGACAAAATTCAGGAACGTCTCACTCAACTTTTGGAGAGAAGTGGCTATTAGTCTCACTCAACTAGTGGATGGAAAACCAGCGGTTAGTGCATTGGCAACTGGTTGAAACTTGAAACTATTGGATGGAAAACCAACCATTGTTTTCCAAAAATCCTAATTATAGTCTATTGCACTAGAAATATAGGAATTTTACATGATATAATTGGTGCATGCAAGTGAACTTTTGGTTGAAATTGGGAAATGTTGGATTTTAGCTGGTGAAGATAATATTTCTCCCCAAACACTTGTCTCATTGATTGGTGACAAAATTACTAGGAGGGTTTTATCCAATAGAGTTTTTAGAGTTTTTAGAGTGAAGTGGATGACCAATAGGTGTTAATATCATGTCATCACCCACTCTTGTCAAAATTTGAAAAGGAGCACACTTATAGTGAACAAGATTTGGGGTTACCTAAAGGTGACCTCAATTCTTGTCAGGCGGACAAAACACTCCCTCTCTTGCTATTTTGATCTTTTTTTCTCCTTACTTTCACCAAATGTATGGTTCCTAGCTAGTTTGAAACCTTCCAATAGATGAACAAAATTAACAATGATAAGATAATTTCCCACCAAATGAAGATGGAAAAAAAAACGTACAAAGAGTTTCCTACACTAGAGCATCCACTTTAGGTCTGAACCAGCCCTCAGCATCCAAATGTGAATTCAAAATTTCCTAAATTGTGACAATTTTAAAGGCAAAGCATAAACTCCTACATCAACATTTGAAGAAACTTGTGTTTTAGGTGATAAACCCATGTTTTTTGGAATGGATTTTAGGTAAAATTTATGTTGACATTTAGTTCATTTTATGTCAACAATACCGTTCAATGTAACGTCTTGAAAACATAAAAAATAGCTGGATGTTAACACACATGTCACTTAAAATTTGTTCCAATAAGTATAGGCTTATTGCCTAAAACAAGCCTAAACACAAGTTTCTGTTGGTGTAAGAAATAGAAGTTGTGCAAATATTATAGTAGGACCATGGCTAGGTTTAGTATACCAAAACACACCAGTGTGTGAACCGAGTGGAATCTATTTACAAACAAGAAAAAATGCAAGATAACCACCACTACTAGATTCATCGCCTATCAAAGTGATAGGTATTTAGGATAGCGTTTGAGGAGATTTTTGAGCTCTTAACCCCTAAAGGCCCATTGTCCCCTCGAGGGACAAATAGGATTTTGGGCAGGTATCTATGGTTAAACTACTTTTTGTGATTTTTTGAAACTTTTATTGAAGGTGTGCAATTCATAGATTTATGTGGGCATTTAATTTTTTCTTCATTCCGAGATTTATTGAAGAAGTTATGCATGAATTTTTGAAAAAGGGCGAGGTCGGGCAGCCCAAAAAAAAATTCAAAATTGTATTTTTTTAAATAAAAATCTGAAATTGGTTTTTCATATTTTTATATACGTGGACATCTTTGAATCATTCAATTATGATAAATGAGATGAAAGTTATGAGAAGTTTTAGTTTGCAGGTAGGTATGGGACTCCCAAACCTCCATTCCTTTTCCCCCTTGTAAAACTTGTTGCTTTACTTTTTTGAGCTCTTTGTATATTTGTTTTTTCGATTTCTTTTGCAAGTTGTATTAGACTAAGATACCTTGGTTTTCACCATTTGGATCAAAGTAATTTGGGTTTTTGAAATTTACATAAATCCTCCAATTTTGCTTAGTGTATATGCAAATTTCATGACCGTACGGCATTGCAGGATTTTACAAAGTATGATCCACACCTCCGTTTCATTTGAAAATTCTCCCGTATTTACCTAACTTGGTCTTCTACATGGGAAAAATAAACCTCAACTTTGTGTAGAACAATTTTTTTGATATAGGAGCCGTCAAAGGCTTTTGAAATTTTTGGGCAACAGTGAAAAACTTTTTTTTTCACTTCTTATGTGAATATCTCACTCCTCACCATCTAGAATGAGCTTTTTTTTTCCATAAGTACCTCCCGTTGTCTAGGGTAAGATCTTATAGTTGAATTTCAAATATATATATATATATATATATATATATATATATATATATAAAATTTCTCCTCACTCCCCCAAAAGTGGCAGTTTTGAGTGTTTTTCACAAAAAAAATGGCTTGGGCCTTTAGGGGTTAAGGTTAAAGGATGTTGATGTATTGTATATGCTCTCTTGTGTTGTATATGGGTGAGGCATTTGGATAGCACATGAATCTCACTGGAGTTGTAAATTTTAAGCCAAGTCACAAACATACTACTTGTCAACTAGGATTTTTGTGGGAATTATTGACATTTGTCATTAAGCCATTTCTTCAAGTGCTAGATGGTCCTTGTACAAATACAACCAACACTTTTGGTAGGCAATAGCTTCAGGGGTTAACGATTCTCAACCATGTATTGGATACTTCCTATACTTGTCCTGTGACATATTACCGTTAGACATTTTAGAAAAGTTCTGACAAGGTATCCAGTAATTTCAAATTTCAAATTTTTTTTTTTTTTTTTCATATTGATAGCGCTAACTTTGTCTTGATAGCACTGACTTTGTATTGATAGCACCGACTTTGTGTCGATTTTTGAGTTGATAGCACTTGCTTTGTATCGATAGAGATGGCTGATTCTCCCCGATCATGTCTGATTCCAAATACGAGATTAGACTTCCCAAATCCTCAACTCTTATGCTCCTCTGTTTTCCTCCAGGTGAAAAATCTGAGCATTTCCGCCCTGGGTCCACAACAAACTAGTATGTTCACTATACATAGCCTTAACCTCCCTATACCGCCTTTGTACGAATTCATGAACTAAAGGTAGAGCAAGGTACTGTATTCAACAAAATTACTGAGTACCTATGAGTAAATGCCTGCACCAGACTGCTACACATGAAGACTCTTGCACCCCACGTGCACTTATTCCCCTTGACATCTGCTGCTTCCAGCACGCAATCGTCAGCAAAATTCCTCATGAGTTCATCTGCAACACCTTTCCACGTCACGATCAACGTCATATCCAATTCTCGATGCACAACACCAGATACTCGCTGTCTCCAATCCTGACCTCGTAGCTACTCATAACTTACACACAGTGGTAAATTCCAGTTGCAATTACAATGTGCACTGCACCTGGTGTAACTTACTGAGACCAGGAACAATGCAAAAAAAATCTAGCTCTGAGAAATCACTCGAAAGCTTTTAAAGCCGGTTGTCGTACAAACTTGCAAGCTCACTCATACCAAGTTGCCAGTTGGAAGGAGTGTCTCATTTTGCAAGGTAGTCTGGGTAGCAATAACAAGACCGTCTCCCACCTTCGTCATGGAGTGATAATTTTTCAAGGAGAAACACTAGAATAGAGGATTGGAAGGTACTCTTCAAGATGAGGTTGGAGGGATTCAAGGTAGTGTGGGTTCTCACCACAAGTGCAGCTTTTTTCTACACAGAATGTGTTCAGGGAGGAGGTGACAGCGAAGCATACACACACAAAAACTTCGGAACGACGCTGTACTCCAGTTACAACTTTCTCAAGTGCACGTCGGATGTACACGTGACCCCGACCAGCTCGGAGGAAGTGAGCGACCTCGTGAAGCTCTTCACGTCCAAGGAGAAGCCGGTCAAAATCCGTGCAACACGTGCAGGATTCCACAGCGGAGCGGGGTTCGTCTGTGCAGGCAAGAGGGACAACACCAAGCAGGAGTTCAAGGAGCCTCTTACCAATGGAAACGCCGACCAAGAGTCGGTGACCAAAGGCCACGTAGGCACGGAGTCGGTGAGTATGCTTCTCCACCGACTGAACCGTGTGGTGTCGGTGGACGCGGAGCATCACCAGCTGACAATCGAGGCAGGGATGACGGTGCTCGACCTCGCCAATGCTGCTGAATCCAACAACATGTCCGTTCGAGCGGGTGCTCTTACGGTGTATGCAAACCTCACACTAGGCGGGATGGTATCCGCGTCAGCACATGGGTCTGGACTAGGAACTATCAGCAGTTTAGGAATGCTAGTGAGGAAGATGAAGTGGGTGAACGCCAAGGGGGAGATCATTACTAGTCACTCCACCGATCCAGAGTTTGCTGCCTTGATAGGAGGGCTTGGTTTGTTAGGAATCATCACCGAACTCACGTTGCAGCTGGAAGCGAACTCGAGGACGATCATAGAAATGCGAGAGAATCTAAACGATGCAAACATAGTTGTTGATTTGAAACGTATGTTGAAGCATGAGACTCCGCATGTTATTACGTACTGGAGACCGGATATGGAGACTTACAGAGTGCAGATGTTCACGCACATTAAGGCTGATGAGGTCCTCCCCACCGATGCGCCAGCGTTCCAGGGAAGCGGTCGAAATTCGTACCTGCAGGTGGTTGATGATGGAACTGCCTTGATGCTCGGTGGATTGTTAAATGCTTGGGAAGAGGATGCGGATGATGAGTCCGCCGCTGCAGATATCCTGAATGAAGGTCAGCCAAAGATCATTCACTCCGGAAATATGTTCCAAACCCTAAATTCTAACCCTAAGGATTTACTGTATGTTCGCTCCTAGTTTCGGTTTGTTTGTTGTAGGTGTTGCAACCCTAAATTCTAACCCTAAGGGTATGTTCATACTTGGTGTTATTAGCAACATGAATGCAATCTGAAAGTGTGTCCAAATGCATCTGATTTACCTTTGCTACTACCCCTCTTAAGACCAAGTGTGAACATACCCAAAGGCTCCACTGTATGTTCGCTCATCGTGTTTTGCAGGTATTTCAAACCCTAAATTCTAACTCTAAGGCTCCACCTAAAACCGCTCATCGTTTCGGATTTTTGCCGTTTCGGTTTTTTTGCAGGTGTTCAAACCTAAATTCTAACCCTATGGATCTTCCACTGTATGTTCGCTCATCGTTTCGGTTTGATGCAAGCATTGCAAACCCTAAACCCTAATTCTAAGGCTCTTCTACTGCATGTTCGCTCATCATGTCGGTTTTTTGCCATTTGGGTTTTTGTTGCAGGTGTATGCAGCATTGAAAAAACCGAGAATCGGAATCCACTATTCAGCGATGAAAACGGTTTACCAATTCACCACGCCACAGTCCCCACGAACTACGCAATGCTGGGACCTGAGTGCATTCCCAAGTGCCTGTTCGACGTTCAACACACGAAAATCGTAGCAGAAGACATGGAGTTCACAATCAAAGTGTCACAACTAGAGTCCTGGGTGGACGATGTGAAATCCGTGATTAAAACCGAGCTGCAAGCGATACAAGACCGACTGGACAAACGGTACGGCAAAGGCAAGGTCAAGAGATGCTTGCCTCCTGGCAGCTTTTGGATTCGGTTCGGAAAGGGATCCACGGGGTTGCTGTCTACCAGTGCGGGTACAGAAGATGTGGCATTCGTGCAATGGGTGTCACTCCTCTCAGCCAGTGCAAGCAAACCTGGCAAGCAATCATCTATGGTGCAAGCCATTGAGCAGATTAGTTTGTGTAAGTACAAGGCTCGCCCTCATTGGGGGAAGAATCACGAGCGTGTCTTTCGGCATCCCGAGTGCCACGTGCGAGATAATTTTCCGAGGGAGAATTTTGAGCAGATTCTGGAGTTGCAGCAACGTCATGACCCTCGGAAAGTTTTCCAACCGGAGCTTTTTGGTCATGTCCTTCAGAAGCATGGCCCTGAGTACTCTCCGCTCTGTACTCTGCACTATTGGTGTTACTGTCAAGAGGACTCTCATTGCCCTGATGCACACGCTTGTCAACCCTCGCCGGCTTTTCCTGAGCACAAGGTGTGCAGACTTGTCACTGGTAACAACGAACATGACGAGCTCTAAAACATCCACAGAAGGGACTTTTGAGGTTTAGAGTTTAGGGTTACAAGGTGTGCAGACTGGTCATTGCTAACAACAAACATGACGAGCTCTAAAACGTCCACACAAGGGATTTCTCGAGTTTTAGGGTTTAGGGTTTAGGGTTACAAGGTGGGCAGATTGGTCACCAGCAACAAACATGACAAGCTCTAGACATCCACTGAAGAGAATTTCAAGTTTTAGGATTTAGGGTTTAGGGCTTAGGGTTGAAGGCATTGCATCACAGTGCTCTTACATTATGTAGTGTCATCAAGCTTTGTGCTGGAAGAACGGAGGCAATTATGGAAACGCGATTTGGCTGAAATTGCAAACACCGATTTGACAATCGGCTAGGGTTTCTTAAGAAATTTTCGAAATGTGACACCTCGATAGACCTCAATGGAGCCCGTCTGCTGGCAATTGGGCACAGTATATAGAAATCATGGCTGTATGTATTAAATCCTGCTCTTCGTTGATGTTATGAACTACTTTGTGGTCGCGGCGCGCTGCAGTTTGTGGAGCGTTGAGACGAACCGCGATGTAAAGCAGATGACCTCTAGCTACGTCGGAGTGGTTACAGGGGCTTTTACAGGGAACCACTGCTGCAGCTTTTATTCTAACCCGGAAACTCTAAAGGCCTCGACATGGTACAGTGGTGCTTCGTTAGCGTCAACCTTTGTAAGATGGATAAAATCACAGTCTCACTTCCCTTTTGCTCAAAAGCATGTAGAGTAGAACTCTTCTAAATTGATACGGTTAGGATCTCAAGAACTAAATTAGTTTAAGTAAGCTATTAGTTAACTACCTTGAGGTTAGTGCCGGGATACTGCCAAGGAGTATTATCACTATTGAATTAATTGTTTTGGTTTATGACTGACATATGGTTTGACATTGAGATTTGTGTTATACATTAGTTTACAAAGCATATTAGCTTATAAGATATTAGCTTACAGGAGTTCTACTGTATTATGAGATTGGTTAAGGTCAAGTGCTTGCATATGGTCAACATTTTCTTTTCATCAATTCCCATTTTGACTTTTTAATTAAGAAGGCATTTGGTTAGTGTCCCAAAAACATGGGTGAGAAAGCACCTCCGAAGTTGCAACCCTTAGAATTAGGAAAAGTAACACAAATGACGGGTTTATTTATGATCAATGCTTGGATAAGGTCAACACTTTCTACAAGCCCAAAGTGTTAATGCTAACCAAGCACCACTGTACAAGGTCTCTTTGTTTTGAAGAGTTGTAAAGATCCAATATATAAATGTAACGTAGAGGAATAGATTGGAGTTGATGTGTTAGTAAGGTTTTTAGATTTTGAAGTTTAGTTTGTATTTGTATTATTGAATCTATCAACATTAATGTGGAGATATTGAAATAGAGATTGAAAAGAAAAATCATATTTCTTTCTATATATGTTTGATTACCATTACATACAAAGAGTACAGTAGATGGTTTTGGAGTGGAATTTGTGGAAACGAGCTTGAAATGTGATGGTCTCAATGTAATAATTTTTTGAGATTCATTTTGTTAGCTCAAATTTTCAAGGACATTTTTGAATTGGAATTTAATACATTGTTTTCTTCACATATTTTGGTTACCTAAATTTTACTAAAGTGCATATTGTAGCAATAAGATTGAGTTGTTTTATAATGAAAGTTCTTAATCAAGGTACTTCCAATATGAACAATCATATAGAAAACCACCTTCAATTGTGAGTAATGCACTAGAAGAAAAACAAGGATAAACGACTAGGGCACTAGATCTGCCTTGCAATTGCATAACAACTCCACAAAATTTGCACAATTACAATTTAGTCATGCAGTTGTTGTGCAGTTGTTTGTGCAATTGCAAGGCAGTTCTGGTGGCCTAGTCATTGTGATTTGTGGAGTTGTTTATCCTTAATTTTCTTCTAGTGATAGAAGTCTAATATCATCCATTGACATAGGACATGTCCCTAGTGCTCTTAGGGCCATAGCTAGAAACCTTGTTTGACTGAACATTGTTGTACAAGATTCCAAACATTGAGGTTCTCTTCACCAACACAAACATAGAGTCTTGTTATGAAATCAGCTTTTCTTTTGCTATTCTCAAAACGTATCAGCATGTTGTAGGCTTAAAACATGGCTTTATTTCTATGTTACAAGGTTTTTTTATGTTACAAAATCTAAGCTGCTATGGCTATTATTGCTTATTAAATGGGCAACTTGCACAATAGAAAAGAAATGATTTTTTTTTTCAATTTTGTTGTAAACTCCTCTTTGTTTGTTAACCTTGAATGTTTTTTATTTGATTCATTTGGGTCAAATCCCTTCAAATGTTTGCAAATAGATTATGTTGCAAGAATGATCGTCTCAAAAGATAAAAAGTAAAACAAAAGCTACACAGAAGTATTGAAGAGTGAACACCAACTTGAGGCAAATAACTCATACTTCAAAACATTAAATTCACTACTTTGAATTTTCTTTTAAAATTCTATATTTTCCCTAGTAAGATAATATGATTTAAAATAGGGAAAATTTCATGGATACCCCTGAAGTTTGCCATATTTTCATAGATACCCTTGCTTTTTCAGAAATGTCAAAAATACCCTCGGAAAATTAGATGTTTATTTTGATGTGCATGCCAATTCCCTTCTTCATTTGTGCGCTGCTCACGCATAACAAGAAATAAGTAGTGTGTACACAAAGGGAGAAAGAAGTGACATGTATAACAAAACAAGCGCCCAAATATTTTGGTCCAAGGGTATCTGTGATATTTCTGAAAAAGCAAGTGTATCTATGAAAATATGGCAAACTTCAGGGGTACTCATGAAATTTTCCCTTTAAAATGAATAAATTTCCAATAATATCAACATCTGTTCTTTTACTGTTTTTTTCTACAAACCTGATGATTATTGACATACACGAATACCATCAAAACCCGAAAGGATTCTGTTCAGAATCAGCTGTGCAATTTACCACATACCTTCAGAAGGGATGTCCACCTGTCAAACGTAGTTGAACTAAGACCTCTGTGGTTGAAAGGGAGAGGATTACAACTCACAACACTTGGAAAGTAGGAAACCTTGGAAAAAAGAACAAGCGTGTACCCAAAAGCACGTCATGGTAATTAAATATCCAGGGTGCAAAATGTTCAAACTTGAAATCAAGACAGGAAGAATGAAATTCCATTAAATGAAATTTGAATTCTAATGGTTTTTGTATACAATATCTAAATGTCATCTTTGGATATTAATTAAGCTGAGGAAAAATTTAACTACAAGAGACTTTAATTAGACATCACCCAAAAATCAAAGAAATTTGCTTGGTGATGGATCATCCTACAATGAGACCAAGGATAGACAGACAACAATCCAAAATATTGAATTCCATCAGAGCAAGGACAACAATTTGTTCGTGCAAATAGATTTCACAACATCAATTTGTCCCATGCTTAGCAACTAAACTGACCCATCTACTTTCAATTCCAAAGCAATTCACACTATTACATTTATCATAATACATTTTGGAAAGTACTCATAAAAAAGTTCATCTCCATATGAGCCTTTCAGAAGGCACTATATACACTTGATCAAATCAAACGATAAAACTTAAGCATTACATCCTATAATTACATCCTACAATGTGCTTGAGCCAGACATCAAAATATCACCCTATAAGGAATTCGATTAGACAGTTGTGCACAAGTGGCAAACTTTAAGCAAAGTAGTTCAAATGAGCTAGGATTGTATCAAGAATCAATCCACCTTTATCTTGTCACGCTTACTTTCTATCTTTGTCAAGTAGGTAACATGAAAGGTAGAGCTTTGTCACGGAAATAGCATCCCTTGTTACTCCAGTGGGAGTGGTAAGGGATGTTATTTCCTTGACAAAGCTCTACCTTTCATGTTACCTAGTTGACAAAGATAGAAAGTAAGCATGACAACTACCCTTTATAACTTGTCCAATAAGACTAAATTATCGGTTGCACACTCGTCGAGCAGCAAACGATTATTTAGATCGTACCAAACAAGTTATAAAGGGCAGGTACTTCTACTAACTGTTCCATCGGGCGAACAATGCAGCTCCCTTCTCAATCGCATGAGCCCAATACCAGTGAAACCCACGAATGACTGGGTCAAGGACTTTAGTCATACCGCTAGCTTGTACATCAGTCGAGACGATGAGCGTATCCTGGACAGCTGTCGAATGGTGAGCAATGCTGAGCGTTTCCGGACATGTCTCTAACGTCTCATTCTGGATGGTCAATATTCTGATGGCATCGGAGACGCACTCTAACTCCACCGGCTTGGAATCAGTTGATAGCTGTAGTTGAAATATAGCAATTGAGTTACACATGCATATTGGCAATCAGATTGAGTAACCGAAAGCGGCACAAGATGCTTACAACCAAAACTATTTATTTTCCGGAATTTTAAGTGGAATCGGTGAATTAGGAAACAAATCCACAACAGAAACGCCACAAAACACACCGAACAGTACACCGGTGCAAATAGCGCGACATCCTTAGACAATGGCAGTATGTGGAGGGATATGAAGGACTTACAGTATTCTCGATAAGAGGAGAACTTTTAGCTCGGGCTCTACGCCTACGTGACTTCCGTTTCCAACTCATAGGATGCACTCCCTCAGGATCAGGACTATTCAGCAAACACCTCTTGATCATTGTGAGCTCTTCACTGATTTCGGTGAAAGAGGGACGGCGTCGCGGACTTGTGTTCCAAGCCGCTTGCAAAAGACTTGCTAAAGCCACAGGGCATGTTGACGGCAAATCTGGCCTTTCCCCAGATATGATTCGTGCATACAATTTAGTCAGTGGTCCAGAATTGAATGGTTGTTGACCAGTTAACAGTTCCGAACAGGTCATTGCAAAACTATAGACGTCAGCCTTTTTCCAATCGATATTTTGAGGGGTAAAAGCTTCAGGTGCTCGCCATTTGGTTGTCCCGATATTCTCTCGAGTGGGCCACATAGAATCTCGAACTTTCATCTTGGCCAACCCAAAGTCCGCCACTTTCACATCCGCGTAGCCCTCACCCAATAGTTTTCCATCAGCTGACGGAGCAACAAGTAGGTTTGAACTTTTCAAGTCCCTGTGAACAATATTATGTCGGTGAAGATACTCCATTCCTCGCGCAATCTGCTGCATGAGGTCGATAGCTGCAAGAATTGTGAATGGCTCAGTGCCTTCAGGATTCTTCCATCGTTTCATGATGTAATGGTAAAGACTCATCGGCATGTATTCCATCAAGAAAGAAATCTCGGACTTCCGATCGCTTGTGCAGAGCAGCTTCACAATATTCGGATGGTTTAACGGCGCCAACGCGTTCACCTCTTTCATAAATTCCTTCATGAATTCCTTCCTCAAATCCTCATCCTGTACAATGTTGAAGTGTTTCTTTGCACAGGTCATGCCCAACCAATTCACCTTGTACACTGATCCGGATGCACCACATGCAATATGTTCTCCGACAGTAGGATAATCAGATGTTGCTGTATAAAATTGCGGAACACTTCCCTCTTGATCACAGTCCATGCTTGTTGCATCTTTTTCTCGCTCAACGATATACTCAACTAGTTGTCTCTCATCCTCATTGCCAGAAAAGGGTCGTGAAAGAAATGTCTGGAGTCCCGTTCTCAAGTTTGTCAGATCCGTTACATAATCACCATCCATATCCACATTCAGCCGCGAGAAGTTATGAAAATTGAAAATGAGCATTGCGCATAAGGACTTAATGGTTTCTTGAAACAACTGTACACAATCTTGGAGATCCAGCGTGAGTAGCTTGAATGCTTGTCGATGGTCGCCTTGGAAAACCGCAGCTTGCAACCAGGAACAAGGAGAGCTAAAATGCTGTGGAATAGCATCCGCCCGTGTCACTATGCGGTAAAACTCTTTGAAGATTCGGTGAAATCCTGGCCATGTCGGCTGGATGTAAGAGAGAGTCCCAGAAATACAATCGTAGATTACTCTGAGATTGCGCCAGAGATGGGTGCACTGCTGCTCATTCAGATGAAAGCTTGCAGTATCCGCAGATAAAGCATTCTCTCTCTTCTTTATAACCGCTCGAGCAAGCTCCAAGTACTCTGCCATCTTTCGACCTCACGCAGTATCGCGCCTAGGATATCTGAATGGACACTGGTACATAAACAAAGATGTAATGTCAAAAGGACGAGATCAGAAACAGAGACTTGCAAACTTGTATGGCAGCTGTACGAACTAGGCGACAATATCTAAACAATTGACGCCGCATATACCTTACTCACAAGAAAGAAATCCATTTGCAACCGGCGTGTGTAACAGGAGAAGAAGGTGGTCGTCATTGCATCGAGTTCTCCTCTTTTCGTGAATCAGTTCGGTTAAGTTTTCGAACGACCGCAGAAAGAACTGATGTTCGTCGTCCTCGCGAAGAAGTTTTCAAAATTAAACTACAGAGAATCAATCGAGGGACAGCATTTATAAAGAAATTTAGAACTAGAATTGGTGCTTGTAATCGTGCATGACGCTCAGCACCAATTTAAGCACTCCGTAGTCATGATTCTGGAAAGTAAGACTTACCTAGAAATGAACTGGTAAAGAGAATCGTTGAAATCTCCACTTAGTTGCTGGATTCTCTTAAAGCGCAGGCAAGTCACCGTTTAGCGTAAGCGAAATTTTCTGTCCGGAGTAACAAAATATTGTTTCTAAAGCTCATTCTGTTCCAAACACAACGAAAACACAAAATGTCAAGGTCAGCAACCAGCCCCGCGAAAATTTGCCATACCGACACAAACGACCGACAGCTTACACGAAATATCCATCATTTGCAATCTCGAAAGGTAAGGCCACTCACTGGTCAGCGCCGGCCGATCACTGATACTCGCTTGCTCTGTTCCGCCGATCAACAATCACTCTCAAAGGCAGATTAAGACAGATTAGTACGCAGATGCTTGCGCCATAGCCAGAGAAAGATGAAAACCAAAGTGATGACCTACTGCTTAATCTCAACGGGCAAAGAGCTCTCGTAACCTTGACGATGTAACAAAAGGATTCATGCAGCAGGTACTGGTCAGCGCCGATCACTGATACTCGCTCTGTTCCGCCGATCAATAATCACTCTCAAAGTCAGATTAAGACACAGTAGTACACAGATGCTTGCGCCATAGCCAGAGAAAGATGAAAACCGTCGTGATGATCTACTGCTTAATCTCAACCAGCTATGCTCCCTCGTAATCTTTAAGATGTCACAACCGAATTCATGCAACAGGTACTGGTCAGCGCCGATCACTGATACTCGCTTGCTCTGTTCCGCCGATCAACAATCACTCTCCAAGTCAGATTAAGACAGATTAGTACGCAGATGCTTGCGCCATAGCCAGAGAAAGATGAAAACCGACGTGATGATCTACTATTTAATCTCAACCAGCTAAGCACCCTCGTAACCTTGACGATGTGACAATAGGATTCATGCAACAGGTCACTGTCGGCTAATCAAGTATGCTCAGCAAATGGTAGCATTCCGAAAGGACTGAAAGCTAAAACCAAGAAACAGAAGAATGAGGTTTCACTACCGCTCGTTTGTCTAAACAACTGGACGACGGAGTCAAGACCAGTCAGAGAGCTACTCCGGCTACATGACTAGTTTAAGCTATGACCCGAATACAGACAACATGCCCGTCCCCGACCTTGAGAGTTACTGCGAAAAGATGGACACGATGCTCGGTCTTCACAGAGCCTACTGTTGCTAATGAAAAGATGCGAGACAGAATTGAGATGAGATACACTACTGTATCTTAGTACTCGTGCCTGCCGTAGATTTGCTTTTAGAAACATTTTCTGTAACCGGAACTGGTAGAAACGGTGGCCAATTTTCTTTCACGCTTGTTCGTCGCAATAAACTATAACTTCTTCGAACAAGGAGACACCGGAGTAGAATTGAAACATTCTGCGACATATAGTACGGTGCTTGATGTTGCGGCAATGAAGAGAAGCGGTACGTGACTTTGGACAGCATCGTGATTTAGTACTCCACTATTTAGGAGATCCAAGAGAATTCCTCTGTAGAGGAGATCAAAATGTTTCGTATGAACGAGCTAGATTCTGTAAGAAGTGTACTCTTGATGACTACTCAATACTACGAAAAGAAAGTATCCACAGGAACAGCTCACATTGTGCTGAGCTTATAGTAAAGAAGTGCTTCCAGCAACAGCACCCTTTTCAAAATTCTCGATCAAAGATGCTAACGGCAATGATCACTAGTAAGGTGTAAAGCAGCCAACTGATTCTCTCAAACAGCCGAGCGGTCGGCTGATAATGCCGCTACGACAGAGTTTGGTCACGGTACATGGTTGCATTGACAGTGCATCTGGTGGATAATCTTATAAGAAATGGATTGTAACAAATGGCTTGAGTAGTAACACTACGGAATCAGGTGACACTCGCAATAGCCGTGTAGGATGGAAGGTCCTCAACGCGATCGACGTCTTCCAACGCCAATTCTCTCTCAAGTTGAGCGCGAGTAGCTTGCAGAACAACATTGAACTCCATGTAAGACGCCTTCCGTGCTAACCATTGCGCATCCAGCATCTGGAATGCAACACAATAGAGCATGTCGAAGGCATTTTCATCGGTAGCCAGGATGTTGAAAAACGATGCCACGGAAGGCGAGCGAGGCTTCGCGGCACGTAGATCGAGCAGCTGTATGAGCATGAAGGTGATATTGAGTCCTCCAACAGCAAACGGATACTCCCACGCAGCTCTCTTTCCTTCTTCTTTATGCAAAAGTCTCTGAAACAGCACTGGAAATCTACGTGCGAAGAAGATGAGATTCTCAAGCGAGATGAATCCTCCTCCTCGAAAGTCAGTGGAAGGATCGTTCCCTTGCCATCCCATGCTCTTCCACCGTGGTGACACAAGTCCCGGCAGATCTTTCTCCGGGAACGACGCCTGCCAAAGAGCTTTCAAAGCCTCTTGATGCTGCGGCAACGATCCGTCAAAAGGAATGGCCAACCGTTGCTGCAGCTCCTGTAACCGTCCTAATTGAACACCGGAGAGATTGTACTGTTCGGGCTTCAAATTGCGACGACCGAGTACTGCAGCTCGAAAAGCACCTGCAATGACAAGTACCGTGGAGAACCATTGCGTCCACTGCGACAGCAGCTTCGACACATTCTGTGTCCACGCTTGCTCTTCTCTCCTCTTCGTCTCAAGATCGTCCTCCTCATCACTGCTGCGGTTCCCTAGGAGAGGCTCGTTCGATCCCTCGACTGCAATCAACTGCTCCTTCTTTCGACCTCCAACATCGTGGTGGTGTACTCGTCTCCGAAAAGCTCCTGCTGAAATCATCGACGTCCTTGCTTGTTTGACACACTGCCTTCACCTTCACTCTCTCACAAAATGCATCCACTCTTTCTCACGCAATACATTTCCAAGATTTAGTAGCAACAAGCCATCCGGCCTTCACAGATCGGCTTGCGCTACAACGACTGTACTATACAGTAACTCTAACGACTTGATCCCGAAAGCCGGGACTAGAAAAAGCAAGCAATCTCTCCTAAACTGAGGTCAAGATAGATCGTAACATAAATCTGATCGAACGATTCGGCGTTCAGAGAGCAAAACAAGCACGAATCAAGAACCGGCCACACCATCATCAGCTCAGCTCTGCAGCAATCTTAGTAACTTCTCACAACTTGTCATCCCCGGCTCGACTTGCCTGCATTAAGTTATGAGGCAAGAAGAGAACGAGGCTGCATTGCCATCAACCACGACAATCGCGTCCTCCCGAGGCTCCGTGGCCAGAATCGAAACCCTAATGAATGAGATTGCATACAATCTCTCTGTCGTACTTAAGAGCTTCGAACCCTAATAGTTAGTAGATCTGGGATCAAGCATAATCGTGCCAGTAATTAATTAAGGCAGTTGCTGAAATCCTGTACTATGTCCGCCCAACTTGCCTACAGTAGGCTATAGGCCCTCTATAAATGTTATGCCTTGGGATTCCCAACGTTTTCTTTTTGGGTTTTGGACCGGCAGCTTCTCAAGCCGTACGGTAATTTTTAGGGAAAATTTCATGGATGCCCTTGGAGTTTGCAATATTTGCATAGATAGTCCTGCTTTTTTTTAATTACACTAATATTCTTGGATCACAATTTTCAGGCATTTATTTGTTGTGCTCATACTTTCTTCATGACCCAATGTTGAGGAAGGGAATGTAATGAAACAAAAAAGAAACAACAAGTGTACAAAGGAAGAAGGGAATTGGCATGTACAACAAACAAACGCTTGAACTTTTTTGGTCCAAAGGTGTTTGTGAAATTTCTGAAAAAGCATGGGTATCTATAAAAATATTGCAAACTTCAAGGGTATTCATGAAATTTTCCCTCATTTTTAATGGTGCAAATATGGCCACACAAGATTTTTTTAAGTGCAAAGATGCAAGATTTGGCTGTAAATATTTAAACTTTTAGCTTGGTGACTGTGACCAAATTTCTCTGAAAACAAGAAAACAAAAACTAGTATTGCAAGAATGAATTTTATGAAAACATGGGTTACATAAACTAAAAAATTACAACAAAATAAGTATTTATCTCAAAGAAACTAGTGGGTGGTTTGATTTTCAAATAATATAGCTCCACGTGGTATGAAGATCATGTTGTTTTCTACCTAAGTTCCTAGTTGACAGGCTACAAAAAACAAACTATTATTTTTTCTAATGCATGGCAAGCATTTAGATTTAAAATATTGAGCAATGTCTAGCATCATGACTCTATTCTTTCTTCACTTTTTGGTATAGGCATGTAGCTTGAACTCTTTTTTTTTTGTAGCTTTTTGACTTTTAAAAACCTAAAAAAAAACTTCCTTGGGAATGGTTCACACCAACGTTTGGGGAGAAATTCTTGCTTTACCAACTAAAATCCAACATTTTCCATTAGTTTTTCACAAGCATGTACCAATTATTTTTTCTAAAATTCATTTATATAAACTAAAATATATATTGTTATTACTATTTTTGAAACATTTGGTCAATTTTTATTTGGTGATTTGAAGTTCCAACCAATTGTTTTGCAATTTCAAACAGCTAACAAGACACTAAATGCTGGTTCTCCCTAGACCTTGGTTGACACTTTACAAAGTATAGAGCAAAAAATAAAAAATGTTCACTTCAGTATTTAACATTTGAGTAGTCATGCTATGATAAAAAGTAACACACAACAAATCACAAACATTTTTTGAGAATTCTTTTCATGTTTTTCATGTTGTAAAATATATTAACACTGCATTGTTGATCTTGATGACTAAATCATTGTTTTAGAATAGGTTGACAAATGAACCAAGTTTTCAAATTTCTTGTCCACACTCTTTCTAAACTTGTCTCTTATTATAACCATTCCCCTACCTTCTCTTCCTTCATGTCATTCCATTTATTCTTGCCAACGCTAGAGTCAATCTAAAAGTGATTATTTTTAGTAAACAAGTGACTTGTCTCCATGTTTCTCTGAAACTCATTTATTCCTATGGGGATTGATACGTCTACCACACCCTTTCAACTATTCTACCACACCCCTAGGTGTATTTTAGATTTGTACCATCAAAAAGCTGAATTTGAGAATTTGGAATTTAACTTTGGACTTAGTTTACTCTAAAATCATTGAAAGGTTGTAATTGAACAACACCCAATGAAAAAGCTTCTCTTTTTTTATAAATAGAAGTAAAAGAAATACCTTTCTCCTGAGCTAAGCTTTTTCATTGGGTGTTGTTCAATTACAACCTTTTTTATGGATCTAGACAAAATCAAGGTCTCTAAGTCCAAATTTGAATTCCAAATTCTCAAATTCAACTACTTGATGGTAGAAATCTAAAATTTACCCTGGGGTGTGGTAGAATAGTTGAAAGGGTGTGGTAGACATATAAGTCCCCTATTCCTATATGTGCTTTAGAATTAAAAACTCAAAATTTTTACATGGGAAAAAACACTAAAATTTACTACAATATGTTGAATTAAGAAAAGTTGGTTTCATACTTGGATTCAAAAGTCCTAAACTATTGTGTTGCAAATAAATTATGTAAAATTGAAAAATTAAAAAGTAGGTGTAGATTTTACTTCATTTGTTCTTTGTAAAAAGATTTGGAAATTTCCACACTTGCGTCCATATCAAAGGATAAAAAAGGTTGGGGAAAAATTGGGGTGAAATGTTTGTTTATTTGAAAACTCACTTGTAGACTAACTCAAATGTGTGGCTTTTCTTATATCACCTCTATGCGCTACTCTCTTGCCATCTCTCATTGCTCTATTGCTCTACTTTTCTAATAAATGAGCTTTCACATTCTTCTTCTCTCTCAAACATTGTTCTTATGGTGTTTCTTCTCCTTCCTTTCTTTAATATATGTACCTTTTGCATGATTCTACTTTAAAGATATAAAATGTCAATGCAAACATGTGGTTCAAAGCTGAATAATGATTTTGAAGAATCGTGTGGCTCTAAATGAGGAGGGATCATATAATTTTCATCAAAAATAAAATTTCATCATTGGTCAAATGTAAAAAACACACAAGTATTTCCCATGTTTAGCACTTCTCCCATAAAAATTCATTAAAAAATGATTTCTAATAAAGCTAACACTTAATGATTAATGCATTTTCTATTCATTCAAGTAAGGAGTAGAGATTTCCATAACAAATATCAAGGTTTGACACTTAAAAAGGGTATGTTTGTAAAGAGACAACATAACCACAATTGTACTCATTAGATCGCCTCTCAGTTTGAGTTATCTTACTTCCACTAAAATTAAATGGATGTAGAATGAATAGCTTTTTTCAGCACGTGGATAGTGCGAAGGAGTTTGCCATAGAAAAATACTCTGTATAAAACTAATATTTGTGAATAAGGTTAACTTTGTTCATCTCCATTATAACAAAGAAATTAGCAACATGAAATTATGAATTAAAAAAATAGTTTATACAACGGTGGTCAACATTGACGTTGCAAATTTAAGTGTTCATCAAAATGTGAATGTTGAGCAAATAGCTTGAGGCAATCTGATGAGTCAATCTGATTTAGGACTCCTATTTCAACGAAATTCCAAGTAAGATCCAATGAAAATCCAATCAAGTTTTATTTTGATTAAGTTAAATTTTAATGAATAAGTACTTTAATTAGTTCCAACTATGTTTTGATTAATTTCCAATCAAGTTCTAACCAAGTCTTTATTAGGTTTCAATAAACCTCTCATGTCAAAAAATAGTTTGAAAACTGTTTATGAAGTTGGCGTGAATGTGGGTTTGATTGTTGTGGTTTTCATGTCAAAGCTAAAAGGAAAAGTGAAATTCAACACCAAGACTACATGCCCTTATTGAGAGGAAAAGTGGATATATTTTGAAATCCTTTTTAATTTTACTAGGGATCAAGTTAGGTAACTATGCTTCTAATTCAACTTGATTTTAATCAAGCTCTATTCATGTTTTGTTTAAGCTCTAGTCATAGTAAACAAACTTGGTTTTTGAACAAGTTTTAATTTCAATGGCATTTTTATGTAAGTATTAAAGGTTCGGGACATTTTTGAAGTCTATAAACACGTTTAATAATCAAAGATTTGGTTATATATTGATGTTTTGCATTTATATAGGTTGAGGTCTAATTGAGGTGTAATTTTCAAAATTTTGAAGTTTTCAATAATATAAGAAAAATTCAAAATATTTTCTTCAGCTTTTTTTGATATTTTCAAATGGTCAAGATATCACAATTTTGACTATGAAAGATTTATATTCTCTTTTTTTTTAAACTAATTTTTAAAAGGATTTTCATATAGTGGTAGACTACAACATATACAACAAAAAATGTTAAATTTTGATTGCAAGGTCATAGGCTCCATCTTTACAAGATCAACTTGTAAAAGCCCTTCAAAATAAATGCATTTTTACATTTGTAAGTACTCAAATGAGTCATTCAAAAGCTTATAGGAAGGAATATTTAATACATAAAAAGAAAACTTGGTGTACAACATTCCACATGAAAAAATTACTTAAAGGTTTCTATTATTTAGTTTTGAAGCACAATGTTTGATGTTGTTCTTCAAAATTATTTGGACACCACCTTATTCTTTACAAATCTAATGTTATAAAGTTATAAAATCACTTGCTCAAAACCAATCGTATCAATTTTTGTTGCATCCTTAGTAATGTTTGAACTACCCTTCACCAAAAGAAGGCTTACGATCCTCCCAACTCATTAAGACTGAAACTAAGATTAGTCATAAATAGTTTGTAAACATCAAACAAAAAGAAATAAAGGTTGACAATGGGCCAAGAATTCTACACTTGCTCATCATTAAATAGGTTGTTGACACACAAACAAGGTTTTTAATCCATCTAATCAATCATTCATGATCAAACCTAAATTCTAGAAAGCATATTCCTAGAACAATTTATGAACTTGAAAATCAATGTTTTGAAATTTGAACAACTTGGGAATCTATAGTCTAACATTCACTATTGCAATGCTAATGACACAAGTTCAATTCCCAAAAGCATTTACCTATTACTAAACCCTAAGTGTTTGTTCCTCAAGCAATTAGCAAGAAGATCAACAAAAAATTATTGAGCATGAACATAGGGACTAAAAACTTTGTCAATTTTATTACACCACTTCTTAGTTTTTAGTCCAACCAATTTCTTTGGTGGTTCCAAATTCTAGCTTCAAATTTGCCAAAAATGGGCATAATAGAAAAATAAAATAAAATACCCACTACAATGGTGCCTCGATAAGATGAAGGTATCTAGACAGTACATTCATTTTGTGTAAGGAAAGCATTCATTGCAACCAAACATATCTTTTGTAGCTCCCCAACTGTCAGGGATAGTCATCTCCTTCATCTTAGCTAAGCGTTTTTTCTTATAAAGGTTCATCTTAAAGAGGCACTACTGTACCTCAGTACTTTATCCACTAAAATCACTAGCCACTAGCTAGATTGTATAGAATCTTATCTATTCTAGAAGTTTTATGAAAGCTTCAAAATTTCCAACCAATTATTTAGTAATTTTCATCAACTATGTTTCTATTATGTCTTAGTTCTTCCTAAACATTGTTCAATTGCAAAACGCGCTTTATATAATAAGGTCAAACACTTAAATGTTGATACAAGATCTAAAATCCAATCCCAACATACAACCACCACAAACGCGCTTTATATAATAAGGTCAAACACTTAAATGTTGATACGAGATCTAAAATCCAATCCCAACATACAACCACCACAAATCATTAGCAAATCCCACACAATATATCCACCTTGCTTTGAATCCATAGCAGTCTCTTATTGCTTTCATTGCTACAAGACAATTCAAAAAAGGGATAGTGGTAAAGAGCCATAATCCCTTCTTCTATTCAGTAAGATTGGATGATCTTTCTAGAGAAAGTTAAGACCTAAAACCCTAAAACCGGCTTGCCACTATGTGGCTTCCTTGGTTTAGTACATGATCCGCAATTCCGCATACCCAATAAACTATTAACCAGAGCATTGAATCACATTCTAGTCAGAAAAAATCAACAGAGTCCCAGAAAGTCATAAAAGACCCGTGTAAAGTACTGCACTGGTGCATTTACCTTAAACAAGCATCTTTCGCAACTCCCAAAGACAAACTATAAATCAGCCACATCATCAAAGACCTCACACTAAACAACTTGATGCTTTAATAATGAAGAAAATAGTGCCATAGATAGAGTCAAGCCACGCACCAAAAGAAGAGTAGTAATAGAATTTCTTTCAGCAGGAAAGATTTTATTGCTGTTATTCAGCCTTTGCATAAACCAGCACAAACCAGCACAAACCAGCATAAACCAGCATAAACCAGCATAAACCAGCATAAGCCAACATAAGCCAGCATTAACCAGCATTAACCGTATCTGATGCAGATCATATCACAAAAGTCTTGCAAGGCTCGCACATTCCTTGTCACTCCATAACACGTTCAAACCAGCAAGCCAAGATTCAGGACTAGTACCAGAGCAAAGAATTACTGTACCATGGCATCATCTTGTTTCGTACTGGATAATTGCAAGGAGAACTGCAAGGAGAAAGTTTGCCTTCAAAACGAGAGAAACTGTGTAATTCCTGGTCACTATTTGAGAGAAACAGGGCTCTTCAGTAGTTTGGTAAGTTCTTGCTCTAATAAACTTACCAACTCTGCCTTGTTCCGTCGGTACACCCAAACGCTATCATTCACCATCCAGTCAAACCTTGCCGGTCCACTGCATTCATGAGGAGGACTAACTTCAGAAAATTAACAGAAGTAGTTTACGCATTTTAATACTCCAAACACTTCCAGTCTCCAATTCTTCAAAATTCCAAGTTAAAATTCACTTCTAATGAAGTGGCAACAATGGACTTGCAAAACAAAACAATCTATGAGAACCTCACAATTTTGTCGGTGATGCCACATAGGGTTTAGAGCAGGATGCTGACTTGCCAAATTCAAAAATAAAGAAAGAGCACTTACGAAATTAACAGCCAACCATAGTGGCTTCCAAATCATGTTATTTCCATTAAAAAATGAATGACAAGGTTTCAACTTCCTCTTGATACACTTTGTTCCTGAGGTTTCTTAAGAGATTCAAGTACAAAAGTTATAGATATAGAAGTGGTCGCTCTTATTCACTTGGGCACTTAAGGATTAATTGAAGAACATATCACTAGTGCAGTAAGTGCAAATCCAGCAAAAGTAAAAAAATTAGTGATGTAAGCCAGCATAAATGTCAGAAAACACAAACCTCACAGGTGATGACAACCAAATTTGACGATTCGGAGTCTGTTTATTGAGCACGTATGTGCCTAGATCTCCAAGTCTGACAGTCATGACACCATCCTGCATAATCAATCTTCAGTAAATGATATTGTTTTTTTCCAAATATCCCAGATACGCATTTCATCTACCATTACTATACTTAATGGTTACACTAGTTTCATTCACTTACGTTCTGTCTCATTACAGAACTTGCGCACAAGGAACTGTAAAGCTCAATTAAAAATAACATAAATTTTGATAAACCATACAGTGCCAGATTAGTTGCACATACCGAGTAATCCAAGTCAAATCCATCCACGTCCAAATCTTCTCCATATGTCTGCAACATAAAATATCACACTAATGCCCATCAGGATACTATAAACTTTGAAATCCTACCTAAAACTCTGAGATGATGAACTAACTAACTTTGCCAAGCAAAACTCTCCCAAATGTTTAACGATGTTTACCTCAATTTTTTCTTGCAGCGTGTCTAAGGTGTCATTCGCTACCGAGTGAAACGTCTTTTCCGAAATCGAAGCACTGTAAAAAGGACGCAAAAAATCACAAGTAAACACAATATTCAGTGCATCGGTAAGAACTACAGCATTCACGAAATGTAAACCCTATGTTGCTAACAAACATCCACGGCAAAACTTTGCGTAATTAGGATTTGGGAAAATTTCATGGATACCCCTGAAGTTTGCACTATTTTCATAGGTACCCGAAGTTTGCACTATTTCATACATACCCCTGCTTTTTCAGAAATATCACAAGTACCTTTGGACCCAAAAAAATTTAGGCGTTTGTTTTGTTCTGCATGTAACTTCCTTCTCCCTTCGTGCGCACATTACTTCTTTCTCGTTATACGTGCGCACAAAAGAAGAAGGAAAAAGGCATGCACAACAAAACAAAATGCCTAAAACTTTTGGTCCGTGGGTATTTGTGATATTTCTGAAAAAGCAGGGATATCTATGAAAATATTGCAAACTTCAGGGGTATCCATGAAATTTTCCCTTAAGATTTGAAAGACGTTGTTATAACACTACGCATGGCTAAACCTTTTTGTCACTCCTTACGATTTGATTCTGCTCAAAGGATACTCTAAACCCTAAAACCGTAAAACCCTAAATCCTGGATCCTCAAACCAGAAATAATGGGAAACTCAGCCATTTCTAGTAAAATGGTTTTAGACTGGAAAATCCATGACTAGCAAACAGTCTATAGCTGATCCAAGGCTCGTCAATGCTTGTCCTCTCGTGGCACATAATTCAGGACTTATATATTCCACTTTCCTCATGGGAATTGATATTACAAGTGTCATACTCGAACTTCTGAGACATAAAAGAGACACGTTTCTCACGAAACAAGCTGTAATTTACTACGACTACAAAAAAATTGGAAACCTACTATAAACCCTAAGCATTGCTTAAACGCCATCAGTTGTTAAATCCTTGTGAGAATGAGAATTGATCGTAGAACTCTAATGAATTAGGGTAAACAGAAAGCTAAAGCAAAAAAAAAACAGTCGCCGCCACTCACAATGAGCATGAAGAGCAGCCCTACCCGAATTCGCCCTCGCTACCGGAACTGAACAATCTCAATTGAGGTCTTAACGGATGCAAGGACTCCCTCTCGCTCGGAATCCAAGACGGCGAGCTTGAATGTCGTGAGCTCAGAAGCGGCGATGACGACGACGGCATTAATGAAAGCGACCGGCAGAGCGAAGAGTACAGAGGCCGACGCAGCGATCGTAGAGTTCTGGTTGCCATGAGTCGGCGATCGGTTCTTCCCACAGAAGAGAAATGCTCAGAGTGTCTCTGCTTTTTCAGAGTTCCGTGAGACCTTAAATCCGAGGAAAGGTCGAGCGCGTCACATTCCGTGAAGGTTTTGAGGGTTTCAAGGGGCAAATTTTGAGTTGTAAGTCGAGTGACGACTGGAAAGGCAACTAAATTAAGTGGGGGTTTGTCCTGATGAAGGAGGAATTCAATTTGCGACGAAGAGGCAGAGCAGAAATGCAAAAGCGTGAAACAGGATCAGAGGAGAAAGAGAGAGAGAGAGTGAGAGAGAGAGGAATCGAGTTTGGACTGGGGAGAGTAAGGGAGTGCTATTTCAGAGATCGATCGAGGTCCGGTTGAGAACCGGAGGGCAAGCGGGTATCTGGCTCTAATTTGGTTCAGGGTTCTAATTGTGATCACTTTTAGGAATGGGTGACATGTTCTTTGAAATACCTATAATTAATGTTAAGTTCACCTAACTCATCAATAACAATAATAGACATGTTTTTTTCAAATATCTATAACTAATATTAAGTCCATCTAACTCATCAATAACATTTATAATAGATATTAGAAGGAACATGTCACTCATTCCTACTAAAAGCAAACACAATTAGAACCTTGAACTAAATTAGAGCCTCCTACCTTAAGTTACATGTCTCGGCAAGGCCACCTTCCGTTTTGCATTAGAATCTGAGAATTGCAGAAACAATAAAGGAATTAAGGAGCCACATATATATGGATGGAAGGAAGTGAATTGGATGAATGGATGGAAGTTTATTTGGAAAACGACAAAATTAGAAATTGGAAATGACATTTTTGTTAAGTTCCTAACAAGAAGCACAAGAAATTTGGGGACGAAGTTTCAAAATGATCATTATACCATTATGGCCAATTCTAATGCAACATTGAAGTTGAACAAAAGTTGGCCCTAAGAGACAAGGAACTTTTTTCTAGGAGAGTATTCTCCACAATCTTACCTCATTTTGACACTAGCTACCTCAACTCTAATACAATCAGAGGAAGAAATGGATGAAATTGCTAGATTCCTCTCAAAGAAACAATAAGAGCACCAAATTTTAGATAAGAGCACTAATATTACCAATTTTGTGGATGGAGATGCACGTGTGGATAATTATATCCATTTTTTTCCTTGTATGCATTTCTTGGATGGGTGCATGTCCCTTGACCAACAAAAAAGCAAAAAAAAAATCCTTGTTAGGAGGGGTTCACACTATATTCCACATTTCAAGTCTCATGGAAGTATCAAATTTTGATTTGTTGAGAGAAGACAATTAAGGTAGACACTTATAGGTTACACTACTTCACAACTCAAGCTTGTTTAGTAGGCATGGCAACACTTCATGAAAGCTTTGACATTGATGAAGTGGGACTTTGCTCATGAAGTGTGCAGTATACACAAAAATCCACCTTTGGAACCAAGACTTAACAATGTTTTTGCATATAATATTTGATTTTTATTTAATATATCATTTATTCTCTCTAAATTGATAATCACCATTCAAATAGAACTTGTTCAATTGGAATTTGAGAGAGTACACTTTTCCATGGTGTTGAAAGTGGTGTTATTGACAAATTCAAGCTAACTAAGGTAGTCGGCTCAAAAGTCGACCATCTAAGGGCTCATTCCCTTTTTCCATGGTTTTTTGTGGATGAAAGGACTTTTAATTCACTTTTCAAAATAAGAGAAATAGATGCAAAATGTAACACAAGTTGTTTCATATTTTTTGAAGCATTTTTGAATTACTTATGAATTTTCAAAGTGCATGTGCCATAGGTCTCTATTTATGATCCTAGACCTTCCAAGAACTGTTCACTTGTAAGTTGTGAAGTAATTTTGGGAAAGCGAGGAGAGTGATTGGCTCTTGTAATTAAAAACAACTTTTCTTTCATGTATTCAACGATTGTAAGAGGACAATTTAAGAACCACCTCATGTCCATTTCTCCACTATCTACATGGGCGGTTCAAAATGACCAAACAGTTTTAGAACTGACTACCTTAAACTTGGAATTGTTTCACATGAGCTTTGAACATGATTGCAATAAAATAGTGTTCTTAAGAGAATCTTGTAAGTAAAAAATTATTTTCCAAAATTTCTTAGTACACTAATTCTTTTAGATACCACATCAATAGATTGTGGATTTTAAAAATGCTGATTGAAGATGCATCAAGTTTGACTTGATGCTTTCATATCCAAAAGGTGTGCATTTTAAAAAAGACTTTTGAAGAGTCATTTTTGGACCCTATGGGTACAGTGACAAACAAAACCGAGTATTCAAATAAAGAACTCAAGTTTAACTAGAATTATGTGGCACTTGATAACATGAATTGTTAAAGTGAATGATAGAAGTGTGAAAACAACTTGTTCCACTCATGTGTGTGAAAACAAAAGGTGGAAAAGTGATAAAGTGCTTTCGAACCAAGATTTTGAACCACTTAGGGTTTTAGTACTCAATATTGTTCAAAGCTGTCCGTTGCACTTCAAAATTTGTTTCCATGAGTGTTTGCGCTTGTTTTGGAGAGGTTGTTGGTGTGTTGCAATTCTATGTCTGTGGACTTTGTGGGGATAGTGAGGGTTTTCTATTGTTTGAATATGGCTCCTATAATTGAGATGAAGATAACCGTTGCTTTGTCTCTACCTTGGAGCGGTCTGTCGATACAAAAAGGAGTTGTTTCAATTGGTATGAGTCAATCGTGGGTGGCTCAATTGCGAAAGGAGATTGCTAGAGAGGTGGAGAAACAAAAAGGAAGGCATCCAAAGCATCTTAATGCGAGAGAGAAGCAACGTTGTGCAACCCTATTCATTGAAGGTCGTCTTGGAATTGCGTCAAAGACAACAAAGCAATTTCAAAGCGAGATGGGTAAAATTGTGTCTGACATTATTGTAAGGCGCACTTTGAGAGGTGAAGGTTTGGCTGCACATGTGCAACAGAAGAAACATTTTTTGGCACGGAGACACGTTTTGGCACTTTTGAGGTTTGCTCAAAGGTATGCAAACTGGACAATTTATGATTGCAAATGTGTTATCTTCAGTGATGAGACAAAGATAAATAGGTTCAATTCAGATGGTAGGTCTTGGTGTTGGATTAGAAATGGAGAGCATGTTCAACTGCAGCATCTTTGTCAAACAGTGAAACACGGTGGCGAGCATATCATGATTTGGGGTTGTATGACAGCATTTGGACCTGAAGCTTGGTATAGGATTGAAAGTATTATGGATCAGCATAAGTACAAATTTATTTTAGAAAACTTTTTGTGGTCTACAATTTGGTATTATAATATGGATCCAAGCTACTTAGTGTTTCAGCAGGATAATGATCCAAAACACACAAGCAAGTTGGTGCAGGAATGGCTTGAATCATAACCATTTGAGCTTCTCCAATGGCTTGCTTAATCTCCAGACTTGAACCCCATAGAGCATTTCTGGGCTCTTTTGAAATGGCAATTGAATGAGTTTTCTACACCTCCAAGAGGAATTGAAGAATTGTTGGAGTGTGTGTGTACAGTTTTCTCAAGATTTAGTTAGGAGGATTGCTTGACATTGTATGGAAGCATGTCACAAAGAATTGTTGTTGTATTAGTTGCTAAAGGCTATTGGACGGATTATTGAAGTTTAAGAAATAAGTTGAACAATATTGAGTACTTGTATATAGTTGTAGATTATAGGTTGTAAGAAATTATATACTTTTTAATTTGACTTATGGTTTTGCATACATGTTCACAACTCTATTTGCTTATGAATACAATTTATAGCTCTAAAAAATGTTATGTAGATTGTTTGTAATTGTATTTTGAAGTTCACTTCTTGAAAATAGTACTCAGTTTTGTTCGTCACTGTATGTTTGTCACTGTATGTTCACACTTGGTCTTAAAAGGGGTAGTAGCAAAGGAAAATTAGATGCATTTGGACACGTTTTTAGATTGCATATATATTGCTAACACCTCTTCTAACACCAGGTGTGAACATACAACGCCATATCTGTTAATTTGGGAAGAAACCCCGATTATGGGAATAAACTAAGTTTAAGGTGATCACCTAAAACCGAGCTCTAGGTTTAAGCAACATTTTTTTTGGTACATGTGCCCTCACATGAGAGAAGGAATTTGTGAGGGACAAATCTCAGTGGCTCAAACCAAATCTAATACCTTTGAATTTGGCGTTTCAACTCCAAAAAGAAAAACTTTGGATTTAAAGTGAAGTACAACTTGAGAATCTGGTTTTCCCAATTTAATGAATAAGGCATTATACCCTTTAGTGTAATTATCAATAGTATACTTTAGGAATAAATTAATTTTGCTAGACCATTCTTAACTAGTTGCTTTTAGAAGCCAAAATAATTACATGATATATTTTTAATTTTGAACTTGAACCAAATTTAATTTTCTTGGTATATTTTCATCCATTCAAGATTATTTGTTTATTTCATTTAAGCACCTTTTGTTTGATTTTGATTGCAAAATGATCATAATAATTTTATATCATCTATCTATCAAATTAGTAGAAACACCTTTAAAAACAGTAGCAAATACGGAGTATGTATCAAGACGTCAATAGATGGTATTGGACGCATTTGCGCTTTTTGGAACACTATGTGCGCTTATAATCCTAAATGCACTATTCAGTGTAGCTAGAATGGTAACCACTAATATTGTTCTATGATCAAAATTGAATCAAAGATGGTTTTGACTGCAAAGTGACATTCAAAATGAAGAAACACTACTCAAGTGGATCAAAATGGTCACATGGACTGAAATTTTGGTGAATGTGAAAGAATATTTTTGCACAAAAATATTCTTTTTAAATAGATTGTGTTGCATAATGATATTTTGCCACCCAATATAAGATTACTTTTAATGCCAATTGCGAAAGACTAAGATTTAGCATTCTATTTTGCACACATATTTTGTTATACACATATGTTTTATGTTTACAAGATTTTCAACATCCTTTCTTTGCCAATCAAGTGTCTTACTATTCTCTAATGTTATTTCCTTGCTCATTCTTATTGTGGATTCATTGAAACATATAAAAGATATGATTCATCTAAAACTTATAAAACATTCAGTTTAAAAAACTAATCACTATGAAATTATGAACAGCGATAACATATTATCAATGGGCAATTTGAACATACATCAATTGAAACTAATCTTTTGAGATTTGCATTATACATGAATGGAAATAAAGGCTTGGATGCACAATAATTTGACATAGCTTTTCCGTCAAGAATGAAGTCCACCAAGAGTAGAAGGCCAATTGGAAGGCTGATCACTTGTCCTAGGGTCACTAATTGATTTCATCAAACGATCATTTGTTTAAATAAAATTGGGATTGCCAAACTATGTAAGATAGCAATAGCTCTACTTCATTGACTTCATATTTCTCTTTGTGGATTTTCAAAGCTTGACACAACAATCATGGTGTTTAGGCATAGAGGCTTTTAACCCCTTACCGCCCATAGTATTCTTGAGTATCTCAGAATTTGCTTGAAAGTGAACAAAATGCTAGCATTTTGATCAATCTTATCAAATTTCTTTGAAGCACAACCGTACAAATTCAAAGTAGACATATTATAGATCACATAGGAAAAGAAATCACAACAATATCACTTGCGGATTGAAAAATTATAATGTTTAATCATGAGGGTGTGAAAACTACGAAAGTGATTTGAAGTCTTTCAATCCTCGTTTTGCATCTCAACCCTAAAATTGAGGGTACCAAAAAAATATGAATATGTAAAGTATAACATGTATAACCCCAATCAATTTGCAGCTTCTCAAAATCTTTTTTACAAATTTTTAAATTGAATTTATAATGTGATTTTTTCTCCAAGTTCTAATCTATGTGAGGCTCATTTCCAAGAGCCTTCAACACTAAAAAGTGAAGATTTACAATGGACACCCTTGCACAAAATCTTGAATAGACAAATCACTTTAATTCAATTTCAAAATCAGACTGCTAATGCTGAAACTAGACTTCAACAAGAATTTAGAAATAATAATAATCACTAAAAAGTTCGCGGTCTCTGAATAAAATCCAGAGGGGCCCGATTCGGGCTCCTTGGGCGGTGAGGGGTTAAACATCAGAGAAATGTCCTGTACTATACTTATTATAATAAAAAGACTAGTATTTGAGGCATGTGTGTTGAAATTTTGCTTCAAACGGCCCGAAATTTAGATGGCCCGTCTTAGTAAAATAAGGCCCCTGTTTTAATAGTATTGCTCGCGAGTGAAAGCAAACACCATGCCCAAAATAGACAAAAGCAGCAAAAAGAGTAAGCGATTCTTCTTTCCACAGAGGAACCAATTCCCTCACACTTTTTGAAAACAAACTTGGAATTGCCCTCTCTTTGTATATAATTATTCAGCAAGGTAAAAGACTCCTTAAATAAAAGAGAAGAGGCAAAAGAATTCAAGTGTATTTGAGAAGAACCACAGACATCACACACATCATAACAGGAGCAAGTGTCTACAGTGAAGAAGAATGACACCAATTCAAAGACGCCAGTGCAAACAATCTATTTCACTTTGCTATTCTCTCTAATGTTGGTGAATAAAATACAGGAAAAGATACCTTTATCCCAGTTGCTTTCGTTGTGCAGGTTTGTTGCTAAATTGAACAAACATCAAAATTTTTTCTTTCTTCAGAATAACTCCCTCCTCAGAACTTTGGAGCGTGACTCTATAATCGTCACCTTCTGCATACACCCCTGAATTGGTTCCCTAAATTGGCTCCCTGTAAGAAATGCTCTCGTCCTACAAAAACTTTCGAGGCTCATTGTCGGTAAACCCCCCAAACCTCGATGACAATCCTTCCTTGAAATTCTTGGGGTCCAAGTTGACAGATTTTCTACCAGCTGCAATATCCGTCTCTCTATCCCATGGTTTCCAGGGGTGGTTGATCTTCCAATCGGGCTCCTTCTCGCCATCTCCTCGCTTCCCAACTCCACCTTCCTTCTCCATGTTCTTCATTTTCTTCTTCTTCTTCCCACCAGCTGATCTCTCAGCTTGATGCTTCTCCATCAGCGACTGAGACCTCTTGTGGGAATTATACGAGTCCATCAGTTGCGCTTCCTTTGTTGCTCTCTCCTTCTCACGTTCGTCCAACTCCTCAGCTGATCCGTTCGTGAGAGCAGCGTGCTTATATGCTTCCAAATATCTGAGTTTAATCCACGCATCTTACGTCATTAACGAACAAAAGAGAACGACACACGAATATTATCAAACTCGGGTTTCAGTAGCAAATAGCCAATCTTTACAGAACTTGTACCTCAGTCTGCTCTTAGAGGAGAAAAACAGTCTTCAGAAGCAAGAAAAAATAAACACAAAATATTGACCTGCAAAACTTACTGCATTTTTGCCTTCAGAGCTTTGTCAACAGGAGTGTCAGTCCAAATGCTTGTATCCCCACGGCCACTTTTCTCAGATTTGCTGAAGAAAGTGTTGTGTTGAGCAGGCGGTCCACCAGCCTGTAAAACACGTTCGTAAAGCATTAAGAAAGAGAAACTCGTAAATTTTCATATTATGGTGTGTGAATGTCACAAGTATGACATGTCCAAGATACCCAAACGGGAGAGAAGGCACACCTGTCTCTCAGGAGGAAGTTTTGTCATCCATTCGTCCCTTGCCACGTCTTGAGGACCTCGTAGTAGCTCGTCATCACCCTCTTCTTCTTCTCCTGTGAATTTTATACAATCTCTTGAATAAAAAGTGAAAACAAAATTGCACCTAGATCACAAAGATTGAACACGTTTTTGAAAGTCAAATTCAAAAGCAGGTCCTGATTCTATCAAGCTAAAGAATTTTACAAAAGAGACTTCCCCTGTTTACCTCGAAGACGCCTCCATTGAGCAGCCTCACGCTTTGCTTGTAATTCAGCCTGCGGAAGCACAACTCAATTGATTAAATCTCAGATTTATTTCATCTTGTCCACAAGAGCCATATAAAGGGAACGGGTTCTTTTGGATATTAGAAAAAACAGGAACTTAGTGCTTACAGCAAATTCTTCGCGGGCCAACTCCTCAGCAACCTTGCGGTCGATCTCAGCTTTCTGAATCCACATACCAAAAAACCCAGTATAAGATACTAACGTAAGTGCTAACCTTTACACATCACATTGGGTATGTCAATTGATGACCACAAAGACTTCATAACAAAAAGGACCAAAACCTAAACTTTCAGCAAGAGACAACTACGCTTCTGCAGGCACAAACCTTTGTCGGATCTTGAAGGTCCTTAAACGCCTTGTTTAGTGCCATAAATGCCTCGTGTGCTTGCGGATGGTCACACTTATCAGGATGCACCAGTAACGATAACTTCCAATATCTGAAAAAATTAACCGTAATTACCAACTTAAAATACGGGAACAATGCTTAAATCTTTCGAAAAAAAGTACAAGCCAACGAATGGATACAAAGGCCTACACTAAACTCATATACTCACTTTTTCTTCAAGACAGCGGGTTCCACATCTGGCTTCACACCCAGCAAGTCATACGCGTTCTTTATCTCACGAGACAGCATTCTGGTAACCTGAAAAACAAACAACCAAGTCAGAAACTGGCCAAAGAACGTAGCATATCACATCACCACGCAACTAACCCTAGAATTGAACAAAATAACTGGGAACTGAAGAGGAAGCTAACAATAGGAATATTCGTACATTGACGGACAGTGGCAATTGCTTCAAGACAACGGAACAACTTACACGATAAAACCTGAATACTAAACAAATTATCTAAGTCGCTTATCAGGTGTAAATGACAAACTATTGTAACTCTTTCAGTAGGACACTTCCTTAGAAAAACCAACTGTCAGAGGTCCTCGTTAAGTATTTCGTCATACCTCTTCAAATCGCTCAGCATCGTTAACGGATGCAGCCTCCGCCACCACAGTTGGAGGAGCAGGTCCAATCAAAGGATCATTTTCGAGCTCCAACTCCGCCTCTCTAGAAAAACGGGATCACAAAAACATCTATAAAAACACAAGGAAATACCGACTAACATGGGCAGAATCGTGTCCATGCTCAAAGGGACTGAAGGCAAAAGCTTAGGGTTTTGAAAGATAAGTGTTACTCATATACGTCAGAGCCTAGATTGGAAACGTGCTCAGTGACAACAAGAGCATTCTAGTTCGGTACCTAAGACGGGCCTCGGCTTCTGTAAGTCGTGCAGCAGCTGCTAACATGTCCGCTGATGGCATTGCTGGACCCATGACCCTGCTCGTCAAAAGCATCAAAAATTAAATCCAGAATCAAAGACCTACCTTAATCACACGTGTTCACACAACAGTAGCATGATGCCAAACTTTAAAGAAAAGAAAAAATGACGACCTTCATGGGCATGATTACATCAATTCATGGCTTACCTGCGTTTTACTTCCACAGGATTAGGTTTAGGATCTAAAATCTCCACATCTGTTCTCATCACTGCAGGCACAGCAGGAGCTGCAGAGGCAAGTTTTTCGAAAACTGGAGCTAGGCGTTTCATTGTTGGTTCTGCACCTTTAGGCAGCAAATGAGTCCCTGCTGAGAAACCAAGGTCAAGGGCTGAAAATAACTTCTTGAGAAGCACAACCAACCCTTTGTTCGGCAAACCGCTAATATCAACAGCTTGGCCACTATCAATCATCTCCAGTAGCTGCAACAAGTCACGAGAAAAAAACATTAATAATCATTAACACTGCCGGATTTTATCGTGTAGAATTTGATTAGACCAAGATTAACAGTTCAAAGCACAAAGAACATTATAATTACCTGCCCAAGATCTTTTGCCTCGTTAGGAAAATTCAGGTATATTTCTGCTACGACGTCCTCTGGATTCAACACGGCGTCTAACTCCGAGCCTGAAGAGATATCCTCTGCTTTCTCCCTTTTGCGGCTCCGCTCCTTATCCTTCCTTTTTTCCTTTCTGAGCCGTTTCCGTTCTTTTCGATCCTTTTCGTGTTCCTTATCTTTCCTGGAGGAACTCCTTCCTCTGCTATCTTGCGATGAATCACTGACGTCACTTTTATAGTTCCTTTTTCGCCGCTTTCCATCTTTTCTTGAAGAGCTCTTTCTTCTAGTTTCTATAAATTCATCGCTTAAGTCGCCGTCGGGCTTCTTTTTGCGTCCCTTTTCCTCTCTTCTAGAAGTCCGGTTCTCTCTTCCTGTCATGCTGATAATCACTTCCACAACATGTCTGAAAAATCACACAAAATCACGTCAAGCTTAGGAAATACTAAGTAATGCAATGCCTACGTTCGACCCATAATACAAAAAACATACAAAACTTAATTCTATACTGCTAAAATCACATCCACGTAATCAAATCTGAAAGGCATTATTACAATATTATGTATGAAGACCCTTTTATAATTACTGGTTGTGAAGTACCAACGATACCAGCAGAACACTGGGAGACCAAAGGCTGCACAAACTCCTTACAGTTCGGAGAATAACTTTATAATCTGAAACCTAAAACCCTAAACCCTAAATCCTCAAACCACAAGGAACGGGAAATTCGGCCGTTCCAGGTAAAACAGCTTTAGACTGGAAAATCAACGACTAGCAAACAGTCTATAGCTGATCTAAGATTCGTCAATGCTTGTCCTCACATAAGCACCGGCAAATAATTCAGGACTTCATAATGCACTTTGGTCGCAGGAATTGAAATTACAGGTGTGATTCTCGAACTTCTGAGACATAAGAGAAACACGTTTCTCACGAAACTAGCTGTAACTTACTACGACTACAAAAATTGGAAACCTAAAATTAACCCTAAGATGCAATAACTGCTGGAAGTTGTGCAATGCTTTGTGCCAATATTGACAGAGGATGAGAATTGATCATACAACTCTATCAAATTAGGGTAGACAGGAAGCTAAAGCAAACAAAAGGAAGGGAGAACCGGCAGTGGAGCACATATGGTTGGGGAGAACCAGCAGTTAGTGCACTGTGAACCGGTGAACAAAATAGAACTGGTTTGAATTCTAAACCTACCGATTAAAAGTGGTCAAACATCAAAACGACAATAATATAAAGGGAATTGATATGTGTACCACACCCTTTCAATTACTGTACCACATCCCCAGGGTACATTTTAGATTTCTACCATCACAAAGCTGAATTTGAGAATTTGGAATTCAGATTTGGACATAGAGACCATGATTTAGTCTAGAACCATAAAAAAAGTTGCAACTCAACAACACCCAATGAAAAGGTTTAGCTAGGGAGAAAAATGTTACTTTTATTTTTGTTTGTAAAAAAGGATAAGCTTTTTCATTGGGTGTTGTTGAATTGCAACTATTTTTTACGGTTCTAGACTAAATCATGGTCTCTAAGTCCAAATCTGAATTCCAAATTCTCAATGGTAGAAATCTAAAATTTACCCTGGGGTGTGGTACAATAGTTGAAAGGGTATGGTACACATATCAATGCCCTAATACAAATAGAAGCAATATTCAGAGTATGCACATGAGAATGAGCACACATGAATACAACGAGGTCAATTACAACAAAGAACAAGAGATTTGATGCCCTTGCACCTGAATTTTATTTCCTCTGAATGGAATCGAGAGAGTACTCTCCGCTGGTTCACGTCCCAAGCTCCACGAAGCTCCTCTTACAGTACGCAAATCTCTCTTATATAATAATTTCAGGTAGCTCCAGTTGATAAGCTTTCAAGCTCTCCAAGCGACTGCTGAAAATTTGATCCTCCACTTCCATTCCAAACTGCACTTCGACTCAGAACAGCAAATTACGATCGGAATTTGCAAGCCTCGATTCAACCTGTCAAAATCAGAAAGCTAAATTAGCAAGCAGGCGAGTAGTGAAATAAATAACATTCAAAGACAGTGGTGGTGAATAGCGTCAATTAAAGACCTATGAAGATCATGAAGACATCTACTGAAGTATCAGAAGTCAAATACTAGGATACAATGTCCACATTCCAATGCAAGCGTGACCTTCGGGTAGTCAGTTTTAAAAAGTAAAAAAAGAACAAGGACAATGACAATGACGCGATGTCCAAGTTCTCTACAAACTTGGCAGGTCCAAAGGGATAGTAACTTACCTCGTGAAGCAATTCTCTCAAACATCATAAAAATCGACTTATCAAAATCAAAGCATTTCTAACTGCCGCATGAAAAATTAGTGCGTTGCTGCCTAATTTGATGAAATAGCAGTAAGGTAGCAACACCCATAACCATCACTGTACCCATAACCATCACCTCTAAAATCTTGACAAATTTGTGGAAGTGAATAGATGTAATTACAAGGATGTACAACATGTGAACATGAAACCTTACTGTTGGTATTAGGGGCAATTGCAGTCACCTAGCTCTTTAAAAATTCACAACTTGTTCTCACATATTCTCACAATATCCAAATAATACTTTCAACTAATAGGATCCTATAATTTGCTAGATGTTTATTAACCCCTAAAGGACCATTGTCCCTTTGGGGGACAGGTTGGACTTTAGACATGTACCTATGGCTAAACTACTTTGTGTGATTTTCAAAAACTTTTATTGAAGATGGGGAATTCAAAGATCCATGTGGGCATCTAATTTTTTCTTCATTCCAACATTTGATGACGAAGTTATGCATGAATTTGTGAAAATTTGGGGAGGATTGCCCGTCTGGGCAGCCCAAAAACTTCTTTAAAAATTACATTTTTTGAACTTTGTTTTTTGAAATTGGTTCTGTAGATTTATTTATATTTGAGAAGCTTTGAATCATTCAATTTCAATCAATGAGATGAAAGTTATGAGGAGATTTTGTTGGTAGGCAATTATGGATTCTCTACTCTAAAATAAACTTTGAAGTCCTTTAGTTTACTCAATTTTCAATATTTTGGAAAAAAAATTAAACCAAAGTAAGTAGATTGTTATTTGCAACATTATGACCGGTGGGATTTGCATTTTTCATTTCCATAATTAAATTCTAAACAATTTAGAGTTTTGACTCATTGTCTACCTCTTTATGCTTACTATTTTTTCCCATGTGTTGTAAAGTTCCAATTGATTTGAAAATTCTCCCACACATACCTAACTTGATCTCCTACATGGAAAAAAAGGGCAACTTTAGGTAGAGCAATTTTTTTGTTATAAGAGTGGTCAAAGGCTTCTGAAATTTTTGGGCAACTTGGAAAAAACTTTTCTTTCACTTTAGATGTAAATATCTCACTCCTCTCCTTCTGCAATGAGCTGAGTTTTTTCCCACAAGTACCACTTCTAATCTAGGACAAGATCCTACGGTTGGATTTCCAAAAACAAAACATAAAGCCCCTTTTTACTAAACCTCCTACAAGTGACAGTTTTCAGTGATTTTCATATAAAAAAGGGCTTGATCCTTTAGGGGTTAATAATCAACATCTTCAAAACCCTTCATTTGACGGTTATGGGTGCTGCTACCTTACCTCGTGAAGCAATTCTCTCAAACATCACAAAAATCGACTTATCAAAATTAAAGCATTTCTAACTGCTGCGTGAAAAATTAATGCGTCGTTACCTAATTTGATGAATTAGCAGTAATTGAAAACAGAGGTGAACAAAACTCCTCGTTGCGCAAAATTTATTGTCTTGGTAGCCCTAATACAGCCTGAGAGAGTTGCCAGCATAACAGAAACAGCAGCAGCATTTTTTCAGAGAAAAAGGTACAAGAGATAAGCGACCTTACCTTACAAGTGATAATTTTGTATAAGAGATTTGCCGGATGAGTGCTGTGTAAGATGTTTGAAACCTAATTCTTGAGATTTGGTATAAAATAGTATTTCTTCACTGCAGTCGTGTGGCTGGTGTCGGGAGATTCGCGTCGTCGCCTGGAAAAAGTATTCTCCGCGCTCTCCGAATTCTTCACTGGAAGTAGGAAAAATCAAAATTCTTACAAAGCAAGAGCCTGCTCGATGCAACTCGCTTGAAGCAAAGTCTAGCCCCGAGGAAACGAGACTGTGCAGTGTGGACTCGCCTGGAGCTGTTCTAGGGTTGCAGGTTTGGATGATAATCATCTACGAGAGTCTCTCAGCTGCCCGAAGCCTGAGGTCTGCCCAGGGTTTAATTTTTGTTTTTGTCAAGGTAGAGCGACCCGCACCCCACAATTCAGGCAGGTAAGGAAATTTTGTCTAAAATTGGTACAAATGAATGTTATACAAGACTTCATCAAAAAACATGCTATTATAAGCTACTTTCAATCTAACTTTGAGGCATTGGGATTACGGATTTGGCTGTTTCATTAATATTTTCACACGGATTAAGTAGCGTAACAATCCAGCAAGTTTTTGAGCTAAGATTTAAGCAAAATTTTGCTAAGAAATTAAACCTTGGGTCAGCCCAAAGCCTAGGTCTGTACAAAGCTTGCCCCGGTTAGCTCGAGGATCTCTAGTAAACAAATTCTAGCTCCAAGGGAGTAGAGCCTATAACCCCTAAAAGACCAAGCTCTTTTTCTGTGAAAATCATTAAAAACTACCACTTCTAGGAGGTTTACTAAAAAGGGGTTTTGTGTTTTATTTTTGAAAAATCCGACTGTAGGATCTTGCCCCAGACTAGAAGTGGTACTTGTGGGAAAAAACTCAGCTCATTCTAGATGGAGAGGAGTGAGATATTTACATTTGAAGTGAAAAAAAAGTTTTTTCCAAGTTGCCCAAAAATTTCAGAAGCCTTTGACCACTCTTATAACAAAAAAAAAATGCTCTACCTAAAGTTGCCCTTTATTTTTTCCATGTAGAAGATCAAGTTCGGTATGTGTGGGAGAATTTTCAAATCAATTGGAAATATACAACACATGGGAGAAAATAGTAAGTAAAAATTTGTAGAGAATGAGTCAAAACACTAAAATTGTTAAGAATTTAATTATGGAAATGAAAAATGCAAATCCTAATAGTTATAATGTTGTGATAAACAATCTACTCACTTTGGTTAAATTTATTTTCCAAAATATTGAAAATTGAGTAAAGTAAAGGATTTCAAAATTTATTTTAGAGTAGAGAATCCATAATTGCCCGCAAACAAAAACTCCTCATAGCTTTCATCTTGTTGATTGAAATTGAATGATTCAAAGGTTTTCACTTACAAAAAAAATCTAAAAAACCAATTTCAAAATTTTCTTTGAAAAAAATGTAATTTTAAAAAAAGTTTTTGGGCTGCCTGGGCGGGAAATCCTCCCCAAATTTTCACAAATTCATGCATAACTTCGTCATCAAATGTTGGAATGAAGAAAAAATTAGATGCCCACATGGATCTTTGAATTCCCCATCTTCAATAAAAGTTTTTGAAAATCACACAAAGTAGTTTAGCCATAGGTACATGCCCAAAGTCCAACTTGTCCCCCAACGGGACAATGGTCCTTTAGGGGTTAAAAATACAATTTGACATAGAAGTTGCAACTTTAGTTTTTATTTTAGCTTCAAATATTGCTCATAGTATTGATTAAAATTTCTTTAAAACAAAAAAACTAAATGATACTACGAGCAAGATTAAGAATTGAAAAGTTAAAGAAAATTTGCAACTTCTATGTCAAATTGTATATTTAAATTAAGAATGTTTTTCTTGTAGTCCAGACCTATTTTAATATTGTAAATGTTGCCCATATATATATAGTAGAGTGTGATAGAATAATCAAGAAGGGATGGTACATGTATCAATTCCTTTCCGAGGATTGGAGCCTATAACTTTACTAACCGGTACTTTTTAGACCTTGTCATGTAGAGGATGGGGTTATAGTGATTTTCATAGATGGTTGTTATAAGTTAGAAAATGTAATTTTATTTGTAACCAATTTGGCCAATATTGTGAGATGTGAGAGAAGTTTTGTGTTTTGAGTTGAACAAGAACTAGAGAAACACACTCGAAGAAAAACGTGTGGTTCACAACAATTATAAATGTCATAAACGACTACAATTGAGTCATTGTATAATTGTTTAGGATATTTGCAATTGTTCTGAATTCATTTAGGGCATATTTTTCTTCTAGTGATTTGATGAATTTAAATCTTTTAAACTCAATTGTGTAACTTACCCCTTCAGCACCCAACTCAGGATTGCTTCAGGTCATGGCCAAGAGACCATGCCTCACTCAAAACCTTGCGGTGTGTGCAAAGATTAGATCCATGCGTTTTGACCTTTGAAACTGCATGTTTACTTGAACCCAGATCTCTTCCTAGAATTTTGGGTTGATTGACCGTACCATTCATTTTATTATAATGGTCAAAATGTGTTTGAATTTTTAATTTGGGTGCAGTTTTGTGGGTGTCCGGCCTTGCTTTCCACTGATTGAGGGTGTAGGTGATGGAATTAAGTAACAAATTTTTGGGTCAAGGTATGTTAGTGAGTTCACTCACTATCTACCAATTTTCAAAAAAAGTGACAAAAATAAGGGGACAAAACCTGCTTACAAAAATTGACAATCCAATGGTTTGGCACCCAGCTGTAGACTATGGTGCCAATTTTTGCTCTCCACAAAACTTCTCTAGAAACCACTTTTCCCAATCATGAAATGCCACCAGAAACATCAGGGACACTTCAAACCCCAAGACCCACTACCTAAACTCATACAAGTATGGCTCATACCTTTAGTATAATAAATTGACCAATACATCCACATGTGCGCTTCCACCACCCAAATTAAAATTCAACGCACCCCACATTTTGCCTGTGGGGCGCTCAGGGGTTAATTAAAGATAAATATTGTGTTCAAAAAAAATTGTAAACAGTTTGCCTTTTCAAATGGTGAATAAGCACGATTTTGAACTTGAGATTTACTTGTTAACCCTTAAGCATCTACTGGATTGCCGTGGTCTGCCCAACTGTAGCTTCAACAATGTCTTCAACAGTATTTTTGCAAATGGGCACCAATAATGTTGCTTCAAAAGTTGCAAAAGTCAAAAGTGCTTGTTGATCCCATGAAATTTGCAATAAGGGCAACTTGGGACCTAACACCGTGATTCTAAATTTTCTCATAACTTGGAGTATTTAAAAATATGGGTGTATTTGATGAATATTTTTTTTGCCTTCCATGATGCACAATGCGTTTATGATCACTTCTAGAAAAAAATCAAATGAAAAATAGTTTCTCTCTAGGGTTCAAAATCTTTTTTCAAAAGTGAAAGGACAAAAAACATCCTTCTGGACGTTTAGGGGTTAAGCATGACTTCCAAGGAACACTTTGGCATTTTGTTTATAATTAGACCATGAAATTATATCTTCTTTTTGCCCTAGTTTAGAAGTTTGAAGATGGAAAGTGGAGCTTATTGTCATCTAAGTTGGCTTAGAAATTCACAAGATTTTAAACCATTCTTTTGCGTCATGATTTGACATTCCTTTTTAATACTCTTTGAATAAGGAAATGAGAGTCTTATTTGGACGTTGTTTTGATAAAAAGGAACCAATTAAAAAAAGGAAACCTTTGATGGATATCCTTGAAGTTTGTGATATTTGTATAGATGATGCCTATGGTTTTTCACAAATTGCACAAATACCCTCAAACCTTAGAACCATATTTTCAAGTGTCTAATTTGTTGTGCACGTCACTTCCTTCTCCCATCATGGGCATGTTGATTCTTACTTATTCTCATCCTTGTGCTTGTTCCTATAAAAGCAAGTTGGCCAACACTTTTCTTTTATGCAAAAGTTTTGAGGGCATGTTATGAGGGTGGCGGTTGCAATAAGGAATGCAGCAAAACATGAAAGAAGCAATATGCGCACAAAGGGAGAAGGAAGTGCTATGCACAACACAACAAATGAATCACAAATTTCGAGGGTATCCATCAAATTATCACTGAAAATCATGAACACTACTCTTTTTCTGCAATGCGTAAGATCTTAAATAGCTTGCATACATAACTTTTGCATTCAATTGGCTTGAAATTATACAAGTAGGACCAAACCAACAATTTGAGTAACTCACTGCATCGCAATAGATTACATGCAACTATGACTTTTATCTACAAAAAACACAAGGCTGAACAAGACTAACAATCTTAAACTAGGACAACTAATACATGTCAAGAAGCACACGCAAAAAGAGGAATCACTTAGTACTGTTTACAAAATAATTATGTTGCATAATTAGTTTAAATCTATTTTCGTTTCTTGACTCCAAACATCATCAAAAGATTTGTTTTTCACCAATGTCATTTAACCCCTAAATGCCCACGGCACCCAATTTGGGTGATTTCAACACTGAAATTTGATATCGTGGGCATTCAGGGGTTAAAACTTCCATATCCAATAAAGACACACCATTTAAAAACACGTATAATTCCAACTTACATAAAGTATAAAAGGTCAAATGAACTTAACTACTACTTGCCAAAGCCAGGCATTAAAGAGTTGATTACCCCTCTATTGGAATCTACCTAGAAACCTTTCTGAGGTATAAAAAAATGCATAATGAATGGTAATTTAATTTCACAACTTCGGTGGAAACCTGTATGATAAAGTTGCTGTAGCCTAATGATCCTCTTTTGTCCCTTAAATTCCCAATGTGGAGTGGAATGACTCCAAAAAATGAATTTTATCAGTCTGACCAGGCAGACTCAGTCATCTTTGCAAAAAACGAATAAGCATCTACCATTTCGTCTATCTGCACAATGGGAAAAGTAGTCAGACCGTTTCGTCAGTCGATTGCCGTGCATCCAGTTTGCTAAAACTAAAGTATTACAAAGTCAACCTACTTATGCCATGCTGTGTAGTGTATGATCCAATAACCTATCTCGTAACTCAAGGTCCGTATTTAAAGAATAACTTAATTAAGCAGATCAAGGTCAATCATGAAGCCTACAACTTCTTACTGCTTAGTGATTGTGGTTTATTATCCTCCGTGTTACGAACAAATGATACAAGTAAAGTAGAATGAGAGATGACATTGACAGAACTTACGATTTTCTTGGTCGGGCGGCCAGACCCATGCCCAGCTTTAGAATCAATTCGAGCTATTATTGGATTGGTCTGCGGGCTGTTATCCAAACTTGTGCAAAGTTCGTATTGCAATGCCTGTCACCCGTGCAACAATAGACAGCTAATTAGGAAGGAATGATGAGTGAGAGTCACGGCTGAAGATATTGCTGCAAGGATCAGATGAGCAGTATCATAAAAAACACAACACCATCCAAAAAAAATCTGCCAGGTTTGAAGAGTGCACACCGCAAGCAGCTTCAATGAGTGTAGTGGAACAACTCGGTCATCGTGATCTGCTGTCAAAAGCATTGTAGCGGGGTACTGAAGTTCTTTTGAGTCATTTTCCCATGGTCTCCTCACATTATGCAATGGAGAGTATCTACCCAAAACGAACAAGGAGGTTAACATAATCTAGATATGCAAAGTAGAACCAGAAACTGATGCTGATTGTTTAATGATCAAACAAAGTAAGCAATGAGGATAAATGACATTGATAAACATATATATATACATCTATATATACATCTATATATACATCTATATATACATACTAGTATAGAGGCACACGCTTTGCGTGAGTTGGACATGTATGGGTAATGCAATATTTAACTTAACAAAAAAAGAACATCTCATAAATTAATTGGTCTAGAATCTAATCCTAATGTACAAAATAGAAAATCTCTCATAATTAGTTCAAATCTAACCTTGATGCACTATCATTTTGGTCCTTCTTTGAAACCAAAAATAGTAATTGTTTCATCACAATGCTACTTTTACATACTTAGCTAGGGAGCAATTGGTGTTTTGTTGGTTTTCTAAAACATGGTTGGAGGGTGTTTGGTGTTCTATATTTAAGGCATCCTTTATTGTTTCAACTTCCACCAAAAAGTTCTAGAAGATTTTGATTAATGACATGGTTGCAGGATGCTTGGTGTTCTATATCTAGGGCATCTTTTATTGCTTCAACTTCCACCAAAAAATTCTAGAAGGTTTTATAAAAGGGCACGGAGTTAGTGAGGGTTAGGCTCCCACTTATTGGTATAGATAGATGTATTATTTATTTATTTACGTTAATGTACATAAACACATGCATATGTGTGTATACATGTGTATGCACACACACATTTGTGTATGCACACACACATTTGTGTATGCTTGCAAAGATCTAGAGCTAGCCTGTGAAGCTTGAGATAAAGTTGATACAAAAGAGTGCTTACTTGATTAGCCAATCAAATTCTTCTGCAGTATCAGCACAACCATAATCTGAAGTCCATGCGTGACCTGATCATAAAAAAGAAAATGCTGAGCACAACCAATTGCTTGGACCAAGGCGGTAGGAAAGCAAGCAGCATCCAAACGCAGCAAGCAAGAATCTTTCATTATGGAAATACTAGTAAGGTAGTGACTCGTAAAAACTTTACCAATAGTAAATTTATGAAATCTGAGCATATCCATAACCCCAACGTGTGCCAAAGCGCATCCATATAGATCTGGTCTCTGCACAAGAAAATAGCCGATGCCAAATTTCATCATGCAATAATTTTAAAATATTAATATAGAGACCAATAAGTATGTCATTACAAGAGAAAAGAGTTACCAGTCAGCAACCGAATACACCATGCAAAGCTTACACTGTAAGCATAATATGACAGTAATAAGCACCTGGTTGATGCAGGCAGCCACCAACAAACCTCCGTTACTACCCCCTTCAATGCACAGCTTCTTATTCTGGGTATAACCATCACTTATCAAGTACTCTCCACACGCTATGAAATCATCGAAGCAGTTTTGTTTGTGTGCTAGAGAGCCTGCTTTGTGCCATTCTTCTCCATATTCCCCCCCACCTCTGATATTTGCAATTGCAATGACTGCTCCAAAATGCTGGGCCAACACCAGACGAGACACACTGAAAGACGGCGTCAAGCTGACATTGAAGCCTCCGTACCCATACAAGAGAGCTGGGTGATCTCCGTTCAGAACTAAATCTTTCCGTGTCACAATGAACATTGGCACCTTGGTGCCATCTTTACTAGTCACAAACACCTGTTTTATGCATAAAGTCAGACACGCTAATCCTGGGTTTCCAGATAATGGTGTAGGGTTCCACTCAGTAAGTTAACTTCAGAACAAAATTTAAGAGGCAAAGGCTTAGAGAAAGTCAAAATTGAGGAGTAGGACTGCGAGACTTCATAAAAACAATTGAGATGAGAGACACTAAATTTAACGGGGATCATAGAGAATGCAGAATCAGAGCCATGTGTAAAAATCGTACCTGACGAGTCTCAAACAATGACCTATCCAGGTTAGCGATTGGAGTCTCCTTAAAAACTTTCACTTCAGGAATTCCAGTACTCAATTCACACTGGTAAATAATTCCCGGGGTTAGAAAGCTCGTAAAACTATAGAAGAAATTCGAGTCTTGTGGTCTTCCAGAAATCTCAGCTACAGTGCCAATCTCAAGTGGTAGCATATGAAGCAATTCACCACTCTGAAGATCATGCAACTGGAGCAGGTATTTCACGTCACTCATGTAACACACGACTAACTGCTGGTTATTAACCAAATCGGCAGAAGTGAGAACATCGCTTTCAGATTCCGGTATCACATCTTTCCAAGAAGATGGACATTCGACATTCACCCTTGTCAGTTTGTACCTGGAAGCATCCTTATTCGTAAGGAACGTAAAAGACGATCCTTCGTTCGCAATCAACTCATATTGAGCATCAAAGTTGTCAACTAGTTTGACGAATGGGAGTTGTTCCTTGCTCTCTCTCAGCCCCTCTAAGCCTCTAGGCAGAGTGGAAATGTCGCAGTAATAGAGTCTGTTAACTGGGTCACAACCCTCTTCAATTGATAGCACCAGATACTGCAAAACACAATCTAATGTAAGACTTTAATCCAAAAATAATATAGTGCCGACGTTGCTGTTTTCCAACTGATATAAATTTATTGCAGCAATAAGTAGAGGGATGCAATTCACAAACATATAGATCATTTCTATTGAGAGATACATATCACAAGCAGGATCATCGTGTATAGCAAGAGGATGCATATAGTCTAATTTCCACGGCTAGATTTCTGTCATTACCTGACCGTCGTTAGTAACCTCTGCCCGAGAAAACCACTGAGAATGCTGAGGATCTCGCCAGCATAGTATATCTTCCGATTGTTCGGTTCCAAGAAAGTGATAATAAAGCTCGTGAAAGAGGTTCTTCTCTGTCTCAGTGCCGGCGTCTTCAATCCCGTTTTTACTGCCATATGACATGACATTAGTCCAGGAAAGGAGAGGACAGTAAAGCTAAAGGAAAGAGAAGAATTCTAACAAGGTGCCAAATCTTAGATCTCAATTGCAATATTTGAGTTCCCGGTACCAGAATGTAAGCGCATAGGTGCAGGGAAATACGTGGGTTCTGGATAACGATTGTAAAAGAAGCCTTTGTGATCATGCGTCCAAGCTAAGGATGAAAATTTCACCTGCACATCAAAACAAAAGGAGTTCCTTATTCCTCACTACTCTGTTACCCATATTCACTTCAAAGGCTGCACTCTCTTCTAGGTTCCAACTCGATAGCAACACTAAGGCTACCACAAAATCCCTCCTACCCGGATATGTAATGTTTAATAGAAAATTACGGAAAGATAGCTTACTGACCACCCAGACTGGCACTTATTGAAGCGGACCAGATAAGTACTTACACCTGTTTCCCAATACAGTTTAAGCAAAATTGCGTAGCAGAACACTTGCGATTACAGCAGTACTACTATGTGTACAGGCAACAGGACAACCTACCCATAAGAGAGTGTCCGGCTGCACAACTTTATCTGCTACACGCATCACTTTGATGGTGATCCAGTCACTTCCACTGTCGCTCTGACCATAAGCAAGATACGCAGCATCCTCACTAAATCTCATGAGTGCCAAGGAAATAGTGCCATCATCACTCCAACTGTTCGGATCCAATAAGACTTCTCCAACCTCATCTACTGTATCCTGTAAACACCTTCCAGTAAGTTGAAATGAGATTGTTATATGTGAGCTCTTAGACGTTCACAGAATTCAACGTGTAATCAGAGCTTCCAAACCTGGTATTTGTAATCTACTGGTTTCACTGATATGCAACTAAGAATATAGGACAAATATCTGAATTATTAAAAATTACTCACTACAATGGAGACGATTCAGAGCTTCACAATTTGAAGATTCTCAGTAAAACATCAGAAAAGGAAACCGATCAGGATGCTTCTGCCACAATTTTTTGTATTAGTACTGACTAGCATCAAAATAAATTCAACTTTTATGTGGACGAAAGCTTTATGAGAAAATTGTTTGAAATGCAGTGGTGCGTATGATACACTTCGACACAACAGTTTTGAGTTTAAGCAGAAGTCTACCTGAATGAAAAGCAAACTCTGGGGTTGCAAGCCAGTGTTGTGTGTATAGAAATATTTATCACCCCGCTTGTAGGGACAGGAAGATTTGGGATAATCGTAAGAAAGAGTGATCCTTTCTCTCAGCTTCTCCTTCGTATCACATGTTGACAACACAGATTCGGTCAATTGCACCTGGTTCTCGACAAAGGCTTGTGTTACCTCTGCTTTCGGATCTTCCAATCTGCTCATCTCATTGTAGGATCAGAATTACAACAAATATTCACGTCTTGAAAATTTACCCTTCTCTGTCACCAGCGGGTGGGTCAAAAGTATTGGCATTAACTTATCGTGCAAGTACTTCTCGCAAACTTATGACTTACGTCCTTCGGTCACGTAAAATAGCCAGTGCAACGGAGAAAATAGGAGGGGCCATACAAGCAGGTGCTTATTCAGATACCAACTAGATTTTAAATGGAAAAACTATTAAAGGATAGAGTAAGTTTTAGTAACAAAAAACTTACTCTCGGTATGGATCGGAAACTTTGAGGCCATGTATGATGTCTACGATGGCCTCATCCCTGGGAACCTTGGGATACTTCCACGACGGAATAACGGCATCAGACTTTGACGGCATCACAGCAGAGTCGAACAACATCCCGTCTGATTCCGGTAAGCAACCCATTGAACGGAATGAAACGAAGCGTTTAGGTCGCGAAGTGACCGTCAAAAGTCTTCCCGGCACTGAGGAGATAGGTGTCCGAATTTCAAAGCGGATCAACTCCGAGACATTCGTTTTCAGAGAGGAACACGAAAAAAGTGGATGCCTCAGATGTGTATCAGCAAGCGTGACCAAATGCCTCATTCAGCTAGTCCGATACCCGTTCAGAATTGTAAAACTCCAACGACAGCAACTGACAAGACAATGACCTGCGCCTCAATCCTGTGAGAAAAGAGATCGTTTAGAACTTGAAGTGTGCAGCTCCAAAGAATCAATCAGGGATACCGCGAACCTAAATTTAGCCCATGAACGACCATCATGCCAAGAATCCAGATGATGCATCCATATCAGTTGTGGAAAAAAAATGAATAGTACAACATAAAGACGCGTAAAACCTTCCGCATTTCCAGAAATTTGGTTGATCACATAGTCGCTGACGGTAGGAACATCGAAATTTCCAGTCATAAAAAAGAAATCAATGATGAATTATTTGCGGGAATAATTACCAACGCGGAAAACACTCAAAAATCCATAACGGACAGGTATGCCGAGGAATAATATCATTTGTGCAATTATTTTTAACTCAGATTTCACACCTAACGCACTTCTTCTACCTCCTCTTGATCTCTCCTGTTCAAGGTTCGCCTCTGCAGATGAAGCGCGGGCGATACCATAATACTCAGTCTAATCAATTTTCTAACTTTGTACTGGTTATCTCTAATTTTCAATAACATCCTTCTCCACTTCCATCAACAAGGCCAATTGCAAGTATAAAGCTCAATATTTTTGAACATTGAAATCTAGGTTCGAAAGAAACTACCCATAGCGTTCAAAAGGCAGCTTTGTTCTCTCTATTCGTATTTCCATATAGTTCTAGAATCAGATTCTTTCACTTGCAATTATGAAAAATGATCAGATCAGCACTTCGAATGTCAAGATAGGCAGCTCATTCTATCGTTGCTGCTGGTTCATTAGAACGCAACTCGCATTAGTGTTGCCTATCAGCTCTCACGTGTACAGCAGGCTCATATTGCCTTTCCAGTGTGAAACAGGTACATAACAGCTACATGGCCCCTCGATTGGTACAGAACCGAACACTCTCAGCTTACATTTTTCACACCGGGGATTCCAGATGAGCTGGCTGTGGTTTCTGATGAAGGCCCTTGACTTCGTCAATCACGTCTCACAACCTCTGACTAGCTTCCTCGAAGTGCCAATGAGACGTACGGAAAAAACGTAAGATCAACAGTAATTAAACAAGCTCATCAAAACTTCAGCTCCATAATAGAATATATCGAAAAACTACCTACATATAATTATTTCTACTGATATCTCAAGACTCTTTTATCCTTTAAAAGAACGTGTGAGGTTTCAAAGAATGCAACGCCGCAGACTCATCTTTGTTGCCTAAAAAGATTATATGTGGCAAATACACGTCCATATCACCAATACATTACCAAAACCAAACGAAAAAACTCCCTAACAAACCAGCAATCTCGTAAACATCTATTGAAAGCACCTGAATGAAGCAACAACCGTCATTCACCATCACAGCGCATTCTCTGCCTCCCTAGAACAAAAGAAAGAAACCTCTTAACTTATATCCACCTCGTGAAATTTAAAACTAACCTGAAGAACCGTATTTATCACGCTCCAGAAATGCTGCGCTGCACGACGTCGTCCGCCCGCCAAATAATGCGCGAGTATCGGCGTGCAATAAGAGAGCTAATCACACAAGTAACACATCCAACTTCTTAAATCCTCTCTCATCAATAATTCAATAACAAAAAGACGGCAATTCTACACATCGTAGCCTCTTGAACTCCACCGAAATTTTTTTTAAAAAACTAATGAGTGAGTCACCTCGAAATATTATCTTCCGGCGCCGCCTTTCCAGCCCCGAGTCTTCATGAAAGGATAAAGATGAAAAACTCTTACACATTATCGTCACAGATCTCACATGTAACGATTTTTTCCTGATTCCTGCTCCTAACTGTACACAGAAAGAAACGGATGTAAGATATGATTCAGCATGATAAAAACAGAGTGAATCTTTCATGGAAACTTGCAAGGAAACTGAATGGAATTTGAAAGGAATGCGCGCGAATGTGACAAAGCACAGTTTGCAAACAGAACATCCTTGTGACTACCGATGCGAATAATGGAAACTTTAGAAAGGTGCACTAACCGTATGACCGACTAACCGACTTTCGCTGTGAACGTTTTTTAGCGTTTCTTGAGCGTTTTTTGAGCGTTTCTTTTGAAATTCCTCGAATGTGAGGCGCTTCCTCAGTCGTTTCATTCACTCAATGTTCGCGATTGATGAGAAATATTCGAAAAACACGCTAAATTGTGAACGACTGTGGTGGACCTCCTTGACAACAGAGCAAGTTCCTCGAATCCGATCCAATTTGTGAAGAAGAAGCATTCGGAGCAGACGAAAGGTTTGCATTGATATTGCATTGGGAAATTGAATGAGTCAATACACATCCGTTGACGTATCCGGGTAAGGGTACGGAAAATGGATATTAGTAGGTGTCGGGGGGGGGGGTATCGTGGGGTTCTCGTGAGCTTCCTTCTCCGATTAGCCTTCATTTCCTCTATTAAAAAGTACCTTTCCAAGTACTTGGATCGGTAATTGCCTCGTTTTACCACATAACTAGAGATGCTTTTGAAATGTTCATTGGATTTTGTTAGTCAACTGGTTTTTCTCATGAGGGGGGGTAGTCAAGATTGGAGGTTGATCTAGGAGATGTATATTAAGCTAGTTTTGTCAAAAAGCGGTTTGTAGATAAGGTATCTAGAAGATGTATAAGCTAGTTTTGTCAAAAAGTGGTTTGTAGATAAGGTATCTAGAAGGTGTGTAAGCTAATTTTGTCAAAAAAGTGGTTTGTAGATAAGGATCATTAACCTCAACATCTAAAGTTGTTAGCATTTGGTGTTTTATAACAACTTTTTGGGGGAATTGATATGCGTACCACACCCTCTTGATTATCCCACCACACTCCAGGATAAATTTTAGATTTCTGCCATTAAAAAGCTGAATTTGAGAATTTGGAATTCAAATTTGGATTTAGAGACTTGGATTGTGTAGAACCATAAAAAAATGTTGTAATTGCACAACACCCAATGAAAAAGATTAGTTTGGGGGAAAAGTATTACTTTTACTTTTGTTTATAAAAAAGATAAGCTTTTTCATTGGGTGGTGTTAAATTAGAACTCTTTTTGTGATTCTAAACAAAATCACGCTCTTTGAGTCCAAATTTGAATTCCAAATTCTCATATTCAAGTTTTTGATGATAGAAATCTAAAATTTACCCCAGGGTGTGGTGGGATAGTCAAGAAGGTGTGATACGCATATCAATTCCCTTCTTTGGGGAGGAGTTAGATTTGGGTATTTTGAATAAGTTTAAAATATCTTTTTTGTTCTACTTGATTCAAGTAGCAATTGCCAAATCCTAAAAACTCGAGCAGGCACTCCATGAGTTTGAAATAGGGACATTATAGTGTTCTTGTGGTTTTTCCCTTGACAAGCCACGTGTACTATCCTCCCATCTATAGTTATGCATAAAATTATTGTTAAATGTTTTTTATTTTTACTGCTTTGCAATATACTAATTGCACGTTGTTTCCAAACACATGATGATAGAGTTATCCATGTATACATGTTCATACATAAAAGCAACTAATATTAAGAGCGCTTGTCCAAAATTTGGTGCAACCTTTTCTTTAAAAGACATATGACAGTTTTATCCATTCATTCACCTTGTTCTATTTGGTTTAGCCCTTATACAATCATAGGGCATAGTATATACACTGACATATAGTTGTCATTTGCTATCAATAAGAAATTTTAATTAGGGATCTCAAGTAGCTCACTAGAACCGCATTGATCTATTCTCCAACTTTTTTCTTGATCTCAAATGTAGTAGAGGTGTGGATCCATTCCAAACACAAGAAAAATGCTCTGTATTGTACTAGTCAAAAGGACCTTTTGGTTGTTCAATGGTTATAGGTAGCCCATTTCAAAAGGAGGTGAGATTTTGGTTTGAAATTGCTCAAAGAAAGAGCCGTGTTTGAAGCTCTTGCACTAGTTTTTTTTTGGCAATCACAAAAGTCGAATCCAACCTTTGCCAACTACATCCTCTCACCTCTAGAGTCCCCCCTAGTTTCTTCAATGATCATCATTTTCACACTGGCAAATTACATTCAGAACTAAAATTTTCAACAATTGGATTCCTTTGATGTCATTAAATTGTCAACTTGGAGCCTTCAACATGGCTTTGTTTTTATATTTGCATCTTTGGCACAAATTGAACCATGTATCCCACAAGTGTCTCAAAATGAGTTGACTTTGAAAATTAAAGCTTTTCTACTAAATTACGTCAAAAAACTGTTGATGCTCTAACCCTTGCATCGCACAACATACTCTTCATAGATTTTTGACATATATCATGGCAACAGAAACCGAATTATATAAACTCAAAGGGAGATTGAGAAAATCTCATCAAGAAAGGTGTAAGGTAGCAACACTCATAAGCGTGAAATTGAGGGTTTTGGGGTACAAAAATTCAATTGACAAAATTCGAAAAAATTATTGTAAGTTAACAAGAGGAAACTAAAAATATTGACATCAATTTCAAAATCCCAATTGCAAGCATTTATTCACAAAGATTTTTCAAAAGTCCTAAATTATTGAAAATGTATAATTGTGTGTAGGAATTGTTAAAAACAACATGATGGGCCACTCAAAATTGTCATACAAGTCACCTACAACCATCACTTTGTCACCCATAACCATCACTTAAGTACCCATAACCATTTTTTTTTAATATTTGTAAGTCATTGACAACTTGACACTGGAGTAAATCACGCCCATGGAGATAGGAGCGCTTATGGGTGTTGCTACCTTAACCCCTAAAGGATATTGCCTACCAAAAGTGTTGTTTGTATTTGTACAAGAACCATTTAGTACTTAAAGAAATGACTATATGACAAATGTTAAAAATTCCCCAAAAAATTCTAGTTGACAAGTAGTATGTCTATGACTTGGCTTGAAACTTACAACTCCAATGGGGTTCATGTGCTATCCAAATACCCCATCCGTATACAACTTGGGAGTCCATACACAAAACAACAACATCCTTTAGGGGTTAAGCAAGAAGTGAATGCAAGAGCAACTATGTCACATTTATCTAAATTTGAATAATTCATGCAATTTTGAATATTCTAATCTATTCATTGAAATTTGAACTATACAAAACATCAAAGCTCTTCCAAAGTTTTGAATACATCTAAAAATATGGTTTATTATAATTAAAGTTTGGATTATTTAGATTTGGTTAATTACGACATAATAGTAAGAGCAAAATTTCTTGAAAATAGTACAACCACAACCGCTTAAAATCCCAACCATATTTTAGATCCATGTTTGCCTATCCATCCTAGCCCATCTCCAACCGCCCATCTCCAACCGCCCATCTCCAACCGCCATCTCCAACCGCCCATCTACAAGTACCTATTTGTAGTTGCCCATACAAATTAGTCCATCTCATTCATATTAACCCATTCAAGTTAACCCACATATAACTCAAATTCATAACCGCCCATACATAGTTTTCCATTTACAATTGCAAATCCATAACCACTCATCCATAACCGCCCATCCATACCCGCCCATGATACATAATTGCCCATCTACAATTGCAAATCCACATTCCCATCCATAACCGCCCATCTATACCCGCCCATACATAATTGCCCATCTACAATTGCAAATCCACATTCCCATCCATAACCGCCCATACATAGCCGCCCATCTATAATTGTAGATCCATAATCATCCATTCATAACCATCCATCCCTAGCCACCCATTTATATCCACCAATCCATAACCGCCCATCCATAATTGCTCATCCGTACCAGCACATCTATAGCCGTCCATCCATGTGCACGCAATTCTATACCAACCTTTGGATGTTTGTCAACTTTGCGACAATCTCATCTACTGCATTCTGTTTTCGAGAATAAATTTGATTAAAAACGGCCATTATTTGAGTAAACGGTTAAACAATTGACTAATATCAACCCTAAATTTGACACTAGCAAGGCAAAAAATTGGTTGATTGTTCTTCTCACTAATAATCTTCTATCTTATAAAAAAAAATCCAATACGGCACATCCTTCACTTTCAAAATTCAACCTCTTATTGGCAATTTCTGTAAACTTATTTTGGCTTGAATGCTAGTTTTCTTGAAATAGTGGCTTTTAAGATTTGTTGACCTCTTTTCAATGTCAATAGGAGAATGACAGCTCATCAATCTTTTAGAGCACATTAGCACAATCCTAATTTTGCTAAGAATTATTATTTGTGTGATTTTATTCTTCTTGAATATTTGTACAGGCAAAAATCAGTATTACATTGGGTGTACAAGCATTGAATTAAAATGCTCTCAACCAAAAACCTTGAACATTACATTATATGTCTAACTTGAAAATACATTGCAATAATGTAATTTTGACTGCACTATTCACAAAATAATGGTGACTACTCTATTATACTTCAAAGTGAATTTCTAAAACACCAATGAGAGGGTAGTGAATACTTCTCCTTGGAACATGTACCTCTTCTTAACTCTGTGCTGACAAAGACATATAACTTACTTCTCCGCATAAGAAATCAGAAAACTCTTTATCATCATCATTATTTACAATCTTCATGTTGATTGAAGTTATTTCTCTTAACATTTCAAACTCATCTTATAATCACTGACAATCAACATTTCAAAAACTTTATCCTTTATAAAAACGTTTGTATTGAGGATTTATGAAGATACAACATCATAATATATTTTTATTAAAAAAAAGTATTAGACAAAACACAATCTCATAAGTTCAAAACGGTAAAACAAAATGATTGAAAATATTATGTTGACTTAGCTAGCATATGAATGTGTGTTCTACAAGCGCTTGAATAAAGTGTCCAAGCTGATGCAGAATTCTAAGTAAAAACTAAACCAAGAGCAAACGTAAAATATGTTTATATTTCTTCCGGAGTAGGTAGATTAGCTTGGGTTTATCATTAGATATCAAAATGCCCATGAAAATGTGTGGTTCTCAATTACTTTTTTCAGTCTTTTTGATTGAGTAGACAAAGATACAATACGTATATGGTCTAACTTCGATGTCACTAGTTTCATGAGTATCACAATTTGATTATACCATGTAAACTTAGAATCATTATATACATATACATATATATATATATATATACTCTTAATATTGATATCAATCTTGATGCTATTTCATGTGTTATTTACAATTCATTATGTTAATGTAATAATAAAGATTTTACTAGTTGGCTTGTAATTGGATATTGGGCAAAATCTAATCTAAATGTGCTCTTTTTTATGGAAGCAGTCCTACTTGGTTGATCTTATGCTTCTTTTTTTATACATATAATTTTTTTAAAGTGGCTTTCAAGATTTCACAATTGGAATTGTTGTTGAACACATATCATTGTTTTTTACAGTAGAGAATTATTTTGCACACCATGAATCTTATACAAAGTGAGGCTTTTATCATAAACTCTTCTTATTCTCACTTAAGCCTTCTAGATATGTGATGTATTGTTAGCAACTATTTTCCCTTTTAGAGCTTGCTAATACATCCAATTAAGCCAAACTTCTTGCTTTTGCATGTCACAAACATGCTAGCATCGCACATGCCAAGCACATCCAATACTAGTTTCCATTCTATCACCATCTCAAGCTCATCTTGTTGTTGTAACCTATATACACAACCAATTCATATTCTTACTTACAATGTGCATCTTGTAAATATGAAATCTAAAACTATTTTTGAATACCTTATAATTCCTTAACATGTTATTGTCTATTCATTAAGCATTTAAAAAAATACAAACCAAAACATACTCTAAAACACACTTTATCTGTCAATAGAAACCTAAAATAAATTAAAACAATTTGATAACATGAACCATGTAAGAAAGGCTTGATTGGTTAATTTTAGCTGAAATCACCTCCATGATTAGAGTAAATAAAGTCACAAGGTAGGAACACCCATAAGCGTCAGTGTCCCCATAAATATCACCTTTGAAATCTTGAAAAATATGTGGAAGTGAATAGATGTAATTATAAGAATGTACAACATGTGAACATGAAATCTTAAAAGTGGTTATGGGTGCAATGGTAGTTTGCTCTTTAAAAATTCACATCTTATTCTCCTAGTATCCAAATAATACATTTGAAGGTGCAAACTCTTTTTTTTTTGTTCCTAATACGATCTTATAATTTGCTAATTGTTTATTAACAGTCATCATGTTCAAAACCCTTAGTTTGACGTTTATGGGTGCTCCTACCTTATGGAATGGAACCATGAATCACTAAGAAAATAACAACCTACTTATTCCATTAATCAAGCAACATGCACCTAGATTGCATGTCAATAATGGAAAAATTTGATAAAATCACCCATATATGAGTGTGCATCCATAATGTTAGCCAATAATTCAAAATTTCATTCAAATTTTGACCCAAACATAATCAACTAAAACATGGTACTTGATACATAAGGTAGGTATACTTAGTATTGACCATGTACCTAATAACGTTACTATGTACACGAAATGATCATTTAAGTACTCAAATCTACGTAAGTCATAGATAGTTTATCTTTTGTGACACAAATGATAAACTATCTACAACACACCTAGATTTGAAGTCTCAAATGATCACTATATGTACATAGTTAGCCCATTAAGTACATGGTCGGTACTGGGTATACCTACCCTAGTGTAGATTGCCAAATCCCAACTTTCATTTCTCAACCAATACGTTTCTGAGGTTTAAATGGGACAAAGTGTGAACTTCCCCTGACTCCCTGAGTGGTCCCTCCATCACCCTGGTACACCGCCACCCTGATAAACTTACCTTGTCACCCTGTTATTTTGTCACCCTGTTATTTTGTCACCCTGTTATTTTGTCACCCTGTTATTTTGTCACCCTGTTATTTTGTCACCCTGTTACCTCGCCGCATTGTTACCCTGACATGATTATTCTGTGACCAAAAAGACAAATCTTCTTTGAATCTGTGCCAAGTTGCCAAGCATTTAATCTGACAGTTCAGAAGTGATGAAAGAAAGACCAAATGTGTGACTCTTGAACCCAGGTTTTTTTTTTTTTTTCCCACCGATGCTTGGGTGGCATTTTTTGAAAATGGTTTGTAGCTTGCTGGTTCAGTCCCTATTTTGGTTGGAGTTGAAGGTGGCCTTGATGCATGAATGTTTGGAGCATCATGGGATTTTTTTTGTAAGTATAAATTATTCATTGATCATTTTTTGAAAACATCCAAATAAACATTGCCATAACTTAAGTGTTATATTGAATTGAATTAGACAACACCTCAAAAAAATTTAAAATGCTCAAATAATTTTAAAATGATGGCATCAATTTTCAATTTGATAAAGATTTTATGAAAGCCTAGGTTCCAATGCAAATTTCGTTATTGCAATCTGACATTTTTTGAAAAAAATTCCCCCTTTTTTCTTATAAGCTAGAAGCTAGCCTTTTCTTTTTTGAGGCAATTGGGTCTTAAATTGCCCAAAAAAAACACTGCTTGAACCCAACTTGCAACTGAGAGGGTCCCTTTGTTAATTACACCAGTTTCTATTTGAATGATAAATAGAGGGTCAATCATTACTCCAACGTGATAGCGATTGTTCTTCAACCCAGCTGGAGTGAGTCATTGTCGAATCATAAGCTTAAATGATTTTCATGATTGATCAGCTGGCAACCTCCATCCTCACGCCCCACATATTGCATAGCCCTTCAAGGACATACCCAGCCTAGGGGCCTGGCGTTCACGTAATCTTTATTTTTATTTTTGTAGAAGTAGGGTACGTACAGTACCCTCGAGTAATGTTACGTAATCCTGTTTCTGCATTCCAAACAAGTTTGAATAACAAAAAATATAAATGGCATTTTAATCTCATATTGTTGATATCTGATTCTCATGCCATTTCAATCAACCGTATCAGATTTTGGTTACTAAAAATCAAAACCTTATTTTTGGTAAATTGTTTTGAGTCAAAATCATGGTTTTACAAGAAAGTTGATTAAAACACACTAGTGATGAATTTTTGAGATTTGATTGCATGGGTATGTAGGAGATATTCATATGCACATATATCCTTCTAACAAACATTTACAAAAATTTCAAAATTTTGTTGATAGAGGTGTGAATGCTAGAGTGATCATGACCAAATTTAGTATACTAAATACTTCTTTATGGTAACTAAATTGTGTTAATTGACCCATACATTATGATTAAATTTGTACTTTTGAGCATGATGGTATGATAAACGTCAGAATGAAGCAAAAATTAGATGCCCACGTAAATCTTTGAATTCCCCATCATCTATAAAAATTTCAAAAAATCACACAAAGTAGATTAGCTGTAGGTACATGTCCGAATTGCATTTGTCCCCCAAGGGGACAATTGGTCCTTTAGGGGTTAATGGATTAAATCATCCCACTCCCATTGTAGATTCACGCATACGAAATAGTCAACTGCAAGTTCTTGCAAGACGTTGTGGAGAAGCTGCGAGCTATTACAAATAATGTGACGTCCAAGCATATGTTACAGGAAAAGTCCAAGGACAATGGGAAGCAAACAAATTTGCATTGGGAGAACATTGTTTGATGAGACCTTGTCTTGGTTATGCATTGTCGTGGTTGCTTTGGAACCCTAAAGTATCTCATTCATAGTCTTGGGCTGATCCCAATTTTTTCCCTAAAAAGAGTTTTTTCCTAAAGTATCTCATTCTCCCACACAATTGACCCCTTGAATAGAAAATGAAGTTACATTTGTATTCACCATCTTGGGTTGATGATGCTCTAAGTTCATTAACTCTAGCATGCGATTTAGTGTTCTCACTTAGATTTCGTATCCTAAGTACGGTCTTTTAATTTGCTGAAGTGTTATATATTTTTTGTTCAATTAGATGTTTATTTACTAAAACATTCCAAAATAATACACTTTCTCATGATGTGTTCAAGGAAGAAAAAACGTTTTTTCTTCACTGGTATTCCCAATAATTCCTTCCACATTTTAAAAGTGCATGATCCTTCATCTCCCACCTATTTAACTAATTCCACGTTATCTCAATTTTGCAAACATATTCTTACCTGAAATACATAGATTTGTGACTTCTAACTTCTATTTTTACTCAGAATTATGAAAAATAAATAGGTTAAAAAATGAAGTGACTAAAATAATCATACCTGAACTTTCAGTAATAGAATATATTTGACATTGTGCCAAAAGTATCAAATACAATTTATAATTACTCAAATTGAAAAATCATTAATTCAAACAACATTAGCATGCTAAGACTTTGAAAAATAAAGAAAAATTTACTGTTTGCCCAATTTGGTATTTAGATTGCAAGATTGTGGAGCATAAAGTTACTGGAATAATAGAGCTTGTTGATAAGGTTTAGAGCCAACTTCCATGGTGCATCGGAATTGGTGAACCGCAGAAACTACAAAATATTACAAAGCTATGCACGGAAGTGCGTTGTTTTAGCACCAAAATCAGAAATTGAAATCGTATTTCCTAGAATTTTGGGGATTTAATAGCATCTCCACTTGACCTCAAAAACTTCACTGCCAGGAAATGCAATATTTTTGATTTCTAACGTTGACCACGTGTTTCTCCCACCCGTCCAATTAGATAAAAAAATGTTCAACCAATAACACTCCTTTTTGTTTGCAAAAGCAAAAAGATTCTCCATCTTTGATTATTCAATCTTTTAATTGTTCAAAAAATGTAGTGTTTGAAGGAGATGTTGTGCACAAGTAAAATATAAATCTTGTTGTGTCAAGGAGAATAGTTTGACAAATCCATGCACTATTTGCTTCCATATCATCCAAAAGTCTCCCTAGCCTCCCTATGAGCAATTCCACCTCAGGCATAAAGGTAGACGTAACCCATACTATAATGGGATGACCTATTGTTTAGACCTCCGTTGCATTGTCACTACCAATTTCCAAATAATGTAGAAAGATGATACAAACTTCCGTTCATGCCATTGTGGAGGTCTTTCATGACCATGCTAAAGCTCATAGAAGGACTCAAATCGTTTAACTATAAATGAAAAATGCAAGCAGCGACAAGGGGCAAGGGACTAGGATGAGGGCAATGGGAGTGTTTAGGAAACATAGTAGCTGTTACTGCAAGTGACCCACTTTGTGGCTCTTCAAAATACGTTTCACATTAGGGATACTCATGATTGGTTTGAGATTGAGAGTTCCATGAAGATTGAGATATGGTTGAGTGAAAGTGGGAGCCAATGGGAGCACTTCTCCATGGAAAGAGGTGTAACACCTTTTTTGTGGGTGATGGAGAATGGAGAATGAAGAAGGGAGAATGTTCTACTTTGAGAAAGGCAACTTGGCCACTGATTGGAGGAGCAAAAAGAGTGAGGGTGAAAAGCAATTCACAAGCGGGAAAACAAGCGGACCGTGGTAGGATTTCACGCGCAAAAACCATTCTCATGCCAATTCTCCATGCTTGGCGAAGAAAAAAGACTTTTCTCAATCTTCATGGAATTTCCCTTGTGCCAATTGCGGACAAAGCGCCACGTTAGATTTCCATGAAGATTGAGAACGGAGAACACCAATTGTGATTACCCCTAGTAGTAACACATATGACCATCAGTGTCTCCATAACCATCATCTCTAAATATTGGAAAATCTACGAAAGTGAATAGATGTAATTACAAGGATGTACAACCTCTGAACATGAAACCTTAGGGGCGGTTCAGACTATGTCCCACGTCCCATCTGACGAAGTCCCACGGGAGTGCAAAATCCCATCTTTCTGGGCTAGAAAAGATGGGAAAAGATGGGACTTGGGCTAAAAGATGGGTTTGCCAAAATGCTAAACTCAATCTTGGAGTGAAGTCCCACTTTTTTTGGCGCCAAAACTTGGGAAAGTGCTGCCATGTAGGCTCCATGTAAGCAAGTGGGGTGTGGGACTTGGGACATAGTCTGAAACGCAAAGTCCCATCTTTTGCCTCTCTACCAATTAGATTCTCAAATTTCATCAAATTTCAGTGGGACTTGGGATATGGGACATAGTCTGAACCGCCCCGTGTTGGTATTAGGACTTAGGTGCAATTGCAATCGGCTCTTTAAAAATTCACAATTTATTGTCACATTTTCCAAATAATACATTTAAAAGTGCATACTTATTATCTTTCTCTTGCTAATAGGATCCTATAATTTTCTAGATATATATTAATAATCATCATGTTCTAAACCCTTAATTTGACGGTTATGGGTGGTGCTACCTTATTGTCTTTCTAGTGAAAACGGTGTAGATGATCTATCCCGTTGTTTTATAGTTTTACAGTGCTGGTGGAGCTGTTGGAAAACGCTACACACGATGGTCGCCCTTATTCTTCAAATGTGACACTTGTCTTGAGCAAAGCTGGCCACATGTGCTTCCCTCAAACTTTTTTCCTCTACCTTTCCTTTATCGCCTTGCGAAGCGAGCGTGATCCTCTCGTCCTCCGGAGGTTTCTGATTTCGTTAGGGCGCAATCTTCTGCATTTGGCTGCTTTTGCAATCAGCGCCAACAGAATTAGAGCTTCTCATTGTACAATACATTTTCAATTCCATTCTCTTGCTTGCAGTATACATTCAGCTTCTTATAGAATTCCCTTTCGAGCCTCTGTATTCGTTCAGCATGACGTTGATGCAGGAGTAGCATGCCAGATCTAATTTCACAGCTCAATTACACATTGTGTGAGTCTTTTACGACTTAGAACAGTTATGCCGCGAGGGGTGAAGAAAGAGAATCTGCCGTCGAAGGTGTGCGAGGTGTGCAAGCGGCCCTTCACGTGGCGCAAGGTGTGGGAGCGGTGCTGGGATGACGTGAAGACGTGCAGTGATCGCTGCAAGGTGGAGCGGAAGAAGCAGCAGAACAAGGCCAAGAAGGATGAATCCAACTCCGTCAACACCACCAAGGAGACTGGTCCAGAAGCTAACCAGATATTGAAGACGGACAACGGTTTAGGGTTGGTCAGTTCGTTTGGAAGGATGCCTGCTAGCAACCTTCAATTGCCCTTGCATCATCAATTTCTTTTCTTCTCTTTATCTGTCCATAGATTCATGGCATTGCATAGGTTGCAGTGTCTTTGATTAGGGCACTGTCTGTCCAAAGCTATACTAAATCCAAAGAGACTGGTCCAGAAGCGAACTAGATGTTGAAGACGGACAACAGAATGGCGTAGGTTAGTTCTTTTGCAAGGATGCCTGCTAGCTACCTTCAATTGCCCCTGCATCATCATTTTCTTTTCTTCTCTTTATTTGTTCATAGATTCATGGCATAGCATAGGTTGCAGTGTCTTTAATTAGGGCAACGTCGATCTTGTCTGTTCAAAGTCATACTAAATTCAGCTCAATTTCTTGCTAAGTGAATTTCTGCAAACTACTAAGTCGGTTCATAACTTGTGCGATGGTTTTATTCTTGAATGTGCAGCTTGCAGAATAAGTTATAATGCCTAACCGTAATTTTACTGAACGTAGTTCACTCGAGTTTTTTTTTTTTTTTTTTCTTCTAACTTGAAGGTACAGTGGAGATGGCTGTTTAGAATGTTGTGTTCTAGTACTTGACTATCATTGATTCGTTTGGAGAATTGGAGATTATTGTGCCCTTGATGTTACGAGTTCCTAGCTGCATCATCGTTTTCTTTCCTTCTCTTTATCTGTCCATAGATTCATGGCATTGCATAGGTTGTAGTGTCTTTGATTAGGGCACGTTGATCATGTTCATTCAATGTCATACTAAATTCAGCTATTTTTTTTTGCTGAAGTGAATTTTTGCAAACCACTAAGTCGGTCCATAGATTTATTCTTGAGTGTGCAGCTTGACAAGAAAGTTGTAACGCCAAACCCTAATCTATTAAACGTAGTTCACTCGAGTTTTTTTGATTTGTTTGTTTTTCCAACTTGAAGGTACAGTGGAGATGGCTGTTTAGAATGTTGTGTTCTAGGACTTGACTGTCAGTGATTCGCTTGGAGAACTGGAGATTATTGGGCTCTTTATGTGTCATGACCCTTGACGGATGAGTGATTGATGGATGAATTAGTTCATAATAAATAAATGTGAATTAGTAATTAAACCACCAAGGATGGATGAAAGATTGATGAAGGAATTAATTCACAATGAATTGTGAATTAATGGATTGTGAATTAATAGTTAAACAATTGGTGAGGAACTAATTTACTATAAATTGTAAATTAGTAGATAAGATGCAAAGGCTGAGAGATGGACATGTGCAGATGATGGATTTATGCATTGGAGGTAGACAACTCCATTTGAATGACAAGTGTACGGGATGTACACTTGAAGTTAAGGGTACATGACGTACTTTTGATGACAAGTATCAGGATGACTTGATGACAAGTATTAGGATGACTTGATGACAAGTATCAGATGAACCATGGATGATAAATGTATTGGATGTACACTTGATGATAAGCCAAAGGATTGGAACTTGGAGCTATACAACTCCAAGTAAAAGATGAGATATGATATGAGTCATATTTAGCATATAACTAAGAGTTTTACCTTAGCAAAGGGTTGGAGATGAATAGTAAAAATAGGAAAATAAAAATAGTTAAAGTAACTATTTTTATGAAGAGGGCAGATAGTATAAAATGGGGCTCAAAGGGTGAGGAGATTAATTCTTGTTGGAAATTAGTCTCTCTCTATGGTTGGGTGGTTGAGCTCCTTGTGGTTTTTATAGTTTATTGTGTATAGATTGTTGTTTTACTTGAATGTTTGGATGATTTAAGTTACGGACCGTGGGAGGTTTGTAACATTATGCTACGAATCGATTAGGGTTCTATGAGGTCTTTGTTACAACTTTGGAATGCCGTGCATTGGCAGCTCAATAGGGTACGAATCCATTTTCATGCAAACTAGGATCGGTGCTCAGACCCATGGCTTTTTGTGGCAGCCAAGTGCATAGTCATCAGTCCTCATTCCAACAGTTAAAGATAAATCTTGAATGAACAGTCATGCTAGAGAAAGGCACTCCCTTGATTGGGCCAATTTTTAAATTCCTTCACCCCTAATAGAGCAAACGAGTTTATTGCTTGAAACAAGGCCTTTTGTTGTATGTGGTAGTAGTTTTTGAAAATAACCAATATCTTGGATGGAATGTGTTTGCTTTTAGTGTATGTATGTGTAGAATTTAGAGTTTGAGTTGATTTCAGCCTTGACCTAAAACAAATCTGCTTTGGCATGATTTTTTTATGTGTAGGCAATTTGTACTTGTTTATTTTGTAAACTCCCAATTTTATCTTGAAAATGGAAGCCGAGACTTAAGCATAATGAGAAAATAAAGTTTGTGTGAGAAACTTAGTGGAAACCTTTTTCATAACGAGAACGGATGCAATCGTTGTTTTCCATTGTTTCATGATTTGGATTGGATCTAGCTTTGTCTCCATGTTTACTCCTATACTCTTTGAAGGATGAACACATTTCTTAGGAATTACTATAATGCATAAACTTGTGAATTCTTGCATCCATAAGGCATGTTCTTTCTTTGTGAATATACCTAAGTTTGAAATAACTTGTTTTTGGTATCAATGGAAGGAGGATGAAATGAATTCTTACTTGAAAATAGTTAATAACTCCATTTAATTTGCAAGTGAAAACTAGCCACATCTTTTGTTTTGGTTAATCAATATTGTAGGAAATGAAAACTTGCTCCCTAGCTAATTAGTATAACATCTTTTTAAAGTGCTTGTGCATGTATTTATATACAAAATAATGCTACTATTGCCATGGCTTTTGACAACACTTTTTGCTAGTGCCACCATAGTCCACTTGTCTATTGCTTTTTTCACTTCTTTTCACACACCATTTTTTTCTCATGAAGGTTGACTTTGCTAACATCTTTGCAAACCATAGAGTTTGGATATTTACGTTTTAAAAGTAGATTCATCACTAAGTCTACCTATTGCAATAAACATTTAGGCTGCCCTTGCAATCACATTTGTCTAGGATGAAACTACAGTGTGTATTATATGAAGCATACCATTAGATGAAAAAAGTGCATTGAGGTAGGTGACACTTATTAAGAGGTGTGGGTGGCATGTGGTAGCACTATAATCACTTCTATCTTGGAGACATTCTTATCAAGAAACCTATAATGAGGTCGTACATGAAGCAAAAAGTTCATTTGTTTTAGAGACCTTTTATATTGTAGGTGTATGAGCATTTGCACATAGCCTTGCAATTGCGAGTTCCAAAAACCAAATGGTGAGGGCATATCTGCAACTAAGAGCATGTTGAAATCCCAAAAGTTCCACCTTCATTATGGAGTTCGAACGCATGAGTAAGTTTAGGAGGACAAGTGGACCACATGAGCTTCAATTGTAGGCCTCAACCAACCATCAAGTTGCGATTGCAAAATCAAACCAAAAACCTATTGGGTTTGAGAGCCCTGGCAAATTATCTAAACCCTTAATGTTTGCGTTTCTGAGTTGCAATCAAACAAGCCCTTGCTTGCATATGGCAATACTGGGTTTGCATTGAGGCATGCCAAGTAGAGTGGGCATGCAAAGTGTTTTGCATGTGTTTTGGGTGTAACATTGCAAATGATCAAAGCCTAAAAAAAACAAAATTTCAAAATCATAGCTCAAACTCCCATTTTGGATGTTTAAAGGTATCCTTGATGATTGTCAACCAAAGCAAAATCATCAAAAGAACTCACTTTTTACAAATCAATAAAATCTTCTTAATTTTTTTGGGTTCTTTATTTTCAACCATACAATTAACATGATGTACACCCTAATAATAAATTTCATTAACTTTACTTAAATATTCTAAGACTTAGGCTCGGAAATGGTTAAATATGCAACTTACAGTGCACTATTGTATTGTAAAAACACATTTGAATGTAATGTAATGTTAGGCTTGTCAATTTGATCATATTGCGGGTCATATTGACAACCCGTTTGGTGTTTTGTTCAAGATACATTTCATTCCTTTATGTCTTCAAATGAACTTTAATGTACAAATTCTTTTCTATGAATCATTATGCATTTTAGATTTGTTAGAAGTTGTTACTTCTTCTTGAGTTTGTAAGAGTATCATAGGCTTGTGACTTTCTCATATGCCATATGATTTATGTTTGTATTTATTGTTATGCAAAAAAAACCAATGTTTCTTCCAATCAGCTTCTAAGTTTCTAATTTACACATTTTAAATATATATGACTTCATCTTATTTATCATTGTGTAAATCATAAATTTTATAGTGGATTATTTTGATTAATATTGTATTTATTACAAACAATGAAGAAAGGTTGGAAACTAAAACTAATAAAATTCAATGAAATTGGAATTTTCTAAAGAAGAGTTAGGAAATGTATTTTATGTTTGTATACAATATTTTATACTTTAGACTCCAAATATTTGCAGTGAAAGCATTTAAATTAAAATATTATTTTAAAAAAACTGTTTTTATGATTTTGCTTACTAAAATTTGATATTTATTCATACACTAAATGTAAAACATCAAGAAATTTATGAAAACACCAATATATAAATGGAAAACACCAAAATATTCATGCAAAACATTGCAAGTTTTATGCAAATATCAAGACATTTATGTTCTTCAACACTAGAAAATTTCCTTATGATTTTGAGACAAAATCCAAAAATGCATGAATAGTCCCACTATAGTTAAATTTGACATTATAGTTGCAACTTGAGTCTAATTCTCTTTCATAATAGATAATTTTATTACAATTTTTTGATGACTTTTCAACGTGTAGGTTTGTTGGATATTTAACACTTGATAGCTACAAAATGTTTTCCCTTTTACGTTTTAATTGGGATGAGCCCTGTATTTTACTACATAATGTTACAATGTTTGCTATTCGACTACTTGTTATGCTCTCAATACTTTGTATCTGAAGGCTTGTTTAGAATTTGGTGTTGAAAATACTTTAAAGTTCAATAAATTTAACTAAGTTGTAATTTTTAGTAATTTTTGTTTGTGAACTATTCTTTTTGAAATCTAGTTTTAGCATCAAAAATCTAATTTTGAAAATGATTGATTGTAATTTTTCTATTCAAGATTTTGTGAAAGGGTCTTGACTTTCTATTGTGTTGAGAGCTCTTGGAAATGAGCCTCAAAATAACTAGATATTGAAGAAAAAGTCACACTAGAAATTTATTTAAAAAAATCATAGAAGAGCTTTTGAAATGCCATAAAGTAATCAAAGTTATATATGCTATGTCCTTTAACCTTATATATTTTTGGTGACCAATTTTTTAGATTCAACATGTGAATAGAGGATTGAAAGACTTCACGTCATTTTCACAATTTTAACACCCTCATGATCAAAAATTATAATGTTTCAATCTATAAGTGATATTGTTGTGTTTTCTTTTCCCATGTGATCTATAACGTATCTAGTTTAAATTTGTTTGGTTATGATTTTTAAAAAATTGATACAATTTATTAAAATGTTGGCTTTTTGTTCAATTTAGAGCAAACTCCTAGCAGCTCAAAAAAGGCCTCAGGCATCTAGGAGTTAAATTTCCTTGGAGGAAGCCATTGCTTTCTTTTAAAAGCTTTTGATTGAGATTTAAGCTCAAAAGCTCCATTTGAAATTTTGAAATACACACACCAGTTACATTATCCCTAATTACGGAGCTTGTCCCGCCCAGGCCCAGCTTCGTCTTGTCCGAAACAAATCGATGAAAATCCTAATTTTGCTTTTCGGCGATAAATCAGCATCCAGTGCACATGTAGCAGTAGTTTAACTCCATTTTCTTTACAGCTATACAAAAAATTCAAATCACAAGTTCAAACATCCATGTGTTAAAACTTGAAAACTTCACATACATAGCAATTGTGAGTACCTCAGTGTTAGATTTAAGTTTTGGAAAGGTTTGGATGTGTTTTAAGCCACTCGATTCACATTTGGGAGCACTGATCACAACTGAAGGGAAAAAGGAGCGATCGCCGGAAGGGCAATAAGGGATCTCTAAACCCTAATCTAATTGGAGTAGAGCTTAAAGTTGCAGAGAGCAGGTTACTCTGTGGATACAAATGATATGGCATTGTGATAAGTCTGACGTGTAGATAGAATCCTTCAGAGCGAGGTCCAAATTTCGATAGCACAAAGCAATACTACTTACACTGAATATTGCATTTAGGTTGCCTTGACAATTAGGTTGCCTTACTTTGGTAAGTTGCCTCATGCCTCATCATTTGGCCACTTACAGGTGCATGTAACTCTTTAAACATTTGAATTTCATATGATTTATGACTTGAAAGTTATTAGTTTGTTTTTTCTCAACTTTGTTGTTGTTAATGTACCATTTAAAAAATTGTTTGTTACAATAAATTTTGATGGAATTATTGTAGTAGCAATAAGTATTTATATAGTGTGAAATGTCAAGAAATTAGTGTGGGGCAACCTAAACGCAATCTTCAGTGTAGTGATCCGCGATATGAGTGTCATTTGTAGCACAATTGGCTAAAAAAATTGCTAAAAGTCTAAATTTATTAAGTTATTCACTCTAAAGTTCACATGTTTTTGAGCTATGTAAGGATTTTGGTAGCAATCCTTCAAAATTTAAGGTAAAAGGCTCATAAACCATGTGGTAATTTTGAACCGCCTTGTAGGAGTTTCAAAAACCATGCACTCAGCTTCTCAAAATGGGTTACATTTTTTATGTTTAGAAATTGTACTTGTGCATGCACGGTTTTAGAACCCCAAGAGAGTGACATGAGTTACCATTAAGTGTGTTAATTGGCTATAACTGTGTTGAGTTGTGACCTTTAGTAAAATATAGATATACATCATACTAAAATAAATGAAAGCATGTTCTCAATAATGATTTGAGCATTGGAATATGGAATGGGTGCTTGCATGTTTTAAGAGCCTCATAATTGGAGCATTCTTGGTTTTGTAGTGGTTGCTTTTAGGACTCTTGTGCTCCATTTATAAGCCGCCTTTGCATCATGAATGCTAACACCTATGATCTCAAATAGCTACTTATGCACCTTTTGCTTTGATAAATTGTAGTTAAGTCATACTAACTCATAAAATTTCAAATTAAATGACCATAGAATTGTTTTCTTTTGACTTTAAAGCAAAAATATTTTTAGATTGCTAATCTAACTTTATTTAAGTACAAACGTCATCTTTCTGGCTAGAAACACTGCTAAAAACACCATATTAGGTAAAGTGGGCAAAAGAGCACATTTTGGGACTTCTAAAGGGTTTCCTGAAGATTTGAGGTGACCACCTCAAATTGAGCTTGAGTGTTTTTTTTTGGCACACGTGTCCTCACTTGAGAGGAGAAATTTGAGAGGGAAAAAATTGTAGTGGTTTAGATTGAATAGTATACCTTTGAATTTGGTTTAAGGTAAATTTTTGGGTTGAAGGTGGAGTACAAAATGGTACCTCCGTTTTTCCCAATTTACCCAACATGGCGTTTAAAACTCTAAAAACTCTTCAAGTTTAACACTGTAAAGTTCACATGTTTGTTTAGCTGTATAAAGGTTTTGGTAGCCAATCCTTCGAAACGTAGCCACAGTTTAACGATCGCTGATACTTCTGGACAGCGGCCACTGACAGCTGACAATTTTCATGAGTCCATGAAACTGGTAGCGCAACTGCTTAATCTTATTGTCATGCAGAAAAAGACAATTGATACAGCTCACTTTTCCCTAGAAAGACAGAGGAGCACAACTGCTGCGGCTATACTGTGCCCCCACACTGTCACAGTGTCACTTGTACCAGCCAATTGAGGCGCTTTTATCAATGTCCGACTCGGCATGCATATCTTCTCAAGACTCGGGGCTGACAGAGTCCACAACAATTCGTACTTCTTGAGCTGAACAGGAATCTAGACCTCTTCTCGATAGTAAGCTTAGTTCAGCGAGACACTGACCGACCTCAGAATCGTCAAGAATTGAAAGATCCTGTTCTCAGAAAATTATGTTTGGAGACAACCTTTGAGCAAAAGAATCAATGCAAGTTCGCTGGAGTTAACTTACTTATTCTTCGCTTTCAGATATAATCTTCCGAATTCGAAGGATTCTGTACCGAAGGTTGGATTTCATTAATATCGCATCAGTTGTTAGTTTTTTATGTTTGTAAAACGGGATCACATCGTGCGTTCCGATGTTTCCAAGGCTGAAACCTGGAATATCATATGTTGCTCTCCGATTCCGTGATTAGCTACTTTCTTAGATGATCTACAAAAAAATGAAAGATCCTGTTCTGCAGAATTATGTTTTGGAGACAAACTTTGAGCAGAGGGATCAATGCAAATTTGCTAGAGTTAAGCTACTTGGTCTTTGCTCTCAGATATCCTGCCATACTCTTCCGAATTTCGAAGGATTTTGTACCGAAGGTTAGATTTCATTAATATCGCATCTTTGTTTTTTATGTTTGTAAAACTGGATCACATCGTGCGTTCCGATGTTTCCAAGGCCGAAACCTGAAATATCATATGTTGCTCTCCGATTTCGTGATTAGCTGTTTTCTTAGATGATCTACAGCACGGCTCTTTTTTTTTTTTTTTTTCCTCTTAATACCTAAAAGAGATACTCTAGCTTGTAATGAGCTCGTTTATGAATTGTCACTTCCCAAACAAGCACTGAATGTTTCTTTGATTGCAGATAATTGATCAGTTGCTTTTGTCCGCCTCAGTCGGCCTACAAGGGAACGCTGTCAATTTGGTCATTTCTTTTTTTTAGATTCAGACGTGTCAATTCGGACAGTTTTTTCTTTTGTCAAATTCAGACAGGTTTAATCACTTCGGATGTGTCAATTCAAACACTGTTTCTTTGTGTCTCTGTGCACATTAGACTGATGGGGTCGTAAATTTGTGTACAATCTTCTCTTGAAATCACATGGGTTAATGGAGTAGCATCCTTTATTGATGTGTCATAATTATAATTACTATAAATTCTATCCTAATTAACATGCTCAAATTGACTACATATGTTCAAAATGACACAAAGATTGTCAAATTAAACAATTTTTGTAGATATAGCCATGTTGATTTGGACATATTTTATCATTTTGGACAGTTTCCCTTGTAGTTAATTAGCAGCATGAGCTTGTGTTGGGTTTTGAAGTGCGAATCCAGATTGTGTGCATGTGCAATTGCTTGTACATAAACTTACATGGATACATTCAATCCCTGTAGGTCTGCTTGTGAGATGGGAACCCTACATCAACATCAAGCACTTGCTGCCGGGGAATTGGGAGACCACTTTATTGGAACTAACGTCGAGCCTGACGCCGTTTCCACTCAGAAGTTGAATGATCCACATTTGGCTTCTGATTCAAAGAATGAGGGGTAAGAATCACACTCTTGAATTATGCCGAAAGCATGAAACGTGATATTCGTGAATTTGGGGAAAAATCCCGATTTTGGGATTTTTGAAAATTTGACAATTTAAGAATTTTTAGGTGATTTAGAGTGAATTTCATGATGGTTTCTCCAAGGTCATATATCAATGATGAAATGGCAGGAGGGAATTATCAAAAAATTCATATTAATTCATCAAAATGTTCTCATAAAATGCAAAGTTCAATATCCCCAAAGTCTATTTTAGGAAAGTGTTTTTCCCAAATTAACAAATATTGTGTGTTATTGAGGTTCAAATTCCCTAATTAATGCAGTTGCTTGAGGCTTTTTACCCGTAATTATAGGACCAAGAAGCCTAGATTAAGCGCCGTACTCTGTTAGAAGTTTTGTGAACATCATACGAAGACGTCTTTTGGACCAGTTTTTTTGTTTTGTTTTTTTACGAACACATGGAATGTCCATAGCTGTTTTGTGGTGGTATGATGTTTCGCTTCTTCTGAATTATGTCTTTTGTAATATGGTTGATCTTTTTGGAACCATGAGTACTTTATCAAAAGTAATTGTTCACATTTGTTGTTTTGATTCTATTTACTGAGCAAGGTTCTCTTCAAGCTTTGCTGATTTTTTCAAATTATGGAGTTTAACTTTCTGGTTTCAAGTTTTTGTGTTTCTCACGTAGCGATGTTACCAAGGAACTTGACGATTCTTGACTTGTTTGGGTTCAGGAGTACATTCGAAGGGCATTCAATGCTGGCACCTTTTACATCGGGGTACCAACAGACGGAAGTAGAGCCACTTATCATTGAAAAGGGCGAGGTACTACTGCATGTTTGCTCTCGTATGAAACTATTGTGGGCCTAGTTTTAAGGGAAAATTTCATGGATACTCCTGAAGTTTGCAATATTTTCATGGATGCCTCTTCATTTTCAGAAATATCACATATACTCTTGGACCAAAAAAATTTAGGCGTTTGTTTTGTTGTGCATGTCACTTCCCTTCTTTCTTTGTGCGCACACCACTTCTTTCTTGTTATGCATGCGCACAAAGGAAGAAGGGAAGTGCCATGCACAGCAAAACTAACACCTAATTATTTTTGGTCCACGGGTATTTGTGAAATTTTTGAAAAAACAGGGGCATCTATGAAAATATTTCAAACTTCAGGTGTATTCATGAAATTTTCCCTAGTTTTAAACGACTATATGCTTTTTTGAAATGACTTTTGTTGTGGTGTAGGGTGTCTATGTCTGGGACGTCAAGGGCAAAAAATACTTGGATGCTTTGGCGGGGCTCTGGTGTACCTCCTTAGGTACATATTCACACTCAACGCAAATGTATAAAATTTCTGCAATTTAATTGGATAGATTTTGCAGTTTGCTCCAGTTTTTTGATGCTTCTCCAAGTGCTGGATTGAATTTTAGCCTGGTGTGTTTTTTCAAAGGGTTTAGTGAGGAACGGCTGATGAATGCCGCATGGAACCAGATGACCAAGCTACCCTTTTACCATTCCTTCTGGAACCGCACCTCACAGCCGCCATTGGTACTTCTAATTTCATTCTACGTTGGTTGATTGAGAATGAATGTCAGGTACTATTTTTGTTATTATTTGCTATGTTGGAATGTTGAGGTTTTACTAACATCATAATGTTTCAACTAGGACCTAGCGAAGGAGCTAATTGATATGTTCAAGCCTGTGAAGATGGGCAAGGTGTTCTTCTGCAATACTGGCTCCGAGGCCAATGACACTCAGGTAGTTTTATCATGAAACCCCCGGTTTAGGCCTCATGTGTTATTTTAAAGTTTTGAAAAGCTCACATGGGAAATTTGTATCTTCCTATTTTAATTATCCAGTGACCTTCATATGCAATTTTTTTCACTAATTCTGTTGATATAAATTTCGGACATGCTTGCCTTTTATTTCTCATAAGTTGGTCAATCGAATTGGCCTTTATAAAACCGTGAATCTTCAAGGGTTTGTCAATACTTCTGAGTCATTTGAACCATGTTAGTATATATTCCTACACTTTGGTATTGGATTCCTACACATTAATATTGTAATCTTACACTGTGATACAAGGATCCTACTCTTTCACAAGTGATGAACATCGACATCCTTTGCACTTATTATGCAGCCTGCTGACCTTGTTGTATCTTCATTAAGACGGTTTAAGATCACTTTGACACGCTTTGCTTACTACCAATGCCGCAGGTGAAATTGGTCTGGTATTACAACAATGCATTAGGAAGAGCAGATAAGAAGAAATTCATTGCGCGTCAAAAGTCGTAAGTACACCGCAACGGCATGCACTTATGTCATTACGTAATCTGGATGCGAGTACATCTTTTTTTTAAATCTTTCTAAGAACTTTTTCAGCAATCTTCTGACTTCCAGTTTCAATATTTGGATTGGCCAACTGTCAAGGGCATGTTAAGACTTGTGGATCTGGTATTGTTACAGATATCATGGCTCAACATTGTCCGCCGCTAGTCTTTCAGGGTGCGTGCTACCAACTCTCAGGCTGTCTGAGTTGTTTTTTGTGAAACCAACGGCCTTTGAGAGCTTTAAGGTCTCATGATCCTTGAGAATTTCTTGGTTCATACCTTCAATCTAATTTTTTTCGATTTATGGGACAAGAGATAGATCGGTCTAAATTCCTGTGAATTGATAGTGGCTTAGTATTTGGAACTCATTGTTCAGGCTGACGCCACTCCACACCGGGTTTGACCTACCTACCGGTTTTGTGTTGCATACCGACTGTCCACACTATTGGCGATATCACTTACCAGGTAATATAGCAAGCTTTTTTCTTTATTCCCCCGGTAACAGTGTTGAGATTTCACTTGCTAATTTGAAACGTAAATTCCAGATTTTGCCTAACATACTAAAAAATGTAATTTATTTTTGCTCGTATATACTTGAGATACTTACGGAAGTGGGGTCAAAATTTCTTATGGTTTAGATGAGAGCGAGGAAGAGTATTCATCAAGATTGGCAGACAACCTTGAGAAGATGATCCTCAAAGAGGGCCCCGAAACAGTACGTTAATTTCCATGCTCGCCGAGTTAATTCACCCTAGATTGGAACTGCGATTAGTACTTCTTATTGAACCTGCTTGATTATGTGCTTCGTGCTTTTGTTAAGTATTACGGTTCCTCTTTTTCAAAAAAAGTAGAAAACCCGCTTGATTATATCTGCCTATTGAAATTGCTGTGTGCTCATTCCTGATTACGTATGAATATCCAGATTGCAGCTTTCATTGCAGAGCCTCTTATGGGTGCTGGCGGCGTCATTCCTCCACCAGCAACGTATTGGGACAAAGTTCGTTCTCTCTTGATTTAGTCTTTTTGCATTTGAAACCAACTTGATATTGCAAAGCACTCTCATTCAAAATCCAAGGATCTATTGCGAAACATGGTCCGCTCTCCTTGGCATGCGTTCAAGAGGTCCATCATTATTATTGAGGGTAGGCTTTTTATTGCAGGCTGATGTTTTGTTATCCCATAATTATTTCAACTCCTCACTCCTTGTTTTGGGGGACACGTTGAGTGCAGGTTCAGCCGATACTAAAGAAGTATGACATTCTTCTAATAGCAGATGAGGTAATACTTCAGAAAGTTAGACCGACGGAGCACAGCATAATTTTTGACTGTAAAACACAAGTTCTCATGCCCTCAACTAATGAATTTGTGTTGTCTTTGGATTGCAAGGTCATTTGTGCATTTGGAAGACTTGGATCAATGTTTGCTTGTGAAAAGTATAACATTAAACCTGACCTTGTCACAATAGCCAAGGTTTGTCCTCTCGTACCACTTGTGCAATTGATATTGGGAGCGACTAGGTGGACACCCCCCAATTGCTACGCGGATACCCCCATAGTCAAATCTATTAAATTTGAGATTATTATTACGCTGAAATATGAAATAAAATCAAAGAATACTTTAGTGTACATAAGTGCTACAAACATACAACAAATCTGCCTCATTTGTGACATAGTCAAGAGTCAAAAATGTAAATGAAGGGAGCAACTAGTTTAACTCCTAACTGTGTCACAAATGAGGCAAATATGTAGTGTGTTTGCAATGATTGTAGACACAGATGTATGCTAAAATATTCTTTTGATTTTATTTCATATTTCAGCGTAATAATAATCTCAAATTTAATAGATTTGGCTATGGGGGTGTCTGCGTAAATTGGGGGGGTGTCCACCTAGTCACTCCCTTGATATTTATGATGCCACAGCTCTTGATTCTCTAATCTTGGTCTGAGTTGCGTAGTGCATGCTGTGCAGCAATTGTCGTCAGGATACATGCCAATATCTGCGGTTCTTTTGGGACAACATATATTTGATGCTATCTCTTCATTCAGCAGTGGATTGGGTGAGACATCGACCTTTTCAATTCCAACTTGAATGTATGCTTCTAATGTTTTCATTTTCACGATTTGTCATCCAAGTTAGATATGTTAATAGCAGATGATCAGTTTATAATCCAGTGTTATACAATTAAGAGTTTGATCATTGGATTTTTTGTTTAATTAGGTATCTTCGGCCATGGGTTTACATTTGGTGGCCATCCAGTGGCTTGCGCAGTGGCTCTGGAGACGCTGCGGATTTATAAGTAATGCTCAAACCATTGTAGAGTACTGACTATAACTCGTTACCTTTTCTATCTCGATGCAGCACTTATTGTGAACTTCTTGCAGGGAGAGAGATATATTAGTTCATATTAACGAAGTAGCACCAATTTTTCAAACGGGAATGAAGAATCTCGCTAATAGCCCCATCATTGGAGAGGTAAGTCCTCCGCTTGTATCGTCTTTTACGAATAACAGCTCAGAAGCGGTCTCCAGTATGACACTAAGAACCGGTGTTTGATAAAATTTGATGCTTTTCCAGATCAGAGGCGAAGGCTTGGTGCTTGGAATAGAGTTCATTGCAAATAAAGAGACTAAGGAGAGCTTGCCTGCATCATGGGGTAAGTCAATTGATCACATTCCATCTCAACGGCACATATCCCAATGCGGTCCCTTGCCGGTACCGAGCGAATATCAATAGTGCCAACAAGCTAAGTGGGGAGTTATGGCCTGTTTAGCTAATTGAAAGTTAAACAACCAATTGAGTGCTTGCAAGGTTACACATGAATAATTAAACATTCAAGTTAGCCAACTACTGGTACTCGGTATCGTTGATATTTAGGACTTCAAATCATCAGCACAGACACAAGTAATCTACTTATCCATAATAGGAGAATTATTTTTGAAATAATTGAATGTAGATTCATTGCAAGTTAGCAGGAAGTACCACCAGTTTGTTATAATTGACACAACTTGATCAATGTAGATATTCAATAACTAGTTCTAATTAGCAAAAAATGCTACTTAGGTGGTGTGAGCGGGACCCAACTTGTTCATTGATCAAAGTATCTACCATGATGACAAGGTTTGGTCCTTTTGAATTGTAGGAGTGGGTGGATACTTCTCAGGGCAGTGCACCGCTTTGGGGATGCTGATACGCTTTGCAGGGGATATTGCAATGATGTCACCACCACTTATCATCACAGATGATGAGATACACGAGGTAAGTACCACCTCCTTGAGTTCTCTATTAGCTGAGCATACTTTTCTGCAAAGAAAGTGAAACATCAAAGCATCTTCAAGCTATAATCAACGAATCTATGATTGTTGTTGCGCTTGAAACTTTTCATGCCCATAGATGGAGCCCAGAAGAGGATCCTCAGTTGGAATGAGCTCAAGATTGTGCATTTAAAGAACCAAGATCCCTTTTCTAAGGGTGTTCGGGCAATTTCTCAAAGCTGAAAAATGTTATGTAAGCCGACAGAAAGACGCAATTGCTAATTTTCATTTTTCTCGTTCTAAACTGAAAATCTCTTGGCTCTGAAAACTGTTCCAGATTTTGAAGATCTCAGCGGCAGCGTTGAAGTCTACGGAGAAATATGTGAATGAGTTAAGGTCGTAAAGGGGATGAATCATGAAGCTTATGGAGCTCCAGGCACAAGGATTAAGTCTGATTGAAGGCACCAAAATGTTCATCACATCGTTCCCGTCACTGAAGTCCTTACACGTTGTCGACACGAGACTCTTCTAGACCATTCCATACGGGTTGACAAATGTGGTACATTTGGCAACGCTTACAGATACATTTCGAAACCAGACATAAGAAATACCTTAATGCTTGTAGATATCAACACAGAAGGCATCTGTGTATAACCACTGGAGAAAATTATTCTCCTAAACGACAGGGTTTGGGACATGATTTACTAAAATTAGGTGTCCAAATGTGCAAATAATGCAGGGTAGCACGGAGCGTACATGTATACCACGCTGGAGAAAAAAATCATTGGATGTAATCAACGTTTATGCAAGTAAGAATATGCATTCTTCACTACACCATACACCTAAATTTATAAACACAGGATGTACCAAGAAGATCACAAAGTCATTCACAGGGGAACACGTTCTCCTTTTGACAACATATATAACATAATTACCGGTAGGGGCTGTGTATGAATAATGAACCATTTTCCATGCCCATGACAAGTCAGGATAGGAAACCTAGGTTGAAATCTAAGAACTAATTTCTTATTTCCTAGGTGCCTACATTCGGGGCCCGCATTGCTGTAGGTGCTCCATACGAATACCTCCATTGACCACATGCGTCACAGTTATCTAGCAAATTCAAATTTGCAAGTGTACAAAACTTACAAGTCCATGTCTTGCTTGGCGTTGCCTGTTCAGCAGGGAAATGTTCTCTAACGCTCCCACATGCCGCACAAGAAAGCGCAAGCGGCTGCCATAATCAACAGAAACCCATGGTAAGCATTGTAGGTAACCACCAAATCATACAGGAAAGCAATGGCCCACTTGTCGGAATTCATTAAAAAAGTAAACATTACTACCAATCTGGATCAAAAGACTACCACGTTTTAGTAAAAATAAAACGAATAAGCAAAGCCCTACAATTGCTAATACCCAACAGTATAAGGAAACATCGAAAAAAGCTGTCCTTTGAAGGCAAGAGTGACTCACCAGGTTATGTAGGGTGCAAGCATTGCAAGCCCACTCTCCATTTGCAGAGGTGGTATCATCCTCGGCAATTCGTCTATCTAAAGAGCTTTGTGCATCACTCCGTCCTTTCTTCTGTGCTCTGGCTATGGCAGCCTCTCCAACAGGATCCAAAGGTACCGATCTGTTGCTACTTCTCTTTGTGGTATCACCATAATTCCAAGTGCTCGTACCCTCTGTAAACAACAAGCCTACTTCATAGTTAGGCTTGATCTCAAAAAAGTCCAGCTCTTACATCTCTAAAGTGATATCTCTACAGTTATATACTCCCTCTGTCCCTCTAAAAACGTTAAAAAAGCTTCCTTGCAAAGGATCAATTGTGTTTATCGTTTTTGTGCTAGTGACACATGCATTCTAGAATCAATATACCATCTACCAAATGTATGCAAAATCTCCAGCTTTGATGTTGCGGTTTGGGCACCCAAATGCCATGCAAAAAGTACCATATTTGTGCCTGTTGCCAACTCCTCATTATTCATGATTTAAAGATTAGTAGCAACAATGGTACCTCATATGGGCAAGGCCAAGCTTGCAAGGAGAGGAATGCTCTCTAATCGCTTCACTTGCCCCCATGAGATCATTGAACATGACAAACGCTTTCTCAACGTTTGAAATCAGCAAAAGGGAGCTTTTTAGTGGTACAAGAAATGTGTCTGATTTGGACGTTTTAGAGGAACAGAGGGAGTACTAAACTTCCAGAAATCAGAAATGTCTACAAACGCTTTGACCATCGGTGTTTCATTGTCCAAACAAACCTGCAGATAAGGGCTAAGAAGAAAATGCATTGTCTCTCTCACCTTCTCCACTGGTTGAAGCTCCCGAGTTGGACGAGGCCCGATTCGCATCAGAAACTCTCTTGGATTCTGTATCCAAAATTTCGATGGGATTCTGTGCACTATTTTCCTTTTCCTTTTCCTCGGCCTTTTCAAGACCGTCGTTTCCACTTGTGGTAGGAGCTGCACACCAGAGGTCGTCTCGAAGTCTTCTCTCCGCCGCCATAGCAGCAGCTTGTAAAGGACTCAAGGCTCTCATGATTCCACTGTCTCCGCCGAGGCGTCGTGGGCCAACCGGCATCAAAGAACCTGACTTGGCACGCTTCTCAGCAGCAGCAAGAGCTGCTGCACGGAGGTTCGTTGGAGCGGGGTTGTGAGTGTAGCCACCCAGTCGCTGACCCCTGGCGTCAAAACCTTGGCCTGTTCCAGAAATCCCCTTCGCCATGAGCTCTTCACATTCCTACACATGACAAAACAAGAATCAGTTTGAAAGGGAACTTTTCAAGCGCGTGAAACCAAATGATGGTTTTGAAGAAGGGGAAAATTTCATGGATACCCCTCCTGAAGTTTGCAATATTTCATAGATAACCTTGCTTTTTCAGAAATATCACAAATAACCTTGGACCCAAAAAAATTAGGCGTTTGTTTTTGTTGTGCATGCCACTTCCCTTTTTCCTTTGTGAGCACACATAACAAGTAAAGAAGTAGTGTGCGCACAAAGGGAGAAGGGAAGTGACATGCATACAAAAACAAATGCCTAAAATTTATGGTCCAAGGGTATTTGTGTGATATTTCTGAAAAAGCAGGAGTAACTTATCTATGCAAATATTGCAAGCTTCAGGGGTATCCATGAAGTTTTCCCTTGAAGAAAATAGGGTAAGAGAAGTGGCACCTTGGTAATCTCGTCGAGCAGTTTGTAAAATTTGGCGTCGTGAGGTCCGCATTCATTATGTGTCAGCTCGTGGAGTAAAGTGCCCAGCACACTCTCGTATGGGTAGAAATCCCAGTCACGTCCATGATGTCGTAACCGGATCCTTACTTCCCGGCCTCCGTCTATGTTCAATCCCAGTAACCCTGGATTGCTCGGACTGCACACGTAAAACTGCATTCTTACTATCAAAGATTCCCTTCCTTCCTTCCATTCCTCTTTCAAAAAGCGACATATCTGCTCTAAAGTTTTAGGTTTTAATACGAAAAAAAAATGAAAAAAAAGTTCACAACAACCTTCCAAGAATGTCTGCATAATCATTGTTATACAAGTATTACTCTATCCATCTCGTTTATAAATTTCTTAGTTCAAGCCGATATTTACACTGTAATTTCACTTTCATAAAGCGTATGTAGATCTTAACCCCTAAATGCCCAAGGCATCAAAATTTGGTGTATAAAACACCAAAACTTGGTGCCTTAGGCATTTAGGGGTTAATGCAATAGTCAGAAGTATTACAAACCAGAGAGCTCTCACGTATAACGCACAGCTTCTTACTACAATCTCGTCTATTTTTATTTTTTGTGAAAACCTTTGCAGGTTTGGAGTTTAATTCAGTGCAAAGAGGATCAGGGTTTGCAAGTGAGATTCTTTGGAAGAGGCGAAATCGGAAATTGAAAAAAAAGCGAAGCCAAAAGGGGGTGAGAAACACTCACCAAAACTCTGACAGAAGCTTGACCTGCCACTTGCGCTTCCGCATGATGGGTTGCACTTGCTTGGCCGCCATCTCCAGCAATCTGCGCGCTTCCTCATCCTTCTCCCTCTTGAGGGTTTTGATCTCCCACACCTTGTCGAGGTCTCCCCCGCCAATCGAAGACACCGGCATCGTCACCAATGAATGGATGTTTCCACCTAAACCTTCACCCCCTTGCTCTGCTCCTCACTTCTCTCTGCTTCTAGCTCAATTCTTGCCAACCCAACAACGCTTTTCATAAGCACCACCTTGCAATCCTACTTCTCAAACCCTAAAATCTGAACGGATTCGCAGCACCGAGATTGTTGCGCAACTGACAACAAAACTTCGGTGATTGGAACGACACAAGTATGAATGGAGAAAAGATTATGTGGAAGCTTGTATAGTGGAAAGCAAGCACGGAATCCATTGAGAACTGGATTGCAGAAGATTTGTGTAGAAGCATCTGCAGTGGAGAGCAAGCATGGAATCCTTCGAGAATTGGGTGGGACTCGGAGCTGTGATTGATGATGATAAACTTCAGGGGGAAGCTTCTATAGCAGAGTCCAGACTCACCCAGGAAACTAGAAGACGTTAAGGTTTGAACCTTACCTTTAAAGTAAAAGCAAAAGAAAAGCTTCGTGTTGAGTTTAAAGCCAGAGTTCAAGAGTACGAGTAATCTGACGGCTGGAATTTGAACTGTAAACCGATTCGGAGGCTGCTTCGTTGTGAAGCAAAAGTGTGGATCTGCCGCGCGTTAGCGTTAGCGTCAACTTCTGCATCGCACGTTCTCCATTATGCGAACAGGGAAGTCTCTCTCACGTTCCCATACAGTGACATCAAGTAGGGCTTGAAGAACTTACGTTTGTTGCAAATTAGGGTTTGCCTCTCGAGCGCCCTGCTCCTGGCAAATCCTCCGAAGTGGATTAGGAGTTCTGCAAATTGCATCGCATTACAGGTTCGTCTTCGCAAGCATTTCCTCGCGTGTGTTGTAGAAGCGGCAATTGGAGCAGCGACTTTTTTAGGGTTCGGAAGAGGCTTAGTGAAGGATTTAGGGTTTGCTGGTTCGCGGTTTTTTGGTGCCACGATTTAGGTCAAAGGGACATTGATTCTTTGGTGACGTGAAGAGCGCTGGAAGAGGAGTCTTGATTGAGTAGTGGACGGTTTCGGGAGAGAGTGAGTAAGCGTCCGGTTAGAATTAGGGCTAGAATTAGGGTTAAGATGCAGGACTTAGTTCATGGAAAAGCCTAGTTTTTTTTTCCTTTGCCAGAGATTTTTGATTGCGTGTCTGATTTTCAGATAGCGCTTTAGTTTTATTTGGTTTTTTTTTTTGTTGATATGTTCTGTTTTTGAGCTGCGGTGCACGTTCGAAGGCTGCCTATTTGTAGAACGATGTCAAATTGTCGCTGAATTGGAATTTGTTGGGTTTTGCTGATGTTCCAACATTCGCAAAAAATGGTTTATAACTCTGTGGACCGGGGTGTTGTTACTTTGGGGTTGGTTTACTTTGGGAAATAATAGAGTGAGACAAGTTTCTGAGCTGCAGTAGAAGGTTAGGTTAAAATATTAGGGTTAGATTTGTTTCCGTTGGATCAGAGGTGGAGTTCGAGTAGAAAGTTTGTTTGTCCTCAATATATAGAAGAACTCTGTCTCTTTTTACATCTTGTGTTGCAGGAATGCTTACTCTGTGCTTCTCTTCATATTCTTTCTTTGGGTAGTGTATTTAAAGCGCAGGTTTCCATTCCCGTAGAGCTTCTCTGCCACATTGTCACGTGTCATGCAGTGATTCCAACTGTGACTTTCTGAGGTAGCTCAAGTGGCTAAAAACTATGCTAAATCTGCCGAAATATCAGAATCAACTCTGCGATATTCAGTCGTTGTTGTGGCTGTAAAGAAAAATTTGGTCGAAGATTTTTGTTTGAATTTAGTCACATTAATGAACGTGTACATTATCAATTGGACAGTGCGAGGTGAAGTCTGGGGAGTTCTCGAGTTAGTAGACGGAGCGACGTTTGACGAGGCTGCTAAGCAGAAGGTAAATTTACGGAACTAATTCTAACAAAGAAATGGTTACATCTTTACTGCTTAAAATCATTTATTCAGATCACAAACAGTACAAAAAATAAGATAATTATTATTGTAAACAATATAAACCCTAAACCAATCTTTGTTGACTATTTCATACTTCAAAACAACTCATATTTTGTAGTAGATATTTACTTCACCAACACTGTATGTAGATATACAAGAGTAAAGGCTTGCAAGGGGCGTTTTTAATTGGATAGCAATTCTTTCAATCTACTCAAGAGTTCCATAATTATTTCTTTTCCAACAAAAGGTAATTGATTCCACCAATTTACATAAAAAGTGTTTCAAGGAATAAGAAACATTTATTTATGTCTCTGACTTGAGCAAGATCTTTCCCATTCACTTCTTGTTCCATTCGTAATATACAAGATTTGTTAGCACATGTTTATCTATATCTAACTTCTGACCTAAATTTTTCATTTTGTGAAGCCGTCCCACTTTTCTAGAGTGTCTCCTTAATTCTCATCGCCATGGCAATCGGAGCGGCCGCGTTGCTAGACATGAAGCAGGGCCTCGACGAAATCACTTCCAAGTTGCGTTCCCTTATCGAGGAGATTCGAGCCGGAAATGTGCCCACCAACAACGGAATCAGTTACCTGGAGGTGAAGCACCTGCTTCTCTTTAGTTATTGCGAAACGCTTGTCTTTTACATTCTGAGTAAAAGTGAAGGACGCAATCTCAAGGATCATCCCCTTTGGCAACGCCTCGCTGAGATCAAATTTGTTTTGGAAAAGGTACGGATTTTGGATACTCTCGACGTATTTGAATTCTTAAATTCAGATTGCTTACGGAGGGTCTAAGTTTCAATTTTGGAGTCGAGTTTCTGGATTAAGAGAATTTCTCAACTTTGATTATGTTGCTGTGACATTGGCAAAACATATTTCAAAGGTTTAGGGTTTAGGTGTTATAGAAGCTTCTACGGTTATTTGCTCTGGGATTCGAGGCATGTATTTCTGAGGGATTAGGGTTTAAGGGTTTAGGATGGTTTATTTGCTCTGAAAGTGGGAGCATGTATGTACAGTATTTGGAATTAGGGTTTAGGTGTTATAGAAGCTTCTACGGATATTTGCTCTGGGATTTGAGGCATGTATTTCTGAGGGATTAGGGTTTAAGGTTTAGGATGGTTGTTTGCTCTAAAAGTGGGAGCATGTATGTATTTGGAAGGCGTTGATGGTTCTTGCTTGGTTTGCTCGACAGATTCGTCCCTTGGATAAGAAGCTGGAGTATCAAATCGAAAAATTGCTGAGGGCTGGGCAGGCTCCGGCAGTAGATGCAAGCGGAGAAGAAGCAGGGACAGAGGATGCGCTGTCTTTTAGGCCGAACCCTGATATGCTTGTGTCCAAGTTGGACCAAATGGCGGAGGTAGGGTCCCTTCATGGATGAATTAGTGCTTCGAAGTTCACGGTTGCGGATTTTTGCTTCTCAAGATATTCTACTCTTTTTTTCATGTGGGAATTGGAATTAATTCCAATTTATTTACTTTTATGTATATGGGGAGGGAAAAGACGGTTATATGCTGCTACAAAATTTATTTTGTATACAGCTGGTGGCTCCATTTTTATTTTAGTGGGGGCATTAAGTATGGGATTCTATGGCTCTAATCAATCAACATTAGATTTACAAAGCTTATCTAATAAATCGTATCCTATAGAATTATAAATGATCTTATATTTAGGTTTTTTTTATCGCCTATGCTGTTAAATTACCAATATTTCATGCACATACCTGGTTACCAGATACTCATGGAGAGGCGCATTATAGCACCTGTAGGCTTTTAGATGGTTTAAGGTTTGTTTGTGAGAAACTTGAAGTTTTGCTGAGTGAAATTTTGGGATTAGTGTTGGTGAAGCTCAAAGGTATCAATCTGCTGTTGTTTTGGAGCAGGATGGCGGAGGAGTTTACAAACCTCCAATGATAGCACCCACAGCCATGGTTGAGGAAGGCACTGGTCGTGACCGACGCTCCAAAGCTCGAGCGGAGAAAGACATGCATCGTCGTGCAGGTCGCAGTTCTTTCCTGAAGGAATTGGCTGACGAAGTGGAAGGCCGGCCTCGAGAGGTGAGATGTCTCTCCATGGGAGATTCCGTGCGCATGAATGGGTACAGGTGGTGCTTGGTTAACGTCAACCTTTGTAACACCAACAATTGGATAAGATCACACTCCCACTCCCCTTTTGCCCCAAAGCATGTATTATGAGCTTGGTCAAAGTCGAGTGCTTGCGTATGGTCAATGACTGCTTTTCATCAATCCCCCATTTGACTCATCAATTAGAAAGGTGTTTGGTTAGTGTACTAAAAACATGGGTGGGAAAGCACCTCCGAAGTTGCAACCACCAGAACTAGGGAAAATAATGCAAAGGGAGTGTTTGTTTATGATCAATGCTTGGATAAGGTCAACGCTTTTATGTAGCCCGAAGTGTTGACCTTAACCAAGCACCCACTGTACTTGTGCCCTACGATTGTGTTCGATGCGCACAAACTGCAAGCTTACATTTCTTTTATGTTTTCGCAGATTTTTGAGACAGTGGGTACGGAGAGCAAGGAAATGCTCAGAGATGTAGCACGTTTACAGAAGCGTGCAGAACAGGAAGAGGAGTTGTTTGCCCGCGTGCCTCTAAACAGGGATGAGCGCAAGAAGGTGAAGAATCTGAAGAAAGGACGAAGTGGGTGAGTGTCGTTCTTCTCTTGATGTATCTGCTTAGTGGATGAGCTCCCCGATTTTTTTAGGGAAAATTTCATAGATACCCTGTTTTTCCTGAAATTTCACGAATACTCTTGGATCAAAATTTTTAGGTGTTTATTTTGTTGTGCATTCTACTTCCCTTCTTCCTTTGTGCGCACGCATAACAAACAAGAAGTAGTGTGCGCTTAAAGGGAGAAGGAAGTGACATGCACAACAAAACAAACGCCTGAAAATTATGGTCCAAGGGTATTTGTAAAATTTCTGAAAAAGCAGGGGTATCTATGAAAATATAGCAAACTTCAGGGGTATCTTTGAAAATATAGCTAACCTCAGGGGTATCTATGAAAATATAGCAAACTTCAGGGGTATCCATGAAAATTTCCCTTTTTTCGATTACTTATGTCCATGTAGGTAATTGTAAGTATTTTGAGTGGAGGCGTTTTGAAGTAGGAGTTTGAGCAAGTGTTTTACAGCGTTGTTGGGTGTAATTACGGCATATGGTCTGTCGCTTCTGGTCCGAGGCCAGAACGTGGGCCTAAAATTGCGTTGTTTTGTGAATAGGCTTACAAACATGCTGGATGATTTCGAAGATGACCTGGTGGGGCTGACAAACGTGGACGAAGAACCGGAGCAAATGTCAATTCGGCCCTCGAGTGGCAAGTCTTCGAAGCAGCGTATGCATTCCCGAACGGCCGGTTTACCGAAAGGCAAGAAGGCTCGTAGGTAGTTTGGAAGGTAAGTTACTTGCTGTCTAATATCGTTTGTAGGCATTGTTGAAGTTTTCAGTATTTTACGTGCTTCTTATGCTAGTCAAATGAAACGTGATCTATTGTATTGGTTGTAATTGGAGGAATGTATTGTGAGCAGGGATCCGTGAGCCGTAAGTTATGAACCTGGATTTTTTTTGTCACAATACTAAATTTCACCTATATGCATGTACATGGGGCCCTATATTTGTGCATTTTAAAGCTTGAAAAAACTTGCTGTTTTTGTAGTTTTTCCATTGATTTTGAGCTTAGAATCAGTTCTTGCTAACAGAAATCTTGACTCACCATTTTACGCGCACACAATAGCGTCCTCTGTTGTAATTGTGTTGTTGATTGGATTCTGAGATGCTGGTCAGTAGAGTGTATCCCCTTCTGTTGTTTGAAGGGCGTGTAGATTTGTGTGGAGGGACACTGGTGTTGACCAACTGAGTTTGATCTTGTGCAGGCAATCGAAGAATCCATAACAGGTTGAAACGAGCAACTCCGCAGCCATTGTTGTTGCATGTGCCGTTGCCATCGCTCACAGCTTTGACAAGCAGAAGCTTGAAAACGTTCACGGTTTGTTTCTTGCGAAGGCAAGTGGACGGCAGTAGCAAGGACGGAGTTCATTTTTGGTGCCTTAATCCCCAGGCTTTCTGGGTATTTTTTTGTTGCTGATTTGTATTTATATACTTACGTCACAGTATTGAGTTCATCTCTCTGGTAGGATTTATGAAAATATGATATCACACGACTTGCATATCTTGTGCACTTTGTTCTCCAGGAATGATGTAAGTTGTCGGGGGTTGCCACGTCTGTTCTTTTGAACACATTTTCTGGATCTGACAAGCCCCTAGTCCATTGATGCTACAGGAAAATCAAATCACAATTTGCACTGTTTGCAACATGTTTGGTATACCCATTTGAGGTTTTGGTACAGAAAGTATTTAATATTTGTAGGGTAAGGGCCTCACGCAAGGGCATTCTTGAGATTGCCTGTGAAAATAATGCCAAAGTGTCTTTTTTGCTAGCAAACATTGCTTGAAGAAAATATTGTCCATGTGTCCTTTTTGTTGGTATACTGCATGACACTTATAATCAACAATTATTGGCCAAACAAGAAAATACTAAAGCATAACACATATATTCACTAGCTTAAAAGTAATTCCATCACCAAGTATGACAAACCTTACGCTTCATCTTGGTGGACTCAGTTTTTTGATAACTTTTTTTTGACAAAGCCTTAGGCTAACCACTTGAATTGGGAGTTGTTGGTTATAGATTTACTTCAATGACAAGTAGCTGTTGGTTTGTACAATTTTAATATTGTTGACAATTTGGAGCAAATAATTTCCTTATTAGTGCTTAGTCTTACTAAGATTTCATTAAATGAAGTAAATTTCATAAACATATGACCTTGTCTATAATTGATTCCAATATAAACTTTGTTTTACTATTGCTTATCTATCTATATAATAGAATATGATTTACCCATTTGGCGATCCTTTTATTGCAATATTTTATTGTATGGGTAAATAAACCTGCATGGGTAAAAACTTGGTTGGAAAAGAAACTTGCATAGGTAGAAATTTATGTAGGTAAAAACTTGTATGAGAAAAAAATGTATGGACAAAAATTGTATGTGTAAAAAATGAGTGGATAAATAATAATAAATATAATGAAATTGTGTGGGTAAAAAATAGAAATACATTAAAAAGTTGAGTGAATAATTACTATGTGGGTAAAAAAATTGTGGTGGTAGAAAATAAATAACATTTTTTGCGTGAATTTTTTTAACGTTTCTTTTATTGCGTGGGTAAAAACTCTGTGGGTATTGAACAAAAAATGATTTGCTATAAGGGAACATTTTGTAAACAAAGACAAATGTTTAGTGCATGGGTAAAATTTGAAATTGGAATGTGCTAACAAAAAGTAATAACTATTTCCTTGCGAAGGAAATGTTTTCTGTAATTGGGCTTGATATTTTTTTGCATCCGTCGGACTGATTGGTGCTTATACTAGTTAGTATATAAAAAATCACATTGTCCTTAGTTTTAATTAGTATTACTTGTAGCTTTATAGCTTACATTAAATTGATTTATTCTCATAATTTCAAGTCGTTGCTATTAGCCCAAAAGGCCCAAGGCCTTTTTTACAGCCTAAACCTCTCAAAATTGCCATTTTTATTGTTGGGAGAAAAAAGTTTAGGGACTTTCTTTTCTTTTTGCATATCAATCTATAGGATCTTGTACTAGACTAGTTTAGGAACATGCTTGAGATATTTTTGATTGTGTAGATTGCAAGATATCTGCATTTAAAACGAATAAAACAAGATTTTTGAGACCTTGCTAAATTAGATTTAATAGCTTTGAATCTTCATAACTTAAATTTTTTGCTTTGTGGATTTTGATTTCTAGTTTTTAATATTGGAAAACTGAGTTGAAAATTGAGGGAATTTTGTTTTTTAATAAACTTAATTTTCAGTTATAGAAAAACTATAAAATAGAAGTAGATTCAAAATTGAAGGGAAACCAAAATTGTTAATAGCTCTAAGGTGGATTTGAAACTAGAGTTGCTAGCGCATGTGAGAATGTGAGCATGAGCTTGTGAGCTTGAGAGCCAATGAGCGGGAATTTTTTTAAGTAAATTTTGGGGTGAAGTACTTATGACCGTGGAACTTTAGTACAAATTTGAAATAATAATTAGGACAAATTGCAAGAGAACTTGTGGTATATATGAAACAAATCGAAAACCTCAATCCAATTTTCCAAATTTTTTATAGACTTATATGTATCACATATTAAATAAATAAACTAACCAATGCAAGGAGGAAATTTATAGCCATAAAACACACAAATGTATAAATATTAAAAAAACCATACACGAACCACTTTGTGAAATATGAAAGTCTCACATGTCTAAGTCATAGTGGACTCATTGGATGAGTCATCAATACTAGGCATGTCTAAAAATTGCCCTTTGTCAGAAAGCATTATACTTATAAATAGAAGGATGTTCAAAGTATAAGTATCACAACAAAACCTAGGGTTTTAAAGAATCAAAAAAGCCCTTGTGGGGGAAAAAACCAGCACCTCCGGAGACAATGAGTTTCATGGAAATAGAAAAGTGTAGAATACATTTACAAAAAACTCCTTTGATTTTTTATGGTTGAAAAATTGGAAGGGACTAGGCACACCCCAAGAGCTTAGTTGTCCAAGAATGAGCTTCTAGACGTGTGCCCAACCATGTCCACAGTGCACAAACACACGCCTTATACATTTTATTTTATTTTTTGGTTGAAAAATAAGGAGTGACTAGGCACACCCCCATGAGCTTAGGCCCGGTTAAAAATAGCGACCAGAGAAAAATTTCTGAAACGTGATTGGTTCAAATTTGGCTCTCAGGCGTTGTAGGGTTCATACTAAGGCTTTGTTTGGTACTTTTACATCCATCTTCACCAACCAATACAGCCACGGCAGAGCACGTCCACAACACATTTAGAGCATTTTGCTCATTTGTTATGCAGCTTCTTTAAAACACCTGCTTTTTTTTGATGATGGTGCTTTGTTTATGTGCATTATTAAAATTTTGTACCAACTCAAGTGGACTTTTGGCCATATTCTAGAATTATTGTTAGTCAAAACTCTCTCATTTGTATTTCTATTTTATATAATTTTTTTATATAAAAAAACTCAATTAAAATAAAATAAAATCATGAGCCTTAACAAACAAAATTGTGGTTGAAGTTAAGTATATGTTGTTGTGATGAACTTGTGATTTATTTTTACTAATAATAAAATTCTAAATGCTATTATGAAAAATGGCAAGTATAGTTGATTAATTTGAAATTGCTTAAATGTTAAATTTTCAAATACAAATTTGTTTATTTTTAAATTTATTTTTATTTTTTGTAAAATGAACATAACATTCAGTAGCACTAGTAAAGGCTGCCCTTCCTCCAAGAGAATGGTGTGGAATATTCCACACCCTTCTTTAGCTATGGGACACTTGGTTGAATTTTTTAGAGTTTATGAAAGGGAGGCTTAGTTCATCGCACACACGTCGAGGGGGCAAGACGTGTCAGAAAATTATTTGAAAAAAAATAAAAACAAATAAAAAATAAAAAAACTCCTTTTTTGTGTGAAGATGAAGTTCATGGATGATACCTGAAGAGAGGGAAAGACAGCCTCTCTTTAGGCTACTGAATGTTATGAATGTGGAGATTGGGATTTAAAACTTCCAACACCACTCTTGCTTATTGCAATTTATGTTGGTTCTCTCCGCATGCTTGTAGACAAAACCAAGTAATCAATAATAGAACATTTTAAAGTGTCAATATTGTTGGACTAAGAGAGCAGCAACAAAATTATTGCAAATCAAGATTCAATTGGCCGTTGCAATTCTAATACATGGCAACTTGTGGCAAGTTGAGATTGAAGATAACAATAGCTGCAATGTTGAGTATTTACTACCGGAGACTTATTGCTGAGATTTAAACAACAAGTTAAACTATAATTGAAGCACTCCAGGGTGCAAAAAGCAGCTAAGAAATACTTGCTCAAAAGTGCAAACCAACCTAAAAAGAGAAGAAAATTCAAAATAACAAATTTTTATAGTTAAATTTATAAGTATGAAAAAAAAATTAGATGAATTTTTCAAACACAAAAATCTTAAGATCATTTCTATCCATTTCATGATAAGCTGGTCAATGTAATTTTTTAATGTGCATTCAACTTGCAATACCAAAGAGCTCTTGTGTTTAAAATTCAAGCAATTTTTTTAAAATGTATTAAAAAACTGGGGGTTAACAATAAAAATAATGTGTTAAATGTTTTTACTTATTAAATTCAATTAGAAGTAAATAAAGTAGGAATAGAGGGATTTAAATCATAAATTTAATATTTTCAATGATATATGTTTTTTTATTTCAAAATTTTGATGGCTAAATTGGAAGCAATGATTCATATGCGGGTAATGGACCTACTTTCTAATGCAATGAAAGTACCTTTATTCACTTTTTTCTTTTAGATCTATATAAAGTGTTCATTAATATTCATTTTTTTCAAATAATTAGTAGTATATTTTTTATTTTATAAATTTAAAATCTCAATAAAACAAAAATAATATAAAAAATAAAATAAAAATAAAAATAAACAAACCTATATATAAAATAAAATAGGTTATTTATTTTTAAAACAATGTGTTCACTGCTTGAAAAGCGCATTTGAATAAATGGTAACCATTTAATTTAGGCTTTTTAAAATAAGGGTGTCTTAGAAATCAATTATGCTTGTTTTATTCCAATGACTAATATAATAAGTTATCAACCTTTATAATTAGCATGTATGAATTATTTGGTTTAAGTATCATATCTCTAAAGTATTTTTAGAGCATATTAAAATTAACTAATTTCTTTTTTTAGATAAACTTTGGAGAAGTTAATTGAAATTAAAATTTACAATTTAAAATTTCAATTTAAAATTTTCAAATTTGAATAAAGATTTTTTTACAATTATTATTTTTAATTTAAAATATATATATAATCAAATTCCAAAAATTTATCTCTATTTGGAAAATTATTCACAAAACCTCCAAATTCTATCATTCCATGACACAAATGTTCATCAGATAAAATCTTTAAAAAATAAAGTAGCACCGCTTATATCATAAGTTAGATTGACAAGTTTTTTAAAACCGCAAAATAGATGGCCTAAACATGTTTATAAAAGTCAAAATGATAATTCTCACATACATCATCATTTAAATAACTAAATAATGAGAAGTATTCTTTTGTGAATTCATAAAACACACATCCAATGAACTTTCAAACATGAAAAGAACTGAACAACTCATGAAATTTTATTCAGTTATTGGTAATTCCATTATATTCACTTCAGACATTTTTTAATTTAATCAATAGACTTTTTGAGCGCCTCAATTTTGTCGCATTCATGTTTCAATACAATCTCAAACTTGAGGTCCAACACGGAAAATTTTATGTTCATGGCGGCAAACTTCAAGTTCAACGCGGTAACCCAGATATGCACAATCTTTATCGCTTTTCGAGAAACGTGGAACTTCATGTTCGAATTGGGTGGTGTCATGTCGATCTCACATTCTTGCTTTCTTCTGCAGAAGCTTCATGACTTTCGATCGTACTTGTTCATCGTCATGCGAACAATTGCTGGAGCGGCCTTGATTTCCAGAAGCTTTATGACTTTCGATCGTATTTGGTCATCGCCATGGGAACAATCGATGGATTGGCTAATTATTTGCAATGTAATAAGCAACACTTAAGGTAGCAGCATCCATAAGCGTTGTGTCCTCATGCCTGTCAATTGACAGTGGCATGGCTAATCAATGAAAAGACAAATGGTTGTGGGTGACTAAGTGATGATTATGGGTGATGAAGTGATGGTTGTGGGTGACTAAGTGATGATTATGGGTGATGAAGTGATGGTTGTGGGTGACTAAGTGATGATTATGGGTGATGAAGTGATGGTTGTGGGTGACTAGCATGAGGTTTTGAGTACCCATCTCACTATATAAGATTCAACAAGCTTTGTGATTAGCATCTCTTACACATGGTTCCTACAATTTCAGTGATTTTAGACTTTGAAAAATCTTTGTGAACAAATGCTAGCAATTGGAACCTTGAAATTGATGCCAATATTTCTGGTTTCCATTTCCTAACATACAACATTTTTTTCAAAGGTAGTCAATTGTTTTACCTACTCCAAAACCCTTATTTCCACACTTATGGGTTCACCTACCTTACTTAACTTCAACCACAATCTTGTTTGTTAACACTCATGATTTTCTTTTATTTTAATTGAATTTTTTTATATAAGAAAATTATATAAAATAGAAATACAAATTAGAGAGTTTTGACTAACAATAATTCTAGAATATGGCCAAAAGTCTACTTGAGTTGGTACAAAATTTTAATAACGCACATAAACAAAGCACCATCTTCAAAAAAAACAGATGTTTTAAAAGAAGCTGCATTGCAAATGAGCAAAATGCTCTAAATGTGTTGTGGACACAAAAAGACAAATTTTTTAACACAAAAAGAATTCTTATCATATTCAAAGGTACAAATGTAGTTATTATGTATGAGTCAAGTAGCAAGTTGTAATTATCATGCAGAAATGTTTATTCTACAAATTTTAGACATAGTCACCTGTACATTGACCTTTTTATAAATAAGTATTGAAGCTATTTCAAAAGAGCGTGTTTATAGAAAGATGTGGGTATAAATGTTTCCTATCCATTTTTTTATACAAATCTTAAAAATTTATTACCAAACTTTTTCAATCATTTATCATGTAAAACTTTGACTACTGTATTAAATATTTTACCAAAATGGGGTTTTGGGTTTTTGGAATTGTAATTTGGTATGTTTGATCAAGATTGCATAAGAATTGTACATTGTTTTTGGAAATCACTTACACGTTTCCTATGGTTTATATTACAAAAGTTCTTTGAATGCCATAAAAAGTAGAAATCAAACTTCATTCCATGCATTGTACATTATAATTGATGTGGTGGTCTTGGTTGCCTATAAGAAAAGCTAGCACAAACCACTTTGATTTGAAAATAAGTACACGTGCAATACTTTGGCCTCCATAGGTGCAATGCCAACTTTCCATATTGTTGTGAGGTCTACTTTGGTTATTTTCTAAATGTCAAGCCTATTTTGGATATATGACCAATTGTCAAGCTTATTTTTTGTGTTTTCTTTTAAAATAATATAATTTGCAGTATACATTTTCAAATGTAATTTAACTCCTAAATGCCCAAGGCACCACGCTATGATATTGACAATATTTTGAACTTCTATAAAACCTAACCAAGTGTTGCTTTGGGGGGGTGTATATTTAACTATTCCTTTTGAAGTCTAGTTTTAGCATCAAAAAACCGATTTTGTATATGATTGATTATGATTTTTCTATTCAAGATTTTGTGCAAGGGTGTCCATTGCAATCTTGACTTTTTTTTGGTGTTGAGAGCTCTTGGAAATGAGCCTCCAATACACAAGATCTTGGAGAAAATTTCATGCTAGAAATTCATTTAAAAAAATTGTAAAGGAGATTTTGAAAAACCGTAAATTGATTGGAGCTATGTATGTTATGTCCTTTAGCCCCGTATTTTTCATGGGACCATTTTTTTAGATCAGACAAGTGAAAAGAGGAGTGAAAGACTTCAAGTCATTTTCACAGTTTTAACACCCTCTTTTTTGTGTTTTTACTCCAAATCTTGCTCATAATATCAGTTGAAAAAGCAAAACTATGCTTAGTTTAAATCTATTTATTTATTGTTACTATGAGCAAGGTCCATAGCCAAAAAAAATTAAAGTTGCAAATTCCATGTCAAGATGTGTATTCAAATTAATGATGTTTTGCTCATGGTCCCCAACTACTTTATTATTGTAAATATTGGCCATATATAGTAGGTGTGATAGAATAGTAAAAAAAAAGTGGTACATATACCAATTTGCTTTAACCCTTAAAGGACGAGGCTACTATTATACATATTATGTACGCTACTGTATAACTGGCATTTGCTACCAACAAAGTTTTAATTTGGGATCTTGATTACCTCACTAGAACATCATTGATCTATATTCTAACTTCTTTGTTGATCTCAAATGTAATAAAGGTGTGAATGTACTCCAATTACAAGAAAAATACCTTATATTGTGCTGGTCACAAAGGGCTACTCGGTTGTTCAAGGGTTAACCCCCTAAATGACCAAGAAGCCCACTTTGGGCTTTATGAGAACTCAAGCAGGTTCTATTGACTTCTTAATTTGGTAATTTTTCATTAAATTTTTAGGATGGATGTTACTCATCATAATATACATGTGAAGCTTTATTTCATGTCATTCCAATAAGTAATGCAAAAGTTAGAAGGTTTTTTCAATTTCAATGTCAAACTAGGGAGCAAAAAATATATATTATAAAAACATATATATATATATATATATATATATATATATATATAATAGAATTTTATAAATTGATACCTACTCAAAATAAATCAAATCACTCAATTCCAAATAATGAGGTAAGAGTTAAAAGGAGTTTTATTTTGCAGGCAATGAAGGTAGGAAGAGGGTAGAAAAAACATATAAAGTTATCTTTTACTCTCAATTTTGAAAAAACTCAAATGAAAATGAAAATGAAAGTTACTCATTGTCTATTAGAGCATCCTCACATTGGGATTAACAATTTTCAAATTCTTCCAAAACTTATTAGCATATTACTTATATCTTCATTCATCAATACCTTTCACTTTACAAATTTTGTAAAATTGAATCCAATTTTTTTTAGTTAAATTTTTTTATATATGCTTCCTATCCATTTTCCAACATATTGCTAATTTTGCATAAGAAATATAACATGTGTGTTTTTCTCTAAAAAGTTTGAAAAACAAAACTTCACCTTCTAGAAGATTAGAAAAGCCTACATTTTGAAGTTTAGGCACATTGGTCTTGCAATTGGTGGGAATACTCATTCTAAAATTTTGGGACAATGTACTTGTGCAAGTCAACCAAAGGATCCTATAGTTGGATTTGTTAAAAAGTAAGTTTCAATGAAGATTTTGATCTTGGTTTGGGAACTAGTATTTTGAAACAGTTTTGGGCCTCTAAACACGAAAGAATTTTAGGGGTTAACCCCTAAAGGACTGAGAGTGCCATTGCGACCAATACAATATGGGGTATTTTTCTTGTATTTGGAATGGATCCACACCTTTACTACATTTGAGATCAACAAAGAAGTTGGAGAATAGATCAAAGCGATTCTAGTGAGCTACTTGAGATCCCATATTAAAACCTCTTACTGGTAGCAAATACCAATTATATGGTAGCGTATATGCTATGCCCTATGGTCCTTTAACCCCTAAAGGACCCTTGGGCTCTGGAACTACGGTACCAAATACGGCTGCAACCAATATTCAGAAGTTTGAATTAGTTAGAAATTAAGTGTTACAACCATACATATTGAAAGGTTGGATGATGATGGGTGCATAAAAAAAATTGAAAAACTCTCAGAGCAACTCAAATATGTCTGTATATACGGTCATACATACGGCCGCAAAGGGCGTTCGGGCCCTTCAAGGGTTAAGGGTTAACCCTTGAACGGCCCATTAGCCATCTCTGGCTATATGTATGGCCGTATATACAGCCGTATTTGAGTTGCTATGAGGACTTTCCAAAAAAAAACGCACACACCATTGTACAACCCTCTAATATGTATGATTGTAACACTTAATTTCCAACTAATTCAAACTTTTGAATATTGGTTACAACTATATTTGGTACCGTATCTCTAGAGCCTAAGGGCCCTTTAGGAGTTAAGGGTTAAAAGTGTGAACCCTATGGCCTATGGGCAAGTATAAAGTTATTTCTCAACCAAACCAAGCCTGGATTGAAAAAAAGAAAAAAAAGAACGAAAAGAGTTTCCTTCGCCCCGTCCTTCTCCCGAACCCCCGATGCTGTCCGTCTGTTCTGTTCCCTTTCCCCGAAACCCTAATTTGCTCTCCCCTGTTGTCACACAGCATTAGTGTTGCGGTATCCGCACCAGCTCTCCCGATCGCTCTCCCCCTCGTCTTTTTTCTCACAGTTTACATTTCCCCTACTGCTCCTCCGCCTTACAACGGGGCGCTGTTGGCCAATTCGCCTCCAACTTGGTATGCTTTCTCCCGCGGCTGTTCCCGCATTTGTCCAGGTCTTAGGATCTTCTCGTGTCTCAATTCCAGCGCATTGGAACTACTTGGCTTTTAGTTCATGAAACCGTTGATCGCAGTAAAAGCATTGAGCGTTGGCATATTGCATTGTAATCTTCTTATAAATAATAGAATTCCTATTAAGAATATAGCTGGTGGTGTGCCTGCAGTTAGTTGTTCTGGCCTCGAGAGCTTTATCTATTTTCAATTAGCGTGTGTTTTGAATTTGTGCAAGGCTGATTATTGACATTCAAATAGTCATGGTGTCTACTTAACTCCTAAAGGATGTTGCTTACCAAAAGTGTTGTCTGTATTTGTAGAAGAATCATTTAGTATTTAAAGAAACTATTTTATGAAAAATGCCTAAAATTTATCAAAAACTCCTAGTTGACCAATAGTATGTTTATGACTTTGCTTGAAATTCACAACTCCAATGGGATTCATATGCTATCCAAATACCCCATCGGTATACAACACAAGAGTCTGTATTCAAAACAACAACATCCTTTAGGGGTTAAGGAGTGTGATTGGTATATGATACGATTTGAAGGTCTTGAGCCTTTGACGGCAGGAATTGGAGGCGGTATGTGATATTACAAAGGTGCAGATGTAAACAAATTACAAGATGCTAACTTGACCAACACACATTTGAAGTATTTTTGAATGTTGACAGAAAATTTGTCGTCGGTTGTTCAGGAGGTAGATGACAGATGGACTTGATACTGGAAACTATTTGATGACTGCTATGCTAAGAGCAGCAGCCGTTTTTCGAGATTTCAGAGCATGGAGGGAGTCGAAGGTGATCCGCAGTGGGGATCCTTCAATAATCTAGTATTACAGAAGTCGAAGGATGAGCTGGTAGAAGAAGAAGAGAAGGATGATAAAACCATCTTGCAAGTGTTATTGCGGCCACCTCACTTCAATTCAGTACTCAAAATTGATTTTCCTGAATTATGCAGAAAGTTCAGGTGCTCCAAGTTTCTCGATTTTCTCCTGTGCCTGTTCCGTTTCATTGTCAATCACAATCAATCAATGCCTCGCTCTTCTCTAATCGTCAAAGCAGTCTGCATTATTAACTAGGGAAAATTTCATGGATACCCCTGAAGTTTGCCATAATTTCACAGATACCTCTGCTTTTTCAGAAATTTCACAGATACCCTTGGACCAAAATGTTCAGGTGTTTTTTTTGTTATGAATGCCACTTCCCTTCTTCCTTTGTGCCCACGCATAACAAAAAAGAAGTAGTGTATGCACAAAGGAAGAAGGGAGGTGGCATGCACAACAAAAAAAAACGCTTGAAAATTTTGGTCCAAGGGTATCTGTAAAATTTCTGAAAAAGCAGGGGTATCTATGAAATTATTGCAAACTTCAGGGGTACCCATGAAAGTTTCCCTATTAACTATTCCTCTTTTTATTTCGTTTTTCCTGGATGTCTGTCGATTACCTTATTGCGATTTTTGACTCTGTCTTGTGAAGGATTAGGGTTTACAAGCTCTATAGATTAGCATTGTTTGGGATGTATGTGTTAGTCAGGAGTATTTTGACTTTTGAGTTGGTCAATCATATGTGGTTTTTGGGAGGTTTTGGTTGTAAAGGAGAAGCAAACTATCCCGTGGCTAAAATAACGAAATTATGAACCTCACAACTTCTCTGCTTAAGATGAGCAGCAATTCAAGATGAACAATAAAATAAGAAATGTTGCGGGGTCCAATTTTAGAGATTCCGAAGAAAGATATACTTTTTTTTATATTCTGATTGTTTAAGCATAAGGGATTGAAAAGATCATCCCATACACAATTGGTCCAGACAAGGTCTTCTTACTTATTGTGTGCGCTTTGTGTGTACTTATGATTACATACAACTCAATCCACAGTAAATGCTTACAAGATTATACGGCGAGAATTGTCCCCTTTTAGACTAAAGTTACTTCAGAAATGATTGCTTTATAAAGCTCCTACCTTTTGTATCATTTGTGCAGCGCGGTCACATGGTGTCCAAAGACTAACCTGATTTGCTGCGCCGTGGAAACGTGTTCTCGAGACCAAGGGTAAGTTTGCGCCTCGTTGTGAACATCTGGAGGCTTAACACGAATTTACATTATGCTTTTGATTAATCTAAATTCTTCTGCAGTGATCTCAAGTTCCATGAAAGTTTCATTAGACAATTTATTACTTGGCCTATTGGATTTAGTGCGAGTCTACTATTTTTAGTGTCGCAGAACATTTTTCAGTACTTGACATATTGCATGCATGTGACCCTTGTGTTTCTCTCTTAAGTTTAATTATTTGGATTTGCTGAGAACTGTTTTGTTGTGTGTCGTCTTTTTGACCATGATACGGACAATGTTGTGCTTTTTTGATCGTGTTGAAGTCCTTTTTAATGGCTTCCATTTTCGATTCACGTGAGTACTGTATTGGTGGGATTAGGTCAATTCGGGAACCTGTCTTTTGGATACCCATGCACTTGGTTGACCCTGAACGACCTACAGAACATTCAATATTCAACATTCCTGCAGGTAAGCTGCTTGACTATTGTGTGTCTGTATTATTGGGGAATTGCAGTAAGTGTCCCCTTGATGTTATTAAGGCCAATCTCGTAAACCAATTGGTAAAATGAGCCTTTATCATTTAAAAACTTATAGTTTGTTGTATAAATGCATAACAAAGTTATGTTATACGTGTTGGGGAGTATCACATTCTCTTCTTATTAAGTTAGATGACGAGTTTACGCTGAAGGTTCTCGTTCAAATTCCTAGAGTTGTGGACAAATTTGTTATCTCAAGGTTTAGGGCACAAATAAAGTAAGTAAAACAATAATTGGGGAAGAGTTTTTTCTGTCCGCTGGGGCAATAAGGCCTCCTTTGCTGCTTGTGCAACTATCGTTTTGCATTGGGATAAGAGCTGAAATGAACATTTTTGTAGTGTTTAAGGAGCTACTACTTCATATAGTAGCACCTACGCTTTGTGCTATTATTCACCATGTAATTGACTTTAACCCGGTCGACCAATTCCTGGTCGATTTTGACTCTTTTCAGTTTGTAGAGAGAGCATGTTAAGGAATTTGATGACGTGGCAAAGGGGACGGGTCTAGGGAATTGGAAAGTGAAGAGTTTAGGACAATAACCAGGCCAATATGAGGTGGCATGTGGTTAGAGGGTTGAAAATACTAGAAGAATACCGGCTGAAAATACACCAATGAATGCAAAAAGATGGCCATAACAACTAATGAGTGATGCATAATTCAAGATGCATAATACCAAACCCTGTAAGATACTTCCATCTGTACGGTCAGATCTGTGGTAGACATTTGTATTCAATAGTTTTAAAATTTCCCCCAAATGGCCATACAAAGGATTGCCCACCCCTAGAATCGACCACAGACCTTAATGGGTTAACGTCCATGCATGGCAATGGGGAAATTCGATTGGTGTCTGTAATTTTGGCAGTCAATTTCTGACTTTTAAATTGCAGATTCCCCTGGTGATTCTATACAACATCTCCAGTGGTCACCAAATGCTTGTCCTCGAACTCTTTTAATTGTGAATGCTGGTGGGCGAGCCAGCATCTGGTCGCAACTAAATCACGTGCGTGGTGTATATCGGTTATCTCAAATACTCTTCTTATGGAAATCTTCTCGCATTTCATGGTCTTTCCTTTCGTTGTGGATATTTTTGACTCAATGAAGAGAAGCAGGAGCATTTAAATTTTGTATGAATGCCAGGGAGGAGCAAATGTGGCACACACTAGTAATGGGTGGAGTTGTGAGTACGAGTGGCGGCAAGAGCAGTCAATCTGCACCAAATGGCTTGAGTCCCCACCACGGGTAAGATTATTTTTATTCAATTTGAGGATGAAACATATCCAGTTACGTGCTGAAAATTGCGTACAAGTAGTCTGGTTGATACATTTAGCTGTTGTCAACTAGTAGGTCGGCATGATAATATACTCGATTGAGATATGCCTGTCTAGATATATGCTTTTTAATAAATGGTTTAGGCACTTGGTGCATGCGGGAACATATAACTATTTTTGATAAACTTTGTTTTAAAACTGAAGTCAATATGTTTCTTTTAAGGAGGTTGCCTTTTCGCTTTAACCTTGTGATCGTGGCAAGTGTTCACAAATGGTTCTTTGTGATCGCCTTCGGGCGTTGATCAATTTGAATAATGCGTTTTTGAGAACGGTTGTCTGAGATTTTCTGTTTCACTTGACTTGGGTGGATTGATTATTTTTCATCTCAGATTCGATAAACTTGTATTTTTTTTCTGTGCTAGTATCGATGGACATCATCACCCACAACTGCTAAAGGGTCTTTTGAGGAGAAATATTTGCCTCATCAACCTCGTGCATCTGGTCAATAATCTTTGCTCCCTAGTCCTTGTTACTGTTTTCAAGTTTTGATTTTGTCTAGAGCATATATTAGTTTTTTTTTATTTTTTTATGTATTGCTTTGAACCAAGGCGCCAAGTGTCAATGTCGTTTATCGCTTTGGTATTCTTTGTCGAGTTCTTTTGGAGTTTTACCTAATCTGTTCTTGAATCAAGTACTATGGCGTTATTTATACTTGTTTAAGTATAATGAAGGACTGAACGGAGTTATTTCTTTTCCGTCTTGCAGCGCGCTGGCCAAATTTTCTTTGTGTGTGCAGTGTGTTCTGGGATGGCACCGTACAGCTTCACTGGAAGCAATGGCCTGGGTCTTCCACAAAGTGGTTTGCTACAAAGAAGGGAGTTTTGGGAGCGGGTGCGTCTGGTGTTTTTACCGGGGACGCTATTATTAGTGATTCTGGATCTCTCCTTGTCGCCGCTGCACCAGTTGGAAACCCGTCTACTATAGTCGTTTGGGAAGTGACTTCTTGGGATATTAATTCCTCTGGAAATACTCAGCAAGTTAGTGCAAAGATTGCAATGAATAACATCCAATCACCGTTACTGCCTGCTTCACCTTCGTGGCCTGGATTTTCTCCTCTGGCAGCGTACTTATTTACATGGCAGGATCAATTGAGACCAGAGACATTGCTTGGAAAGCATGAGTGTTCGGGACCCTTGTTGCATTGCTCAGTAGTTTCGAACTTTTCAGCTTATGTCAACCCAGATGCGGCTGCAACCTCCTCCTGGGGCTCTGGAGTAACCTCTGTGGCTTTTGATCCCTCTCGAGGAGGTTCTGCGCTTGTCACCACAGTTCTTGAAGGTAAATTTTTATCAATAAAAAAAAACCACAGAAGCTTTGAACTATCGACGTCCTAATCAAGTATTTGTGCATGTCATTTTCTGCATCTGTTACTCGTTCACTGTATAATCCGCTTGTTCCGTTATTATTATCTTGATTTCATCGCACTCTATGACGGTCCTTGTGCTTCTTGGATTTTGATCACTTGAATCATATTCTAATTAAACTTTAACATCTGAAAGAATGTTGTGATTTTAGTAACTAAACGTTTGCTGGACGTGCAGTGGTGCGTGTATTTACTGGGTTTTGTTTTTGCAAGTTTTACTTATCCGTTGAGTACCATATGGTGAATTGCTTATGGCTGTGGACACTCTATTGCAGGATATTATATTTCTCCTGGAAATCCTGATGCTGGGCCGGCATTGACGGGATGGCGGATTCTGAGGTGGGAGTGTGCAAGCAAGCCTGTTAATATCCACCCCCTCTTAGAAAACTCAACCGGCCCACCTCCGACAATGATAACCTGGTCATCCGTTGCAGAGCAAAATATCACCAGGGGTCGCTTTTCTGATAGTTGTCTTGTTCCACAGAAACAGCCTGCCTTTGAGCGGCCAGTGAATCCGCGTTCTGTAGCCAGAGTGGTTTTTGCGGCCCATGGTGGTGAGCTGGCGGTGGCGTTATTCAGTGGAGAGGTTCATGTTTTCTCAGGTTGGTCTATTCTTAATGGTGAATATCAGTTTGCTTTATAGGTCGATGTCATTCTGAAAGGAGCTTCACATGCAGTATTCAGTCTGCAGCACTCTGTTTAGGATCACTGATGCAAACCTTGGACATATATCGTTTAATTGTTAAACTGTTTTCAGTCTAACCCGATTGCTTAATTTCCAGGCCCAGCGATGACTCCTGTGGATTTATTTCATGTAAAAGTGAACCCACATTTACCAACTCCAGCTTTTTCTCCGACCAGCTGTTGTTTAGCTTCAGTCTGGCATGATAATGCATTGGACGTTTGTACACTCCGAATCGCTCAAATTTCTCCAGTTTCTTCCAACGGCCCTTCTCAATTGGAACGCCATCTTGCGGATAGGTAAAAGATATAATTTTCCAACTCATTTATTCCTTTCAGAGTCTATTTTATCAGCAGTTGTGATGAAGGTTTTTACGTTCTAGCGTCAACCTGCTAGAGCTGTTATTGTAAGACGTCTGTATATATGAAGCGCTACTTAATTTTTAAATGGTCACTAGTTTTACAGACATCTTTGGTTTGTTAAATCAGCTTCACGACTCTTTGGACCTTAGTATCTTAAAAGATTTTAAGCATGATGAGTAGAAATGAACTGTATGATTGAACTTCGAAAACAAAAAAGAGGTCATTGTCAACTGAAATCAGACGCATTTAACTGGAACACTTTCAAAGTATTAATTTACATTGTTACGATTAAATTATGCTATATCGTGCTATACATTGAAGCTACCAACCTTTTATAGTTAGTTAAATCTACTTTACTATGTATTTCAATCCTTGGATTTACGATGCAGTAAATCCAAACAAAAAGATTATTTAGGCATACCTAAGCAGCAGTTTGATTTCCTAGTTTGAGAAAGCATGTTTCGGAGCTGCAATTTTAGAGATACAAGACCAACTTGTTTTCTTGTTCTGGATTCGCAGCTGCTTTCTTCATAATCTTCGGAATTGATAACTAACAGAACGAAGAGTTCACAAAGATGGATAAGATTTATATGTTTTAGGCAAGCAGGTGTTTTTTTCTTCTCAAGATCTCTTATAGCTCGTTCACTTTGCTGTGCCGCTAATAATTCTTTTGTAAACCTTATCACATTCAGTCCAGGTAATTGCATTTTTTCCTGGTTAAGAGTGCTTGAAACTTATTATTTGTTCTTTTCCTCTACAACCACCAATTGCGGCGCTGTAGGTTCTGGTGGAGTTTGGTTAGCGAGGTTGACTGGTGGGACGTAATTGCCACTACTCAAGCAGCTTCCAAGGATGGACATGGTAAGCTTTTATTTTTTTGCTACGAATGACACTCCCAAAGCTGTTTAATATGCATTGCGGTCCTCCTTTCATCTTGATTTGACCACTTATCTATTTCCTTGATGTTTTATGCAGTTACTGTAGCCAAAGTTATGTCGGTCCTTGACACCGATTTTCACGCCCTCCCTCTTCAGCAACGGCATCATTATGGCCCGGTATGGTGATAACAGTTTGGACTGATCGAATACACATATGTATACTTTAATTGAGGGCATCTTTTGTAGGCTTGGAAGAGCACCTGGGTTCGTATTAAATCCGTTCTTTTGGATGTTGAACATATCTTCAGCTAATAGTATATTTTATGCATCGCTTTTGATTTTATCGATTTAAATGCATGTTAACAACAAGGTTAACCTGGTTCATTCTCTTTGCTTACCCCATATTGAGTGGATGGTATTTTAACACATATCATGGCTTGGCAACGTCCATACAAACCTCAACATGTATGTTTGTTCAGTCTGGGTAATCGACTTTACATGGTCATTTAACGTGCATCTTGATAACTTTTAGGTTGACAGAGATCTGGGATGTTGGGTAGTGTGGTCCATGAAGGATGGTGTTTACTTGAATTGCCCAGCTGGGTTCGTTGCCTCAATGATTAAATGGATTAGAAACAGTGCTGTATCTCTTGCTATGGTCATGCTACCTCTGATGAAAGATGTTTTCGAGCAGGCATTAGATAGGATAAAATGCCAGGCTTTGGAGGGTGTCGAAGCTGCTGACATCCGGGTGCTAGTGCTGGATATGCAAGGACGTCTGATGCTCGACGTTTTGGGTCGTGGTATTGAAGCTGCTTTGATGAATCCATCCACGCTGATTGCTGAACCATGGCAAGCATCAAGCGAAACCCTTACTGGGCTTGGAGTTGATGCAATGGCTGTTGACACTGCTCTCGTTCAAACTATTCAGGTCCCGCTCTTCCGTTATAAATAACCACTTTGAATTAATGAGCATTTTTCTGTTCATTTGGTGCACCGTCATGACTTGCACAAATGAACACACGAGTATTCTTTCAAATTGTGATGCTTGGTGTACAGAATTTGTGATTGGTTTATGTGTCTGAAATTACAGTATTGCAGTCTGGCTTTCGGAATCTTGTGTAGGGACTGATTAAGCCAGTAGAACATCATTATCAGCTTACATCTTTTTAGTAACTTACAGTATATAATATTCAATGGTCGAAGCTTAAAGAGGGGATTAACAAGCTACTACTGTTTTCATGGTCTATCATTAATGATGTTGGTTCTTTTGTCTTTTATTTGTGGTGGGTCTCCGTCCTTATGCCATTACATGAATCAAATACTTGATGATCACGAATTTATCAAGGCGACTTTTGTTTCGTTGATTTCAAATGGTATAACTATTTGCACTGACTAGAAATGAGATACTTAAATTATAGCCGAGAAATTTGTAGTGTCTATGTTAGTCTGGAATGTCACATTCACCACCCTCTCATGGCTACTTAATCGATCTTCTAGTACTCTTTGCGTTCTTTCCAACCAAGTTACAGTAATTTTTAAATGCCGCAGCCTGAGCAAGGAAGTGTTACTAGTTATTATACTGCAGGAAATATTTGCAATTGCTGTGCATATCAAACTAGGGTTCAAGTTCCCAGTTTTCGACTGCCCTTGTGGATTTTTAACGCTGGGACTGATAATGGATGATTTCGATATGTGTCTACAGGCTTATGTGGATGGAGTTTTGGATCTCGCGTCACATTTCTTGACAAGATTAAGGCGATATGCAAGTTTTTGTCGCACGCTAACAGCCCATGCAAACTCGGGCACTTCCTCGGCAACTACATCTGCTCGATCTGCTATTACCTCCAGCGTCACTCCTTTAAGTGCCGCCCCTGCTTCATTGGGTAAGACATGTGATTACTAGAATGTTACACTCTGGAAGTACTTACACGCCACTTGATTCTTTGGAAATTCCATGTAATGTATAGTCAATGAAGTATGAGGTAAGTAATATTTTTTTGGCACATATCTAACCAGATCGTTGTAGTGACACAATCAATCCCTGCTTTCTGGAAAATATGAAATTAGTCGTAGAGCATCAATGCTTGATGACCCTCGTTGTGCGATTGTCGGGTTTTTGATTTATTCTTGACTTTAGTCACTACTTGTCTTATTGGTTCTGAATGTGAGTAGTAGTAGGTCTTGTAGAGAGTGAGAAATGCTCTTCATAGGTTATGGAATATGTGGAGTGTTGATGCCTGCTTGGATGACCTCCTCTATGGTTGAGATTCTGGTCCATCATCTGTGGTTCGAGTGTAGAATCAATTCAGGTTTGGTTTTTTCTTGAATATCATCTCTCAGAAGAGTTCATGAATGCAAAAGTAGCGGTTTAGTTCTCCGCAACAATATGGAGGATGTTAGAAAGGAAGTTTAGGATGAATATGTTTAACTAAGGTCTGCAGTTTCTTTCGTTTGATTTTTAGTGGCTAGCCTGAAATCAGCTTATGTTCCTCGACTGTTTTTTGCCATCTTATATATTAGAGGGTCCTTGTTTCAGGAGGGGTGCCAGCAGGTATTGTGAGCAGTGGTGGAACTGCCCAGGCTCAAGCAGGCGTTCAAGCATGGGTTCAGGGAGCCATAGCAAAAATCCATTCCAACAGTAGTAATACAGATTCACCTGCTTCTGTGTTGACAAGCACAATAATTGCTGGTCCTGCCGCAAACCTCCCTCTATGTGTCAGCACTGCCACATTTCCAGGCACGCCAGCTGTACGCCTTATCAGCGACTGCTACTTCCTTCATAGACTATGCCAACTCCTCCTGTTCTGTCTTATATTTCGGAAACGACAATTTCCTAGGCATGTTCAAACATTCGCAGGTCGACCAACTGTGATTGTTGATGGTTCTAATAAGGCTGGAAATATCATAGAGGAGCCTTTGATGGGTCAGCGGACTTTGGACAATGCTCCTGTGAAAGTCGAAGAAGGGGTTCATAGCTTTACTCGAACAGCAAGTACTGTTAGCAAAAGCGCTGATGATTCTGCAAACCCTCGAGCTCAACGTGTTGGTAGTGGAAATTGCGGACAAGGTTACACCTCTGATGAGGTATGAATCTGACAAGTATATATTTCCTTGTTTGGATCAAACCTTCTCAACATTACAATGGAATATTGTCTTGACAAGAGTTTGTTCGGAATGGCCTGTTTTTTACATGAACAAATTTTCATCTGCCGTCCACCCAAGCATGATACATGACTTCAAATGTTCACATCCTTGCAGGTGAAATACTTGTTTTTGGTGCTTGTAGATCTCTGTAAGCGGACTGGACCACTTCCGCATCTGTTACCGAAATCCCAACTGCAAAGTGGCAACCCTCCTTCATTACGGCTTCACTTCATTGATGGGCAGTTTACTGTTGCTCCGGAGGTTGTAGAGGCCTCCCTCGGTCCTCACATGCAGGTGAGTTGTTGTGACAAGTTGTTGGAAGCTATAATGCTTTTTCATAACTCGAACACCTTCTTCGCAATTCGTGTAGCTGAACATTGACCAGTCGTTTTTTCCTGATGAATTTGTAGCATGAGAATTTTTTTGTTAACGATCTGTATTTCTTTCTGAGCGTGACAGAATCTGCCTCGTCCTCGAGGTGCTGATGCTGCTGGATTACTCATGCGGGAGCTTGAGTTGCACCCTCCAGTAGAAGACCTGAACCGTCGCATGCTGGTAGATCGGCTTGGGTCTGCCTTTTTGGAAACGAAGAATGAAGAAGAAGAAGCACTTGTAGATCCTAGCCCTATCGAGCTGTGGCCCCGGAAACGGCGACGAGTAGAGCATGATGCAGGATTTGGGCTCCGCACAGCTCTTGGGCTTGGAAGATTTACTACTCTGCTTGGATCACGCCGGGATGTGATCACGTCCCAGTGGAAACCTCCATCACATGGTGTTTGGCACAAGGTTGGTTTGTCAATTCTTAACCTCAACCCTTGCAAGTTGCAATTTGCCCAACTGGTTTTGCTTGCAATCATCTGCATGTGAAGCAGTTTGTTTTTGACAATGGGCTGATGTTGATTGATTAATATCTAGTTGTTGAATGCAGTGTTTGCGCTGCGGTCGGCAGACATCAGCCTTGAGTGTGGCTCGCAAGAAAACTGCACAAACTCCACCTCCGTCACTACTTACCAAGGTGATTTGGTATGGACGGTGGGCCTATGGGTGCCCCATGTGTGGAGGGCGATGGTCGTGTGTTGTATGAGTTGCCTGCTGGTTTTTCAGGAATTCAATGTCTTGATACGGCCGATTGCTTCAATGCTGAAAAGATAAGAGCTACTACACTATCTCTTCTTCTTCGCGTTAACTTGGTGGATTTTAGTGTGGTAGGTCTCTTTCTGTGTGATCTTGCGTAGTTCAGATGAATTCTGAGAACTATCTAGTCATGAGCCTTGTGGAAAGTAGTGCTGTTTTTGGCTTCCTCCAACTGCTTAGATCGACAGGGAGCACAACTTCAGCAAAATAAGCAATTATGGTGATCGAAACGGAGTCTTCGATATCTGTTCTCAGCAACTTGATGCCGAACTTACTGGATTCGTGTAGAGATGAAAAGGATTGGGTTCAGATGACATCAATATACTCCTGTGAATTTGGAGTGGCGTTCAGGTTTGACTGTTACTCTGGTCTTCGGACGAAACTGGACAACATGACTTTGCGTTGTATCTCATCTCTTGGATTTTTTGGTATTTTGAAGTTAATTGGGCTTTGAGACATTGATGTTTGCACTTGCGTCTCGCCACGTGTGGGGTGATGTGATCCATAACCATTTGTTTGAAATTCTTCTATTTCGGGAGTCAAATGAGTGCATCACCACAAAATTTTAACCTTGGGATGCATGCGGGGGGGGGGAGTCACAAATGTGTTATTTTATGTGACAAGCTTTATTTTTCTTTTGTGGATGGCGATATCCGTGCATTTATCAGTGCATGAATTTGCCTTAACAATTACGTTGTTTTATCCTTTTTAATTAATGACTCATTGCTTGTCGCTGCTCCGATTGCCACTTCTGCAACAGACGCGTGCAGCAACGCTTGCGACTAAAAACCTGTAAGTTAATACGATGCAATTTGCAGAAGCCCGAATCCAGTTGGGTGGAGGATTTGGCAGGAGGAGCAGGGCGCTGGAGAGGCCAGGCCTAAGTTTAATTTGCCTTCAAGCCCCGCGTACTGGATGGATGGTAGTGCGTGGGAACGTGAGAGCGAGTAAGTTCTGTGTTTGTTTGCACTGTGGAGAACGAGTTCCAGTTCGTTCGCACTGTGGAGAACGTGTGGAAGCAAAGTAGCCTTGTCCCATGTCAAATGGCAAGGCCAGCAAAAATATATAAGCATTGCATGGTCGCAGGTCCCGCAAATGGGGCGTGCAATACCGCTCGCCCTCCGGTGGTTGTGGGGGAATGCGTGAGTTGCCAAGTAAAAAATCTGCCGCGATGGCGATCTCAGTGATGAAAAAGTTGGCCGTGGTGTTGAGGTGAATCCCACGGCTCTAGGAACTAGAGACATTTTAGATTAAATATCTATGACCAATCGTCATTGATTGAGAGACATTTTAGATTAAATATCTATGACTGACTATCATTGATTAATGGGACTAGCTATAAAGCTAATCTCATTTAACTAATCAATGACAGTCATAGATATTTAATCTAAAATGTCTCTCGTTCTTAGAGCATGAACGCAATTAGATCACACTACCTTATTCATACATTGAAGAAATAGTTGCTTATATGAATCTACATGCAAAAATTGCCAAAATAGGTGCTTATATAAATCTACATACAAAAATTGCCAAAAGCGCTTATAGAAATCTCCATGCAAAAATTGCCAATACAGTCGCTTGTATGAATCTACTGATACAAAAATTGCCAAAATAGCTTTCTGTCTATTAAATACCAATCTACATACAAAATTTACTAAAGTAGCTTTCTATCTATTAAAAAAGCTGCTTCTTATAGCTTCTTGTACATAATTTACAAAAACATAGATAAAACCACCTATTATACACGACTCTAGATTCCACACATATGCAGTATGACTTGGGTCATTACTTCACTATATACTCATATGAAATAATGGTAATGAACTATAGGATTTGCCACCATAGTGGATTACATACTTGGTGTCTATACAAAACCCTAAATAGATCCACAAAAAAGTGGTTCCACCTACCTAGCATTCCTAAAAGCTAAAAAGCTAGGAGTACACTATAAAAGAAAACATCTATGTATTATCTTGGATAAATAGGTATAAACAACTTGAAACTTTCCTTTGTATAGAAGATGAGTTACAAAAACCATATTCTCTTTCTCAAAAGAGGTGTACCTTGTTTATGAAAGGTCTTTGGGTTTTTGATTTTATTATATATATTTTTCTAAATTGGAGAATGGTACTAAGAGCAACCTCATATGGCCATGCACTGCACTAGTATCACATCAACAACTTTCCCATCCAAATTGTATTCAAAACAACAACTCTGTGGGCTTATTTATTTTCCTAAAAACCAAAACCCTATTTTTGGTGAATAATTTTGTACTTAATAGATGGTCTTCTATGAAAATTGATTGAAAAATTTAGTGATGAATTTTTGAGACCCGATTGCATGGATGTGTAGGAAACATTTGTTTACACGTCTTTCCTTTCAACAAGCATTTCCAAAAACAATTTCTATTTTTCTTTTGAAATGATTTGAATGTTAGGCTAAACATGTCCAAATTTTGTAAAATTCACATTTCTTTATGATAATCAAATTTTTACTATTTGATATACACTATGAATAATTTTGTATCTTTGAAGATGACAATATATATACTTTGCCAAAAGCCAATTCAAAAACAGAAATATCTATTCACCCTTATAACTTAGTGCTTCATTAGATTGCAACAAAAGACTATCAAATCATTAAATACTACTTCCCATCAATTTTGAGGACAATGATAATGAATGATTTTACCTTTATCATATGTGAGATGGGAATCAGCAACAAAATATAATTGCAATACAAGGATAAGTTATTGTACTTGTAAAAACTTGAATATACATGTAACCCTTATCAAAGTACGTCAACAAATGAACACATATGTAGTGTAGTTTGGACCTACTATTTTGAGATTGATACAATATTCCTCAAAGTGATGTAGAGATTTCAATGTAGAAGTGTAATTAACAAGATCTTTCTAGCGTTTTAGCAACTACGTTGCACAAGTTAGATGCAAACAAGAAATATAGTATATATATATATATATATATATAGGTAAAACTATTACTTGCAAATTTGGCAGCCTAATTTCAATGTGCCAAACTCCAATGCAAGCAAGGCAAAAGAAAAAGCATGTGCACTCTTTATCATGGTAGCAAAGGTGGAAATAATAATTTTTTGTTTAGAGCAATGAGAGTAGGTTTGCAAGCCATATAGTGTGCACATATTGGCTACCTCTTGCAATTTTTCCCTATTGCTACACCTATTTTCTTCTTGTTAACATTTCCTTCAAAGACTTGTCTTCATCAAGGACATGACTTTTCAAGAGAATTTTACAACAAAACTAAACAAATCAAGAAGTTTATTGTTGTTCAAGAGTACAAGAGCATAATCACATGTTGAAATGAGTTGACAAGGGTGACAATTGTACAAACAATTGCCTCATGTACTAGTACAAATAAGGATTCTAAAGTCACCAAAAGATGTTTTGAGGAGAGCTTATGAAAAACCTAGCCATTTCTTGAGGTCATTTTGAGTTTTAGAGATGATTTAAAATCAATACAAGCTTCTAACAATGTCAAGGTGCCATATACATGACACAATTGTCAACAACATAAATCTTAGTCATTCTTGTGTATCTTCTATAATTAAAAGTGTTAACCCCTAAGTGCCCAATTGACCATTTTCTAGTTGTTACACTTTTTTGCGGGCTGCCCAAAATGCAATAAATAATTATAGTTATAATTAAAAAATAATTTGAAATAGGAAAACAAGTCTACTTTCCATCCCAATTTGAGTCATGTCAATCGAAGTTAAACTCCATGAAGGAGATTTTTGCAAAGACAAACACTTCTATTTTTGCTGGTGTTCTAGACTTTACTATTTTGGAAAACTACTGATGCTCTTTCCTTCAAAAAGATTGCATTTTTGGAGTTTTGAATAAAACATATATCTTTAACCAATCATACCAACTTTTAGGTTCTATGAATAAAATTTGTAATTTTGATGAATACTAAATGGTACATGCTTATAAATCCTTTAAATAAGAGTCCAAAACTTTTTTTGAATGTTTGACTAGATGAATAATTACTTAATAACATGATTTTGGTTTCTATTTTGAAGTAAAATTCGTTAAAATTACAAAAGTATCATTTTATAACGCATTTTTATTTTGCCCTTACCCCTAGGGCGTTAAAGGGTTAATATCCTATTTCAAAAATCAAAAAATATGTTGTTGAGAGTAGTTTGAAAACTGTAAGAGTTAGCCATGTAAATTTCTATCATAAATGCTCATCTTTTGAATGGAAAAATAACAAACAATGATACTAAAAATAAGAATAAATGTTGGAAATCCCTTCATGGTTGTGGAGACAAAATATATGCTTTGTTGATACATCCTAGTAAAATCTGGGCACTTACTTGTTCATTTTTAGGTCCAAAAGAATCATTTCAGGAATATTTACTAGAAACATTCCCATAATAGGCCAAGTCACGTACTCTTGCAAAATATGAAGCAGATTTGGTTATTAGTAAAGTAGTTTTTTCTATCAAGACGAGTAAATATCTCTATGGTAACCAGCCTATTAAGGCTGAGTCTCATTGATTGTATGACGAATATAGGTATGAGTGTTTCTAATTTCTGAAACAACGCTGGAAGAGAAAGGCCGTACATTCACTTGAGGCTATTTTTGCAAGGCAATGTACTATGTAAAGCAGGGATTATCGTTATAAATATCATTATAAATAATAGAATACAACATTTTCTATATATAGAAGATACAATCAAGAATAGAGATTGGTTGAGAGAGATTGTCATGTGCAACTTCCAATGATATGTTAGTCAGTTACTCCTTTTACAAAGGAACAAGGGGTATATGCATAAAGTGGAGAGACAGATACATGCATAAAGTTGTTCAAACTAAGGCTTTACTTCAAATGAAGTTAGTGGCGTTTGTGAGTTAACCAATCACTTATGGTTTAAATTTTAAAATTGACCATTCACACAAGAAAAGAAAACACAACAATATCACTAATGGATTGAAAGATTATAATGTTTGATCATGAGAGTGTTAAAACTACAAAAATAATTTGACGCCTTTGAATCCTCTTTTCACATGTTGGATCTAAAAAAATGACCATCAAAAAAATATAAGGTTAAAGGAAATAACATACATAACCCCAGTCACTTTATAGCTTTTCAAAATCTTTTCTACAATATTTCAAATGAATTTTTTATGTAAAATTTTCTCCAAGATCTAGTGTATTTGAGACTCATTTCCAAGAGCTCTCAACACTAGAGAAAGTCAAGACCCTTGCACAAAAGTTTGAATGAAAAACTCATAATTGATCATTTTCAAAATCAGATTGTTGAGACTAAAATCATACTTCACAAAGAATAAATCCAAGATGTAATTTAATAGTAACTTAGTTAGGTTTATTGAACTTCATAGTATTGCAAACACCAAAATTTGATGCCGCACACATTTAGGGGTTAATATTATAAGAAAATTAATTCTTTTTATACTTTTTATTTTTTTTATTTTTTTTCTGGTTGGTGTTAGATTTTGTATTTTTTTCACATCTTATTATTTTAGTTTGGACCTCAGTTATGGCACCTTTGTTTACACGAAATATTGATATTTATTTCATTTCCCATTCTATATTAGATTCTTCTTTTGGATTTTAAATTAATATTTGATTTTGACACCATATTTTTTGCTATAATGTAGACCATGATACTTTGGTTGGTTTTAAATTTTGAGTTATTTCTCACTTCTTATTATATTTGTTAAGTCACATTTGTTTTTATTTTTTATTTAATACAACACAGCCCCTTGAATACCTAGTCGCCTATACATATCCATACTAGATACAGTCTTGTGCATAGGATAAAGTTAAATCTTGTGCCTCTACATAAGTTGTAAAAAAAGCTAATGTCTTAGATTTGTAAAGTACTTATATTATTTATATTAAATTTAGCAGTTTGAATGTTCTCTTCTTTATTTGTAGGTTTGTTATAAATTTTATCTCAAATGAATAAAATCCTTGCTATATTATGCTGCACGTCAATTCTAAAATGCTTTAAGTGGTCCATCCGGGAAATAATTCTATTTGTTGTATGCATTTTGTTTCCTAAGTTTAGTACTATCTTGAAAATGTTTAGTATTATGAGTCATGGTACAATGACATATACACAATTTTAACATAAGAAACCAAAGGCAAAGAAGAGCTAGTAGAAGCTTTGATAATACATATGGTAATATAAAAAATAGTAGAAGAGTATAATTTGTGTTGAAAAATAGAGTGATGGATGGAAACATGTGCCCTCCATTGGTACACATTTGTTATTCAAAGTTTGCCCAAGAGTATGCAGGACATAAGCGGAATTTTTTTTCCAAAGAACTTGGACTTCCATTAGCGTCCCCATAACAATGAAGACAAGTACAAAAAGTAATACTAAAACCATTGGATGCCCACTCTTCTAGTGATGACCAAGCGCTTGGTGATAGCCATCTATCCACAAATTTTGGACATTGAAATGTGCTTTATGTTCTTGTTGAATGAACCCTAAAGCCCATGGCCCCAAACCCTATACCCTATACCCTATACCCTATACCTTAAGTACTCACTAGTCACTACTTATATTTTTTCTCTATGCTATTTTACATCTACGGCTTACATAATTCTATCATTTTTTTGTCTATCCTATATTATATATAATCGTGTTTTCCACTACTAGACCACCATATATTATATGTAATATTTTTACAAATTTTACCCAAAATTAATATAATGGACCCTATATTTTATTGCACGTAGTTTCTACTTTTTTTGCAAGTGACTCCCAATTCAAGAAGAGGTGGTACATGTATCAATTCCCATGATCTAAAACATTTAGATATTCAAGTTAGTTGGATCTGGTGCTTTCAAACGATTTCCTTCTTTTTGGTTGTGAGGTTTATTTGAGCACATTATGTAGACAAAAAACCAACCAGGTGGCACTCATTCAATTGAGATCCTATCTAAAAATAGTTAGATAGACAAAGACAAGCAACAAAACCTGTAGAATTTGGATATGCTCCTTGGCAAAGACACCTGGTTGACGTCGCTTTGAACCTTAATTCGGATCTGCTCCTCGGCACCTCCTTCAAAATCACTTGCCACTTGTGACGCTTTTGACGCTTTTCAAACCATCTATCATATCAGAAAGCCCATTTCCGATCTTTGTTTGGTCCTTCAGGAGGTCTTCAACAAGCCATATAGTTTCATCAAGCTTATAATTCACGAGCTTTAACTTAGCACAAATTTGTGCCTCAAAGTAGTCAACTCTCTTTTCCACAACATCTACACCAATGCATGAGTGTCTTTTATCACATCCAATGTTGACTCAACTCTTTCCAACCAAGGGACCAAGATGCTGAGTGTGAAATATTGGTTTAGGCCAATAGCCGCAGTACAAACCAAGCCCATCACCACCACGACAGAGAATGTAGTATCGGATAATTTTTGCAGAAAAACAACAACAAATATTTAAAAACAAAAAAACAAAAACAAAGAAAAGATAGTAGTGTACCTCATTTGTCACAAATTTTTCCATGGCGCTTGCGCTTGTTGCGCTCGTTGCGGACGTCCTCAAGCCTCTCATTGTGCGGGCCCACATGATGGCAAATCAAAAACAAGGAGTAGAGGACTAAGAGGAGCGGTACAAATCAAAAACGAAGAGGAGAGGACTAAGAGGAGCAGACAACGGTCAAAGAGGAGGAGCGAGTACTGTAGTAGAATGGCCCAAGTCGGGACCTTGGGTTTAGGCCTCAAGGTACTACTCGTATTAACCCTTGAAGGGCCCAACGTCCTTTGCGACTGTATGTATTACCGTATATATTGACGTATTTGAGCTGCTCTGAGGACTTTTCAAATTTATTTATGTATCCATCATTGTACAACCCTTCAATATGTATGGTTGTAACACTTAATTTTCAGCTGATTCAAACTTCTCAATATTGGTTGCGACCGTATTTGGTACCGTATCTCTAGAACCCAAGGGCCCTTCAAGGGTTAATCCCTGAGCACCCAGAATTATTTTAGGATTTAAGAGAAAATGGGGGGTTTAATGGCCACCACAGCTTGGAAAATTACATTGAAAAAAAGTGACCGCAGGATTTGAAAAAGGACCACTTTCTCTATTGATGCAAACCAGCCATGACTATTTTCATTGTACAAATTAAGAGAAAAGGTGAGATCAAGTTGTGGGCCCCTACGACAAGATCCTGTAGCTGGGGGCTTAAGGGTTAATCCTTGAACAATCAAGCATGTTGCTTCAACCAATACAACATGGGGTATTATTCTTGTATCTAGAATGGATCCACACCTCTACTATATTTGAGACCAAGAAAGAAGTTAGAGAATAAGTTTTAAAGAGCTACTTGAGATTCCAAATTAAAATTTCTTATTTGTAGCAAATGACAATTATACATTAGTATATATACTATGCCCTATGGTCGTTTAACCCTTAAATGACCATAGGACATAGTATGTATGCTGATGTATAATTTTCATTTGCTACCAATAAGAAATTTTAATTTGGGATCTCAAGTAGCTCACTAGAATTGCACTGATCTATTCTCCAACTTTTGTGTTGGTCTCAAAGATAGTAGAGGTATGGATCCATTCCAAATACAAGAAAAATACCCCGTATAGTGGTGCCTCAATAAGATGAAGGTATCTGGACAACATTTTCATTTTGTGTAAGAAAAGCATTAATTGTAACCACACATCTTTTGTAGCTCCCCAACCACTAGGGACAATGATTTCCTTCATCTTAGCTAAGCGTTTTTTCTTATAAAGGTTCATCTTAAAGAGGCACTACTGTGTTGTACTAGTCGGAGCGGCTTGCTCGATTGTTTGGGGGTTAAGATCTCCACTCATGAAATAGCATTCCCTCAAATGCATCCATATAAAATGCTAAGTGTTAGATTGAAACAACTATTGTAGTGTGCCACATTAGTATGTGAATTAACATTCACCTATACAAAAACAAATATCACTTCAAAAAAGAAATATTGAAGCAAATGACAAAAAAAGAATGCATGTGCACTTCTTTGATAAATGCAATGGGAGATGTGAAAGTTGATGTACTGCTCATGTGCAACAATATTAAGATGTTAGGGAATGAGAAAAATGCTCACACACATTCTATTTAGGATAAGCCAAATTAAAAGAAAATAAAGTAAGTAGCTATAACTACCTTCAATTTGAAGAGTATATTTAGGAGTTTATATATTCATGAATAAAATGATCTATAAATTTAGAGGTCAATTAGTCTTCAAGTTCTCTAAATATTTTGAATTTATTTTACATTTTAAAATTCCTCATGTGTCGTAGATTTTTATGCAATAATTAAGTTGCCAACATTTTATTTTGGTTTCTTGTTAATGTGCATTTTTTAAACCATCATTGTTATGAATTTATAATTCTTCCATTACTCAAAATTAAGTACAAGGTTTTTAAAATGAGACATTAACTCAAGGAGACATTCAAATTAACCTGCTTTTATGTATGCCACGTTTTAACCCCTAAAGGCCCATGCCCATTTTTTTGTGAAAGTCACTGAAAACTGCCACTTTGAGGGGAATGAATAGAAAAGTAGGAAATAAGTTTTGTTTTGCAAAACCAACCACAGGATCTTGCCTTAGACTAGAAGAGGTATTTGTGAGGAAAAATTTAGGCCATTCTAGATAGAGAGGAGGGAAATATTTACATCTGAATTGAAAAAAAAGGTATTTTTCTATGATGTCCAAAAACTTCAAAAGCCTTTGACCACTCTTACATGATAAGAATTGCTCTACACAAAGTTGAGGTTTATTTTTTTCATGTAGAAGACCAAGTTAGGCATGTGTGGGAGAATTTTCAAATCAATTGGAACAATACAACACATGGGAAAAAATAGTAAGTAAAAAGAAGTAGAGAATGAGTTAAATCACTAAGTTTTTAAGAATTTAATTATTGAAATGATAAATTCAAATCCCAATGGTTATAATGTTGTAATAAACAATCCAATTCCTTAGGTTTAGTTTTTGGTCCAAAATATTGAAAACTGTGGAAAATAATGGACTTCAAGATTTATTTTAGAGTAGAGCATCCGTAACTGCCTACAAACTAAAACATCTCATAACTTTCATCTCATTGAAATTGAATAATTCAAAACTTCCCACATATGAAAAAATCCAAAGAACCAATTTCAGATATTTATTTTTAGAAAATACAAAATTTAAAGAAGTTTTTGGGCTGCCCGGATTACCCTCCATCCTCCAGGTTGCAGAAATTATTGGATAATTTCTTTGTTAAATGTCAGAATGAGGAAAAAATTAGATTCATACGTAGGCCTTGGAACTCTCCACCTTCAATAAAAGTTTCTGAAAATCACACAAACTAGTTTAGCTATAGGTACATGCTCGAAATCCATTTGTCCCCCGAGGGAACAGTTGGACCTTTAGGGGTTAAAGTATACATGTTATCCAATTAGAAGAACTATATGTGATGAGTAAAGTTGAATAAGTTCATTTTCAAACTTTTGTTTAGAATACATATGTTTATATACACTTACATTTACACCCACATGTGTTTATATATACATATATATTACCAAGGGTTTGAGTTTTTCTTTGTGCTTATTTAAAATCTCCAAATATATTTTGCATGAAATTTCTAAGCATCATTTTCAATTGTAGTTTTGTGTAAATTTGCCATTTATTACTATGAGATGCATTTTGAGATGGATCTCCTATATGAGTCAAATGTGGTATTTTGTGTATACTTTTTGTGACAAGACAATCAAATAATAGTGATAAGAGGCTTTAGACCTCATTTGTAATGAAAAAGTACCCAATAATCCTAAATTGCTTCAAACACCATGGTTAGAAATAAAGTCATGGTGAATGAAGTCACTACTTTTAAATGATTAGAGTTGTGGTGAAAAAGGCTTTATGACTCTTTGCTAAAACATCTTTTCTAAGTGTAGTACCAAGAGTACTGTAAAAATAACATCATTGATATGGGCATCAACACACTCTAACTACCTATTTTTCAAATCTAAATAGGGCAACATGCATCCAATCAAAATAAGTGATTTTTCAATAAGTAGTATCTACCAAATCCCTCCTAAAACAAGAAACATTCATTTTCTTAGTTTAGAAGCTAAGTAAAGATCTACAAGAAACTTGAATTGAAAATAAGCAAATTTTTAACTTCAAAGGATGTCAAAAGTTTTGTTTTATTATTGAAATCAACTTGTTCATTACCCCATGGTGTGAGACAAGAAGCCTATTTTGGGTGCAAGGAGAGGACAAAATTGAATTGTTTCAAGAGCAAAATTATTAGTTTATTAAATTGTTAAAACTACAAACTCAAATTTACACTTTAAGTCAAAAACAGTGTTAACCCTTTAAAATTGTAAATGCATACATTTGATAAAAGGATCATAAGACTAGCAAATTGTTTGTGAAATTTAAGTTTTTTAATATAAGGTTCATTATGAACTTATGCACATATTTTGGAAATACAAGTCCACTAAATGGAAAACTCAATAGTTCTACTAAAAGAACACCTCTAACAAAGTTTAAGAGAAAAAATTGAGCAAATATCACTTACAACAACTGTTTGATTAAAGAACTTAGTCTACTCATATGTTTTCAATCCTTCCATTTCAAAAAATGAAGGACTTTATGAAGATGCTAAATCATTGTTTAGTAACTTATATACCTAGTTGAAGTTTGATTGAGAAAATATTCTATTTTGTAAATAAAGATGTCTTATTGTCTTCATAATATTTTTATAAAAGCTTATGTTTTAAATGATGATTTTTATAATGAAAACCAAATGATGAAAATTGAGGATATAGAAGACAGGTCATTGTGATTTAATCTAGGGATTTAATTTTCATATACAATTTTTGTTTTTTGTACATGTATAAATATGTCATTTGGTTTAACATACCGTAATGTTCACTTAGTTGTTGAAACTCAAGCATGTTTGTTAGGAAATTTCTAGATTGAAATCCATTCACCAAAATGTTATCTACAATTCTAGTTCATTCAACAATAATCCATGGCAACATTCATTTTTAGTAGCATATTTAGAAGGGTTTTGAACTCTTGATATTAGCGCCATACAAGGTTTTTGGATGTTGTCATATGAACAATGAAGAAGTTTTAAAAAAAAAACACTTTAGGTTTTCTAATGAACATTTGACCCTAAGTGACAATCTAATAATCCTATACATATGATTTTAACCCTTCAACCGAGTTCTATTGCATTTTTGAAGAATTTTCAACTCATTCAATGAGATTTGGATCGATTGGTATAATTAATGCAAGGGCAACCTATTCCATACATTTTGGACCTCTATTTATTTGTCATTAATTGTTGGCAAGTTTTGGAATTCTATACATAGTTTTCAAATTTTAAACCAATTTGAGCTAAACATGATAGTATGGAGAAGTATGGCATTTCTACAAGTAAAAACCTCTTATAAATTTAGACACAATTATATTGTATCTTAGGAGACTTTTAAAATGCATTATGTGGCAAAATGGTAACTTTATATGATTTTTCTTAATTGGAGATACAATTTCTGGGAACATTAAAATGATCATTTTGATTTCAAATGCCACTTAGAAAATATATGGTTTTCTTATCAAAACCTCACAAATTATTCATAGTGTATATAAAAAACAAGATGAAAAACCACAATCTTGCCAAACAAGTCTTGGATCCTAGAACATAAGTTCATTTTTGTGTTTTGTTATGCAATAAGTGTTTAAGATTTCACTCTTACATTTTTTTTAAATCTTAAATTTATTCAATCCCCTAACTCTTCCTTGTAACCATTCTCTTAAATCCTTTTTAACTTCAAATTTTCTTTGCTTAAATACTGTTGTCTCATTTTTGATATTGCCTTTACAAAGCGGCAGTAATAAACTCATTTCTATAGATCCATATAGCTCAGATAGTTAAGCTACCTTCAATGGATGCTATATTTGTGCCAACATGCAAATTGAAATCAGTCTTCATGTGTTGTTCATCTAAACTCTTTACTGGACAAATCAAATTAAAACGAGTGGTATTTGGTTTCCAGCTATACATTTTGAATGAAATTCTAATCCATTTCAAAAGAATAAATGACTATTTATAAAAAAATATGACTACTTTCTAAAAACACGAAAATAGAGTTGTTCAGAACATAGATGCCTTAATAGATTATTATTTTCTGAATATGCATAAACTTGCAACTCTTTTGTAGCAATCAATGAGAGGTTTTCCTTCTTTTATTGAAATTCTACAAAACGATAAGTGAATTAATTAAATACAATGTCATCTCTAATTAGGAAGTAAAATAATGACAAGCAACAAAAACATTGTTTTTAATTACAAAGATTGAAATGGTTGCTCTCAAATTCTAAATTTTATCAGCTCTTTTTATCACACGGATTACAAAATCTAAATTTGTTAGAAACTGCTTAAGGTTTTGTTTTCAAAACAATCCATTTTCTATCTTTTTTTCTATTGTATTTCATACAAATTCTACTTTTTCAAAGTGTTTTTGCCCTTAACTCTTTAGCATGAGATTTTGGATTTATAAACAAACCCGAGTAAATTATAAAATTGAGCTGTCTAAAGAAGTTTGCAACTTTAAACACAATATTCTTTTAACCTTCTTATTCTATAGAATTGGGTGGCTGTCTCATCTTATTTGAAAATGATGAAAACATTAGATCCTACGATGGTCACTCAAATTTTTGATAGAGGTGAAAGGTATCAAGATACTGGTTAGTTTTTGAGAGTGCCTTAACCCCTGAGCGCCCAACTCAAATTTGTGCAGTGTTAGATCTCATTGCAAACAATTTGCTTGACAATTTGACATCACAAGTCTGAAAACAACATTTAGAAGAGTAAGTCATTGATATTGTTCAAGGTTTAGGGTCTGCATATGTATGAAAAATTTGGTAAGTTTTTGTTAAATGGATCAAAAGATTTTAATAATCAAAAACAAGAAATTGTCAAATATGGAGAGGCCACATTCTGGCCTACAGGGTGCTCAGGGGTTTAATAGGCAATGAAAACATTATTTTCAAGCTTGCAATCTCATGTTTTCCTTAAAGAGTTAAGTACATTGGTTAGTTTGGCATCAACTGAATTATTTTTTGAACGGCAAGATCATAATTTTCTTTATTATTTGAGGGCATTCTTACACAATTCTTGAGTTTCACATAGTACTCGAAGTTTTTTAAGTGTATTGTTATAAATATAGCAAATAATGGGTGCTAATGTGACCTACTTACTATTGGGTTGTGAATATATAATTCTTCAATGTAACATTCTTGAAGCCTGGATAAAACAAATTTTAGCAAGTGCATCACAAAAAGAACATTTTTTCAAACGCCCAACAAATTTCATTGAAAATTTTCAAAGAGCAAAAAAAATTTCTCAGACCAAAATTAAAAAAAAGTATATTAGAATCTTGGTTAGTCTATTATGGATAGCATAAACCTTTTAATTAGTTTGATTTCCTTGTGGAAATCTCTATGCTTGTTGGTTGTATGCTATAGTGGGTCTTTCTCTTCACACAATAAAACAATTAAGGGGTTATCAGATCGACGTCCCAAGTCACAATGGCACTGAAAATTACAATGTTTGGTACATGTGATATTTCAGTCTATCATAAATCTCTCTAGAGGAAACAAAATTCCCTACAACTCCATTGGGGTGCATTCCCCTTCTTCCAAATCAAGAGCCTTCGGAGCACTTGCTTGCTTGCTTCCATCACCGTCTTGATGAAAAGCTGCAGCTTTGTTGTTTTCAGTTGCACTTCCACCAACTTGATGAAGTGTTGTAGTTTTGTTGTTTTCCATTACTCTCACCATCTTGATGAAGAGCTGCAGCTTTGTTGTTATTCATTGCAAAAACTTGTGAAGCAACTTGTGGGCGACGAGGGCCCAAACGCTCAAACACACTTCTTCTCTGGTAGAGCCGTTGTGGGGCTCTATGGGGGCCCAACCAATCATGCACGGAGACATTTCCGTTCCATTTATTCCCCTTCCATTTGTTTTCATTCCATTTCTTTGACGGAGTGGCAGTGTGGGGAGGCGTTGAACCCAACTTGTCCTTCACGTTGGCTTTGCGGGTGTGAGGAGCCCTTTTTGGAGCCCCCTACCCATAGCCCAAGCGTGTAAACACAGACATGGCCATCGCAGTTAATGAATCTTCAACTCACAACAATCAGGCTGGATTCTCACAAAGATTGATGTGTAAGTCTCTCAAGAGCACAAAGCATGAGAGAGAGTAGCAATGCAATGTAATGCAAGTGGTGAGAATGAACACAAATAAGCCTTGGCATTCCTATATATACTTCTACTTGCTAGTGAAGATACTTTTTACTTTGGGACAATTGCAAATCAATGCCATTCATTTTGGGCCAATTGCAAGTAACCTTGGGCCACAAGCTACGTGCAGATTGCAGTTGGATGTCCACGTGGGTATAGGAAAGGTAGAAGTGGTTGTTAAAACGCATGATCAGGTGAGAGTGGATGTATACTGGGATGGAAAATGTGAAAGAGGATGGTAAGTTACTAAGCTTACAGTACTCTGAAGTAATGTACTGCAAGTTAGTGAATCCGAGTATCTGACGCGCTAGAATTTGAACGTAAACCGACTTGGGCATAACATTGTTAACCAGCATCATTCCTCCCCGCAAGCGTGGAGGATATTCCCTTGGGATACTTGGGGGGAGAGTTTAGTTATAAATTATGCCATCTGATTGGTGCGGTCTATAGTTATGTATTGGTATTTGTTGGGAGATCCTCATATTGGGGGAGCAAAAGGGGACCCCAGTGAAGGTTAACAATGTTATGGGGCTTGAAGCAAAGTGCGGACCTGCCGCGCGTTAGCGCCTGCGTTCGCTGCGGCACCATACGTTCTCCATCATGCGAACGGGGAACTCTCTCTCTCACGTTCCCACATAGTGCCATCAAGTAGGGCTTGAAGAGCTTCCGTCCGTTCCAAATTAGGGTTTGCCTCTCGAGCGCCCTGCTCCTGGCAAATCCTCCGTAGTGGATTAGGAGTGCAGCAAATTGCAACGCATCACAGTTTTGTGTTAGCATGCGTTGCACGCGTGTGTTGCAGAAGTGGCGATCGGAGCTGCGAATTTCTTAGGGCTCGGCAGAGGCTTTTAAAGGACCCGATGGTTCTGTTTCGCGGTTTCTGTGCAACGATTTAGGTCAAAGGGACGTTGATTCTTTCGGGACGTGAAGAGCGCTGGACGAGGAGTCGTGATCGAGTAGTGGAGGATTTTAGGAGAGAGCGAGTCAGTGTCCTGTTAGAATTAGGGTTAAGGTGCCGGGCGTAGTTTCTGGAAAGCGCAATCTTTTTCCTTTATCAGAGATTTTTGATTGTGGTCGGACACCGCTCCAGTTTTTTTCGGTTCGTATGCTCTGTTTTTAAATTGTAAGTTCACGTTCAAAGACTGAAAATTTTGAGAAGATCGTCAAGTTGTTTTGCTGAATTAGAAATCGTAGGGTTTGGCTGGTGGTGGTGTTGAAGGTTTGAGATGGCGCCTCCTGTGGAAGGGGTGCTCATGGAGTGTCTCTACGACACGCTGGGAGTGGAGCGCACCGTGGACTCGGACAAACTGAAGATTGCGTACCGCAAAATGGCCATGAAGTGGCACCCGGACAAAATCCAGCAGAGCGGCGGGGCAGGGGCCAGTCCGGACGCGTACCAGAAGGCGACCGAGCGCTTTCAGCAGATCAGCCGCGCGTACGAAGTGCTCTCCGACCCCGTGGAACGGACGTGGTACGACTCGCACCGCGAACGGATCCTCTCCGCGTCTGCTTCTTCCGCCAACGCAGCTCCCGGGGAGTTCGATTTGAATCTGTGGCCCTACTTCTCGCCTTCTGCTTTCTCAGGGTTCGGAGACACCGGCAACGGCTTCTACGAAGTGTACAGGGAGATTTTCAAGAAGGTGAACATGCAGGAGAAAGTGTTCGGGCGGATGTACGGGAACGGCGATGTCGGAGACGCACCTGAGCTTGGATCTCCCGACACGCCGTACCAAAGCGTCTACTCCTTCTACCGCTACTGGCAGGGGTTTTCTTCCGTGAAAGATTTCGGATGGTGTGACAAGTACGACGTATTGCAAGCTCCCAACAGAAAAGTTCGGCGACTCATGGAAGACGAGAACAACAAGGTGCGGAAGCGGGAGAAGCGCGAGTTCAACAACACCGTTCGACAGTTGGCAACGTTTGTGAAGAAACGTGACAAGCGCGTCATTGAGAAGCAGTTAGAGCTCCAGAGGGAGCAGAAGCAGAAGGAAGTGGAACGAAAAGCTCGTCAATTGGCGTTAGAAAAAGACAAGCAAGAGCAAATCCGGCTGTACAAGGAGCAAGCCTGGACAGTACCTCCGGAAGCAGAAGACTGGGACAGCGAGGAGGACACTGACGACGATGACACCGTGAAGTTTGACAAAACTGCAGAGGACGCCGAGTGTATGATCTGTGGGAAGCGTTTCAAGTCCATCAAGCAGTTGCACAACCACGAGCGGTCGAAGAAGCATTTGGAGAATCTCGCGGCTCTCAAAGGCGCCTTTCGTGACGATGACGAGCAAGTGGAGAGGTTAGGGCGGCAATTAGGGATTGACATTTCGATCCAAAAGAAGTCGAAACGGAAGAAAGCCGGTGTGGATTCCTCGAAGAAATCCGAAATAGTACAAAACAGCTCTGAAGACGAGAATGCTGAGCTCCGTATGCCTGATGCTGTTTCAGATGATGACAGTGATCCTGCAGTAGTTAATAAAATGCACAACCAGAGCGACGAAGAAAGTGAAGATCAGCAAGACACGGATCTTTTAGAGAGAAAAGCAACGAGTAATGAACTGCCGGTTTCTGAAGACGACGACGACGATGACGAGGGCATGCTTGCGTCGATGCTAAAACTCCAGCAAACACGTCAAATGTATGAATCCACAGCTGAAACCAATGTTGAAGACGCAGAGATGAAGAACGTAGCAGCATCTAGGAATGGTGATGACGATGAGAAAGATGAAGATAGTGTGCTTGCTGCCATGTCGAATCTCCAGCTGAACAAGCAGGGCGCTGAAGCAAGTGCGCAATCTGATGGTGAGGATTCAGTGGACGAGGCTGGTGCACATGAGGAGTCTGTGTCGGAGGAGAAAGACTTGGACGAGGATGAGAAGTCGAAGAAGGGGAAGTCGAGGCGGAGATCCAAGCAGGATCGAAAACAAGCGGCTGTGTCAAGTCGTTTCTCCGCTTCTGCAACCGACCTGGAGCAAAGTGCAACAAATGGTGATGCTGCCACTGGAGGCCCCTCTTCTTCTGGAGCCAGTGAGAGTGCTCGGGGTGTCAGGGAACTTCCGCCGGTCAAGCACTCGAAGCTCGCTCATCGGGGGAAGAAGATCAAAAAAGATAAGGTACACAAAATCACACTCAAGTCCTCTCTTTTACTCCTTTTGGTACGAGTTGGAAACCCTGGACCAAAAATGTTTGCTCCCGTGTGTTATTTGTAGATAAAATTTCATGGATACCCCTGAAGTTTGCAATATTTACATAGATACCCCTGCTTTTTCAGATGTTACACAATTACCCTTGGACCAAAATTTTCAGGCTTTTGATTTGTTGTGCATGCCACTTCCCTTCTTCCTTTGTGCGCACGTTGTTTCTGCTTTGTTTCATTACATTCCCTTCTTCAACATTGGTCATGAAGAAAATATGAGCACAACAATTAAGTGCCTAATAATTTTGGTCCAAGGGTATTTGTGTAATTGTTAAAGAGCAGGGGTATCTATGTAGTTATTGCAAACTCGAGGGGGTATCTATGAAATTTTCCTTATTTATACCACTTGAAGAAAACCACTGAGAAAGGTCCAAGAAAATTAACAAACGTATCAACCAAAGAAAAAATCATGAACTACACAAGGATCTTAGGGCCGTCACGGGCACTTTTCTCAACTCCATGATGTACTTGAGGGTCAAGTGTAATTTGACGAGTTTCATACGAGTGTCATGTTAGACAGGTTCAATGTCAGCCAGGTTCTAAGTCTAAATGCTGAACCCTGAACTTGAAACCCCAAATTGTGGACCTAGTCACAGTCCCCATCGTTCCCATCCTTCAAAGAATGCTTGGAACTCAAACATGTGGAAAAATGTCATGTGGTAGCCTCATCGCATCTAATTCTTTCAAATATCTTTTGTTGTGTAGCTTTTGTGAAGGTCAAAGGTGTTCTTGTTTCTGACACTCGACGTTGTGTTTGTCTTGTCGTGCCTGTTAATTAGATAAATCTAGTTTACACAATGTCCTCTTGAATCCAATCTGGATCCAAAGTACTAACCATGACATAGTTTGAATGTGTGAGAACTGTGCTGTAGTCAACGATAGTGGGGCATGTGTGTAGAAAGTTCCGGTAGCTTGAATTGAGCACTCAGGGATTAGCACTTCGGGATTAGGACTGCTGTGATCATATTTTGTGTTGCTTATGACTTGGGGTTTCTTTTCATACTTTAGCAGTAAATAATTTTTGTAGACATTAGGACACTCTAGATCCCACGTGTTAAATTAACAAGCTGAACTTTGAGCTAACATCACGAGTTAATTTGCAAGCTCAAAATAAAATCATTACCGTGATACATTTGAGGTAGCAAGTGGTAAATTTACCTTACAGGTATCTTGAATCTTTATTCGCTCAACTATTTTTGGCATGCTGCACAGGAACCATGCAAACCTCTTTCATGCTCATTCTTCCTATCGCTTAAAATTGAATAAACCAAATTAGATAATGGTTTTTGCACCCCTGAGGTGAGGATCACTTATCTATCAAGCTTGTTGCTTTGACATGTGCAATCTAAAGTGGTTCATAGTTGGTTTACACCAGGAATCCAACAAAGGAAATTTTGCGGGACAGAATACTCTACAATATTAGAGTTTTTCCACCATCTGGTTTTTCTGGCTATCATATAAGTTCTGTTATTCAAAGTATGTCAAACTACGCAATTGGTCAATATGACCCTGGCCACAAATACACCCCACACCTCCCCCATTTTAGTGAGCATAGTTGTGGGGGCTCTACAAGCAGGGTTCCAGGGTTTCCTCTGACAGGTTTTGCAATGGATTTTCTCATTATATTCAACAATAAGGTGGGAATCGTACTATTATCATTGAACTCAGACAAATGAGTAACAAGTTCTAATTCTAGCAATGAGGTTCTCTGACATAAAACCGATGGTTTTGTCTTGTGCAGAAAGGTGCAAAGCAAGATAGCCACACTTGTCAAACCTGTGGAGAAGATTTTGACTCTAGGTGTGTTGAGCTTTTGTTTCATTGTTTTTTCTTGCCTTTCTTCAAATCATTCAGCAACAGTATGTACTTCAAATTTTCTTTGTTGGTTTGTGCTGTTAAAGCTTTGAGGGTTAGACAATCTTCTGAAGTGACATGTTTTTTTTAATGTGCCAGGACGCTGCTGTTCAAGCACATTACAGCTTCCAATCATGCTATTCTTAAGTCGAAGTAGATCAATTGGCAATTATTGCATTCTATTAATGCATGAGTGTTACTATCTGCACAAAAGCTTTCTGGTATTTTAGTTCTCGGAAAATGTTGCAAAAGCCTAACTTGTTTTGATGTGTTGGCATCAACTTGTCAAACTCATTAAGACTCTCATTTTGTAGTTCTTTAGAAGTATTAGTTCTAGGGAGAGTATCTTCATCCAAACGGTGATTGTTGGTTTGTAGTGGTAATTGAGAATCTTGGGTGTACTGAAAAGTTGTTGAAAGGAGTATTGCCATGGAGAAGACAAAAATCAGCTGAACTTGTCTGCCAAATAAATGGCAAATAGGTTTGGTAATCTCATCACAATTATGAAACTGATGAAAGCTAAGCCGTGATACCCATGTACGTAAACTTGGATTATTTGGAATCCCAATATTGCATCTAAATACCACAGATTTTCTATTATTATTGTTTTGCTTTTGTTTTGTTTTTCATATCATAAAGTAAGAACAGCTTAACAACCATATGAGCTGAGCTGTTCATAGCACCCCTCAATATGTTGAAACTCTTTCTAAATACACGTACTTGTAAGAACAAATTGGAGCTATTTGTTTGTTAGCTTATGGTGTCTTGCTCGAGATACTCTTTGACATGGTTTATGTTCACCCTTAATTTTCAACTTTGGGGACCTATGACTAAATTGACACATTGGTAGGGGATGTGGAGGTTTAGTTCATCTTAACCTTTTTTTGTGCTTGTACTTCAAGGTTAGGTAATTTGGCCGTTGGTTTCTTGACAAATTTGTACAAATTGTTTTAATTGTTGCACCTCTCCTCAATAGTACTACATGGAGCTCACTTAGGAAATAAATAAATTTGCAAGGTGTACTAGAGTGCATGCCACCATAAATCAACAAACATTTGGCCACAAAATGTCAAATAGTGGTCAACTTTGAGTGCTATCACCATTTTTTTGGCAAATGATAATTCCAATCTGTTTTTGTAACTTTTTTCCTAAGATCTTACTTAAAGTTACGAAGAGTTTTAGGTTATTGAGAGACTTAAAATTACAAGAAGTTTCAACTCATTGAAGGCTATTACAACATAAAACAATAAAGACCTAAAAACCATAGGAACTTTTCATAACAACCTTCAATAAGTTGAAACTCCTCGTAACTTTAAGCACAGAGATCTTAGGAAAAAAGTCACAAAAACAGATTGGAATTATCATTTGCCAAAAAAAAAGGTGATAGCACCTAAAGTTGACCACTATTTGACATTTTGTGGCCAAATGTTTGTTGGTTTATGATGGCATGCATAGTAATAAAACTGGTTGTAGTAATTAGGATAAATTCAATAAACTATGGGCTAAAATGTCTAAAAACTATTTCAAGTAGTATGATTCAAGTGATCATAATTTCAAAGAGTTGTTGAATGACATTGCATTGCAAATGTTGTGCCTTTAATTTGCTCAAGGGGTGAGGCAAAAAGTTGTGACCAAAACCTTGATTGGAGAACCAAAGCAAGATTCATGACTTGCATTCCTACTAAATTATTCAAATTTATTCTAAATTATTCAAATTTATTCTAAATTATTCAAATTTATTCTAAATTATTCAAATTTATTCTAAATTATTCAAATTTATTCAAATTTATTCAAATTTATTCAAATTTATTCAAATTTATTCAAATTTATTCAAATTAAAGTGAAGAGATCTCACACTATTCAATCTTCTTATTTGATTGAAATAACTTGTATAGTCTATGTCTCTCAAAAAAACTAGAAATTTAAGATTACAAAACCAATCACTCTCTCATTTAAATATTCATACACACATAAACATGACTAAAGCATGTTAGTGGCTAATTATGTTCTTAAAAAAAAAAGAAAAAAAAGGTTGCAGCTTTTACCAATGAAGATATCATAAAGTTCCATGTGTTTAATCATTAATGGTGTTGAGTTGTAAAAGGTTCTTTGAATGTATGCAAATCACTAAATGATATATTTTATAAACAAATGTAAAATCTATTATACATGGCCTTGTTCTAAATAAGTAAATTTTGAAATTGAGATTTATTACATTTGAGCATTAATAATTGTCAATGAGTTGTTTAACACTAGAATTTGAAAAAGTGCAATTTGAAGTGATTCCAAAATAAAGTGAGAGAAAACTCTTTACAAATATATATGAACAATCTTTGTCCTCCAACATGTGGATATTTGATACAATTGAGGATACAATTGCTAATTAAGCATATAAGGATGTCATAAACTAATCATATGGATGAATATTTGTCAAAGGGGAGTAACTAGAAGCTCCGCTTATATTTTTCTTGTTGTCTACCCACCCCCACACTTTCTGCCATAGCTCCTTGAGTTGGGATGCCTTTTTCTTTGTGGGAGCAGCTTTGACTGCCCTTGCTTTGGGTGCCCCTACTTTGGCTTCCTCTACTTTGGCTGCCCCTGCTTGGGCTAATTGGGCAACCATGTGAGCTTCAACAATGCTGGGCACCATTGACATTTTCACCTACCTTGTGTTTTAAATTTCTTAAATTTTGGACTATTTTCCAATAATTCCCTTACAAAAAATAAAATATTTTTATAGGCACTAAGTGACAGAGGCTAGGGAATTGCAAAAAATCAATGCCAAAATGATGGCCTAGTTGATGTTTATAGAGATTGTAGGAAAGTAGGTAACAAAAGTAAAAGTGAAGTTGCACAACTGCTTGTGAAATGTGGATAATTAACATAGGAACAACATAAAAGGAATTTAAAAGCAATGGTTGAACAAATTTCTAATAAAATAAAAAAATAAAAAACAATAGTAATGGTTTAACACTCTTCTAATAACAACAAAAAAGTAAAAGCAAAAGTAATGGTTCAACAATTTATAAGGAACACGGTGGAGGGAAATGTAAAAGTAATGACCTGACAATCTCCTAGTATAGGGAACAAGGGTAGGGACAACCAAATGGCAATGGTTTACAAGTGTTTGATGAATAAGAAAAAAAGGTCAAGGAACAAAATAAATGTGGTGGTGCACAAATGCTTATAATTGCTTATAATTCAACCCCTTAATTAAGGACCTAGACATATTATAGATTGTTAATAATATGAAGAGGATTGAGAAAGTGCAATCTAAAAGAATGATTAAATGACAATTTTTCAAAAGGAATTATAAAACATGGCATATTGATTATAATAATATGGTTGGATATACCATTGCACTCAATGGTACTTTCAGAACATTCAAAACAAGTGATTCAAAACTCTTTCTAAAAAGGGGAAATTATAAATAGGGGCATGAAAATGAAAAATATTATAGATAGAGGCATAGTTTCAAAACAATTTGAATTTTTTTATAACTTTTTTTTGGTTTAGACATTGGTTGATTTCAATACATCACATTAAATGTTGATTAACTTTCAAAAAACTTAAAGGTCTCTACAAAAATTGTCATCCCCTTTACTGATTTTTTAATTATTTATACTTGATTTGGAGAGTCTTTAAAAAAAATTGAAAGCTGATTAACATTTAATGTGAATATCTAAATCAACCAATGTCCAAACCAAAAAGACTACAAAATTTTAAGTTATTTAAAAAATGTGCCCCTATTTGTAATTATTTTGAAACTATGCTCCTATATGTAATATTTTTCATTTTCATGCCTCTATTTACAATTTCCCCTTCTAAAAATGACTATAGAATGAAAACTAAAGATTTTTACAATATTTATTTCCCTTTGTATTTATAATGTTAGGTTATGATTGAAGTAATTTTTAGTTATAAATTTTTTTCTTTGAAATTAGCCTTGAATAATCGTTACATGAATTTGAAAAGTTGGTTATAAAATATAAATCAATCTTGTACACTTTGAATTGTAGAGTAACTGCACGTAAGCGCTTTCGAGATCTATATCCAAAAGATGTGAAAAAACTAACACAAAATATAGTAACATGCAGCTAAGTGAAAAAAGAAGTTTTCATATAGATGGAACTTGTTTGCATTTGTAACTCACTCAAAATTTGCACTCCTAGCCTATAAGGGATTAATATAGCAAAAATTCAAAAGATTTTATGTGGGAGGAAACAATGTCACACTAGAAGAAATATAAGGATAAACGATTGCCACAAATTGTCACGACTAGGTCACCATAGCTGCTATGCAACTGCACAACAACTGCACAATTAGATTATAGTTGTGCAGTTGTTTGTACAATTGCATAGCAGTTATGGTGACCTAGTTGTGACAATTTGTGGCAATCGTTTATCCTTGTATTTCTTCTAGTGTCATAATAGCAAGATTTCATTAATTTTTTATGTCTTTGAGACTATGACTCTAGCTAAGGAGCAAAATCAAAGCAATGATGCACAATTGCTTATGTGAATAAGTGAGGCAAGAATATGAAAGTAATGGTCCACAATTTTGTAGAAAAAACAAAGTAGGGATCTACACAAAATCAGCAATGAATGAACAATTATTTATTTAGGAAAAGAAAGGCTGGGTTGTATTTTGATAAATATAGCAGAACAAGAAGCAAGCTAGGGTACAATTTGTAGTTGGCTATTCCATTAAAGTTTATTCCAATATTTTAATAGTATGAAGTCCCAAAGTTCAATAGTTTTGCCTTCATAAGTTAATCCTTTAAGGACCACACCCATTTTCACAACATCCACTAAAAACAAGGGCTATAAGCTTAGATGTGCAATTAAATCAAATATGGACCCAATTTGAATAATCCAACCATACAAATGCAAAGAAAACCTTATTTATTGTAATGTATCAACATTTCAGCTAGATCTACTATTGAAAATGAAATATTACGATGATTGAGTGAGATGCATGTGGAAAATCTCTAGTTTTTCATGCTTGTGTGGTTTTGAATGTTGACACTTCATGCAAGCTTTGATTGAGAAGAGCCTTACATTTCTAGAAAGCAAGGTTTCCCACCTTTCCAACAAGACTAGTTTCACATAAAATAAATAAAAATAGCAATTGCAAGGTGTAGCTAAGTGGACAAAAAATGTCAAAAATCCCACTTTCTTTGCTACCCTAAAATAGGTCTATAAGAAATTTGATAACTATTATGGAAATTCCAATTGATGAAAACAATCAAGAATAGGCCTTAAATGTAGGATGACAAATTTTAAAGTTGAAACAACAACATTTCAATAGATCTTCAAATACTACAATTATATTGCTATCATATAAAAAAACAATACAAGCATATTTCTTAAGCAACTTGAATTTTTTTAGAATTGTGCAATTGAAATTTGACATTCTTGCATATTTGATATACTATGTTGTTACTGTGTTCCATCTTTGACAAAAAATGGCTACATATTTTAAAGCCATGTTGTATAAAGACCATTATTTGTCAACTCACATACCCAACTGCATTGTTATTTTTTGAGATGGATGCAAAATTCTTGTGATCACATACGTTCTTCAAGACCAAATTCCTAATTATTAAATGATTTCAATCTATAAGCCAAAACCCCCTCCCTGTGACCAAAATATGGTCACGAGGCCCTTGAAGGGTTAACAGCCGATTTCAAATTGGAAAGTACATGTTCGGACATTTGATTTTCATTAATTGCATATCTTTTCGACCGGTTCGTTTAAAGAGACAATAAGCAGTATCAAAAAGGGCATGCGTTATGCATTGGATAATTAGTTTTTCAAGGTTCAAATGTCGCAACTGAAATTCTAATTGTAATGAAGAAGTACAAGAAGGTTATGAAACAAGCAAAGTACCAGCGCAGCGCTGCATAATTGAGTTAGAGCAGTAAACAGCATCAAAAGCATAAAAAGCAAACAATGCTCAATGTGGTTTTGGTACACCAAAACCGTCCACATGACGAGCATGCGACATCACCGGCCTTGCAGCTTACCACATTGAATTTGCCATATACAAATATACTTCTCACGCAAACCAGGGACCTAGGGTTAAATAAGTTTCCTTGCCTGTAATAGACATTCTCATAATTTTGCTCCCCGGCAACCCTTGGACAGATCTACGCTCTTGGCACAGCCACCTTGCCAAGTTCACCTTCTCCACATCCTGTGCCTGACGCCAGATAACCATGCCAGCCAGATTTCATAATAAATTCACATGTACTATCCAAAATACTTGCACAGTTTACTCGACTCTTGTGCGAAGCCCAGCACCTACGCCTGAGGAAATCCAGTCCTTCAACTTCGCAGCTATTTCCACTGCTATGCCCCTGTAGACAATAGAAGCTGCACTAGTTGGTGCTGATGCTACAATGGGACTGCCAGCATCTGAAGTTTGTCGAATCTCAATATTCAGTGGCACCTGTCACAATATCAAAGCTACGTATCAAAAAAATGAAGAGATCTCGTTCTCAACATTGCAGTATCTCCATGCTGTTGACTAAAACATGCATTGATATAAACCGGAGGTAGCAAATCAACCTCTCCGAGAAAATCCATGCCCATTTCTTCTGCAGTTGCACGAGCGCCTCCATGTCCAAACACGTCACTTTGCTCACCACAATGTGGACACTTGAAATAACTCATGTTTTCAATAAGACCTAATACCTGCATACACGCCTCCAGCCGATCAACACGGTGCCTATAAATGACTTCCCATATCACTGGTAGAATTGCAACAGAATTTGGAACAACTAAAACTATCTCCACCACAAAAGCACCTGTTTAGCTCAGAAGTTACTCCAACACCGTTTGTGAGTGCAGAACAGAAATGAAAGAAGCATATAAGCCAAGGTCACTCACAGGTACATCCACTTTATTAAACATATTAGCGCCCCTCCGGGCATCAATAAGAGCAATATCTTGTGGAGTAGAGACTATCACTGCCCCTGCTCATCAAACAAAACCACACAAACACGTCGTTACTCATTTACAAATCATAAAACATTACATTGCATGAACTCGTGTAGTCAATGCCTTAAACATGAGAGCAGGACGAGCAATACTACACAGCTACAAGAGAACACAAAAGAGACATATACTTAACAATAACAGCCATTATGTAAGTAGAAGGGGAAAAGTAACGTGGACAACATATCAGTAAAGAGAGACCAACACTCTGAACCGCTAGACACAGAAAGTCCCTAGCAGGACATAAATAAGTAAGGCATAACTGATAAACTACTCACAAGTTCCAAGCTGTACGCATTCCAGCTGAAAAGTTCAAATGAACGATTTGCACGAAAGCCAAAAGATAACACGAGAGGTTGATCTGTGAGTACCAGCCAAAGGAAGACGTTGGGAGATAGAAATTTGCGCATCACCGGTACCAGGGGGCATATCAATAACTAAAACATCAAGTTTCCCCCAAGCAGTACCCCGCACAAGTTTCTCCAGTGCACTCATAACCTGCCACGTTCCCACTGGGACAGAAACTCTCAATATCGTTAGAAGCCTCGCTGCATCTCCCATCCTCTCCAGTATTACTTTTCATATAATAGCAAAGCTTATGTATTTTTTTACGCCTAAGATTTCTGAGTTAGAATGACAAAACAAATCGATAAAAGTGAATGAATAATGTCTATTCTATTAAGATGTGGCTGAGAAACCAAAATGACAGGAGTGAAAAAAACATAATTACCATGAGTCCTCTCCAAACAGCTGGAGCATCCTTCTCCATGAGAAATCCCATCGACATGCAGCGTACACCATAGTTTTCCAGTGGTATCATCTTTGACCCTACACCAAAAGAAAAGAAGGCATTGCTCAATGAATTCGTTTTCAAGCATAGCACAGTGTGATTCATCAAGGACCTAAAAAAGAATTCCGCACTTTCTGCAAATAATACTACCTCTGTCCCTCTAAAAACGTCCAAATCAGACACATTTCTTGTACCACTAAAAAGCTCCCTTTTGCTGATTTCAAATGTTGAGAAAGCGTTTGTCATGTTCAATGATCTCATGGGGGAAGTTAAGTGATTAGGGAGCATTCCTCTCCTAGGAAGTTTGGCCTTGCCCATATGAGGTACCATTGTTGCTACTAATCTTTAAATCATGAATAATGAGGAGTTGGCAACGTGCACAAATATGGTATTTTTTGCATGGAATTTGGGCACCCAAACAGCAACATCAAAGCTAGAGATTTTGCATATATTTGGTAGATGGCATATTGATTCTAGAATGCATGTGTCACTAGCACAAAGGCTAAAATAATGAGGAGCTGGCAGTATTCACAAACTATGCACAAATATGGTACTTTTTGCATAGAATTTGGGTGCCTAAACAGCGACATCAAAACTGGAGATTTTGCATACATATGGTAGATGATATATTGATTCTAGAATGCATGTGTTGCTAGCACAAAGACTAAAAACACAGATAATCCTTTGCAAGGAAGTTTTTTGGACGCTTTTAGAGGGACAAAGGGAGTAATAAATTAGGGTTTGGAGAAGAAAGTTCAGATACTTGGAAAGACACTACAAATAATTATAGCCGTTTGACGAGTACTAAGGTTTCTGAATGCAGAAACAATGGCACACAATCAACAAGGGATATGCACACATACCAGAATCCAGCTCAGGCCGTCCATCAAGCTTCATCAGGTTAGGAATCGAGGGACCGTATACATCAGCATCCAGCAATCCGACCCGCAGTTTACATTCCATTTGCAAAGCTACTGCCAAATTCACTGTTCCAAGCAAACAAAAAGAAACACACAACAAATTAGGTCATACGCGAAATCGCTATTATTCCAGGAATTCAAAACAAGCACTAGGTATTTCAGTAATACCTGCAGTAGTTGACTTGCCAACTCCACCTTTTCCTGAAGCAACAGCAATTATGCTCTCCACTCCAGGGATCATTGGTCTACTTAGAAGAGCTTTCCGTCTCTGACTCCCCGCATTGCCTGATAAATACTGTCGACCATTGCGTTTCCAAACATCCTTCCATGCTCGAGAGATCAGAATCCGCTCCATCACATGACCGATCAGCTAGGGCTGAAACTCCGCACAAAACGATATTTATTGGCTCTGTAGTGCAGGGTAAGAAGGTTTTGCATCGACAGAAGCTAAGCTTACTCTGAGGAAGATTGCGTAGGTAACCTTGCTCGAAAGGCAAGCTCGCTACAGAGACAGAGCCTCTCGGTGCTCTTGCGGACGTGTTTGTTGTCCTTGCCTTCGTCCTACAGTAGCCCTAAATATTCACGTCCTGAGTTCCAGGTCCCAGGTCCCACGTCCCACGTCCCACGTCCCACGTCCCACCGAAATTTTCGAGAATCTCATTGGTCCGTAAAGTCAAAATTTGAGACTTGGCACTTCATACTAGAGTAATCGTAGGTTAGATTTCATCTTCTATGCATGATAGAATTTTCCACTGTAGATCCTTCATAACACTGCTGAAATAGAGATAGAGATTTGGAAGAAAAAAAAAATGTTTACTACGCTTACATGGATTTTTCCTATTGGGGTTTTACTATGTGAATGGATTGTTAAAGGTGTTAACACCATGTTATGTAATTTGGGAAAAAGGGAGGTACCATTTTGTACTCCACCTTAAACCCAAAAAGTTACCTTAAACTAAATTTGAAGGTATTAGATTCAGTGTGAGCCACTAAGATTTTTTCCCTCTCAAATTCCTCTTCTTAGGTGAGGGCACGTGTATCAAAAAAATGCTAGAGTTCGGTTTGAGGTGATCACCTAGAACCTTCAAAAGTCCCAAAAAATACCCTTTTTCCCAAATTACATAATATGGTGTTGTATCTTCTTTCTCAAATGCGATGTGTGTATCTCCTTTGCATTGCGCACTCAATCAACACAATGATGTTTTGGAACGCTGCTAGGCAATAACCCCATGTTTGATCAATATGGAGTTGCATGTTATATATGGAATGTATCCAGACATTGCATTGGTCTAGATACACTCCATATATGACATGCAACTCCATATTGATCGAATATGGGGGCCGGCAATGCTCCTGCCGGCGGCGGCGATACATCCTTGGCAATGCATCCTTGTTTATGACGCACGAGGGTTTTTTTTCATTCGTTTGTTGAGTTGTGTTCTTGGTTTCTTTGTACAGAAGTTCGGAGATGGGCCCAAGTCTCTTCTGATGTGCGCCGTATTGGGCGCCGTATATGGAGCTGGAGCTGCTGTGGTGGGTGCATGTGGAGCTGGAATTGCTCTGGCGGGCGACCCGCGGCTGATATGCCATGACATCAAAGCCTCAAATGCGCAGGCTGAAGAAATCAGGAGGGTGCGGTCTGCCGCTCGAGCCAAGAGTACCTCGGCTTTTGAGACAAAGATGGAATCAGAACCGGATGTGATGATCATCAAGTTGGACAGGTTGGAATCAAAGGTGTCGATGGTGGACATCAAGCTGGACCGTGCTATGCAGTCTGTCAATGAACTACTAAAGTTTAAAGAGACTATCAATGAAGTAATAAAGAGAGGCGGCTATTGAGGCCATTTAGGCCCAAGTGTATGTTACAAAGTGAAATAAAGCTATATCTTTTGTGTGTGGCTGTGTGGTTTCATTTATTTATTGTAAGCTTGAAGGTGATTGTTGCAAGAACACCATATTAGGTAATCTGGGCAAAAGGGAGGTATCATTTTGTATTCCACCTTGAATCCAAAAAGTTACCTTAAACCAGATTCGAAGGTATCAGATTTAGTGTGAGCCACTAAGATTTTTTCCCTCACAAATTCCTTCTCTTAGGTGAGGGCATGTGTACCAAAGAAAACTTTGAGCTTGATTTAAGGTGATCACCTACAAGCTAAAAGTCCCAAAAAGTACCCTTTTGCCTAGATTACCTAATATGGTGTTCAAGGTAATACTTGCGACTCATGTGTATTAAAATAGGTGAATGAAGACTAATTGCTCTTGAGGATACTTTGCTCTGTATTTGTGCTCTTGTTAAGACCTCCTGGACCTGCTGGAGATGCTTTTGGTTGGGGTTTTCTAAGTGCTATTCTGGTGTAAGCTTGCTGTCTAGGGTTTGAACGGCTTCTAGTGCTTCTTCACGATGCTTTTGTGAAGGTGAGAGTTAGAGCCATGTTCCTGCAAAATCACTTCACAGTGGTACGTCCAATTATTACATGTTTGTGGTCTTTGTTCTGAGCCTATGTGCTGATTTGAAGTTGTGCTTCTGAAGTACGATTTTATCTAGGAAAGGACGCACTCCCAATCATGTGGAGCTATTTTGTATATGTGTCTTTTTCTAGGATACGTTGTGATGGCAAGCGATGGCGGTACCACCACAGATGTTGAACCAAAAAGTGCTAAAGCGGAAGAAAATGTGGTTGAACCTGTCCATGCACGTGATTCAGGTTTTTTCCTTAAGATGATGCTTGGACGCAGGGTAGGTTGCATTTACATAAGGCCCTTCTCTCGTTGATTGAAGTGTTTAGTTGTAAGGAAAGAAGTTTTTTGTTAAAATTATGTTTCTGAAGTTTCACCCATTTATTCTGATATAGTGTTGTTTGTGCAGGATAGAACAGCAGTTATGTTTCTAGCATTTCCGGTCATGTTGCTAGTATTGAAGAACAAAATATGGAATGGATGTTTTCCTGCTTTGCCAGTCCAAGTACTGTATATCAGGTATTCTTGGTCAGCTTTTTCCGAAAATCGTTATGCCTTCGTTTCCCAACGTCCCACGTTCTTTTGTCCTAGTCTCTGAAACCCACACTTAAGAATGATTCTTAGAATGTGCCTTATTTCTACTCGTTTTTTCAGGATTTGATACGTTTATATAATTTAAAAGCTTGTAGTAGAACGATGGCTAGGAAACAGTTCTAGTTGACAGAAATAAGTCTTGCTACTCTTACATTCCAGTAGGACAAAAAAAAATGGAACTTATAGAGGGATGCTGGTTTTCACAGTTTCAACACCAGCAGAGTCTAAACTTTTTAACAAAACTTTTAGTAGGCGATGATTAGTCATAATTTATTTGGAAGATCGTAGAAATAGCTTATCTGGACATGGAGCTCTGAGGCAGCTGCATTGTTTATTTGTTTTTCGGATGTTAGAATTGCTAATATGATACTTCTTTTTTGTCATTTGCTCATAACACCATATTCATTAATTTGGGAAAAATGGTACATTTTGGGACTTTCAAGAAGCTTGAGGTGATCACCTCAAACTGAGCTCAACATCTTTTTTTGTATACGCGCCCTCACTGAGAGGAGGGATTTTTGAGGGAAAAAATCTTAATGGCTCAGATTGAATCTGATACCTTCAAATCTGGTCTAAAAGTAACTTTTTGGGTTTGAGGTGGAGTACAAAATGGTACCTCTGTTTTTCCCAAATTAACGAATATGGTGTTTCACTGTATATGAGGAGACTAAATGCTGCTTATGCGGTAATACCAGGCATGGTTATTGTTTTTCAACACCAGCTTAGCACTGCGGGAGAACATCTTGAGAGTTAACGGCAGCGACATACAACCATGGTGCTTTTCATTACTATAATGCTCCACGGTGATCTCGTGCACTTGATGATTTTGTTTGAGAATCTTGATAAGTGGCTGTTTTTTATTGCGGCGTTTTGTTACACGTAGTTTTTTCTCCAAACCAGATTGTGATAAATGTTTACATTCACGTGATAGGTGGGTGTATCATCACTATTTTGCGATGTTGATGGCCCTCATGAGTCTTACGCGCGTGGGGAATTCAAGGTCATCCTCTTTGCATCTGCAAGCAATTATGACGTGATCTATTTAATTCCGCGCGAGCATTGTAATGAGATATTTGTGATCTTACAATGTTTATGTGACAGAATTAGTTTACCTCTGTGTGTGAAAATGTATATGTCAATGTTTCGTTAGATTTTCTTGAGATATGTAGGGCTATTTTGTGGAATTGATTCTTTTTTTGAGATCAAGGTTTCGCGCACTACACGACTTGAATTCCCCTCGAAATCCAAAGCCGATTTTACGATGTTCTCTGTGTTAACCCCTGAGGGGCCCGAACGCCCTTTGCGGCCGTAATGTGATGTTTTGCTGGTATTTGGGGATGTCGCAGCATTTTCAGATTTTCATGCACATTGACGATTTGTAGGAAATTTCAAGCTGGATGTGATCGTGCATTTTTTTGAGAAATGATCTTGTCGAATTCCAAAGGTTGAGGTTTGTATCTGCACTTGCATACGGTATAGGTACGGTACTTGATTTCTATGTCAACGAGGCCACCTTGCTTCCACAGCAACGCAAGCCGTACCAGACTCGTGGCCATATCGCGGAATTGCATGGCTCATCTCTGGGTGGCCCAGTGCCTGTTAAAGTTGCTTAAACCATGCGTATCCCGGTCCACTATGGATACATACCTGTATCTTGGAGGTCCAAGGGCCCTTCAAGGGTTAATGATAAGATTTGAATTCTTATTATGACCTTCAGCAAGGTGTGCGGTTGTTTCTCGGATGGGCTGTGATGCAAGGTGTGCGGCTGTTTCTCGGATGGGCTGTGATGCAAGGTGTGGCAATGTTACTACTTATTAGCGTCAATGCCTCTATATTAGAATTGCTCTTGGCAAGGTATTATTTATTACTTTCTTTTCCACATATCCATCATTGGTCACTAGAATATATTGCTCATGTAGTATTAAAGTTTATTTCTTCAAAAGCAGTCATCTTTTTGACGTTCTCATAAGTTTTAAGAATTAACGGGATATTTGTTAAATTGGGACAAAACGATCATTTTGGGACTTTTTGAAGATTTGGGGTGATCACCCCAAAACAAGCACCCAACCAAGCTCCAGTTTTTTTTGGTACACATGTCCTCACTTAAGAGGAGGAATTTGTGAGGGAACAAATCTTAGTGACTTAAACTAAATTTGATACTTTTGAATCTGGTTTAGGGTGACTATTTTGGATTGAGGTGGAGTACAAAATGGTACCTTTGTTTTTTCCCAATTTAATGAATATCCCGTTAATTGATCTTATTATAAAGAACATGGAATTAGGAACTACGACTTTGACAACTGTGATAACCCAAATCATCTAAAACGACGTCCATTCGGTATATACTTCAGTGATGCATGGGCACAAATTTCGGAAATTGTAAGCAGGGTTTAGTCCTTGAGGTATCTGATGGAACATTTCTTTTTGGTTGGATGATTGGTAAATAGGCTGGAAGGATGGATGTTGTATGGGGTGAGACAGCAGGTGTGAAGGGACATCTTTTGGTTCTGTATCCTCTTCTCTTTCTCTTACAGGTGAGATTTGTTTCTTCGATACTGGACTCCTTTGGAATATGCAGAGAAAACTGTTGAGAACGCCATATTCATTAAAATGGGAAAACGATGGGTACCATTTTGTACCTCACCTTAATCCAAAATAGCCACCTTAAACCAGATTTCAAGGTATCAGAGTCAGTCTAAGCCACTAAGATTTTTCCCTTGCAAATTCCTCCTCTTAGGTGAGGTCACATGTACCAAAAAAACGTTGGAGCTCAGCTTAAGGTGGCCACCTTAATCCTTCAAAAATCTCACTGTAAGCTTTTTCCCAATTTAACAAATACGGCGTTTGAGAGTGTGTTTCATAGAAAGTACTCTTGATCTCTATTTCTAAGGATGCATGGCGTTCTAACCCCTAAATACCCAAGCAACTAGATTTGGGTCTTTACAAAAGTTTGAAGATGAATAAAACCTTATAAAATCATTCTTTTTAGTATTTATTTTTCAATATGATTTTGTTTTGAAGTCTACTTCCAACATCAAAAACCTGATTTTGAAAATGAAAGTTAATGATTTTTCTACTCAAGATTTTGTACATGGGTGTCCATTGCAATCTTGAGTTTTCTAGTATATGAAGATCTTGAAAATGAGCCTCAAATACACTAGAGCTTGGAGAAAAATCCACATTAGAAATCCATTTTAAAATAATGTAGGAGTATATTTTTAAAACCGTAAATTGATTAGAGTTAGACATGTAATGCCCTTAAACCTCATATTTTTTTAGTGACTGACTTTTCAGATTTGACATGTGAAATGAGGATTAGAAAGCTTTAAGTCACTTTTGCACTTTTAACACCCTCATGTCCAAAAGTTATAATCTTTCAAACCATAAGTGAAATTGATGTGTGATCTTTTTCCATGTAATCTCTAACATGTTCAATTTAAATTTGTACGATTACAATTGAAAAAACTTGATGAAATTTATGAAAAGGTTGATTGATTATTTCGTTTCATGGAAAGTTCAAGAAGCCCAGATAGGGCTTGGGCATTTAGGGGTTAAGTATATTGCTTATCCTTTATCCTTCCGACATGTCTATAGGCGCAGGGATTCCAGTTTTTCATTGGAATACTTTTGTTGAAGACTGCTATATTGGAGGACGAATTTGAGTGGCAGGTAAACCAGCCATCACCCTTTAGGGTAGTCACAGTTTTCAATTCAATCGTAACTGCAAAATGTGTGTAGGGGTTAATCTAATGAACACGGTTGGCAAACCCTTTTTGGTGATTTGATCGTCAACATTATTGTATGCAAGGATAACTCTATTGTGCTCATTTCTTTTTTAATCAAAGCTAAGTTTTGACGAATGTGCAATGTAACAGATGGTGGTTTGTGGAATTCTATTGATTCTGATGGCGTGGGGCAACTTTGTCAACAGGGTCGCTACGTTAATCGCAAAGGCACAAATCAAGTCAAAGATGAAAAAGCAAGGCAAAAGTGCTTGAATCTACGACTCCGTAGTTTTTGTATAGTAGCAGTAGACGGTTCATTTCATAAATATGCTTGCAGCTAGCTGGTTATCTTTATTAATAATTCATAGAGGGCTGCTATAGTTATCAAGCAATGAGTTGTTGTTTGGTCAATCACCTGTCTTTAAACAGCAAGTTTGGAATAGTAAGGATTGCGTATGTTTAGTATATGTGAGCAGGACGGTGAGGTCTTTAGTATTGCCTATTGACCGCTTGCCTTAGTGAGAAAAAGTATTGTTGAATTACGAGCTTTGCAGGGAGCACTAAGTTTTGTTGCAAAAGTCTTCTGTTTCATGTCCACTGGTCTTGGATAAAATTGGAAAGTGTGCGAGCTGCTCTTTGGCGTTTTAAGTATGGTGCTGAAAACTCACTAGGGGATAAGAGCATCTCCACCGGCTGATGAAAAACAGGAGGACAATGTGACTCGAGGCTCTTTGCCCGTCCCGGATCTCCACCGGTGGCATGGGGGGCCAAAAAGTTTGAGCGGGCTCGCTCAAAAGAGCTCCGGGGACATTCAGCTCTCATGATACCAACACTTTTGAGCGAGCTTGATTTGAGCTCTTTTGGTCTATTTTGAGGTTGCACAAATCGAGGAACCTGTTGTCAGGGGCTCGCAAAGTAGGGTTGGCAGTGCGTGACAACAAAGCGGCTGCTGCAGTTGGCCCACGTTGATGCTATGCTGGTGCAAGCCCTTCAATTCTACAAATGTGGCAGGTCAAGAGTGAAGGTCAATACTCTCTTGTGGCTAGCGAGTTGGTTTCGCAGGTCACAGGTGGACTTCCACAGCTCACTTGTCAAAAACTTGTGAAATAGTGCCCGCTCAATTGATCCTGGAGCGTCCCAATCTTGCCAAACCGGTGGAGATGCTCTAATTACAGAAAGGTTGAGCTTCTGTTTTTGTCCAGCCCACTGTCCGGCCCACCAAAGGATAATTTTGATATTTTAATATTTCCATGTGATCCCTTGGTGTTCCTCATGAAAATTGGTTTTCAAGGTAAATGAAATTCCAGCCTGGTTTTTGACCCTATTTATGAGCACCGACATGTTTTTCTTACTGTTGCAACTTGCACGATCTCGAAGCTTCACAAAGCGGTGCTTGTTTCTATTTGCAGGAAACCTGTTGTTGGAGCCAAAGCCACAAGAGCCAACCAAGCACCAGTATGTAGCTTTATATGAAACTCGTCAGCTACCTTCAATTAGCTTAACCCCTAAAGGACATCATCAATCCAGCACTGGGTATTTGGCGTGGCCTGGGATTGCAAAAACATTGCTATTTTTGACTATTTTTGATTATTTTTGATTAGTGTATAATTAGAAAATGAGATTACTATCATTGGAAGCATATACAAAAACTCGTCAAACAAGTGAAATGACATATGGTATTGGAGATTGGACAAACAAACTAATGCCCATTGAAAAAATAGCTAAAGGACAAACAACACGGCAAACCATGCCTAATAAAGAATAATTAAATAGTGGCAATCCAAATTTTCAGAATTTGGAGTGCCACTATTTAATTATTCTTTATTAAGCATGGTTTGCCGTATTGTTTGTCCTTTAGCTATTTTTTCAATGGGCGTTAGTTTGTTTGTACAATCTCCAATACCATATGTCATTTCACTTGTTTGACGAGTTTTTGTATATGCTTCCTATGATAGTAATCTCATTTTCTAATTATACACTAGTCAAAAAATAGCAGTGTTTTTGCAGTCCTAGGCCTCCCCAAATACCCAATGCTGGATTGATGATGCCCTAAGCGTCTTGTTAAGAAAATTTAGCATACCTCTAATATGGAACCTTCAGCACATTTCCTTAATATTTAGAAAGTTGAACAAGTATTCATGCAATCCAAACCGGTCATTCTATACCCAACTATAAATCAAAAGTTTAAGGCTAGTTCGATTTCAAATCCAAGTAAATCTGCAAAATCCCCACTGTTGAGAATCTCATATTTGTTAATTTGGGTAGCATATTACAATATGGATTTTGGACTTTGATGTGATTTTTTCCCAGAAAAAAACACCAAATGGTTGATCCCATGAGACCGTACGTGTTTAGCTATACTTGATGGAAAAAAAAATCTCCTCAAATGGGAAAAAACTCCAAAACTCATGGTCATTTAAAGTAAGTGGATCTAGCTGGCTCACTACTTTCGAGTTACAAAAACCTTGCTCAATCGAGAGAAAAAAAAGTGACACATCACCAACCTTCTCTCCTATACAAGGGAGACATTGTCTTTCCCAACATGGCGACAATTCAACAAACTTGATGTCACAAACGGACAAGAGACCCTTTGTCCGTCTACTAAAGTCAATTTTAAGGTTGACTTTTAAATAAAGCACTTTCTATTTTTGATCTTGGCATATTACAATTTCATTGTATTGAAGTATCTAAATTCAATATATACTTGTTAATAACTACATTTTAGATCATTTTTAAAGGAGATTTTCAAATGATCTTAGCTGTTAAATAGGGCCTTATTAGACAAGAATGTCACTCATACTCAACACTTGTCATGCACGACATCAAACGTCAGACAGATAACACGACAACCAGACCCCAAAATCTGTCTGACAAGACAACTCTAATGGGAGTGTGGGCTTCCAACTCATCTCATCCAAATTCCTCCATCCACAATGCAAATGTACAATGCCTATATACACTCTCACTAATAGTTTTAATATTAAAATTAGTAAATTCAAATGTTTGGGTGCAAAATCTAAAGGTTTCAAGGAACAACAAGCTGATCCAAAAGTTTTGTTGGATTTTTTGCTCCATTTGGACTTGAGTGGCAGACCAAAACTTGAGCATGCAATGTCTTTTTTGTCTACTTTTACACCTCCAAGAACCCCATTTGACCATATTGGGCTATTTGGTCCTTTAGGGGTTAATTTGTTCATTACAAGAGAACACTGTCAATTTGGTCATTATTTGTCAATTAGGACATGTCAATTAGGACACTTTTTTGTCAATTTGGACACATTTAGTCAATTATGACATGTCAATTTGGATACCATCTCCTTGTAGTGAATTTGCGGTGAAAATCGACAAAAACAAGTTAAAATAGAGTTCATACCTGAGAGACCATAATTCTTCAAAAATCCCATGGTGGTTGCCGCATCCCAATCGTACCTAAAATCCAAGGTACATTAGATCAATTCATTCCAGCCATCTCAAATAAATTGTCAGACCTTCTCTTAGCTCTGACAGCTTATTTGAGATGACTGGAATGAATTGATCTAATGTACCTTGGATTTTAGGTACAATTGGGATGCGGCAACCACCATGGGATTTTTGAAGAATTATGATCTCTCAGGTATGAACTCTATTTTAACTTGTTTTTGTCGATTTTCACCGCAAATTCGTAGCTGTGAGGTACTGTATTGGAATTTATATTCATACCAACTTTCTTTGCTTCAGAAATCTGCAAATAAATTGTCCATTTAAACTCCAACAATTGTTTTAGTTGGCATGGCCCTGGTTGATCTCGAAATTTGAAGAGGAACAAGAACAGAAAGTATAGCCTACATATTATCTATTCTGATCATGTGAAAAAAGGGACGTGGATCTTTCTCACATGCATAGTGGATTTCTGCAGAGGAATACACACTGAATCTGAACTGCAATCACGCTACCTTGTCCAAACACAGGTATGTGTCATTGTCATGGCTATTTTCCTGCACACTCCTCACGGTATTCACTCCAAACACCATATTAGGTAAATTGGGAAAAACAGGGTACCATTTTGTACTCCAGCTTAAACCCAAAAGGTGAGCTCAAACCAGATTTCAAGGTATTAGATTTAGTCTCAGTCTCAGATATCAAGATTTTTTTTCCTCCCATATTCCTCCTCTCAAGTAAGGGCACGTGTACCAAAAAAACGTTGGAGCTTGAATTAAGGTGATCACCTTAATCCTTCAAAAGTCCCAAAATGTACTATTTTCCTCAATTTATCTAATATGGTGTTTTCAACTTATTTTTGAGGATGTCTTCATGCAACTTAGACTGATTGATCTATCTAACGCCATATTTGTTAATTTGGGAACTATGTTCAAATTTGGAACTTCTGAGGGTTTAAGGTGATCACCTTAAGCCTAACTTTAGGTTTAAGCAACGTTTTTTTGGTACATGTGTCCTCACTTGAGAAGAGAAATTTGCAAGGGAAAAAATCTTAGTGGCTCAGACTAAATTTGATACCTTCAAATTTGGTTTATGGTAACTTTTTGGGTTTAAGGTGAAATTCAATTTGGGAACCACGTTTTCCCAATTTAACGAATATGGCGTTACCTACTTGTGTCAAGAGATATAAAATGCTACCTTTATTTCAGTTCATTTGTCATCGTTATACCTTTCTTAATTTACAGAACAAATTTCTATACATTTTTCAGCTGTCACTATGAGCTGGAGACTACACGTGTCAATGGCATATATGCTGGGAAGTGTTGACTGACGCCAACACAGGCGATACTCAAACTGGTCCGACTATTAAACCTTTTACAATTGGAGGTCTTTATTTTCATACGCAGTGTGTAGCCTGGTTTTTAACGACAAGTGTAGGAAATCAGGCATGTTGGATGTACGCAAGATGGGACACCAATCAATTTCTCACTGATGTCAGCGAGGCTACTCTTGTTATGCTTTCTGTAATAAAGAATGTAAGTGTCTAAAAAATTCCTCCCTTGGTTCATCTTGAGTAGTGTGGTGACGTGAAGAATTCACAATGTGCAGAATGCAAAGCCTCTTTTGCACGTATGTACATCATGATAGTCATTCATCCATTGTAGAATATGTTTAATTCGACAGATACGTGGTAGAATGTGAGTCTTATGAGTAATGTACTAACTTGGGAAAGATCTTTGTACTCTGAAGGGAGGGTTGGCACTTGGCGGATTCAATATTAACGCAAAATTGTGAGTACTCTAGATACCCTCACTATCGAGCAGATCTTGTTTTGTGTACTACTTTGGAACTTAATGATAAGCCTTCGCGAGATATAACATTCTAATTTAGTCATGTTGGACGCACACCCTTTGCGGTATAGTACTAAAAACAAATAGATCACTAAAACACGTGTGAGAACAAATAATGTATATAGTCATGTGACCCTAAGACTATTGCATATGAAATAAGAAGTTTGCTTTCAAATATTTGAACTCGGTATATATTGGCAGAAAGTAAATGGCCAAAAATCACTGAATCATGGATACCCTGATTCACCCTTGAATAGCAGAAGCCAAGGTGTGAGGGAGCTGCTGCATGATTTCAAGATAATTACTTTGGAAGGATAGAATTTTCACTTGTGCTTTCGTGGGAAATGCAGGAGGAGAGAGTGTGCACGTGGAAGACCTCTTCATTGCTTATATATCAGGCATGGATACCATAACTCGAGGGCTTTGTAATGCTGCTGCAAATCTTTTGGTGGTAACGTCGGTAACTTAATTATGAGCTCAGGATTATTGCACCAATGAGGTTCCGTTGATGTTCCAGGCCTAGTGGTACTACATAATATCATAACAAATGAATACATATATTTGGTTTGATTTGCAGGGTGGTAGGCTCACAAAGCTAGTTGAGGACCGATACGCAAGCTTCAACTCCCCGCTTGGAAAGCTCATCGAGATAATAACGACTCTTCTCTTTGCGTAAGTGTCGTCAGGCTTATTAGCTCATATTGAAATTCAGGCTATTTGATAATCAATGGTTAACGTAAATTGTTTCAGAATAAAGATGGTCTCTTAATCTAATGCCCTGCAAGAAGGGAAAGACGATTGGGTTTGAGGAGCTGGAAAAACATGCTCTTGAAGCAAGAGAGCTACCTATCGTCTCTTGCAAACATGTAGGACTCTTTCTTCGACGCCTAGACGACTTATTAAAGAAGTAACTAATTATGTTGGATAACGTAGGGGAGGTATGGGTGAAGTGAGTCAATGACTGAGGGTCTTTGGCAAAGCTTGATATTTTGAGCTCTAGATGTCGTGTTGACCCTATTTTCAATTATAATTAAGTTGAACTAATCTGAGGCTCTTCAAGGAATAACGTTCTCGTACTTTGGTTTTGATTTATGCAGGAGTTGGCAAAGATGATATTCTACTCGTTCGTCTAAATTCGAAGCTTTCTGATCTCACAAATCAGGAAATGTAGTTGGCAATCAGGAAGTGATGGCAACACAGTTGTTTATAAGCCAGGTGTCCAAAAGGGGTTGTTACCGATTTTTCCTGCTTAGATTTGGTCATGTATGGGTCATGTGAAGCCATTTTTGAGTTCTGGGAATCTCTTCAAGCTTGGTCTATAAATGTGCCATACTATGTACAGTCGAGGGAGTTGGAACGTCTAGAAATAAAATTTGTTGAAATGGATCACACGAAGACAAATTTTCTTGCAAGCTTTCGGTTTCACAAGCAGTGGGATGCCAATAATGGAATTCTCAAATTCCCTTGGTGTTTGTGTTGTTTTACGCAAACTTAATGGATCTTATGACTGTTTTAGAATTATGTTGCAAAAAAAAACATGATTTGTATGCGTAAGCAAGTTGTCAAGTGTCGAGGATGTTTCCATGGGGTCGACTTGATATAAGTCAGCACTCACAGAGTTGTCAGCATGGCTAAGTGGTCTTAATCTGCAGCTAGATTCAAGTTTTGGTCTTCGTAAGGGGGCGTGGGTTCGAACTCCACTGCTATCGGAAAGATTTAGCCACTTTTGTTTATGCTTATCTTGTTCAAGACACACATATATTATAAAATCAAAGTATGTGTAGTGCCATTTACGTAAGTAACAACTTCAAATTTCCTAAATTTTAGAATTAACTTTGCATTCATATTTTATTAACTTTGCATTCATATTTTTTTAACTTTGCATTCATATTTTTTTAACTTTTGATTTTTCATTCAATCAAAGGTTCTTAAGTAGGTAGTGATGAACATAATTGGCCGTACAATTGAAGATGAACTCAAAGAACAACATTGGGTACAAGACCATTGTGAATAAAATGAATATTAAAATAGTTGTACTAGTTATGCCTTCAAAATATGAAACATCATAAATCTTTATTTCTTGTATAACATTAGATTGCCCAATTCTATTCAGTTGTTTTGACATAATGAAGAAATTACTGGTTAGGCTTTTTGCTTGAACCCTTAATGATATAAACCTTGCAAACAATTATAGTTCTTAAGTTATTTTTTGCAAGTAAAATTGAAATTTTAGGTGGAGTTTGACTAAAGCAACCATGACAATGAAACCCATTACTTGTTTTTCACAAACTTCCTCACTTTTCCTCTACCATTCCCCAATATAACGCCATATTTGTTAAATTGGAAAAAAAATTACATTTTGGTACTTTTGAAGGATTAAGGTGATCACCTTAATTTGAGCTCCAATGTTTTTTTTTGGTACACGTGCCCCCACTTGAGAGGAGGAATTTGCGAGGGAAAAAATCTTAGTGGCTCAAACTAAATCTGATTCCTTCAAATCTGGTTTAAGGTGGCTATTTTGGATTAAGGTGAGGTACAAAATGGTACCCATCGTTTTCCCATTTTAACCCCTAAATGCCCAAGGCACCCAATTTGGGTGTCCAAAAAACTTCAAGAAACTTTGAAACCTTGTTGAAGGTACGGATTTTATCATTTTTAGGTTCTTTTTTTTGGAAAAGTTGCGCGCTCAAGTTAGCTCCACGGTTCAAATTCAACTTCCTCCATATCTTATTCCAATTGTTTTTGGTGGAAGGTTAACTACAAGCATACATTTTGTGATATGAATAGTGTCGTGAATAGTGTCATAGAGCCTATGAGAAGTTGCCACATTGAAAAGGCGGACATCAAGTTGAGCAAAAGGTGAAGATTTCCCTTGGGCACTCCCTTGGGCAATAAGGGCCTTTTTACTGAAATTTTGACATCTAACAAAATCTAAAAGTGCTTTTGGACTAATTTCACTTGGAATGTCTTTGTTATAAAAATTAGAATCCTTTCACCGTTAAAAATTCTTTCATTCATAATGATTTTTGGTCAATAATTGGAGCTGAAAATTTCTTTGTATTAGACGGTTGCATTTTGACAATTGCATTGTAGGCTCATTTGTGAAATTGTGGTCATGGATTTGGAAGGGGGGACATTGATTTTGAAGTAACAACAATAAACACTAAAGCAATCAACACAATATTCATTAATTTGGGAATTCTAGCACATTTTGGGACTTCTGGCCACATTTTCATTTCATGCCACGCCCATCTTATTTCCACCTCTTCATGATTAATTCAAATCTAAACATTTGTCATCTACAAAGTATCTATAAAGTATCAGTTGTTTTCTCACAGGTGTGCCAAACAAGATTAAGATGAGAGTTTCAAATTAAAGAGACATACAAATTGGGAATTGCCATTTCCCAAAATAATGAATATCTTGTTAACCTAAGTGGTTTGTTTTCCAATTTTGTATCTAGAAGTTGCCAATTTGCATTAGAAGTTTTGAGTAAATCCAAAAAAAGCAAAAAATTCTATTCTCATCATCATTCAACTGCAAATATCTTAAAATCCGCACAACCATTTTAGATTCTTTTTGGGTAGCGCCATCTAGAAATCTTAAAGTTCAAAATTCAACAATTACAATTTAATTTTGATGTTTAATAATGATCTTACAAAGACAAATCAAAAACTTCAAAATTGCCTTCCGAAAACAAGAAAAACACCCTTAGGCATTTAGGGGTTAATGAATATGGCGTTATATTGCTTTTTTTCATAGTTGTTATCATTTCTTGTTTCCACCATTTGTTCAAGTTGCTTGTTCCCAGTTCCTCCAAAAAAATTATTCTCCCATCCTTTATAGTCATTTGTTTCTCTAGCCGTGTGAGTTATTTATTTGCTTTCACCACAAGGGAGGTTAAGATTTTGTGTTGAGGAAAGCTACCTTGAAAAAGCCTGAATAACTTAATCCCTGCTAGAAGGGGGAGGTTTTTGCAGAATTTGCTAGTCTGCGCAAAGAAGCACTTCGGCACAATAGGGTAGTCATGGTTGGTTTGCGATTGATTTGAGATTGAGATTTTCGTGAAGATTGAGAAAGGGCTAAGTGAATGTAAGAGTTAATGGGAGTACTTCTTCATGAAAGGAGGTGTGACACCGTTTTGGTGGGTGATGGAGAATGGTGAATAAAGAATGAAGACTGTTTTACTTAGAGAAAAACAACACAAATCACCAATTGGAGGAGCAAAAAGAGCGAGGGTGGAAAGCAATTCACGAGCGTGAAAACAAGCAAACCATGGTAAGAGTTCTCATGCAAAAACCGTTCTCATGCTATTCCTTCATGCTTGGGGGACAAGAATTTTTTTTCTCAATCTTCGCGGAACTACGCTCGCGCTAGTTGCAGACTGAGGGCCACATCAATTTTCAATGAAAATTGAGAGTGAGAAAACTCAATCGTGACTACTGTACCCCTAAGAGCATCTCCATCGCGAATGCAAGCACACATGCAACCATGACTGTTGCGAGAGCAAGCAATGCTACTTCGCTCCGTGCATGCCAGAGTTTTGGATTGTCACGTCCACGCAACAGCTAACGCGGAAGACTATTCCCTTTCATTTCATGTAGGAGTTTGCCAATTGTTTGCGCCTCAGTGGTTGCCTAATGGTTGCCGGGTGGTAATGCGTGAGTTGTGTTGTGTGCGTTCACTGAAAGATGGGACGGAACGCTCTCGAAATTTTTTTTTGAGTTCCTGGTTACATATATTGGGTGGAGATGCTCTAATACCAAATCAACGGTTTGGACGTACTTTTTTGGACAGAGGCAGCAGCATCGGTCTGCGTGAGATATAAAATAATTATCTGCGGTCAGAATGCGTTGAGCTTCGATCCGGAGGGCTCAATTCCTTCCAAGTGTCAACTCAGAGTTAAAGCCATGTGTTCCATATTCTTCGTGCTCATGCTTGTTCCCAGAGTTCCCACCCGAGAACCTAATCAATAAAAGCGAGAACGTACGTTCTCCAAAAGTCGTGGAATCACGACTGCAGTGCGCCGAGGTCAGTGCTATACAACGCATAGTTACGATTATCGAGCACAAAGTCACTATTAGTAAGTGCAAAGTCACTATTAGTAAGTGCAAAGTCACTATTAGTAAGTGCAAAGTCACTATTAGTAAGTGCAAAGTCACTATAGCAAATGCAAGTTCATTACTAATACATAACATTGTTAACCGGCTGTATTCCTCTCCCAGCTAGTGGAAGGACATTCTCCCCCGGATACCTGGGGGAGAGTTTAGTTAAAGATCCATTCGCTGGGATCCTCATATTGTGGAGAGCAAAAGGGTACTTCACAGTAATACTCCACAGTAAAGGTTAACAATGTTATGTAGGTGCAAAGTCAATATAAGTAAATGCAAAGTCACCACTAGTAAGTGCCAGGTCATACTGAATCACGCATAGTAAGTGAGAACTGACGAGTAGTAAGTCGAAAAGTCATCGTTAATTAGGGTTAAGTAGGTTTTGTCTTAATGGCGAAAGCTAGTTACCGTCGCCTTCTCCGGATTGCGCATGGGAGCGGGATTACCGCGAATTGCCTGGATTTCTGGCCAACTTTCGCAACAATCGACTTCGCAAGGCCACACGCAAGCTGGCATGTGCGAATCGCGCTCTTCTCGCATCTTTTGGAAGCCTTTTACAGTAGTTTGAATCAGTCTCTTAACTTCAAAGATTTCTCAAGACCTTGCGAACTGCAATCCGAAGAACTACGTGTTTCTTGTTGTCTGTTGCACGTGAGGCATCTCTCGCAGGCTGTGTGCGTAATTGTGAAGAGGGCTTGGCGAGGTTGATGGTGTATGCAGATTGCAGAGAGAGAGAGTCTTCACACATGTGCTCAGGAGTTGGAGAGGGTACGAATCAGTCCCTTTGCCGCATGTTGAAATTCACCGTCGCCACCGTCATTTGTTCGATCTTTCTCTTCGCAACATGGATTCCTAGCACTGACGGGCGGCCCTCGCACCGAGGTTCATCGTCGTCGTCCAATCCCGCCCGACGTTTGTCGGACGAAGATGCGGGAGGCATTCAAACGGTGCTGGTCGTGTCGAACGACGGGCATCCAGAGCACTTTGGCTCGGTGCAAGCCGCCGTGGATGCCGTGCCGATGTGGAATTACCTCCGATGGGTGATTTACATCAAGCCTGGGACATACAACGGTCCTGTCATTATTCCAGAAGGAAAGGTATGTCATCTCTCCCATCGTAACCCTTGCTTCACTGATTCTAAATTGTCCATTACAAAATTGTAACATACTTGAAACCCTAGAGACTTTTGCCTTTTCTTGAGAGTGAGCTTGATTTATGACGCTCGTTGTCTTTCCAGGATTATATCACATTTTTAGGCGAGAGCGCGGAGACGACTGTGTTAACATACGGCAGAAAGGCGTGTGACAAGAAACCAGACGGGACGGAGTACACCATACTGGACTGTCCGACGGTGATTGTGGACGCGTCGAATTTTGTCGCCAAGGGCGTCACGTTTGAAAACAAGGCTCCGAAGCCCGGTGACTTCGACTACAACTCTCAAGCACCTGCCATTCGCGTTTCTGGTGATAATTGCGCATTTTACGAGTGCGCCTTTTTAGGTTGGCAGGACACCTTGTACGCTGACCAGGGAAAGCACTACTACAAAGATTCTTGCATCGAAGGGAACGTGGATTTCATACTTGGTTACGCATCGGCAGTTTTTGACAATTGCACGATTTACTCGCGAGGTAGCCTAAACCCTAAACCCGGTCAAATCCAGTGACCTAATTGCTGGATCCTTGCTGCTCTTCGAGCACACTCTTCCCATCCGTAATAGTGTGATCCTTTCTGAGAAATCCAGTGACCTAATTGCTGGATCCGTGCAGTCCTTCAACCACTCTTCTCATCCGTAACAGTGTGATCCTTTCTGAAGTTTTGTGTGTGGTGTCGCATCCAGGTGAAGGATTTATAACAGCGCAAAGTCGATGGTGCGAAGAGGATTGCTTAGCGGCGTCCAACTCCACGTTCGTCACGTTGAACTCAACCTTTGTGATATTGCGGTGCAACGTGACAGGGTATGATCTAGCAACGTACACCTCCACAGGAACAGGGCTCACGTACTTGGGACGACCGTGGCGAGAACATGCAAGAGTGGTGTTCGTTGACACGACGCTGGGAAAGCACATCGCCCCTGAGGGCTGGGTGGACTGGATGACAGACACTGGACCCTTGTTTGCACATGACTACGTGTATTTTGGTGAGTTCAACAGTTCTGGCCCGGGGGCGAATCCGTCCAGTCGCATTGGCTGGTCTCACCAACTCACCGAAGCAGAAGTTCGAGGGTACCGTGACGTGGAGAGCTTTCTCGGTACGAGGAAATGGTTGGAATCTCCTCCGTCCTTGAAACTGCTCAAGGAGAAAAACTTGTTGCCAGAGCAGAACTGGGACCCGAAGGAAGGCTACAGGGAACAGTTTCCACCCCGGCGATGGAAACGCTTGAATTCACCTTGACTTTGTGTGAGTTGTATAGTATCACTCTCTTCTCATTCATTTGTCTTCTGTTTTTTAGGGTTTAGGTGGGGATTGCTCGTCTGTCCCTGAGTGTATATACGGTACCGTAGAGGGGATTCATGTAAGTGTAGATACGTGATGCATAAGGAAAGCTCTTGTGCTGGCTGGCTGCTTAAGAACAAGTGCCAGGGCATGTTTTCTGGCGAAATGGAGCCAAACTGGCGCAAAACTGATAGATTTGGACTACTCTGGGCTTGGCTGGTCCCTCTATTTATTGTCCAATGGGCTGTCGACAGCTGTAAATCTGGCAAACGAAAAAGAATGCCCTGAAAACAGCTGTGCATGACGCACAGCTCAAGTAACAACGCAAGTTGATTTTGTGATCTCGAGTGTATACAAGTACAAACCCTTTTTGTTTGACATTCGATTACATTTTTTTTATGTAGGATGTCAACGGGCTGAAGCCTTTTTAATTGTCATAGAAGTAGGTCGATGCTTCATATGGCAGGTGTCCGTTGTGTTTTGTGTACAATTCTGGGGATTATGAATGTTGTGCTATTTTCTGCTTTTTGGTAATGGCTTTCTTAGTCTTATGTTGCCAAGGTGAAGCATTTCTTCAAGTACAATGGAATGTTTCAAGGTTGAGGTGGCAGCTCCTGTAAGTGTTTTTAACACCGCATCAGTGCTATGAGTCATGCCCTAAGGAATGCTACTTCGTAGACTGAAATTTTATTCTTGAAAGATAGCTGGTGTTTTCTTATCGATTTGGCGCTTCTGCAAGTTATTTTTTTGAGTGATTCTGGAAATAACCTAAAAGCAGCATTTTTAACGCTTAACCAAGTTTTGTAGGAAATAATGTGATTTGGGATTATGACCGCAAAGCATTTGCGGCTAAGTATGTCAATTTACTCGAATAACACTCGCGTCAGATGGACGCATTTTGCACTGCTACTTTCGGAGACGACGCGGACAAAACCTTTTGTTGATCGTCGTTGTCCTGTGGTGGTGGTTTACCTGCCTTCAACGCTTCCAAGTCTGCTTTCAAGAGCTCCTGCAATTACAAAGTAACACCAAATTCTCAGTTCCATTTGAGGCTACGCTCGGTCTCGGACATGAAGAATCATCGACACGCAATAGTGGGCATCAGAGTTGGAACATCTGCTGGAGGATAGAACTATTCCGTGATACATTTTTCGCATACAAAAGAACTTTGTCGTCTGTATATCAGCTACATGCTAAGAGCATTTGCACCCACACACGCTCAACAGCCTCGCAAGAGCACTTGGCATGGTTGCTTAGTTTGATGCACCGCACCACAATTGCGCCAACGTCGTATACACAAGAGAGGGCTCCCGCAATTCCACAATTGGAATGTTCATGGTTTGATAAATCATGAACGCACCCAAATCCATGACAACTAAAACTTGTTGATTGGTCAACATAAGAGGCTTGCAATTGAAACTCAATAATTGTTCTATTTGTGATATGCTCCTAGTGCTTGCTAGTACTTACTTGAAGGCAAAGGGTGGGACATCTAAAATTTGCACAAGTTTGTAGTTGTGGATGCACCTTGGACACTAGCTTTTGAGAGCCCCAATTTGCGTGCAAGGGTGCAGATGCTCTAAATTTCTCTTCTCTTTCTAGTGACAAGGGGAGAGGCTCAACAAAATTAAAGGATTTCAAAAACCAAAGAAGATTCTCAAAAATTCAGCCTCAAAAATTCCTAAAAATGGCCTAAAACCTAGGAGAACCAGTCGTGGCATTGAAGATTCCATATTTTGGGTTTCTGAAAGAATTTTCCTACTTCTGAATTTGAAAACACGGATTTTCCATCATCATCCACTTGTGGCGAGTGCCAGACCCTGGGAGGGGGGCAACGGTGGAGATGCTCTGACACTCTCTACTGAAAAGCTTACCTCGAGGGTATTGATCAGGCTGCTCTGCTTGCACAGTTCATTCTGCCAGTCTGCGATCTTCTGATTCACCTCCGCTTGCAACAACTTCACCGCCGCTCTACCGCCAGATCGAACTCGGAAGCCTCCTCCATTATCATTACCATTAGCGGCGTCAGCAACGACGACGACAGAATTGGCCTGTTCGTTCCTGTGAGCGCTTCGCTGGAGAGTCAACTGCACTGATTTGGCGGTGGGTATCACGATGGGATCCTCCATAAATTGCACGCCCATCGAGCATACTCGACGTTCACTTGTTGCAGCAAAGTATCACTAGTGCCGACTCGAATTGATTCACGTCGTACGTTGTCTTCACAACACTTGCTTCTTCTCTGCTGCGGTCTCTGAAACACCATATTAGGTAAATTGGGAAAAACGGAGGGATCATTTTGAATTCCACGGAGGGATCATTTTGAATTCCACCTTAATCTTACACTTACATATAGTAAATGTAGGCATAGTTATAGTTCAAAGTTGTAATTATTTGAAACTGTTGGAGGCAATCACTGAGACTTCACTATTGTACAAGAAAGGGCACGCTTGTTTTTATGTAATATGCTAAATTGAACATAATGACATAAATAGTGAAAGTCCCATAATGTATTGTTTTTCCCAATTTACCTAATATGGTGTTCAGAACAGAATCTCCGCTGTCAGTGCAAGCGCAAAGCTCGCAGCCTCATACCCGCCGTGTAAACAATCCCAGCAATGTAATCCTGAACCGCTCTCAACAGTGCGCAGGGAGGATCGGCAGCACTTTACAGCAAGTCATAGATAAGCCGATCCTCTTCTCAAAATGCTATCACCAAGCAAAAATTTCCAGAAAAAATCTATACAGCACACAAGACACGCAAATAATCTCAACGAAACCTCAACCAATTGCAAAGGGTGTATTCTGAGTTGGCTAAACTTCTCCTCGGACACAACTACTACGCAGGAGTGATATGCAGACAGTGCACGGAAATATTTTCACAAAGCGCAACCTGCGTCTGTTGATTGCCTTCAACGAAAAGCACGGATTCAGGAGCAGTTTGGGGTGTTGTGGGAAACAGTTACTACAATACCACCCCAACTGCTCAGTCGTGGTCTACCTTGATCAATTGGGTGCTGACACCTCGTCCTTGGATACACCGCCTAGAGTCTCAATCGTGGAGAAATTTAGCAAAACCAAACGTCAAATCTGCGTACACCTACCCAAAATTATGGAATAGCGAGTGGTGATTTGAATTTGTGGCGGTTTCGGCAGTGACGTGACTGGAGCTGTTTCTGAAAGTAATCACGTGGAGGGCTATTGATACTAACAATGACACTGATGGTGACATTGGAGGTGAAAGGGCGGGTTATAACCGTGAATGCGACTGATCAAATCCCAAGCGACACAAACGAACCAACGTTCAAAAAAATATGCAAGTTTAGTTCACACAAGGACCTTGATTTGTGTGGGGTTTTTTTTGTCGTCGTCTTCCTGTTTCTTGCTTTCCGGGGGAGAGAGAGAGTGAGTGACCCTGAGTGTCGTAGTAGTCACCAATTTCGCAAATTCGACTTCGAAGTGGTTTGTAGAGATTTTTTTGATCCTGATGGCGCGTGCAACGGACGTCTCGGAGGTGAGGATCGGGAAAGAAGGGCCCATGCCTGGCTACACGGGGCATGTGCCGGGGGTCAAGAGCCATGTGATGGGCCATTCCTTCTCCGATGCGTCCAGACGCGCCGTGGCCATCACTGACTCCTTGCGCCACCACGAGTACCCCCGCGCCATCCATCTGGTCTGTACCATACGAGCTCTCGCATAAAATTTCAGTAGATTCTGTCAGAGCTTGTGATTTGTAGTGCAAGATTTCACCCTTCTTCTTCCCGAATTACTCCCCTCTCAAAATCTTGTCTCCAAAAGACCTATCCTTCTGTGGTGTTTTCAAGCCTTGTGATATATTCGTCTCCATTTTTGGAACCTACACTTTCGCACTCTGTCACTCCTTAGTAAACTTATAGAATTCTCACTTCATCATCATCCCTTGTTGTCGGTCCGATGATTAGCAGTGTGTTGAAAGTGGAGAACTCTGAAAAAATATCACATCTCCCATTCATTGAGGTAGAGGAACGGAGGAATTTACACCAGTATCAAAACTGGCTAAATTTTGCAAGATTGCTACCAAAAAAAGTTGCCGCTAAATGACTTTTGAACTTTACAGTGTTTAATTTGAAAATTTTAGCTTTTTAGCAATGTTTTTAGGCATTTTAGCCACTTAAGCTAAAAGTAAAAATCATTTTTGGGATCACTGGTAGACTCTCATCAGAGCTTGTGATTCTTCCCAAATGATTCCCCCCTCACAATATTGTCTCCGAAAGACCTGTGGTTTTTTCAGCCTTTTAGTGGAGATTCGTCTTCATTTTTGGAGTTCACACTTTCGCACCCTGACATTATTTAGTTAACTTGTAGAATTCTAACTTCATGGTCATCCCTTGTTGTCGGTCTGATGATTTGAGTTTCGACCAGTGTGTTGAAAGTGGAGAACTCGTAAAGAGATCACATCTCCCATTCATTGAGGTAGAGGAATCATGGAGGAATTGTACACCACTGATTTCTCTTCCAGTTTCTTTGTTATTCTGTTTCTGCAGCACGAGATTTTTTTTTAAAGCGGATACGTGTGGATGACAGAGTACAGAAAACAGGCCTGCAAATCGAGACCAGGACTTCCACGCGGAGCTGAGCAGGCCCGGGGAGAAGATGGATCCCCGGGCACTCCTGTGGCGTTGCAGTGCGAAGGAGGCCCCTCCCGAAACTCGGATGGTGTCCGGGAAAGTGGACTTGAATAGCTTGAGGTCTGTCTATTCTCCCCCTCAGCTCTTCAATCCCTCCACCAGCAATGATATTCAGTAAAATCCATAACCATAGTGTTTGCAAATACTTGCACTTCCTCCGCACCATTCTTTACACCCTCATGCACCCTTTGCTGCCACGGATTTGGACTGAATTTGAACTGGATTTAGGCAGGATTTGGGCTGGTTTTAGGCTGGATATGGGCTTGTTTTGGGCTGGTGTGGCTTGTATGTGATGTTCTGATGATTTCCTTGCAATTGTTGGTGTTTTGCGTTATGAATGGGGATGTCAGGATGATGCCACTGCTGATAGCTCTCTTGGGAGCTGCTTCTGCTGTAGACAGTGTATCGGCACCACCGATGGTCCTGCCAGGCCCTGCCCTCCCATGCACATGTCCCTCGGCGACCTGCCGTACAAGGACTGCCGGTTGCAGTTGAAAAAGGAGTGGGGCAATCGTGGCCCTGAGTATTACGAAGTCATAGAAGGCCAGCATCAAGTGCCCGGCTACACCGGTCACACCCACGCTTCCCAAGTAAGAACTTCTGACAAAAACAAACTGCACGTTTTTTTACTCCTGCACCAGCAATTGAATGGAAATTTGGTTATCCGAAGAGTAACAACGCTTGCAATTTATGTTCATGTCGGTAGAACTACCGATAATACCATTCACACTAAACTTGTAAACAGAGTTTTTTTTTTTCTTCTTATGATGGCGGAGGGGTCTCGTCTCATAGGTAGTTCCCTGAGTGACTGTCACTTCGCTCACCAAAGTTTCGAAATAGGTATCTGTCCAGATCACTTGCTTCAAAGGAAGGTTTAACAGGTGGAAAGTGTGTTAAGGTGTATGGGGGAGACGTGAGACCCACAAGGAAACGTACACACGTTCTTTATAGGAAATCCACTATAAAGTGGGTGGTTGTTAGTATCTAGGGTAGCACTCCATGTAGCAGAAATAGTGGCTGTCAACACTATGTCCCAAGGCCCACTTAAATCTTAGAATCCAAGCAAGAAATCAAGACTTGTAGTTTTACAATATGTCCCAAGTCCGAGTTCACTTACAAATGCTTACATAGCAACATTTTTTAGAAGCGTTAGTATCATCAAAGTGAGACTTTGCATAAGAGTTGGATTCAGCAGTATTGAGTCATATCCCAAGAAGTTTGTTGCTTCAAACATTCTATTTTATTTTATTTTGTCATATTTCGTTTTGCCTTTTCCAACTCACCAATGCAAGGAACTGGCAAAAAGGTGAAACTTGCCTGAATTGAGACTTGGAACACACTATGAACCACCTAATTAACTCATTTTTTGCAATGGACCAGCACTACTCTTCTGATTCTGATGATAATTTTTTTGAACACATGGCAGCATATGTTTGCGAAAACATTTGGAAAAACTACTCGTGAGCTGAGGAGCTTCCCGGCGGAGCCTTCCACGTCAGGGAAGTACATCAGGTACGCTGAGAACCGACCTCTGATGGTGAACGAGTTCGAATTGAAGCATCCCATGCGGTACCCGCACAATCAGCTCCTGAAAACAGGGGAGGGCACGCTGGGTCCTCTTCCCGATGGCGCAGGCCCTTGCTACTCTCCTCAAGGTGCAAGCAATGAACGAGATTCCTTCCACTAGAGAGAAAAAAATAAAAAAATAAAAAAAAATCTTACTAAAAACCAACCCTTGAAAAAAAGAACTGAGAAAAACGCAAATGGAACTTACCACTTAACCCTAAATCTCTAGTGTTGAGGGAATGTAAAGCACAGGAATAGTTTAGAATTCAATAATTTTACTGAAGCAGTGAAGTGTATTGTAACGCTTTCACTAATACAACAAGAATGCAACAATATGTAGAAGTGTGTGAAACCAGCATGGCTGCATTTATTTCGCTCTACATAGTTTTTATAGGTTTGAAATTGAGATGGTTTCAAGTCACAAACTTGGAATGAAGGAGCTGGGAATCCATGTGCTCGTAGAAGCTATAGAAACAGCTATGGAGACAGAGCTATGGAGACTGCTACAAAAACAGCTATGGAGACAACAATGGAGACAACAATGGAGTCAGCTATGGAGACAGAGCTATGGAGATAGCAATGGAAACAGCAATGAAAACAACCATAGAAACAACAATGGAGATAAGCTTAGCTATTGAGACTGGTGGGAGTAGAGACTAATCAGTGTAATTAGGGAGAGCGAAGCCGGGTTTGCAAGCAACAGCGTCACGGCAGGGTTGGACGAACTCACTGGGCTGCACGGGGGGTGAGGTTAAGAAGGAGGGCAATTCAGGGACGCCTTTAACGTGGAAGGTGTAGAAGAGCTTGAAGGGCGTGATGTTGTGGAGGTGAATGACGCCACTGGCTTCACGGAACAGCCCGGCTCCGCCCGTGACTGTCAGCAGCGTGTCCTCGAAAGTGGAGAACGGGCCCTGGGCCGACACATGGCCCATGTCGCCCAAGTAGAAGGTGTACATGGCCTCATACCGGTCGGGGAAGAAGTATTGTTGCTTCACGTGATGGCTCTGGCCCTTGCCGGGATACGCCTTCACCACCATCGTCATCCCCGCCGTCACTCCCAGCCTCGTTCGCAAGCTGCTGTCATAGATCTGCAACCCAGCATGAGGCATGAGCCACTCATCATCATCATCATCATCATCAAAAACTTGGGCGTAATTTAGAACAGTAAAGGTATGTTCACACTTGATGTTAAAACTTGGGCGTAATTTAGAACAGTAAAGGTATGTTCACACTTGATGTTAAAAGTGCTACTGTAGTAGCAAGGGAAAACTAGATGCATTTGGACACGTCTTTAGACTGCATTCATACTGCTGATACGCCTCTTAACATCAAATGTAAACATACAACACCATATTATGTAATCTGGGAAAAAGGGAGGTACCATTTTGTACTCCACCTTAAACCCATAAAGTTACCTTGAACCAGATTTGAAGGTATCAAATTCAGTTTGAGCCACTAAGATTTTTTCCCTCTCAAATTCCTCCTCTTAGGTAAGGGCACGTGTACCAAAAAATGCTAGAGCTCAATCTTAGGTGATCACCTAGAACCTTCAAAAGTCCCAAAAAGTACCCTTTTACCTATATTACATAATATGGGGTTATACCCTAAGATAGGAGGTTCTAAAAGCGTGCCGGCTCTATAATGGTGCATCTTTCTTCAAATGTATTACTCTATTTGTACATGTTGTTTTTCATAACCTTTCTTCAATAATGTACAAGCAATGCACATTTGAGGAGGTGCACCATTTTAGAACCTAACTTCAAGTTTTCACAACTAATTCCGCAAAGCTCCATAAAATATGAGACAGCTTGGGTTAGATGTGCCAATTCCTCTTGTCTTTCAAGAAAATTTTAGACTGAAAAATATATTTCAAGAAGTTTCACCTCGTCCCCAGAATTCAGTTATTTCAGCCCTTAGATGGTCCTCATTCATGAGCCTCCTCCCTACCTTAGCGAGAGTTATCAATGTCGATGGTTTCACGGCTTTTTTACCTTGTTGGAAAAGGGGACTATATCTCCGAGTCCATGCTGATGACCGCCTGATAGCGTACTCCAGAGATTATGCAGAAAGCCAGCGTAACTGGTGTTGGTGCTGGATTTGGAGACGTTGATGGTGCTGAAGGGGAAGAACGCCGGGCTGTCACGGTCGTGCTCGTTGATTTCGTAAATGCTGAACACCTGTACTTCTTCTGCCAAAAAAAACCCAAACGATCGACGTCAGAAAATCAAGCAATCACAGCAAACTCTTTTCGATTTCCTTGTAGGAACATACACATGAATTCCCTCTGTATTATACAGAAGGGGAAATTTCATGGACACCCCTGAAGTTTGCAATAATTTCATAGATGCCCCTACTTTTTTCAGAAATTTCACAAATACCCTTGGACCAAAATTTTCAAGTGTTTGTTATGTTTTGCATGTCACTTCCCTACTTTGTGCGCACGCATAACAAGAAAGACGTAGTGTGCGCACAAAGGGAGAAGGAACTGACATGTACGACAAAACAAACACCTAAGAAATTTGGTCCAAAGGTATTTCTGAAATTTCTGAAAAAAGTAGGGGTATCTATGAAAATACTGCAAACTTCAGGGGTCTCCATGAAAATTTTCCCTAAACTAAACGCAGGGAAATGTGACAGAGGGAAAAATCATAGAAGAAATACAAGGAAATGCCTAACTATTCATTCAACGTGAACAGTGGCACGGAGGAAAACCCACAAATTCCTAAGTACTCACAGGGAAAATGTGAATGTGAAGAATTCCTGAAACTGTCAGAGGGAGATCCACAAAAGTTTGCTGTGAATTAGCGTGATGGCTATCGAGAAACAGGCGAGGGGAGCGGTGATGGATCGAGGTGAGAGCCCTTACGTTGCTTGGGGAGGGCGTCCCACATGAACAAGCGCCGCACCGCCTCCGTCTCCGAACTCCGCCCGCCGCTGCTCGCCGCCGGCTGCGTCGCCCATCGCTCCAGCAGCTCTTCCGCCGGAATGATGCGCCGCGAGTAGTCATCGTTCACCGAATTCTCCAGAGGCGTGGACTGCAGGGCGCTCTGGCTCTCGCTCTTCGCTGCTGCGCATGTAATTGTAACTCTCTTCACAGCACTCGCATTTCCATTGCCAACCAACGCGTGATTCCTCGCCCTCGACACCACCGGATTTCCTCTCATCAAGCCAACTCCGATTCCACACGCCATTGTGACTTCAGCCATTGCTGCCATCGTGCAAATTCTACGCCGGTACGTGTGATCTCAGCCCGGATCTCAAGCTTGGAAAACACGAAGAGGTTGATCGGGTACTGAATTTGCAGGAAATGAGAGGTGGTGTAATTGGGAGGGGTGAGAGTTTGGTTTTATAGTGGATTGTTGCTGTGCAATTCGAAGAGAGGAGAGGGGGGGGGAGGGGGGGGGAGTTAAGCAGTGACGTACACAGTCGCCCACTGTAGAGCGCTTGGGTATGGAGTTGTGGCTGCTTGCTTGGCTGCGGGAACTGACACCACCGGCGGTCTACATCGGGCTTATGACTTGCGGAACGGCGTTGTCCACTTGCCAGGGTGCCAGACGCAGTCAAGCACCCCCGGTATCCGAACACGGAACTGGATTTGTCGTTTGTGCGTTCGCACTGTGCTTTTCCTCTTCTCCCGGTCAACTGGTGGTAAAAGTTCAGGTGTGTCCGGTACTCCGGTTTAGCTCGGTTTACTGCATAAGGGCAATCCCCAATGCAGCCGTAAAAGAGGCAGGCAAAAGCTTGTGCAGGGCAACCCCTGAAGGGTCCTTGGGCTCTAGAGATATTGTATCAAATACATTCGCAATCAATATTCAGAAGTTTGAATTAGTTGGAAATTAAGTGCTACAATTTTACATATTGAAAGGTTCTACTATGGTGGGTGCATAATTTTTTTGGAAAGCCCTCATAGCAACTCAAATACAACCATACATACGGTCAGAGATGGCCAATGGGCCGTTCAGGGGTTAAACCGGATTTGAGCAAAAACATGGGCTCCAATACAGCAGTTACACCATACTGCATTTTTCTGCATTTTTCAGGACTTTCCACATAAGAGCCCCTCCCTTACAAATTTTCACTATTTGGAGAGTCTTGCATAGCACTCCAGCTCTGACAATGATGCAATTTCAAAGAATTTCAGATACTTTTGACATGAATCAGCCACACATAAGCACTTAAAAAGACATAAACTAATAAAAAATTGTGGTTAGTGTGTTTCATAAGGTATGTGCATTGGGAGGTGGTGGATTGGAAAAAGGCCCTACTTTGTAAGAGAGCCGGCGTTAGCCCTTGTCTGACACAGATGGCGGGGCTAATATACCTACTGCATTGGCAATGCCCTAAGGTAGGAACACCCATAAGCGTTAGTGTCCCCATAATTGTCACCTCTAAAATCTTGGAAAATCTGTGGAAGTGAATAGATGTAATTACAAGGATGTACAACATGTGAACAAGAAACCTTAGTGTTGGTTATGGGTGCAATGGCACTTTGCTCTTTAACCCCTAAAGGACTGAGCCATTTTTTTAGTGAAAATCACTCAAAATTGCCACTTTAGGGGGGTTAGTAAGAAGATTTTTTTTTTGAAAATTTGGGCATAGGATCTTGCCCTAGACTAGATTAGGTACTTGTGGAAAAAATATCAGGTCATTCCAGATGGACATGAGTGAGATATTTACATCTAAAGTGAAAAGAAAAGTTTTTTTCATGCTACTGCAAAATTTCAGAAGCCTTTAGCCATTCTTACATGAGAATAATTGCTCTATGCAACTTTGAACTTTATTTTTCCCATGTAGGAGATCAAGTTAGCTATGTGTGGGAGAATTTTCAAATCAATTGGAACTGCACAACACATGGGAAAAATCAGTAAATAAAAAGAAGTAGAGAATGAGTCAAATCACTAAATTGTTAAGAATTTAATTATTAAAATGAAAAATGCAAATCCCAACGGTGATAATGTTGTGATAAACAATTTACATCCTTTGGTTTTGTTTTTTTTCCAAAATTATAAAAATTGAGTACAGTAGAGGGCTTCAAAGTTTATTTTAGAGTAGAAATTCCATTATTGCCCGCAAACAAAAACTCCTCATAACTTTCATGTCATTGATTGGAATTGAATGATTCAAAGCTTCTCACCTATAAAAAAATTTAAAGAATCAATTTCAAATTTTAATTTTAAAAAAATGTTAATTTTTAAAGAATTTTTTGGGTTGCCCGGGCGGGCAGTCCTCCCTTGCTTTTCAGATTTTTATGCATAACTTCTTCAATAATTGTTGGAATGAGGAAAAAATTAGATGCTTGCGTAGATCTTTGAATTCCCCACCTTCAATAAAAGTTTTGGAAAATCACATAAAGTAGCTTATCCAAAGGTACATGCCCAAACTCCCACTTGTCCCCCAAAGGGACAACAGTCCTTTAGGGGTTAAAAATTCATAATTTATTCTCACTATATCCAAATAATACATTCAAAAGTGCAAACTCAATATTTTTCTGTTCCTAACAAGATCCTATAATTTGCTAGTTGTTTATTTATGCTCATCATGTTCAAAACCCTTAAACTGACACTTATGGGAGCTCCTACCTTAGACGTGTTTGCGGGGAGTTAGGGACAGGGTAGGAATTCTCATCTTTTTTTACAAGGGAAAATGTGAGGGAAAGTGAACAGGTTTGATTTTTGGACAATTTAAGGCCCAATCACCTAAAAAAAAGGTGAGTCAAGCCTACAAAAAAAAAGGAGGAAAACATTTCAAAAAAATGCCAGATTGCAATAATGGAAATCACATTGCAGCCTAAGCTTCCATCAAATTCAAGCCATCATTTTAGAATTATTTGAGATATTCTCTAATCCAATTCCATGCAATAATTAAGCAATGTCAATGGTTATTTGGATATTTCCAAAAAAAGGCTAATGAATATTTTTTGCTCACCAAAAAATCCCATGATGCTGCAAAATCTATGCATAAGGGCCACCTTCAACTTCAACCAAAATAGGGATGGAGTCATTGTTTTTTTTTCTGGCTATTTGGAGCAAAAAAGCACCAATTTTTTTGACTAGCACCAAGACTATAGAAAAAAAAAAAAAAAAAAAAACATGATTACTTGGATGAAATTGTCAAAAAAGCTTCAATTTTTTTTTTAACTTGGATGAAATTACCAAATTGTGGATGAAAACCAAATTATAGACATGTATTATGTGCTAATGTGATATTTTCTATCCAATATGTGGATGAATGTTGAAATTTGGACCACCACTATAACATTTTAAATTGCCACTATGGCACTTCTTAAAAAATGAAAAAAAAACCTTGGATAGAGCCAGCAAGCTATAAACCATTTCAAAGAATGCCACATTGACAGCAGTTGATTGAAAACCCAAAAAAAACAAAACCTTGCCCCTAAAGTTTGCAACATTTACACTGATATTCTTGCTTTTTCATTAGGCATTCTTTTTGTTGTGCATGTACTTCCTTCATGACCAATGTTGAAGAAGGGAATGTGATGAAACAAAACAAGAAAAGCATACGCACTAGGGAAGAAGGGAAGTGGCATGCACAACAAAACAAACACCTGAAAATTATGGCCCGAGAGTATTTGTGTAATTTCTGAAAAAGTAAAGGTATCTATGTAAATATTGCAAACTTTAGGGGTATCCATAAAATTCTTCCAAAATTTTATAGATATCCTTGAGGTTTATCTTCCATATTGTCATAGATGTCTTTGATTTTTTAGAAATTGCACAAATTCCCTTGGACCATACTTTTTAGGCATTTGTTCATTTGTGCATGCCACTTCTTTCTCCCTTTGTGTGCATGTTGTTGTTTTTGTTTTTTTGTTCTATTGCATTTCTTGCTCTAACATTAGTCACTAAGGAAGTAGCATACACAACAAAACAAACACCTAAAATCATGGTCCAATGATATTTGTGCAATTTTTAAAAATCATGGGTATTTATGCAAATATGAAAAACTTCAAGGGCATCCATACAATTTTCCCTTTTTACAAACATCATGAAAATTAACATTCTACCCCTTGTTTTGAATTTGGTCATTTTTCATCTTCCTTTTAAAATCAGATTAAATCAGGGAATCTGAATTTATATGTGAATCCAAACTTGCCCAACTTCAATCTCATGATGATAAATACCTAAACTCTTACATTTTCTAGCAAACAAAAAAACAGAACATTTCCATCCTAACTCCACACAGACATATGTGCACTAGCGTTTAATATTATGGCAATTTTTTTAGCCAAATTCTTACCCCGATTTGTGATTAGCTACCGTAGCACTAACAAAATTTGAGTAAAATTGAGTGAAAAAATGGATGAGATCACCAAATCCCTCCCCAAAGAAACACCGAGTTTGTCTGAATTTGGATGAAAGCTACTAAGATTAGTACATTTTATGGATAAATATATATACGTCATTGATTCTACCCAATTTTTCCTTACTTGCTTGCATTGTTAGGTGAGTGTTGCATAACCAACCAATGTACGGGGAGAGCCATAAAAATAATAAAAAATCAGCCAAATAAATGTGCAAAAATTTAATTGAAATCTAAATGAATCAGCTAAAAACCAACTAATTTTTTGGAAAATTTTCTAATTAGAGTATAAATATACTGGAAATAGCCAGTGCATCCATTGAAAAAATCAGATGAAAATGAGAAATGTAGGTTTTTTGTCAAAGAGACTCAAAATCTCCCCACACATCAACAACAAAACCAAATTCAAAGGCTGATATAAGGTAAGAGGCTTGAATTCTGTTAGGGCACTAATTTCGCTCACCTCCCCAAATGAACTCCACAAGTACATGCCTTATTCATAGCCTTTTAAAAATGTACATTGGACATACATTTGAGGAAGTGATCCATTTTAGAGCCCTATGACCTTTCCCCTTCAAGATTTCATAACTAATTCCACATTGCTATGAAAAATAAATAAAATAACTTGAATTAGATGCCAATTCCTCTTGTCTTTCAAGGAAAATTTACTGAAAAATATATCAAGAAGTTCCACCTCTCCAAAATTCAGTTTCAGCTCTTAGATGGTCGGTTTACGAGCCTCTTACTTTACACTTAGTATACAGATTACCTAGCCGTCCGGTTTTGCTGAAATTTGTTGTGTGTTGTGCCGTTGACAAATTTAGGTAGTTAGTGCAGTAAATTGAGTTTCAGTTCTTCTTGGGATTTGGTCAGTTTTTGTCGGGATCCCCGGTGTTCCACCGATATTGCTGTGAATGCAGAGCCTGGTATTATCGTCCTTTCTTTACCCAGCAGATTTTACGCCATGATTGTGTATTTGTACTAGTGCGGTCTTGGACTTCACGCCATGGTTGTGGACGTGTATTTGTGAGAGAACGATTCCTTCTCATTTGAAAATGACGTAAGGTAGGAGGCTCATGAACCGACCATCTAAGGGAAACGCGGCCTTTGTGTAAAAATCAGGCCAATTTAGCAAATAGGTTTGGTAGAAAATTAAAAAAGAAAAAGTTCTCTGTCCATTTAAATTGAATATTTTTGAGTTGGTATGAAGTAACTACAATTTATTAGAGTAAAAGGTGCATATGTAATTATTCTTAATCACAGATAGTAGCATTCGTGATTCAAAGGCGGTTTGTAAATGAAGCACATGAGTCTTTGAAGAAACTATCACAGAGCTGAGAATGTTCAAATAAGGCTCTTAACCCCTGGGCGCCCAGAGTTATTTTAGGGTTTAGGAGAAAATGGGGGTTTAATGGCCATTAGAGTTTGGAAAATTACAGCCAGAAAAAGTGACTGTAGGGTTTGAATAAGGACTACCTTCTCTGCTAATGGGGACCAGCCACAATTGTTTTCACCATACAAATCAAGAGAAAAAGTGAGATCAAGTTGTGGTCCCCAACAACAGGATCCCGTCGTTGGGGCACTCAGGGGTTAAAAGCGTGTAAGCACCCATTCCATATTCTAATAGTCAAATTATGATTGAAAACACATTTTCATTTATTTTAGTATGACATGTATCTATATTTTACTGAATGACAAATCTAAACACAATTATGACCAATAAGCACACTCAACAATGACTTATGTCACTCACTTAAATTCCTAAAATCATGCATGCACAAGTACAATTTCTAAACATAAAAAATGTGACCCATTTGAAAATATCTGTGCATTGTTTTTGGAGGCTCTTTGAGTTGTTCAAATGACCAAACTGAATTTGAGCCTCCTACCTTATTGAGTGGTGTGTCAAATTTATAAAAGTTTGAAGTTAATTGGTAAATTTGTGTGCTTTGCTTTCAATATCCTAGGGACAAAAAAAAGTATGTTGGATAGTGATCGTGAATGGGTATTATCTACATGACATCGAAAGTGGGTATTATCTACATGACGTTGAAAGTGATATTATCTACATGACATTGAAAGTGGGTATTACTTACATCAAACAGTGCATTTAGGTTGCTCCATAATATTTTGTTGGCATTCACACTATTTAGATATTTGTCATGATTACAATAATTTTGTCAATAATTAATGTGATAAACAATGGAGGAAGACACAAGAGGTTGAACGCAATAACAAATGCCAAAGTTAAAGAGTAAAAAAACTAGAGTTTTAGACAAATTAAAAAATTATTGTAGTATAAGAGAGTTGCATATCCCTCCATGTGGCTAAAGGTGAATCATGAGATAGCCTTGCTAGGGTAAGGCAACCTAATTGTTGAGGCAACCTAAATGCATTATCTAGTGTACATATCATTGAAAGTGGGTATTATCTACATGACTTTTATCTTTCTTTATTGATAGCTGATACGTTGTGTATAGTGATGGTGTATTAATTAATTGTCCTTAGTAATTTATTGTTGTTGACAAAAAAAAAAAAACATTAGATAGGGATTGTGAACGGAATAATGTCTGTGTGGAGATTGTGGAAGGGGAAATTGTTTGTGTGACTCTTAGTGACATTTGATGTCTAATGACTGTGTATTCAATTGTCTAGCAATTTTTTGTTGCAAATAGAAAATATTGGTCATGAATTGTGAAGTGGAAATTGTTTTGTGACTCTTGGTAACAATCGACATTTATTGATAATAAGGGAAATTTGAGATTATTGAATGTGGGTATAAAGTACAATCAAAACATGCTAGCTTGGTTAATTTGTTGACTTGCAGTTCTTAGTATTTGGTAGATATTGATGTGTGTATGGATTTTAACCCTTAAACGTTTGAGCGTGTTACTGTGAGAATGTGACTAGTACAATACAAGGTATTTTTCTTGTATTTGGAATGGATTCACATTTTTATTGTATTTTAGATCAACAAAGAAGTTAGAGAATAGATCAATGCAATTCTAATGAGTTATTTGAGATCTCAAATTAAACTTCTTGTTAGTAGAAAATGTCAATTATACAACAATATGTATACGATGCCTTATGGTTGTTCAAGGGTTTAAAAATATTCACTAGATTGTAGATTGCAAGAAACATTGGGCAAAACTTTCTTAAATTTAGTAAGGTAGCAGCACCCATGGGCGTCATTGACAAAGTCAAAGTGGTTATGGGTACTTAAGTGATATTTATGGATGACAAAGTGATGGTTGTGAGTGACTAGCATGAGGTTTTGAGTACCCATCTCACTATTTAAGAACCAACAAGTATTGTTTTTAGCATCTCTTACACATGGTTCCTACAATTTCAATGATTTTGGACTTTGAAAAATCTTTGTGAACAAATGCTTGTAGTTGGAACCTTGAAATTAATGCCAATATTTTTGGTTTCCATTTCCCAACTTACAGTATTTTTTTCAAAGTTAATCAATTGTTTTACCTACTCCAAAACCCTTATTTCCACGCTTATGGGTGCGCCTACCTTACATTAATGGAGCTTTGAGCAAAGGTTGCATCATTTTTTACAACCTTAAATCAATTTTGCCAGCTTCTTGAAGTGTAATGTTAAAAAGAGTGTAGCGAATGGATTAAAAACACAATATGAACTAGAGACTTGAGTGCAAGGTGGAGCGGAGCATATAAAGAACTTTTTTATTGTTATTGAAGGTGTGAGTTGTTCTTTGTAGCATGGAGGTGTATAATTTATGTAGGGACAGACTAGGGAGACACCCCCCAGTTGTTAGGAAGACACCTTCTATAGTTCCACCTATTAACCCCAAAAGGACCAAGCCTTTTTTTCAGTGAAAGTTACTGAAAATTGTCACTTTTGGGGGAATGAGTACAAAGGTAGGAAAAACAATTATTTTTGGAAATTTAACCGGAAGATCTTGCCCTAAACTATGGGAGGTACTTGTAAAAAAAAATCAGCTCATTCTAGATGTAGAGGAGTGAGATATTGACTTTTGAAGTGAAAAAAAAAGTTTTTTGCCTTGCTACCCAAAAACTTTAGAAGCCTTTGATCTAAATTTAAAAAAAACGCTCTACGCAAATGTGAGGTTTATTTTTCCCATGTAGAAGACCAAGTTAGGTAAGTGTGGGAGAATTTTCAAATGACTTGGAGGTGTGAATCATATTTTGTAAAATCTTGCAATGTCTTAAGGCCATCAAATTTGCATATACACTAGGCAAAATCAAAGGATTTATGTAAAATTGTGAAATGTGAATTACTTTGATCCAAATGGTGAAAACCAAGGAATTGTAGTCTACTACAATAAGGGAAATAAAGAAGTCAAAAAACAAATTCAAAAAGAGCACAAAAAAGTAAAGCACCCAAGGCAAAAGGAATGGAGGTATGGGAGTTCCACACCTGCCCGCAAACTAAAACTTTTCACTCATAAATTGAAATTGAATGATTCAAAGCTCCCCACATATGTATAAATCTAAAGAACCAATTTCATATTTTTATTTTGAAAAAAAAATTATCTTTAGAAAAAAATTTGGCTGTTTTTTAGAAATTCATGCATAACTTCTTCAATAAATGTTGGAATGAAGAAAAAATTAGATGCCCAAGTAGGTCTTTGAATTCCTCATCTTCCATAAAAGTTTCAAAAAATCATACAAAGTAGTTTAGTTGTGAGTACATGCCCGAAATCCCAACTGTCCCTCGAGGGGACAATTGGTCCTTTAGGAGTTAAATTTGAGATAATTGTTACATCAAAATAAGAAATAAAATCAAAACAATATTTTAGCACACATCTTGCATTTGTACACATTGCAAACATATAACAAATATGTTTCATTTGTGATATGGTCAAGAGATAAAACTAGTCATTCCTTTTGTTTGTAAATTTAACTCTTGATCATGTCACAAATGAAACATATTTGTTGTATGTTTGCAACGCTTGCATATGCAAAAGTGCGCTAAAATATATTTTTAAATTTATTTCTTATTTTGACATAAAAATAATCTCAAATTTAATAGGTTTGACTACAGGGGGTGTCTCCCTAGCAACTGGGGGTGTCTTGCTATTCTGTCCCTTTATGTATTGGTTTGATAATTTATTTATTGGATGAATGCATGCCACTTCCTAGTACTTAGTGTATAACTACATTGCTTTTTTATGATGCTTCATTTATGCATAAAAAAGGTGAGTTCCTTTTATGTTTGTTTTATTTTGGATTGCATCTAAAAGTGAAAGTGTACATGTTTACAGACACAATTATTTCTGAAATGATGCAAGGCTTTTTTTTCTTAATAAAAAAACACTCTTTTTTGCTAATTAAAAGTGCTTCATTTGTTTGTATAATTGAATAATATACTAAGATAACTTACCTAAGCTTCGCTTCTTCCCTTTTGCTGATATCAGCATTTTTCTGAAAAAAGTAGCAGCAAATTTTTTTTGAATATTTGAAGCAAGTAGGCAGGTGCTACAAGCCCTTTGTTCCATGTATCTCTATCTAAAAAAATGTATGGTTCATTGGTTCCACCAAATGTTCCTATCTTTTTACAAGAATATCCCCTAAAGGACCAAGCCCTTTTCTTTGTGAAAAACAATGAAAACTGCCACTTTTGGAAGAATGAAAGGAATGGTAATTTTTTATTTATTTTTTGAAATCTAACCGTAAGATCTTGCTCTAGATAGTATGGTGTACTTGGGAAAAACAAATGAGCTTATTTCAAATGAAAATGAGTGAGATATTTACATGTGAAGTGAAGAAAAAAAAAAATTGGTACTGCCCAAAGAGTTCAAAAGCCGTTGACCACTCCTATATCAAAAAAATTGCTCTACGCAAAGTTGTGGTTTTTTTTTTCCCATGTAGAAGACCAAGTTAGGTATGTGTGGGAGAATTTTCAAATCAATTGGAACTATACAACACATAAGAAAAAATAGTAAGTAAAAAGAAGTAGAGAATGAGTCAAAACACTAAATTGTTAAGAATTTAGTTATTAAAATGAAAAATGCAAATCCCAATGGTTATAATATTGTGATAAACCATCTACATCCTTTGGTTTTTTTTTTTTTTCCAAATATTGAAAATTGAGTAAAAAATGGACTTCAAAGTTTATTTTAGAGTAGAGAATGTAGAAGCCCGCAAACAAAAACTCCTCATAACTTTCATCTCATTTATCAAAATTGAATGATTCAAAGCTCCCCACGTCTATATAAGTCTAAAGTACCTATTTGAGGTTTTTATTTGAAAAAAATGAAAATTTAAAGAAGTTTTTGGCTACCCAAGGAGCAGCATTTTCTAGGTTTTCATGCATAACTTCTTCAATAAATGTCAAAATGAAGAAAAAATTACATTCCCACTTAGATTTTTGAATTCCTCACCTTCAATAAAGGTTTCAAAAAATCATGCAAAATAGTTTAACCATAGGTACATGCCCGAAATCCCATTTGTCCCCCAAAGGGACAATGGTCCTTTAGAGGTTATGTGAGTGTGTAGTTATGCTTCAGATGCTTTGCTATATTCATATTGAATCGTAGTTACATGTATTGAAAATTAAACTTTTTACTAGAAATGGCAATATCTATCACGTTTTTGAATCAGTATTTTAGGAAATAAAACTTACAATTTCTTATTTATCAATAAAGTAACAAATATGTAGCTAGGCCAAAATCTGTATAAAACTTTAGATTTAACGTTTCACTAGGGTCACGAGGGTTTGGATATAATGTTAGATTGGATAATGTCATAGATGATAGAGTATATTTGTCATACTTTTTTCTACGGTTTAGGCCTCAACATTTTGGATTAGTTACCAAAAACCCATTGATAATACTGTAGAGTGATCAATTTGTTAAAAGAGAACTGATATGCAAAGAATGTAATCAAATTATATGCATATATGGATCAATATATTTGCAAACACAACTAAGCAAGAAAATAAAATAAGAAGGTATGTCCAGTGAGCCCCTAAAAGTTCATCGCCCCTACAACGAACAAAATGGATTTTAGGCATGCTTATTTTGTTCAAAATTTTGATTAATTTTTTTTAAATTTTTATTCTAAAATAGAGTTTTTCAAGGGCTACGGGGGGTATGATTATTATTTTTTATTGAAATCAGATTTTCAATCAACAAAGGTAAAGTCTCTCACCTACCATTTGGGTTTCAACATTTCAAAAAAAGCCCTTAAAATTTTGTTTTGCAAAACATGTGAATTTCAAGCACATGTTTGCAATGCATGCCCATGTAGGGTGTGTTTCATGTCCTTTGTTGGCTTTAAAATTTTGTGAAGATGTGTCTAACATGGTTTGCATCATGTTGGACAAATCTCTACAATATTCATGTTGCAAAAAATGTCACCACATGTGATCAAAGGGACTTGAAAATTTTGGATTTAAAATTTTTGGCAGAGGCCAAAGACCATATCATACTAACTTCAAATAATCATACCTCCCAATTTGTATTGTCATCCTCATAAAAATTTCATCATGCCTCCTTGCATGAGTCTAATGCAAGATCCTACAATTATATTTGTAGGAAAAAAAAGAAAAAAAGCTGTTCTTGGGACCAAACATCTCGAAATGACAATTTTGAATGTTTTTCAGAAGAAATGGGCTTAAGCGATTTGGGGTTAACTTGATGAGTAGTCTACTCCCTTCTACAATATAGGCCCCAATACATGAACTGTGCCATGTATTATAAATGTGTTACAAATACATGTTTGTCAATATGGATGTAATTTGAAAAAGCAAGTTCGTTGATGTCCATGGATGTCCATTGCTAAGGTAGGAGCTCAAGCTTTTTACCCCTCTCAAATAAAGCGTCCCATAGGGAGCTCAGGAATGGATATGAAAGTGGTTCTTAAATGGACCTCTTTAGGTCATAGAAGAAAAGGTGTATTCTATTGCAAAAGATAATCATATTTTTTAATTTCACCTCATTTCTTTACAAGTTGTAGGGGTATGGTTTATGAAAAACTTACAAATCACAAACAAGTGTTTACCATAAAAGAAATTTAAAATTCATCAACAATTCAATAATGCTTCAAAAAATATGAAAATAATTGTGTTACATTTGGCATCCATTTCTCTAAGTCCGAAAAATTAAAAAAACATTATTGTCTCAAGAAGCCCATGAAAAGGGAGACCCACCCTTAAACTGACGGTTTTAGAGCATACTAGTCTACCCTACTTAACCCCTAAAGGACCAAGCCCTTTTTTTTTTGCCAAAATCACTAAAAACTGCCACTTCTAGGAGGTTTAGAATAAAGGGATTTTAAGTTTTTTTTTGGGAAATCCAACCATAGGATCTTTGCCTAAACTGGAAGAGGTACTTGTGGGAAAAAAATCAGCTCATTCCAAATGGAGTGGAGTGAGATATTTACATCTAAAGTGAAAACAAAAGTTTTTTTCCATGCTGCCCAAAAATTTCAAAAGCCTTTGACCACACTTATAACAAAAAAATTGCTCTATCCAAAGTTGAGCTTTATTTTTTCCATGTATGAGATCAAGTTAGGTATGTGTGGGAGAATTTTCAAATCAATTGGAACTTTACAAGACATAGGAAAAAATAATAAGTAAAAAGAAGTAAATAATGAGTCAAAACATTTAATTGTTAAGAATTTAATTATGGAAATGAAAAATGCAAATCCCAATGGTGATAATGTTGTGATAAACAATCTACTTCCTTTTATTTAATTTTTTTTTCAAAATATTGAAAATTGTAGAAAATAAAGGACTTCAAAGTTCATTTTAGAGTAAAGATTCCATAACTGCGTGCAAACAAAAACTCCTCATAACTTTCATGTCACTAATTGAAATTGAAAAGTTCAAAGCTTCTCATGAACAAAAAATCAAAAGAACCAATTTCAAATTTGAGTTTTTTTAAAAAGGAATTTTTAAAGAAGTTTTTGGGCTACCCGGACGGGCAGTCCTCCCCAATTTTTTTGAAATTCATGCATAACTTCTGCGTTAAATATTTGAATGAAGAAGAAATGAGATGCCCATGTAGATTTTTGAATTCCACACCTTTAATAAAAGTTTCAAAAAATCACACAAAGTAGTTAAATTATAGGTACATGCCCAAAGTCCAATCTGTCCCCCAAGGGACAACGGTCCTTCAGGGGTTAACGCAATTTTCATGTAGGCAAATTGCATTTTACTCAAGGCAAACCAAGACGTACCGAGGTAGACAAAGGATATTCAATCTAAAGCGGAGGTAGGACAACCCAATCCCAATACAGAACAAACATGGTGGATTTGAACCAAAGCACTGAACAAAAAATACCTCTTTCAAAGTAAACAATTTGACTTTTGTTTTACCGGACCTTCTAGAAGGTGTTAGACATGACAGACGCCTCAGTGAATGTTTTTTGCTTAGGACATCCACAGAATCCTACACAAATAGTGTGATTTTGACAAATAGTGTGTCATGAAAAATAGTACATCATGAGAAATAGTGTGATTTTTGCAAATTCCAAAAATTCGTTTGCCATAGTCATAGAGTCGTTCTTCGTTTTACATTTTATGTCATATGATGATAGATCTTTGTGGAGAAAATCCATAGCTGGGTGACCTTGCACCGGTTTAGCCGGTCAGGATTAGAGTGTGAAATTTGGTGTTTTTTTAAATTTTCTTATTGAAAAATGTATATATAAAAGAATCCGACAAGTGATTTGATTGGCTGATAGAAAGTATTGTAGTAGGACTCCTAGTGACCGGCTATACTTTATTATTAACTATCACATGAGTTATGAAGTTGCTCATTTTGATTGGCTTAGAGAGAGTGTCATGGTGCAACTTCTAGTGATCCATTTGTCCTTTTAGCAAAGGCCCCATAGGGGAGAGAGGGGTACATGCTGAAAGTGGTTTACAATGAGACTTTTGCTAGCGTTTGTGATTCAATTGATCAATTGTGGTCTAATTTTTTTAATTGGCCAGATTTTGTGATGAGATTGCTACAACAAATTTTCTTGTTGCAGGATATTCTTGTTGCCTTTATTGATACAATAGGTACCCAAGCTTATATCATATAACAAGCTCTTTGCTTACTACTGTGGTCTTCCAAAAAACACTAATTTTTGCATCCTTCAAGGTAAACTTTTTGTAAAAATTGAAATTCCAGAACTAATCAGTACAATGTATTTATTTCTGGCATGATAGACTAGTACAATTGGTTTAAGTGATTTCACACATACAAAAAACACAATTCTGCAACATAATGTCAAAAGTCAAAGGGCACCTGAATACAAAATTGTTGATTGCAATTTCTTCAAAACAGAGTTCATTTTTTTAACAATCCACCATTATTAGTATTTTTAAACCATCTTTGAATGTTAGAATCTTGTCGTTGATAAAAGCCTACAATCGAAGAAAATAAAATAAATAAATCCATAATACAAAACTAAATTAAAATTAAGAATACATATCAATCAATTCTACAAAAAATAACCTCAAAAATCCATCGAGGATAGTTTTCCTAGAAAGCCATAGTTTTTGGCACTATTAGTTTCAAAACTACCTAGGGCTTTAAGGATTTAGCACAATCTAAGAAACAATGTGGAACTATGGAGATGCAAACAGTAGACGGTTGGTAAGCAACACGGTGAAGCAACAAATAACTCATTGACGTAGAATTTTTTATTTATCATTTTTATTTATTTATTTATTATTTATTTGTTTGGCCAAAACCTTACTTCATTGTCTTAATGCTATGAAAAAAACGGGGAAAATTTAATGGATGAAATTACCAGATCCTTTTTTAAGAAAGCATTAGATTTGCTAACATTTAGATGAAATATACTGAAGATAGGAACATTTTACAAATAAATGTGCACGCAGGAACGATTATCCATTTTCCCAATTGGATTGCAATCTAGGTTGGATATCACTTGATTAATAAAAATAAATAAACATGTAGCATTTTGTACAAGAGGGTCAATCCCTCTAGCACTTGCTAGCTTTTATAAAGAGGTAACTACTCAAATTTCCTCAAAGTAGTTTTTTTCAATGTAAATTTCCTCTGACTTAATTTGGAGGTAATAAATAAATCCCTATGAATGAGAGTGAAGCTCAAACATTGTAAGGGCAGCTTCACCCAACTTCAAAAACTTTATCTTTAAAAATCGTAGTGTGTCTTTTTATAGTGTTGACCACTTTTTTTTTCACTCATTCATCTAGGTGAATTAATATTCAACCAATGACAAGTCTAATAGATTCTCCATCATTGATTATTCAACCCAAAATCAATTGTGAACGACAAGATAGTGTCAAAATAGTTGTTGTAAATAAGAAAATTATCATTTTTGTTGTATCAATTAAAAAGAGTGTTTTTGCAAATCCATGCATTAATTGCTCTATTCACATCCAAAAGTCTCCCCCATCCCATTGTTTTCTAGTACGGGTGAAGATGCCCTTAAGTCATGTAGACTTTGTGTGATATGAAAAATCATGTTATATTTGTGCCCATTACATCAGCTGGTTGCTTTGTTTCTAATTGTACACTTTGTTATCATCAGGCGTGATTTGTGTGGAAGCGCATGACTCTGCAAATTAGTTTGTCTACAAGTATTTCTGTCTGTAGGTATTTTATTTTCTACAAGTATTTCTGTCTGTAGGTATTTTATTTTTGCTAGAATGTTACCTTGTTTTCGCTTTGGCCAACTTAACCCCAAAAGGACCAACTATCCCCTAGGGGACAAATGGATTTTGGGCATGTACCTATAGCTAATCTAATTTTTGCGATTTTTTGAAACTTTTATTGAAGGTGAGCAATTCAAAGATCTACATGGGCATCTAATTTGTTCTTCATTTTGACATGTGTTGAAGAAGTTATGCATGAATTTCTGAAAAAGGAGAGGGTGGGCAGCCCAAAAAATAAATTAAAATTGCATTAAAAAAAATAAAGATCTAAAATTGGTTCTTTAGATTTTTATATACGTGGAAATCTTTGAATCGTTCAATTTTGATTGATGAGATGAAAGTTATGAGAAGTTTTAGTTTGAGGGTAGGTATGGGATTCCCAAACCTCCATTATTTTTACCCCTTGTAAGCTTTGTTACTTTACTTCTTTGAGCTCTTTGTGCATTTTTTTTTGACTTTTTTTTTCTTCCAAATTGTAATACACTAAGATTCCTTGGATTTTACATTTGGATCAAAGTAATTTAGCTTTCTCAATTTTACATAAATCCTTCAACTTTGCCTAGTGTATATACAAATTTCATGGTCATATGGCATTGCAAGATTTTACAAAGAATGATTCACACCTCCAATTCATTTGAAAATTCTCTTACATTTACCTAACTTGGTCTTCTACATGGGAAAAATAAACCTCAACTTTGAGTAGAGCAATTTTTTTTGATATAGGAGCCGTCAAAGACTTCTGAAATTTTTGGGCAGCAGGGGAAAAAAACTTTTTTTCACTTCAAATGTCAATATCTCACTCCTCTACTTCTAGAATGAGCTGAATTTTTTCCCACAAGTACCTCGTGCTGTCTAGAGCAAGATCTTAAGGTTTAATTTTCAAAAAACTTTTTTCCTACCTTTCTACTCATTCCCCCAAAAGTGACTACTTTTCAGTGATTTTCAAAAGAAAAAAGGGCTTGGTCCTTTAGGGGTTAACCCTTTAGTGACCGTCAACCATTTGGGGGGCACCTCAAATTTTCACTATACGGTTTGCAAAACACATTCAAGGACAAAATTTGTGTTTCTAAAATCAAATCAAACCGGACATATCAAAACTATAAACTTTGGCAACATGAATATTAAAACAAAATGATCTATTAGAACAATTCCATGTGAGGATTGTGAGAAGCTTGATGATTCAAAAAAACTTGTTGTGCAAAAGTGTGAGACACTCTAACTAATTAGTATCAATTGTGCAATTGAAATTTTTGATAGTGGTGAAATTTATAGAGGCTATTGCCCCATTCTAGGTTACTGCACTTCTAAAATAAAATACAAAATTCGAGTCAATTTGTGCATTTCACAGCAAGTTTTGTGAAATTGAGCATTGGAAGAATACAAATGTGGCCACACATATACGGTTGAATACATCACGCATGGAACATGTTTCCACAAAATCCGATTGGTCAATATCCTCTACATTGGGTGTCATTTGAGGTACAAGGTCCCACATTTAGCATTGCAAACCTTTGGAGCCTAAGATTTCATGGAATACGCCACGTTGTAGTTGAAATATGCCATACGTAGAACTTCTAAATAAACCATGCATCTTTTGCACAACTACTAGAGAGTTAGCACTGGATACTTTGGGTGCAATATGTGGGCTTTGGGGCCACATCACGGTTGCAGTGAATTACTATAGGTTGAGAGCAGATTTGGCATAAAATTATTTCCCCAAAATTTTGCCTAATTATTCTATATATTATTCTTCAAATATGCCCAATGTTAAACAAAACAAAAAATTGAAGTATCTAATATTATAAAAGTCATTAAGCTTATATATGCCATGAAGATTAGCTAATTTTGAAAAGTTTAGGCTACTTCCAAGAAGGCTCAATCTAGTGCAAACTTTGTAATAAGGATAAATTTTGGAAAGTTAAAAGATGCTTTGCAAATTGCTTGATTCTACTAAAAAAAATTGATTGACTATCAAAAAAATAACAAATTTATTTTGACAATGCCCAATCTTAGAAAATTGTAGAAGTGGATGCCAAATCAAACTTTTCTCAAAAATTAATTAATTTGACAGCGGAGTGTCAAATCTCCAATCTCCTCACCACATACAGTAGCATTTCATTTGTTATACCCGTATGAGATTCCAAGCTTCATATGTAAAACATGCATAGTTACCATGTTACTTTATGCCTTGCTTTGAAATTTGTTCCAGTAGAAGCACAAGCTAAACCCCCAACTCCATGACATTTTGTGTTTTTGCAAATTAAATAGAATAAAGATGACAAGAACCATGGAGCACCAAAATCAACCCAAAAGCGGTCAACCGGGCAATAAAGGGTTAACCCCAGAACAACCTAACAACCCACACTTGGTTAATGGATGATTTAAAGCTTTAGTTGCTCAGAATCTAAAGCATTATTGATGATTAATCATTTGGGAAACATCTCGGTCAAGTAACTATGCTACGTTGCACCTAGAATTGAACATTGCTAGAACGTCCGCTCTCGTAGAGTTATTAAAAACGAAGATTGAAATTTTTAACTAAGTCAACTTTGTTGAAAAGTGGCTTTGGAAAATCGAGCTTGTAAGTCAAAATTATAACAAAATACCAAAATCATGACAATGAGATTGTCACATTCATAGTTAGTTTCAATTATTTTTGCTTCAAAATCAGTACGGCTTTGTTGATAATGAAACTTAGAAAGAGGGTTGGATTTTAGGTTTTGTATTTTATATGGATGTATTGTGATTGTATTGGTAGGAGCAATCGGATGGATGCAATTGAAAATTTGAAATTTGCAACCTTTGTTCACCCATGAAACCCAAAAAACTCCTCCATCTTCCTCTTCATAATGAATCTTGATGTTCAAAACATCAAAGTTGGCTCAAACTGTCAAATTTTCCTCTAAACAAGAGCAGAAGTCTTTAAATTCATAATTCTGTATATCCTAAAACAATGTTTGGGGTGAATAAGCAATTCGCGTGTTGGTAATTGGTGAAAATGCAAAAAATCAAAAATGGAACTTTAAACAATATAATAAAATTTGAGCGTGTTTTCAAAACCATAGTACATGTACAGGCAAGATTTACTATAGGCAAGATTTAGTTTAGGCACATGAAAACCGGTTAGACATAGAAAATGAGGAATGTTAGTTAATGAACTCCAAAAACCTCCTCAAATATTGCAGCTCAAAAACCTCAAATCCTTTGAACACAAATGAATGTAATAATAATTCTAAAACACAATTACTAAAGGGCTTTTTACACCACGGCTCGTGTTCCATCTTTCTAAGCCCATCTCAAACGTTAGATTCCAGTTTTTTTGGGTTATTAAGGATAAAAAGGAGTTTTAAGAAAGTCATGAATGTTAGTATGTAAAAATATTGGTGGTACTTGGATTGTCCCTTACACTACCAATGCCATTTTTTATCAAAAATCATGTGTTCATCAAAAATTTCAACAAAATGTTGTTCTTGAGAATCTAACCATTGAGATTGTAAAGCACTTGTATAAAAAGAACCCCTGAAAATTTCATGACATTTGACTGTACTGATTGAAAGTTATGAGCATCTCAAGGGAATTTTTTTTTTCATTGTGCCTGAAATTTTTAGATGGCTTTGACCACCATTTGCTAATTTTTTTTGCACTATAGACCTTGACTTTGTAATTTTATCTTATAGGTAATCAAGTTAGACCTTTGTACACCAATTTTCAAGGCGATAAAAGATACGATTACCATCCTAAAAAATATTGCAATGCCACTATCACTAGTAGAAAACTGTGTTGAAGTCAACATAAACTACATGATGTTTTCATGCTTCTAATGCATAAATTTGTGTTATAAGTATGAAAACATCATGTAGTTTATGTTGACTTCAACACAGTTTTCTACTAGTGTATATGCCAAGTTTGCATATACACTGTGACATTTTTGAGTGAAGTTTCCCACCATATGTTTTTAGATATGGAATATCCAAATGGTGTGTTTAATGATAAACATGTACTTCAAATGTTAAAAAATATAAAGTTAAAAAACTCAAAATCTCTAAAATCTAGAAGCTCCCAAAGCCCAATTTGACCTTCCAACTAGAAATTTAATGAAAGGGGGCAAAGACAAAATAATGGGGACCACCAAAGCAACATGTGGCAACCCCTCCTTGCTCCCCCCTCCAAAGTCAATATTTTCTCCCTTGCCCAAGTTGCCCCTTGAACTGCTTTTGGCCAAAAAAAAGCCCATAACTTGTGAACTGTGTGACATAATCACATGATTTTTTGAATCCCACAAACCTTATTCATTCCTACGCACTCTTTAAAAGTTTCAAAAAATCATGTAAAAATTTGAGGTCACACAAGCCTACCCAAAATCCCAAAAGTCCCCCAAGGAGACTTTCATCTTTTAGGGGTTAAAAATTGGGTCTTGCAAAATGATCAATCTAAACCTTGAGTGAAGTCCCATCTTTGACAACAAAATTTCCAAGTAATGATGTCAATTTAGCAAAATGCAATGAATCAAGTCATGGGATTTGAAACTTAGTAGGAAGACGCCAATGAAAGCTCAACTATTTATTTTCCAACAATCAAATTCTCTAATTTTAATGGGACATGGAACGTACACCAAATAGTGCATTTAGATTGCCTTAACAATTAGGTTACCTTGTCTTGGCAAAGTTACCTCATGACTCACTCTTGGCCATTTGGAAGGGCATTCAACTCTATTTATACTATAGTAATTCCTAATTATGTGTAAAGTTCCAACTTCCCTACTCCCTGACTTTGGCGCTTGTTGCTGAGCTCAACCCCTACTTACTTCCTCCACTGGTAGTCACAATAATTATTAACAAAAGTTACTGTGATCTTGGTAAACATTAAGTAGTGTAAAATGTCAAAAATAAAAGTATGGATCGTGGGGCAACCTAAATGCAATATTTGGTGTAGTGTGAACCTAAGAGACCCCAGCTCTATTGAGTACGTTTCAAAAGTCAACAGCGCCCCCCCCCCACCCCCCCCCTCGGTCAGCAGCGCGGGCATTAAAGGACTCTAAAGTCCATGCTGGCGGTATGACTGCCAGATGGCATCATTTGGACTGGTAGTCTGGTACCATTTTGGCGGTAGATTCAATGGCGGGAACCTGTGTTGCCGACTCTCCAGCGTGGCATTCCAAAAGTTGACTATTCAAACTACAGTATACTAAATAGTGTATTTAGGTTGCCCACACTAGTTTCTCAACATTTTATACTATATGAGTACCTTCTTATACCACAATAATTTTCATCAACAATTAGTTCAAAAAACAAATTTGAACAAAAATGAGGGTTTGGCAACAACAATAATGCTTGCATAAAAATTAGTGGTGTAGACACCGTAATTCATGTGAAATCTTAACATTTAAAGAGTTGCATCACCTCCAAGTGGCCAAGTGACAAGTCATGAAGTAAATTTTTATGGTAAGGCAACCTAATTGTTGAGGCAGCCTAAATGCACTATTTGGTGTACACTAAATAGTGCATTTAGGTTACCCCACACTAATTTCTTGACATTTTACACTATATAAATACTCACATATACTACAGTAATTTTTATTAATGATTATTGAAATTTTAACAAAAAAAAGACTTGGTAAAAACATAAATACTTCAACAACAAAAAAAACTAGCGTTGTTGAGGCTATATCTAGTATCTAAAATGCTGCATAACCCTTTGGATGGCCAAGCAATGAGTCATGAGGTAACTTTCCATGATAAGGCAACCTAATTATTGGGGCAACCTAAGTGCATTATTTAGTGTCCACCATATATGCTCATCAGGTTACCCCGCACTATTTTCTCAACACTCACAACTATGTTGAATATTTGTTTTTCGTGTTACAATGTTTGATAACTTTTGTACAAAAACCTCAACAATAACAAATCTGAAACAAACCTTGATTTTGTACCTTCTTGTAACAAACCTCAACGCATCATCCACGTGTCGAGAAAGCAATTCATTCTACACCCAAGTGACTTTAGTGTAGTAGGGCAACCAAAGTTGAAAGGCAATCTAACAAGAGAATTTGGTACAAAATTTTTAATTTTTGTCTTTTGTTTCGTTTGACAAATGAGTAATTTCCTAATTAAATTCCACAATTTTAAAAATTATGCATTAAGGTAGAAAATCCAAAAGGTCCATTACGGTAGATTAGCTCAAAATCTACCAAAGTATAGCAATGAATTAAAATTTCACTATTTTTTATCGTAATGGGACACAACTTGTATGCAATTTCAAGTATGGACAAACCAAGTATGGAATTGGAGTAAGCTTAAAGTGTCAAAACCGGGGTGGAAAAAATATTGATTTTATATGTTTTGCAGGATGGAGCCATGAGGTTGATAAAAGCAATTGTCTTTCAAACAATTATACTGACATTTTATGTATAAGAAACAAGGAGGTTTTAGAAATTAAAAGGGTTGTGTTACCATCTGATTAAACACAAAAATCACAAGTCCATTAATTTGGAATCTCTTAAAAAAAAAATTCTTGTTGAAACAATTAGGCCCACCAACAACGATGTAGAGATTGTCTCTTCACTACCCAAGGACACTTGTGATGTTTTAAAGAAGTATTAGCGATTTATTTATATGGTCAATACAATATGGAAAACGATAGCTTTATTGACAGGCATGAATGGAATCAATTTTGACAATTGTTGCATTTGTTTTCTGTTCATACATAAGTCAACTCTTTGAAAATGCATCTTAAACAAAAGATACACAAACATTAGCAATTGAATATTTTCATGGAGCAAGTTCACTGCAGAAAGTTTAACCTCTAAGGGATGTTGCTGTTTTGTATACGGACTCCCAAGTTATATACGGATGGAATATTTGGATAGCACATGAACTTCATTAGAGTTGTGAGTTTCAAGCCAAGTCATAGACATACTACTTGTCAACTAGGATTTTTTGGGGAATTTTTAACATTTATCATGGTAGTCATTTTTTTAAGTACTAAATGATTCTTGTACAAATACAAACAACACTTTTGGTAGGCAACATCCTTTAGGGGTTAATGAAAATAAAAGAATCCATTTGTCATCAACTATCAGTTATTCCTTGAATATTAACTTTTAGGGTGCCACTTCAATTAAATTAATTGAATTAATTGTCCATAAGCTAGACTACGGTACATGCAAATATCATAACTTCAAAGTTTCACGCATTTTTCAGTAAACGGACCTTTGAAATTTTACGATGTTAACAACCCCAAACAAGTGCTGTATATATTGTGCTACTAAAATCACAGTGACCTTTGTAATATATCACATATGACCTCTGTAATATCACATCACTGTCATATCACACTACTAAATCACTTCTATAATACCATATTTTTGGTCTTTGTGATATTGTCACATGGATGCAATTTGAGAACTTATTGAAATTTTCCCTTTGCATTTGATTTGACATATGAAAATTCTAAATAAATTATAATGGTGGATGTGTAACATAGCAAGCGCCAACTGTAATCATATTACTCCCTCCGTCCAAAAATGATCTTCCTATTACACAAAATGTTATAGATTAAGCTTAAAAAGGACCACTTTTCAAAAAAAATTGACCTATGAATAGTTTGATGTCCTCTTATTATTTTGAAATTTTGAGTTTCAAATTAGTTTTCAAAGTTTGGTTTCAAAATGCTTGAAAATTGAATTTCTGAGGCATTTTTGAAGAGCACCGGTGGCCACACACTTGATGGCATGGGATTGGTTAGCATGCCCATGCCTTTGGACTATGTACAAGTGTCGCTAGCTCCCTTCCTCCTCCAACAAGAAGGTGGTTTTGGGACACTAAATAAAGGTCAACAAGAAGATCATTTTGGGACAGAGGGAGTATTAAAATTACAATATCCTTTATAATATCAAATATATAGTCTTTGTGATACAATTTGAAGATCACTAATTTTATTACTTTGCACATTATTTAACAAATGAAAATCCTAATAAAATTCTAATGGTGAATGCATAGAGTAGCAAGTGCTAGTCCCAATGTTAGAAGAGTATGTCAAAATCCATTGCAAAGGAATTTTTATTATCTCCTTATTAAAAGGTGAATATCAAGTGTTGCCGACACATGCTTAACATATATAGAAAACATAATAATAAAATCAATGAATCTTATGAGTATCCAATAATGCGTGATTGATCAAAATAATAATAATTTATTTTACATTAACTAAAGTTACCTTACAAAGGAATTTTTCGTGTAAATATTACATAAAGAGTTTGCCACATTTTTCTAAATCTGCATCTTTTAATGTAACATTGGACTTTAGGAAATTTTCATTTAATTTTTGAACTATGCAAAAGCAGCAAAACATGGGTATATCTCCCACTGTTTAAGCAAAACATCAAGATATCTCCCAAACCATAAGCAACCATGAACATCTCTAGATGTGTTGCATGTATCTCTAATAACAAAGGATAAAAATGAGATGATTGTTTTTGGACTTTGAAATGCCCAAATTAATCTGAATATGGCATCACTGTATTTTTTGTGAAAGTGGATATGAAAGCTTCATGTAAGTTATAGTTTGTCAACTTCACAATTTTATCAAATTATGCAATCAATTTTTTTTAAAGAGAAGAACAATTAAGTTCTCTGAGTTAAAATTTATTTTGCACATAAAAAGAACGCTGTCAATCGAAAGTTTTTTTTTTTTTTTTTTTTTTTTTTCACTTCGAACATTTTTGTCAATTTGGTCATTTTTAGTCAATTTGGACAATTTCTTTGTAATCGTGACATCAAATGCAACCAAAAGGCAAAACATTTCAAACCTACCGTACTTATCTCTCAAAGAATACCGTTTTCTTTCTTAAAAAAATTGGTTCTTTATTATAAAAATATATAATTATAAGCTGATCATGTTTAGTTTGTTTGTTTCACATTATTTTTTTGCTGGAGCAGCTGCCGGTGGTGCTGCCGGGGGTGCTCCTGCGGGAGCTGCTTGTTCTTTCTGGGCCCAAGTTGCCATGAACTCCAATGCATCTGTTATTAATCAACCAAAAACCGCAAGGTTTTATTTAAATAAACAAACGAAAAACTGAACTCAAGCTACAATCATATCTTAAAAAATAATACAAATCTAATGTACAAAATATAAAATAAAGACATTTTGTAGTGGAAAAACTTAACCCCTACAGGACCATGGAGCCCACTTTGGGCTTTTGGGATATTCGGGCAAGCATTTTCCAAGTATATACAAAAGATAAGATTGTGAAAAATAAGGGTGTATGTGCTCATATTGAAAAGCCTCTATACCTCCCAAAAAAGTGGAATTGAATAACGTTTGAGTAGATATGGTACCAAATGTGATTTTGATGTCAACAAGGGTATCTTCAAAAAAATTCAAAAACAAAAGGATTGAGAAAGGGTGTTGCCCAAATAGTGTTCAAAAGCACTTTACAATGGCTTGGTCAATGGGCAAAATTTGCAATCAACTCTCCTTGACTATGTAATAACTTCTATTTTACTTTTATTTTTGGAAAAAAAATACTTTGGCAAGTACTCCACATGGTGTTCTAGGTTTAAACCGCACGGATTTTGTAATTGAGATCTATTTCTATAAGAATCTCTTGGGTGAATTTTTCTTAATGTAATGACAATTTGAACAAAGAAATTCTAGCTTCCAATTTTTTTCCATTATGTTTAAGCATTGGGTGATCATGAAATTTGTGAGGCATATAGCCAACTTCATGCTCTACAAGAATTTGAAATTGCACAAGAAATTCATAAAGTGAAAGATATCATTTTGAATGACCAAAAAGAAAATTGACACCTAAGAGAAGCTTCAAAAAAAAAATTCCCCTACTTTGAGTACTATAATCTAATGAAATATGCCTCACAAAGTTTGAATTTTTGAGAGGGTATACATAAACAAGTGACAAAGTAGATTTCACGATTAAATTATTGAAAAAAAATCGAGAGGCCAATTTTGAGCCGACCATGTAAACACAAAAGAACTTTAGGGGTTGAGTACAAGGAATGTGAAAATTGATTTGATATTCAATGTTTTCATACAAATAATCAAGTGCACATAAAACCGATTGCAAACAATTCATACTTCCAATGAGTAGTATCCATAAAATAAAATAATGATCTCTTTTAGTGAATCTTTTATTATTAAAATTTATTAATACGTATATGTCATATTCAATTAAATATGGATTGTTCGCGTAATTGTGAATTACGCATGTAATGGTAAATCACTACAAAACATTAGGACATCTCTTGATGTTTTGAATATACCTCCAAAGATCAAAATTAAATTGTCATTTATGGATTTTGCAACGTTCATACATAGTAAATAGTAAGATTGAACTATTTATGGAGCATCCAAAATTTATAAATGATAATCTAAAAATCTATTCTAATATGCAAGAAAACAAAAGATACATGGGTGAAAGCACACTACGGTCACCCCCCTAAAGGTCTAAAAATTGGTACAAAATGTACATATTTGGTACAAAATTTACACATTTTGATAGTAAATGGAACCAAAACGTCAATTTTAACCAAAATGCAATGGTGGTCCATCTCATCCACAATGCTTTCTATCAGGCAATTCAAAAAAAAACTTAAAAACACAATTTAAAGTCAACAATTGGCCTTTGTACTAAAATCACACATGTGCTAGGATATTCCTTATGTAAACCCTAAAACACACATTAAATGCCTAGTCTAAGTACCTAAACATAAGAGCATTGGATTTAGCTTTTTGAATTGTGAAAATCAAACCCTAAACTAGGCAAAAAAAAGTACAACAATGCTAAAGTTGAATCTGTGACAGTACAAACATTTCAATGTTTGTACTTTGTACATTAAATTAATAGATGAAAATCACTTTTTGTTATGCAATTATCAATGTATGCAAGATGTAAGACTCTATTTTATTTATGATTTTATTTTAAAATAAAAAAGACTATAAGAAAAATGACTCCAAACTTTCGCTCTGTGCAGAAATTGTGCTGTGATTACAATTTTGGACAACCGTAATGTGCTTTCACCCACATGCAAAACATGGAGAAATTTCCTAATGTTTAGAGACATAAAAAGTTCATAATTTTATGAATAGTCCAAAAGTAGTTAAATACATCATAAATAGATATCATTTGTGCCAAAGATTTTCACATCTACAAAGAACCATATGACCTAAAATTTTCAAGCAAAACAAACAAAATATTCATTAATTTGAGAAAAACACTTTCTCAAAATTGATTTTGAGATATTGAATTTTTCATTTGTGAGAATATTTTGGTGATTTAAAGTGATTTTTTTAACAATTCCTTCAAGATGTTTTGTCACTAATGCAAGGTCTTGAAGAAATCATCATAAAATTCACTCTAAATCACCTAAAAACTCTTAAAAATGAAAAACTCAGAAGTGCTAAAATCGGGATTTTTTTCCCAAATTAACAAATATTATGTTACATGATTTTTAAATTGGAAAAAAAATGCATGAAGGCCATTAAATACTTTTTTTCTATGTTTGTTTGTTTTTGCAACTAGGAACAACAGAAATCATTTTTTAACAATTTTCAGAAGCAGACATAAAATTTAAAAACTCAAAATATATTTTTGATTTGGCTTTAAGTTAACTTACTTTCAGGTTGAGTGCAAAGAAGGTCTGTCATGAAACGAGAGAGCAAGTCATGGACATCTGGCCGTGCCCCATAGGCCTCCATTGCTGCTCTCCTGGGGTTTAAGTCCGGCCCCATCGGCTCATCTTCCTCTTCCTCGGCCATAATTTTACTCTTACAAACTCCCTTTCTTCCAACAAACGGAAAAAAAAAAAAAAAAAAAAAAAAACCAGCAAATGCTTAAATATGCCTATACTATAAAATAATGTTATTAATTTTAAGTTCCGCCTTCTTGTATTCTAAAAACACACCAACAAATGCTCAAATGCGTCTACACTATTATTACCTTCTGGTTTTCCAACAAAAAAAAAAAACCACAAATGTTAAAATAGGTCTCTACTAATGGATGATATTATTTAGCAAGTCAAGATGTTCCTTAAGAGGTTAAATATTTTTTGTTGCCATATTTTGAAGCTTTAACAAATAGAGACCAATAAAAGAAATTATACTTATGTTGGCTACACGTTTCATCAAAAGATACACCATTTATGATTTTTTTTTTAAACCACTCAAAGAAAAACCATAAATGATGTTGTTGAATGCCTCCAAGATATTTGATAATATTTTCTATCTTATTGAAATTTGTTGAATGCCTCTCTCAAAATCACGATTTCTTTCTTGTATCAAAGCTTGACTTAACGTTTGGCATTTTGATTCAAGAATCTTGTCTATGTTGAACAAGTTGCAACTTCTCTTCAAAGACGGAGTCTGTGGATTAGGTTTAGCAAAACCAACGTTTTTGACATTGTTCTATTGTATGGTTGTTGTGGGATCCGTATTGTAATATTTTTTTATTTTTGATAAGGTAGGAATTAAGGTTTGCTATTGGATCATGGGTCAAACGTGATGCATTTCGTTTATTTTAGCTATATGGGAGGATCATGCAAGCGATAGTTATTAATTGAACACAATTGACACGTGTGATTGTGTGATAGGTTCTTTGTCAAACAACCATGTGGTTACGTACCAACATGCATCCAAGCCATGATAAAAATGTGTGTTTGTTCCACCGTTGTATTGGTACGTAAACTTCATTCGACTTGCAGAATCATCACCGTATTTCATCCCCTGCATTGTACTGATGGTATGTGTTGGTGCTGTGAGAGATTTCAATACAAAAAATCATCACATTACTATGGGGGAATGCTAAACTGTGAGCAGGGATCCATGAGCTGTGAGCAGTGAGTCTAGATTTTTTGATGAAATATTGATTATCACTTAGAAACTTGTGCATAGGGCTATATAATTGTGCATTATAAATGTTCATCTCTTGAAAAACTTGTTGTTTTTGAAGTTTTTTCATTAATTTTGAGCTCAAAATTGGTTCTCGCTCAAAATCTTGACTCACAGCTCATGGGCTCACCGTTTTACACTCACAAAATAGAGTTGTCACAATACTATGGGTATCATACATCATGGAAAAGTAGAGTTTTAGTGAGGTTTTTTTTCAAAACAAAATGAGATTTTGTCAAGGAAAATTGTGAAATTTCACAAGAAAATTAAAAAATTACGCACAGGTAGGTGCAAAAAAACACACGCATAGGTTTTTTTGCATGGGAATACAAGGAAAATGGCTAGGAATCTCCCCTGAAACCACCTTGAGAAATCTCTACTTTTCTTTTGCTAAAAGCACTGAAGGGAAATCAAATTTAGCAACGAAATGTACAAAGCTTTCAAACCCCTTATCTAGTAGTAGCATGTGCAATTAAGAATGAAAGTTCTATATAACAGCTCATGTGGCTTTAGAGCATCTCCACCGGTTGGCTCCGGCTTGTCATTTATCGTGGCCTTAGGATTGTTTTTGATTTTAGAGTGTCTAATGTTGACACAATGATAACAAATTTTTGCCCATCCGCATCAAAGAAGGCTCCAGGCACTCTCAGTTGCCCTGGTAGTTTTCATTTGTAGCGTGCTTGAATTGTGGCTCTGACACTTTTATTTATTGCCTTGATGGTTGGAGAGGCCCCAATTTATTTGCCATCAGTTCTCTAAAGTCTAAACTACTGACTTGCCCATGTTGTTGTGGCAAAGATGCTTAGAGCATCCCATGTTATCGTGGCAAAAATGCCTAAAGCATCCATAAATTGCAGTTATTTTTAACATAACTTTTAATTCCAAACCTTGTAACGTGTACTCTTAAACTCAATCCGATGGACACAAGAATTATATAACGAGCTGATTTTCCATGAAGAGGCCAAGCTGAGCCATATGACGTGTCATTCCACCTGCCAACCGGTGGAGATGCTCTTAGACCTCAAGCACTCATTATAGTTAGAGTATAATGGGTACCATTTCTTCCATGTTATTAGGCCATTCTGCCATTGGGCCACAAAATTGAAGACGTAACTTCAAGCTTTGAAATTTTCAAAAGAAAATGAATGAAGGAGACCATGAAGAGTTGGCAAGATTTCAATTTCTTCGTTAACCCATAAACGCCCAAGCTGACCCCCAAAAAACGTCCGCTGCATATCAAAAAAATGCTTTGTATAATGGGAAAAAGTTGTTTTTTATTTGATTTTCATGGTAGACAAACAAGATTACCTTATTAGATGTACTCATATTTTTAGGTATCCCAAATTACAAGAAGATTTAAAGACATGGTGTTAGATCCCATGCTGTCCTTCTTGCAATTTTTAGGAGGACATCATGTATTTTTTACTTTTGCAACTTATTGGAAACAATATTACAATAAGTGGGCACTTACCATACCATTGTAAAACACTATAGAGGGGCTAGTCGCAGTGAGCAATCCAAAATATAGGGTTAAAATTTTAACTATTCTAACTTGATTTTGTAATTTTTACAAAATAGGAGGTTCCAAAATAGGAAGGTTCCAAGATTAGAAAATATATCACCCAAGATGTGTAAGATCAAGCAAAAAAATTATCAGAATAATTTTTTTTTAATTCTGTTGTGGAAATAATATTTCACTTTTTTGGATGACAAGTTTGTTGGTATTGAGCAACATTCTTCACCTATTGTAGGTGAGGAAACTTGGACAACAAGTTTATGTCAAGTTAGCAAGCTTTTAGTTCACCTATTAAGCTATAGTTCTTTCTTTATATAATTTGCATGATATAGAAATTTTTAGTTTTGATTTAGAAACCTCCCGACAAATTTTCAAAAAACTTCTAAACAATGGCCATATATTGACTTCAAAAGTAAGTAAGAAAAAAAGAGTCAAACATTGTCACAATTAAAAGTCACCATTAGGGGACTTGAAAGTTAGGATACAAATTCTTGTATCAAAAAATTTGAGTTTAGGAAAATCTAATGCTTACCAATATTGGGTAATAAAACAACTTGATGACACCTAATTTTATGATCTACTTTTCCTCACTTACTTTGTTATATCCACAAGTTTTGTTTGTAAATTTCCCTCATCTTATGTATCATTGTGAAGGGGCATCCTCACCTAGAGTTAGAGCATGCAAAAGAGCGGTTGTAGTTGTCCAGTAGCTCACTGCAATTCACACCAATTGACGCTAATTGATGCTGATCCTACATGGAGGTGTGGTTGAGCAGTTTGAAACAGCAGGATTAGTTGAAAAGTGGTAGGTCATGTCCTAGAACTCCAATTTTTACATAATTTGGCAATGAGCAAAAAATGAAGATTTCAGCAAATTTGGGAAGTTTAGTTGCGGTCTTTCATAATTGCCACGGTGGGGGGACTAGATTGTTGCCTAACATTTTGGTTTATCTTCACTAAACTTGCAAAAAACTAGTTTGACAATGAAAGGGACAACAGCGACATGGACTCGAGAATATAATGCAAATGCGTAGAGTGTACCTACACAATTATTGACAAACTTTGGAGCTACAAGGTACTTTGGTGTTACTTTACATTTATCTAGTTGCATTTTTGTTGAGGGTATAAGCTTGTACCTAATTCATTCAGCAATCCTACAATTTAGAAATTCACTGTCTTCCATGAGAGTTTAGGAATTCTAGAAGTTATTGGTTTAAAAAAGAACAATAGTCCTCTCTACAAAACTGCAAATACATAGGTTGACACTAAGCTCTTTACATTCCGCTCCTAGTTCTCATTGACAAAATTTTTAAAACCAAACATTGCATTTTTATGATGCTTATGCTAGTAGTCACTTGAAAACTTGAAAACATTTGTGATGAGGTAAGCTATTTTGTGAGCGTAGAATGGTGAGCCTATGAGCGGTGAGCCAAGATTTTGTGAGCGGGAATCAATTTTGAGCTCAAAATTGATGGAAAAACTTAATAAACAACATTTTTTCAAGAGATGAATGTTTATAATGTGCAATTATAAGGTCCTATGTACACATTTATAGATAAAATTTAATATTTTGACAACAAAATTATGCTCGCGGCTCACGGCTCATGAATTTGTGCTCACAATATAGCATTCCCCACTTGGGAATGTGGTACAATTTCATTGAAATACAAAACCAAAATCACACCAATGAACTTGGTGGCATTCTTCATGGTTTCCTGACCTTTAAAGATTTGGGCCTCCACTATGTGAGAAACAATAATTAAGTACTGAAAACTTGCAAATAATAGTTAAAAAAGAATTGGATTGTTGGTGCTTTTTAGAAAGCATTGTTTAGAAACATACACTAAGTTGGCAATCACAAAGTGTATAGACTTCTAGAAGCTCAACAACTCTAGTGGTTTAGAGGATGGATTTAGAGGTTGCTAGGTGGTTGAAATTGCTAGTGTTATCCACGTTTTCTTGCATGTCCAACAATTGATAGTCTGTGGATTCTATACAGGTTGGAAAAAGCTCTCACAATGGATAACCGTCTCAACTCCCATGTGCAGAACTTTCCACTTTGTCCAATGGCAAAGCCGGTCAAATAAACTCTAAACCAATTAACAAAAAAAAGCCAAATTGCGTGAACCAGCTGCATGCCTTGTAATGTTGAATCTACTATGTTGTTGTGGGACTACCACCTTTGCATCCTATGCAGAAACCCTAAAGCACCCACCCCATTGTGTCTGTTTATGACATTCAGCAAGCAAAAAAGACAACGCATGAACATAAAAGCTTTGCAAGAATGTGAAATACAATACACCAACCTCTTGAATTGCAATCCCACAATGTTTTCAAACTATGCAAGTTGCTACTCTGATCCAATATCAACTTCAAAGTGAATTGCATGAGAAATCAACACAAAGAGCTCAAGCACTATACAAAATGATCCCCAAATTTCTAAACCCCAAAGCAAATTTCTTCACCTTCCACAATGCTCAAATTGTATACACTTTAGGCGGTACCACTCACGAAGGACTCAACAACAATTCAAAGATGTAGACTTGTTCACTTGAAACAAATTGAGACTCTCCTTCACAGTAACCAATGGAAAAACTGACCACTTTTGTGTTCATTGCTACTCTGCTATGCACAACAGGATTCACAACGACAACACACACTAGCAAGTAACAACAAGTAATTTCAACTTCTGATCTCAACATTTGATGATTAATTACAGAGCTACCTAGTGTGACTGCCTACAACATTGTTGTTCTTAAATGCTTTGTTGGCACATCCAAGGAAATATGTAGAACCGTATGTGCAAATGTACACAAGTTGTACGTAAGAGCGTACTACTGATATTAAAGCTACCCATCACTACTTTAATATAGTGCTTTCCATGAACAGGGGCAACTCTTAAAGATTTAGGCTGCTCCTTACAACCAAGCGAGAATGCCCCTTAAACAATGTCTCTAAGAGTAAATAACCCTACACATTCATAATGATGATGGCAAATTATTGCCTCAAGTTTAAAAGCATTGACTTAGTTGTGCTATTTGACTTCCTTAACGATATTTTTTTATCACAATAAAACATGTGCCATATCATGCAAGTAAGCATACTTAGTGATAATAACTTTCATTTCCAAAACCTCCCAAAATAAGTTTCAAAGGAACAAAAATTCTTGTAAGATTAATGATTTTCAATCATGATCAAATCAAGTTTTATTGATAAATATTGGGAAACACAATGGTCAACCCAACCATAAGATTACGATTCATAGGTAATATTGTACGATATCGTCACTTAATATTTCTTCTAGATTTCATTTTATAAACCAACTTCACCTGTTTGAAAATCTACAATATCCTAAAGTGTCAAAGTCACAACTACAAAGCCGAATGTACAAATTATACCGACCAATGAGAACACGTTCAGAGGCATCAATTATTACACAGGAATTGTAAGCAGATGACAGAACTCCTAAAATCATCAAAACACGTGACAACTTCATGGAGAGCAATTTGTTTCTGTAATCAAAACGTGAATTGCTTAAAAATCAGTGACACAATTAATGCAGCCTGGACACGACTTTCCCGAATAACTATCTCACGTATTGATGTGGACTGTGGAGGCTAATCATATTCTGACCCATACCTAAATTTTGTAACGTTGCTTACACGATGTATAGAAGCAAAACTCTGTGTTTATCAAAATATTCTACACAAAAAGGCTCTCGTTAGTAATAGACCTAGCATTGACGAAACACAGCCTGGAGAGAGGATTTTACAACTGAGCTGGTTGCGACTAACTCTACGGTCATGGCATTAGGAGCTATTGTAATTATACAAAGGGGAAGATAATTAAGGAACAGAAGAATCACCTAAACAATCATGGATCAGAAGAAAAAAATGGTCTTTGTTAAACAAATTTTTAATAGACTAAATGGAGACGTCTCAACTCTACTTGGAATGTGCCACTGGCATTTAAGGTACGCTGGGCAAGATTTCGAATATCTTCCCTGGAGCACTCGCGGGAAATCCGTACAAGTTCCCACAAAGCTCCCCCTGCAACGAGGTCCTTAGCGTTCACTTCTGCAAAATTGACATTACAGACCACAATTAGAAAGCTTGTTTATTAATCCCATCCAGGACAAGAACACTCAGCTATAAATTACTCCCTGTAGTACCAATGTTAATGAATTCGATCATGACAGCACACAAAATATGCATAACTGAGCTAGAACAAAAGAATGCCCATACTTGAACGACAAGTGCAAAAGCAAGTAAAACTAAAGCTTGAAGAGAACAATGTGTATAGATTTTTAAAGCAAGAGTTTTTTAAGTGGGAATCGGTTGAGACATTATTCATACATTTTGCCGTTAAGACAAACCTTGAATCGGAGATCGACAAAAATGTAGTTTCTTACCATGCTGGGCTAAATGACAAAGAGCAAGTTCAATGTGACGGCGGATGGGTGATGCTTCATTGTTTGCATTAGCAACAATCCAGGGTAAGGCTCCATCATCAATGAGCAGAGACCTCCCTAATTTGTAACCTGCATATTTCAGGTGAGTCACTGTAAGCAAAAGTATGAAAATAATCAAGGATTGCAACACAATGTAGAGCAAGGAAGAGGTGAATACCTTGAGCAGCACCACGTGACTCGCATTTCGCAAAGTTAGCAATTCCCCGAGCCACTTGGGCTAGCACATCTGGATGCCGTGATCTTACCATACCAAGGAGTGCACGAATGCCACCCTCCTCCCTCAGTTTGACCTGCAGCTTGTCTGCATCATTTTCAGGAGAAGATATACTCAAAATTATATTATAAAACAGTTCAGAGTTAATCCTATCAACTGACGTCAGCAGCTTTAAAGAATTAAACCTGCCCATCGCTCGACAACCTATTAGGTGTGTGTAATCCAACAAACAGCAACAGCAAATGAAAGACAAAAATGGGACAGAAAAGTGAAGCAGCATTTTTAGATAAGCAGTGGAAGGGGGAAGCACCGTTGCCACATAAGTTGGCTATAGCACCCGCAACCATTCGCAACGTTTGCGGATCTTCAGCATCATCAGCTGTTCGAGCCAAAAGGCCTATTCCTCCCTGAGACATAATTAACTCCTGGTTTGTCTCTGCAACCAAAACAGAAAATTTAAAGTTTCATTCTGTACTGCCTTTAAAAAGAACCAAAAAAGGCGTGACAACATATCTGATACCTTAACCTACAAGAAAAGGAAGACCCAAGATGTAAAAGTCACGTACCATTCATTGCAAGATTGGCCACAGCGCCAGCAGCTACACGCCTGATAGTTTCATCTTCTGAGCTTTGAAGAAGCATGAGCAAAGATCCTAAACCCCCAGCTTCAACAATCTTCTCCTGGTTTGCTTCTGAAATCAAGCAGTGCCTTCTGTTGTGAGAAAAGTTCGTGGAATAAATAATCTAATTAAATAAGCATCATTGTACGAGTCAAGATAGAACCGACGGATTCTCCTTCTGAAGAACTTCTACCACCATAATCAGGTTCTGATTCTTTTCTGTTCATGATTATTGAATCATCAGAACCCAAACACCAAAATTCCTAGTGCTCTTAAGCATAAATCTATGTACTTTTCTGTCGAAAAGAAAAAAATAGAAAAACCAAAAACTGCGCTGCCTGTCTAGGCTTGAATACTGGTTCTAACAATAAATGTTCAAGAGTAGTTTCGAACTACCTTCAGCTGCAAGATTTGCCACAACCTTCACAGCATGAACGCGGACATCAACATCCTCAGATTCCAGTAGCGAGAGAATTTTGTGCAGGCCAACTGCACACCACCAAAAAAATGATTGATAATGACGATAAGATGCTACCGATAATTACTCAGATCCTACTCGGAAAATGGGCATCAGAGAAAAGCACTGAAACTCCGTGATTGATGGCGATGTTGAGAACCAGGTAGAAGAAATGTGGTATGGTCGAAGCAAAATTCTGTCTTAAAAAACATCATCAAAAGACTAGATCACTTCCAGGTTTACATAAGCGCTAGTTCTGAGGCAGGCACAAGCTCATTGCACCTGACCAGAAAGGTTCAGTCAGCCGTACCTTGTTCAAAGAGCTTGGCAATGGTTGCTCTCTGGCCATTGATGGTGTCCCGCATGTGGTTGGGCTTACTCATGCTTATAAGTGGACTTTCTGAACCAAGAGAGCTTCTGCCCGAACCTCCATTCGTCATTAACCTCCTTGAATGCTAATGACCAAAGAAAAAGAAAATCAAGTTAAAGCTACTCTATGAAGCGCTTGAAGCATACAACACAGTTCCTATCAAAGCAACACCGAACAAAATACTCACGGTAAATAAATTTGATGCTACAGCATAAATTGACATTTTGTACCTAACAAAAGACGGAAACGACTCAGGTTTTCCACTCCTCTCAAAGCATCAAAAGTTCGCTGTTGACCTAGCTGGGTGCAATGAACTATGAGGTGAAAAGATGCCCAACACTCACCTCGTCGTGTTCCTCTGTGAGAACTGAAACTTGCTCCTTCAGGTGTCGAACTTCCTCCTCCAGTCTCTCTCTTTCCCTCAACTCCTCATCGAGCCTATGCCTCACCGTGAGAAGTTCATCACCTTGTTGCCTAGTCAGGCTTCCATTTACCGTTCTTTTCGACACCTGTGTTCTGGCTACTCTCAGATCTTGCTCCAGCAGCTCGCACTTCTGACGTTCACTTTCAAGCAAAGTTTGAAGGTCCACAATCTCTAAGGATTGCTTGTCAGACTGTTGAGCCTTTTGACGCTCATTTTCTAGCATCGTTCGAAGCTCCGCAATCTCCCTAGTTTGATCGGAATGTTGTCGCTTTTGGCGCTCAGCAATATCCATGCTCCGGTCATCGGTCTGTTCAGAGCAAGTCAAGAAATCTAAAAAATTCAGTATGTGGCTTTTGATTTCAGAAACTATAGTTTAAATTATCCAAAATGCTCCAATTGGTCGTATTCTAGAACCAAAACCAGTCTAATGCATGTATTTATACGGTATCATCTGCCTTACCATAAAGGATCGAATATTTCCAATTCTAAGGATGTCACACAATGGCATGCACTTATCTTAACCCTGTGAGGAATCATAAGTACTTAGTTGCAAAAGCCTATTCAAACTTGTTATCTAAGGAGTAGGTTCTCACAAGCATCGTTTGCTTAAGATAATATACAAGACTTACACGACTCAGAACACTGGAGGTAGTCTCAATAACTAACGTAATACGATATGAGGGAAAGCTATCAAGGCAGTAAAGTACCTCTAAATCTCGTTGTGATTGAGGTGTGGCACTCCGAAATTCTTTCTCCACGCGCTGAAGTTGCGCAAGCTGAACCTGCTGGCTGGCCAGCTCCTCTTCTATGAGTTCACGATGTGCCCGCTCCATCTTTAGATTTCCAAGCGCTTCTGCCAGTTCCATCCGATGCTTCTCCATCTGCTGCATTAATTCCATTTGATACGTCCCCATCTTATCTGCCATCTCCTTCTGCAGCCTCAGGTTTTCTTCTTGCATGTTCTTCTGGAAAGACAGCCATCAAAGAGAATCAGTAACTGTTTGCCTGCAGGGAGAAATATCTTCACTACAGATAGAATTTTGTAAGAGGGGTATAAGAGAATCTACGAGAAGGATGAGCTAGGGCGTAAGTTCTTCGGTCATTGAAGTGTAGGCAATATCGCTTTATCGAGAGCAATAGTAGTGTATGATCATTCTAAACATCGACTCAAGGCTGAGAGCATGAACTAACTTCAAAAATCATTCTACTAGCAGCACGCTTACTAAACCTAGTCAGATCAGAACGATTCTTCTATATACAGTCAAATCATTCAACAACCTACGATACATGGTGACATCTACTCTACTCAAATAAAAAAAAGCAGTGCTGTCTTTTATGCATAACATATCGTCCTTAATGTTGGCAATGATTCATAAGCACAACCGGCACAAGTCATGGGAAACTGAATCTTCGGTTTCACACTGACACTCACCTCCTGTTGTTCGTTCTGGCGTTCGTGTGCAAGAAATTGGACTTCCTCCTGCAACCTGTCCCGAACACGAATAACCTCTTCCAGTCTCTGCCGGAGTTCCTCCACCTCTTCACATCCTTTCTCACACCTTTGTCGCAAATCCTCCACCTCATGCTCGTAGATAGTTTTCTCTGCAATCATAGACTGAACCCATCGAAGTGCTTTCAATTTATGTGAACTGGGTCGAGAACGTAGATTAAAGCTAACTCTATTGCTGTCAAAAATTGGTGCTTAAATTGGCAATACAGGCTGCTAATGTCTTGACACCGCTGTAGAATTTTCTTAATGGACTCAGCACTCACAGCCTACAATCAAAAGTTCACATAAAAAACCTCCTTGTTGAAGATGAAAGATTATCACATACATCCAGAGCATTTTGAAGCCGACTTTCGGCCTCCATAACAAGGTGCTGACTTTCTTCTACTGTCCGATCTAATTCTTCGTCGTTCTCTTGTCGAGCCTTCACCTGCCTCTCGTTTTCTGCCACGAGTCTGTCTAGCTCAGCTTCCATTCTTCGGCAAAGACTTTTGTAGTCAAACTCCTCCTTTAATTTGACCATGTTCTCCACCTTCATCGCCTGAAACAATTTCTCTCAGTCTCATGTTATCTAAAGAAAAATCCAGAAGAACCACATGAAAATGAATTCCGACTGGCAAAATGTAACTAAAGATAGCTGTGAAAGTAGCACGACTACTTACTCGCTGGCCAAACATGATAGTACTGGCTGTCTCTCCTCTGTGCCTTGGTGAAGGTCCGATTGTAACAATCAAGGACGTCCTAGCAGTTCCTGTAGGTATAGATATTGAGACATTTCAAAAAAACATCTAGTAAGAGCTTACAATGAATCATTGGTTTAAAAAAAATTGATGTAATGAAAATAACAGCTTTTCCTAATTCTCCATAGCCAGGTAAAGAACGAAGTGGAGCAAGTCAGAAATCTTGAAATTCTCGAAATTTTCTACAATATGCAAACAGGCTACTCTTACCGCCAAAAGAATCACGTAGTAGTCTCGTCAGCTTAGAGTCCCGGATAGGCACATGAGGACTGTTTTCCGCTAGGGCATTAATGCATTTCCCCAAAGCTGTCAATGACAAATTGATGGACTTTGCTTCCTCCAGTGTATGACCCTCACTACCTGTGTTCATACCAATGAAACGATCGTATGTAAGGTAACCCTTCGCGATTACAATTGTTCAGAAAGGTAGGATGCTTGTGAGGACTTGTGTAACTAATAAGCAGTAAAAAAATTTAACAAAAAAGGCATCATAAGAGAAAAGGAACACTGCAGAAAGATGCTCGACTGCCAGAAGAACGAAAAACAAGTGCAAGAACCGACCTGATTTATCAACGCGTTCTGAACCAGCGAGATCTACAATGAGAAGTTTGCTTCTACGAATTGTAGGTGCACGCATCCCCTTGTGCGAAGCCCCATTTCCATTTTCGGTAGACATATCTTTACTTTTGACGGCTTTTTTAACTTGTACCTGCAACAGCAATGACAGAAGTTTGTAACTCAAATCCCATTCCGACTTCTTGTGGCCAACTTTGCACACCAATCCTACATACTCAAGAACTGTCTGGGCTAGATGATTGAACTCATAATCTCATTCGTTCGGATTAATTTCAGTTCCATAGTCGATGCTACAAAACAGTAAACCGAGCAGAAGGTGATCAAGTGTCACGCACCAAAAGAATCGCATGACTCCGCGAAGATTCTGTATTGAGTTTCGTATTGGCGGCAAACCGATTTGCTTCGCCGACGTCTAAGAGATCGCAGAAGCTCTGATGGTCAGTCAGCTGTATCTGAGTAGCCCCAGGCACCGAGACATCCCCTGTCTTCGGATCTTCTTGAATAGCAATATTGTCCCTTTCAGGTGATAGCAGGTCTTGTACTGATTCCATGTAGAGCTGCAACCGGACTTAGCAAGTACATTTGAGACCGATAATAGGGTTGTTCTAGCCAATATAGTAAAAATTGCAAATAGGAACACTGGATCAGGTCCACACAGTTAATTTTTACCTGTAAATATGATACAGTTACTGTATCGTCTACGGGGTTGATATTGGCCAAGATATCCTCCAGTGCACGAACCATTATTCCTCGGTCAGCTGTGTCTTCATCACCTAGCTTTCCGAGCGTGAACGTCTTTCCTGTGCCTGTTTGGCCATATGCCATGACTGTGCCATTGTAACCCTCAAGGACACTCTGAAAGAAAAAACGACAATTATCAGTCTTGGACCTCACATCTAGACTATCGATATCCACAAAATATGTAGTAGATTTCTCAACCTCAATCAAGTGACACTGAATAGCCAAGACAATTATCATCACTAATTTCTACTGTCATCTAAAAATTGTGAGTGAAAATGATTCTTAAAGTGACGCTAGAGTACTCTCCATGAGGAAACGAAAGGCAATGAGTTAGCTCAAAACCTCCACAACCGGCTTGGCAACAACTTCATAGACTCGCTTTTGAGAAGAAGTTTCCGTGAGAATTTCATCAAATTGATACGTCTCGCAGTCCCAGTTATTCTTACGAAGCTTCAACCTTTTCAACTGCACAGGTGGACCAAAGTACGGTTAGCTGGAAAGGAACCTTCGAATTCTTTATTTCCAATTACAACTAGTTCACGGGAAGTCGACAACTCCTCAGTATGAGGAACACTATACCTCGGGTTGAAGCTCCACGCAATCAGCGAAATCAAGGTCGGCCTCCAATTCCTCAGCGTTCCGTGGACGCAGCCTTACCGTTACTCGTACTCGATTGGCAACTGCAGTGACTCAACAACTATTTGGTCAATTCCACATTATATCTTTGAAGTTATTTTCTAGGTTTTGGTAAGCGCCCATCTATGCCCAATACCATTAATTCAGTGTCAGGTAAGGGGTATCAACAAGCAGATTTATCTTAGCAGAAATCTTGCCTTTATACTCTCAATTTCAAGTACTACAAATACTGCCCTACCTCATACAAGAGAGTTAGCTCGATGTATCTGTATCTACAATGGTCTAATCTTAGATGAAGAAATCATCCGCAAAACTCAAGTATGCTAGTCATCTGCTTCTGCATGCTTGAATTGAAAACTGCTTCTCGAAAAGGTAAGAACCACATGTGCCGAGCTTAAAATTGCTGTCTCAATGGTGCAATTCCCAACAGGATGTAGGGGGACCTGCAAAATGATTAGGCCTCTCTTCTATAACAATTATCCTTCCTCCATTCCATGCAACGCTCGACTGTAGAACTGCACTATGCATGAGGCCTAAAAGCATTTTAAAGCGCCATAGAAATTATTCCCTCCACTCGCTGTTAACATAGACGGATCCACCGGCATTGTAAGTTACGATACGCTGCAATATGCAACTTCCTGAAAAATCTGACGGCGTACCACATGTGGCTTCCGTGCCAAACGGAACAGAACATGGCTCATTTCTACCCTTTTTGTTGTCACCATCTAACACTGGTTGCACCCTTCCGTCAAAGTATTCAACCTCAAGCATCTAACCGATAAGCCGAAGAATGAAAATTTCAGCAGCTAAATCTTCCAGAGGTCCTTCAAACTTTCATTACAAGCTGGTTGGAGAGGCGCAGAACAAATCAGATCATAGAGTTCTACATACTAAGCAAGGCCCCCGCCGTGTCCTTTGAGTCTTCAAAAGTATAAACACCTGGAAACCTCAAAACGAAAGATCCCAAGGGGGGCCCATACGACCAGGAGGATCGGAATATTGACAGTACCTTTCCTCAGAAACAACTAATGAAATTATCAGGAAGGAAAATAAGATCTTAATCTAAGACAAACGCGGAGACCTGCGACAGAAAACCTCACGCTTGAAAAACGTTTCTTCCTTTAAATGGCGTAGTTACGGCCGGTGATTCAAGCGACCCTGTTCCCAAGCTACCAGGCTTGAGCTTTGTCTCGAAGAACTGAGATTCGGAGTACTTGAACTCTTGCAGAATCGTCTAGAAGTAATGACACCGTACTTTAAAAGGCCGTACGACCAAGGTATTCGTACTCCGCCTGCACTCCTTGTGGTGTTTCTAAAACTACCGCAAATTTCAGAAGAGTTTCGAAAAATGTGGAGCGAGTGAATCATGAGAAGAGGTGCATTGAGAGAGAGAGAGAGAGAGAGAGAGAGCGTACCACCGCCTTCATGCGATTGCCTCGCAGATCCATTGCTCTGGCGCCGAGTAGACGGAGCGGGCGACGAGGAAGTCGACGAAGAAGGCGAGGCAGACTTCGGTCGAGAGGGAGCCGTCGTGGACGAAACAAGAGGCTGAGGCGGTGTAGGCCCCGCTCCAGTGGACTGGTTCTTGAGGGAGTTCACGGACAGAGGCCGGTTCTTGTGCGCCTGGGCGAATGCCATCCTTCTCCTTCACCGCATCCAGGAAGATCGATCCCCTGGCCACGATCCAGAGCCAGGAGGCTCTCCAAGAAGCAGCCTCAGTGCGGAAGCGATTCGCTACAAAGCCTCGCCGGCACTAGGATCACGAATGCTAAAACCTCGTTGCCCTGCAAGCTTGACAGACCTGAAGCTCCCTGATAGCAAAACGTGCCACTCAATTTACAGATTCCTAACGCTCCAACAGAAAGCAGATAGAGCAGCATCTACATCAATTATCCAGTAAGAACCTCGTTCGTACTGACACCAGTACAAAAGCTTTCACTTCCTAATCACTCGAATCACTGAACATCCACGGCAACCGATCCACCGATCCTAACACCGCGAACACTCCCTTCCCTCTCTCTCTCTGACACAATCACAATGCACCGCATTCAAGCACAATCCTAATCTCACACAGACACACACACACACACACACCAGAACGCCAATCCAATCACGCACAAAAAGTCACAAGCCCGCGCGCGCGCACTGGCACTCGCAGATCCAAACCCCGAACCTCAAAACCCCTCGCAAAATCCGGCTCCATGCAATCATGGCACTCACCTTGCAAGATCACGACGCCAGCATCCTCAGCAGGAACGCTGAGACGTCTATCAACGACACGCCAGATCCGAAAATCAGCCGGTCCCGATCAAAAAACCGTCAGAAAGAAAAAAAGAGGCGAATCTCAACCGAAAACAAAAGCAAAAAAAAAAGGAGAGAGAGACGACAGTTGTGGCGATGCGAGGGAGGTGCAAATAATGGGAGGGAGGATTTAATGGACGGGCGCGAGCGTGGGGGTGACGAGCGTAAGAGCAGGCACAAGCTATGGCGATGGAGGCGGAAGGCAATGCCATCAGCCAAACTGCAGCAGGCAGCGGGCGGGCGGGCACGGTCCCAAAGCCTGGACACTAGCGGGGCCACCCACCGAACCCCCGGGTGATCGCAGCGCTGCCCGCAGGCGGGTTGCCCGGGCGGCCCGACGATTCGGTCGCCCGGGCCGGGTCGTGAGCGCGCCCTCCGTCGTGGCCAGGGAGCGGGACACCTGAACCGGGGCGGGAGTTACCGCGGGTTAAAAGTTTGAAACTCACAATCTTCACAACACGACAAAATCGTACTAGCCCTCGTAGATTTTAATGATCTTAGTAAATGTTAAACCATGACTCCCCTCTGGAGCCCCCTGCAAATTGCCTGGATGCGGGCTTCAAGTTCTCAACAGATTTTCTTACAAATTCTTCATGTTTCAGTGGATGACTTTGCCACTTGTGCACCCACGATTTAAGGATTACTTGCCACATTCCAGACATTATAATTGATGAGCAGCAGCAAAAAAAATGCTAGATTCCATCCCACTTCTCTTGTAGTTTTAAATTACTCACATAAAGATTGTAAATTAGGGCCGCTTCACACTATGGCCAACCTCACACTATCTTGGTGTGAAGCCTCCAAAGGCCAAGTCCAAAGGTCAAACTCTTTGCAATGGACTTTCATGGCCTTTCAACTTGAATGGTCATGGTGTGAAGCCTCCAAAGGCCAGGCCCAAAGTCCAAAATCATAACATTTATGGAAATTTTCAAATGAAAGGGGACAAGTGTGGGGCATTTGGAAATTAATGCACTGGGACAAATTGCAGGTTTGGCTGTGCTGGCATGTGGTTTAGAAGTTCAAAAACCTACTTGCATGCATGCTAGAAATACATAAATCGATGCAAAAAGATGGCCTTGAATGCAAAAGACCGGTCTGTGTACATGCTAACAAGGCATTTATACTATCAAGACAACAGTTGGGGAGCGTTTGGAAACAAGGCAATTTAGCGGTGGCACTCGCATATAAACACACACAAGATTGGAGAACTCCAATCTGGCGTTCCATAGAATTCGTTACTATAAAGGAAGAGACACGTGTTCTTGAGAAAGAAAAACCCCAACAAGAAATATGGTGGCATAGGTAAGGTATGTACACATTTCTTTGACCAGCCTCCAACGATGACCCCTACAATTTGAGCTATGTTTGAAGTGTTCACCACTCACTGTGAACCCAAAGTAGAGTAGTAAATGCCACTTACACAAGCAAATCCTACCACATGTTAGCTTAGGAGCTAGTTTGGGGTGGTTGGGACTGGAACTGTCAAGTACATGTATAGGAACATATTCAAGCACTTTCAAGGGTAGTCTTGAGTTGCTTTTAAAGACCCTATGAATTGTAACTTTGCCCTTTAATATAAAATATTCTACAATACTTTTATCCACAAAAATGACGTTCTATAATAGCTTGTTGAAAGACTAATCTTGCAAAAAAAAATCCTAAACTTTTTGAGACCCCCAAACCCTTAAAGGGTCAGGTATGGGTATACATATGTTAGCTCATCTGCCCACCCCCAAATCGACCACAAGCGATAAAGGGTCAATCAAAATTGAGCATCTTGGAAATCTTGCAGTTGAATTTGGTTTCCTAGAACTATATGTTTACAAAAATAATTTGGTCATTTTGTTTCAAAATAATGTAAACATGTTTTATGAGAAAGTTATGTCTTATCACTAATAGTTGAGTTTTTTTAGTGGAAAAAAGTGTGAAGTTCTTATCCAATTTCAATTTTTAATATTTTTGAAATTCAAAAAAGCATAAAGCAAAAGTTGAATTAAAATATCTTCAATGGTAAGGTAGGAGCACCCATGCATGGTCTCCATTAGCGTGCCCTAACACTGTCAAGATAAACTAATACTAAAAAAGAATGGTTATGGGTGATGAAATGATGGTTGTGGGTGACTAGCATGACAATTTTGAGTACCCCATCTCATTATTTAAGAACCGATAAGCCTCGTTTTTACGTCTCTTACGCACAAGTTTACATTTTCAATGATTTTGGATTTTGAAAAAATTTTGTGGACAAATGCTTACAATGGAAACCTTGAAATTGATGCCAATATTTTTAGTTTCCTCTTGCTAGCTTACAGTATTTTTTTCAAAGTTAGTCAATTGTTTTACCTACTCCAAAACCCTTATTTCCACACTTATGGGTGCAGCTACCTTAAGTCAAACTGTTTCCAAAGCGTAAGAGAATGCCAATGGGATTTTGACACAATTTTTGGTGTCACTCAAGTTATAGGATTTAAAAAAAATGTAAACACTTGTCCCTTATGAAGCTCAAAAATTAATTGAAAGTGTCATTTTGGCACTTCGACAAAAAGTCGGGTATCCCTAATCTTGATTAACTATCATATTTTTCTTGCTTGTTGGAATACTTGGTGTTGTAGGTAGAACCTCCTCACCAAGGATTGTAGGGCTATAGTGGCACTTGCCAAGCCTAGGACTTGAAGACGTAATGAATATAAGAGCAAATTGATAACTAAAGTCTTGCTCAAAGTTGCAGCAACATGTAGTTCATCAAGGTTTTGATACTATCACATTACTAGGTTAATCCCCAAAGGACCGTTGTCTCTTTGGAGGACAGGTTGGACTTCAGGTATATATCTATGACTAAATTATTTTGTGTGATTTTCTGAAACTTTCATTGAAGGTGGGGAATTCATTAATCTATGTGAGTATTTAATTTTTTCTTCCTTCCGACATTTGACGAAGAAGTTATGCATGAATTTATGAAAATTTAGGGAGGACTGCCCATCTAGGCAACCCAAAAACTTTTTTAAATTTTCTCTTTTTTTGAAACACAAATTTGAAATTGGTTCTTTTGATTTTTTCATTCATAAGAAGCTTTGAATCATTCAATTTCAATCAATGACATGAAAGTTATGAGGAGTTTTGTTCATGGGCAGTTATGGAATCTCTACTTTAAAATAAGCTTTGAAGTCCTTTATTTTACTCAATTTTCAATATTTTGGAAAAACATTTAAATAAAAGGAATTAAATTGTTTATCACAACATTATCACCATTGGGATTTGCATTTTTCATTTCCATAATTAAATTCTTAACAATTAAATGTTTTGACTCATTCTTTACTTCTTTTTACTTATTATATTTTCCTATGTCTTGTAAAGTTCCAATTGATTTGAAAATTCTCCCACACATACCTAACTTGATCTCCTACATGGAAAAAATAAAGCGCAACTTTGGGTAGAGCAATTTTTTTGTTATAAGTGTGGTCAAAGGCTTTTGAAATTTTTGGGCAGCATGGAAAAAAACTTTTGTTTTCACTTTAGATATAAATATCTCACTCCACTCCATTTGGATTGAGCTAATTTTTTTCTTGCAAGTACCTCTTCTAATCTGGGCAAAGATCCTATGGTTGGATTTCCCAAAAAAAAAACTTAAAATCCCTTTATTCTAAACCTCCTAGAAGTGGCAGTTTTTAGTGATTTTGGCAAAAAAAAGGGCTTGGTCCTTTAGGGATTAAAGCTAATTACTTGAAATGACCAAATGTACTTGTGGAGGTAGGGCATTTGGACAAATAATTTTTTTGCCTTTCTAGGAGTTTTAGGGCATTAGCCACTAGATTTAGAATTTGTAGTATTGAAGCCTTGACCCCTAAATGCTCAAGGCACCACATTATGGTGCTGACAATATTTTGAACTTCTATAAAACCTAACTAAGTTGCTATTTTTAGTAGATTTTATTTTTTAACTATAACTTCTGAAGTCTAGTTTTAGCATTAAAAACCCAATTTTGTAATAGATTGATTTTGATTTTTCTTTTCAATATTTTGTGCAAGGGTGTCCATTGCAATCTTGATTATTTTTATTATTGAGAGCTCTTAGAAATGAGCCTCAAATATACCAAACCTTTGAGAAAAAACTACACTAGAAATTCATTTAAAAATATTGTAAAAGAGACATTGAAAAGCCATAAATTGATTAGAGTCATATATGTTATGTCCTTTAACCCCATATTTTTTATATGACCATTTTTTTAAATTTGACATGTGCAAAGAGGATTGAAAGACTTCAAGTCATTTTCATAGTTTTAACACTCTCTTGATCAAACATTATATTCTTTCAATTCATAAATGATATTGTTAGGTTTTCTTTTCCAATATGTTCTTTAACACATGTAGTTTGATTTTGTACAATTTCCATTTTTTTAAACTAATACATCTTATCAAAATTTTGACTTTTTGTTCAACCTTGAACAAAGTCCTAGAAGCTCAAAAAGTGCCTTTGACTATTTTTAATTGATTTGACAAATTTGAAAATTGTATGTTTAACCCCTAATTGCCAAAGTCTTACCAGTTTGCAGCATTGGAGTGGAGTATTGCTTAAAGACTCAACCATTTTTTAGACCAAATAATTTTTTGTTTGAACAACACAACAATTGCGTTCATTTTTTATGCAAAAAAATAGAAGATTGCTTACAACCCAGATTCTTGGATAATCAATAGTAACATATTTGTTTTGCTCAATTCTATTTAATTATTGCATTAGCTTTTTGTACTTTTGTCTTTATTAACACTTTTTTTTGTAGTGTCCATACTTTATAGCATAATTTCTCATATAGTATTACTAATAATAAAAATTCAATAGTCGTAAAGCAAACCAAAAGAGAAACATAAATCTTGTGGTAACTTAGTAAAGTAATAAGTTTGAACAACATTTTTTTTTTCCAAAATAGGATGTTTTGAAAGAAATTTTCACATAGTCACTTTATGATAGTTGTGCTAATCCATAATTTTAATTAGCAGTATTTTTTTGTGAGAAATACTCCTTTTTTCAAAATCCCATTCAATCATTTTACAATACAATTTGACTCAAGACATTGGGAACATGAATGAGAGTTGCAATGGCAAATGTTTTATTGGAATCCACCAATTTCAAAAAAGCTTGGTTGGAGGGGTGTGCCGTGAAGAGTTGTCATTTCTCAAATACCTCTTGTGATTGATGATATTTATTTGTCACATGTGAAAAACAAAACTTGCATACTAATATAAACATTTTTTTGATTTGGAATTTTTTTTTATAATTCAATCAAGGATTTTTGGAAATAAGAACTATTAGAAAAGCAAGAAAAATAACAACATCCAAATTACTGGAGACATGGCATTTTTGACTAGGAGAATGATATTTTTAACCCTCAAAAATTAGAAGAGGGTATTCTCCAATTTATCTAAGAAAGTGTCAAGTTTATGCCTAAAATGCAAGGCAAAAAGAGCTCCTTAGCAATGCTGCAATTTTCATTGTTGATATTTTCAACTCTTTTCCCACTTCCATCCCCGCTTCCATTGCTGATCCCATTCCCGCTTCTATCCTTGCTTCCAACCCCTCTTCCACTTCCAACCCCTCTTCTATTCTTGCTTCCATTGCCGCTTCCATCCGTGCTTGTAGCCTTACTTCCATTGCCGCTTCTATCCTTGCTTCTAGCCCCGCTTCCATTGATGATTTCATCCTCTCTTCTAGCCTTGCTTTCATTCTTGCTTTCAATCCCGCATCCATTCCCATTTCTATCCCTGCTTCCATTTCTAATTCCAATCCTAGTTTTAGCCCCACTTCCATCCCCGCTTCTATCCCTATTTTCATTCCTTCTTCCAACCCTGCTTCTATTGTTGCTTCTATCCCTGCATCCATTCCCTCTTCTAGCCCAGCTTTCATACCTGCTCTCATCCCCACTTCCAATCTTGCTTCTACTCTTGCTTCTAGCCCCATTTCCATTCTTGCTTTTAGCCCTGCATTGGTCCTTGCTTCCAACCTTGCTTCCATCTCCGCTTCCATTCTAAATGTTGTGTCAAGATTGTTCCTTTAAGAAAGACAAAGTCTTTTTGCAATTAGTTAATCTAGTACAAGGCTTATTTACTCAATCTTTACAAGTTGTACTCCAAATATTGTATTTTATGTTTTGTATACTCTATAAATCATATTTGATATGTTGTATTTTATATCTCAAGCACGTCCTTCTCTTCTTTTTATACTCATGTTCTACTTTTACTTTCTTTTACTTTTACCATTTACTTTTACTTACATTTATTTTATCTTACTTTATTTTACTTTTTATATTCATTTTTCACCATTTATTAAGTCATGTTTACACAATTTCAATTTTATTTTTAACATATACATTGTATTTCAACATATATGATTAAAATAAATTGATTGAAATTTTAAGAGCTATAAAATTTGTCAAAATCTCAAGGAAGAATTGTTGGTAATATGTATGAGTGGCAATAATTAGTTTAGATTCATCAAAAATAGGTGGGCAACACAAAACAACAAACCTTTATTGCTTAAGCTTGAAAACCTTCTTGAACGTTGACTTTGGCTTAGCAATCTACTCCAACTCAACAATATGAACTTGATTTCTCAAATCTCAACACAATATTCAAAAATATGAGAGTAATTGATTGGAGGAAATAAAACCACAAGGTGTTGGTTAGTGATGCTCATCAATAAATAAAAAGTAAAAATAAAAGTACAAAATTTGCACGTACCACTTCATATGTAATTGATTTGTGAATAAAATCTAGGGACCATTGCCTACTTGATTCAATATTAAGTTTTTGCTTGGGTGCTATTTATTTTTACCCTAATATTATGGACAACTTTTTTGACTTGATGAATAATGCCCAACAACTACAACAATGACACATGAATATCTTTTTTTATACTCCATTTGTTTTATCTTCCACACCATAGTGACAAGTGCAAGAAAACAAAGCTTTGACAAACCAAAAGGCCACTAAAAAGATTTATTTGGTGCCTTCAAAACCTCATTCCACTCTAGGTAACCTTCTCCCACTAGAGGTGCTCTTAGAAATAAGAGCTCCTTCACCCTATGGTCAAAGGTCAAAAGGCAATTGACTTCCACCAATGAGATTGCAAGAAACTGAGACTTTGGCCTCTTATCCCTTCACACTAAAGGCCAAAGTTCAAAGTCCCTCACCTCCCATGACATCACTTTTTCATCCAAAACAACGGCCTCTCAAGAAAAGTTTGGGTCACGCAAAAACAGAGACCCAAACTATGGTTGAGAGGCTGTCAATTTTTTTTCACAAAATCACCCTATATTCAATCTCAAACTTTGGCCATTATTGAAAACATGTCTAAATCGACTAGAAAGTGGTCGACCATACCTTAAAGGGTTAAGAAAAACACACATTCTCCTTATTGCTTGTTTGCTACAAAAAACATGTAAGAGACAATGAAAAAATACCCTTCCTTAAAAGTATATCTAGAATGGCAAATGTAATCAAAAAATAATAATCCATTATCAGTTGCAAAGCATATTAGAAGTTAGGTGGAAAGTTGTTTGGTGTCAAGTAGATATGGTCACCTTGATCACAACTTCATCAAATGCAATAAGTTTAGAGAATTGCTAAAACCACACCCAAAATTGCTAATGTCACATCCTTGTGAGCATGTAATTTGAAAAATTTAATGCTATTCTTTTATATTGAAGTGGTCCATTGTTTAGACAATCACAGCATTATCACCTCCTTGAAAGAAAGAAGAACAAAATCAAGTTGAACTCTTATTGCACAATTGCTGTTTTATTATGTGTTTTTTGTTTAACCCGTAAATGCCCAATTGACCATTTTTTGGTCGCTGCCCTTTTTTAACGATTGCTCAAAATGAAAAAAGAAAAAAGAAAAAAGAAAAAAACAAACAAAAAATATTTTTATATAGGAAAGCAAGTCTACTTTCCAACTCAATTTGAATTATGTCAATCCAAGTTAAACTCCATGAAGGAGAAATTTTCAAAGGCAAACACTTCAATATTTGCTAGTGTTACGTACAAAATTTACTATTTTGCAAAACTAATGATGTTCTCTCCTTCAAAAATATTGCATTTTTGAAGTTTTGAGAAGAATGTCTATTTTTAACCAATCATACCAATTTTAAATTCTATGAATAAAATTTGTAATTTTGATGAATATTAAATGATTAATGCTTATCCATCAAATAAGAATCCAAAACTTTTTTTGAATGTTTGATTGTATGGATAACTATTAAAGATTGTGATTCTTGTTTTCTCTTTTGAAACAACCTTCATTAAAGTTAAAATATCACTTTATAACACATTTATATTTTGCCCTTACCCCCTTGGACGTTTAGGGGTTAAGTTATTCAAAAGTCCTATGTTTTTAATTTCAAATTCAAATACCTCTAGTTTCTTTGAATAAAATTTTAAATTGATAAAGATGAAACAAATTTTTTGATCCAAATAAAAAAATGAACATCAAATTCTCACATTTCATGTTCAGAGCACACCTTGAAGTGTGGCTTTAGCAATTTCTTAAGTTTAATGCTTATATCATGTATACGCTTGCAACTTCTATGTAACTCTCCTTCCAATTCAACTCTCTCATGTTCTCATATTGTTTACACACATTTACCTACAGCATTTTTGTTTAAAAGAACCAACATTAGAATCACATTTCTTGTACATTCTTGTAGACTATTTCCACATAAGTTTTTATAAAAATCTAAGTAGAATAATCGGAGTGCAATCAATTGTGGTGTTTATCTTTTAAAAAATTGTTGTCAGCAATAGTTTACAAAATACAATTTTAATTGGACACTCTCATTCACAAAAGAACTCCAATACAAAAAAACATAACATCACAAGTAAGCTTTCTGAATTTACTTTTTTTTTATAAGTTTTACAGCTCAATCTTATCTATCTATCTATACAAAAGAATATGATTTGGCTCAATGAGGGTTTTGACATTGAAAGAGTTGAGTAGCTTGCCTGAAGGAACCAACACATATCAAACTCTTAGTATGCTTGATCGGCACCTTTAATGTTTGTTGTAACGACAGGTATCATTACTACTATAAGGTAATTGAATAAAAGGAGCATAAATTTATTAAATGCACCTCGAAGAAACATCACAAATTGCAATAAACACAACCAAAAACTCAACTAACCCTTGGACATCAAATGTGACCTATCATGTAGCTATTTGCAAAAATATTGCAAGCCTTGTGAAATTCAAAGGTTAAGGTATAAAAAGGAGTTTGCAACTATGAAGTAAGCTGAATATAAAATAAAACATGCTAAAATTACCATAAAAATACAAAATCTACAAACCAACCAAACAACATTGTTTAAAAGAATCAATTCCTTGACACCACAATGCAATATTAATCCCTAAAGGGGGTTAGGGCAAAACAAAGATGCATTATAAAATAATACTTTCTTAACTTTGATGACATTAGCTTCAAAAGAGGGAAAAATAATCATTATGTTTAGTAATTATCTATACATTCAAACAATCAAAAAGGTTTTAGATTTGTATTTAATGAATTTAGATGCATTTACCATTTAATATTCATCAAAGTTACAAATTTTATTCATAGAACTTAAAAATTGGTTTGCTTGGTTAAAATAGACTCTTTATTCTAAAATTCTAACATGCAATCTTTTTGAAAGAGAAACATCATTAGTTTCCCAAAACAATAAATTTATAACACTAGCAAATGTAGAAATGTACATCTTTGGAAAATTCTCCTTGGTGGAGTTTAACTTGGATTGACATGATTCAAATTGGGTTGGAAAGTAGATTTGCTTTCATGTTTGAATTTTATTTTTATTTTTTTCAAAGATTTTTTTTTCATCTCACGTAGCAGGCCAAAGAAAAGGACAATGACTAGAAAATGGTCAATTGAGCGCTTAGGGTTAACCCTTGAGCACCTGAGTGCCCCATACATTGCCTCCCAAGATTTAAAGCCTTGTTTTAAGGGAGTGGATCTAATTTTTTGGTCGTGCTATAAACTACAATTATGAAGGCATTCAAGTTGTCCATGTCAATGGAGTAATGGCAAGGAAAGCCAAATTGTTGTACAAGCGTTGCAAGAGATTTGATTTGGTGAAACACCATATAGGGCGTGGTGGCAAACAATATTTTACAGGCTGCAATCGGTCAATATCCCTTGCAAGCTTCCTTGTGTGTGCTTAGTGGTAGCGGGAATGTTGTTGGTAAGGGTTCAAGCATGTTCTAGACCCTTATAATGGAAACCGTCACCGACTGTGTGCCAGTCATTGTTTTCCGTGCAATAGCCATTTGAAGCCCTAAAACTTAACATAAAAAGAAGTGCAATCTTAAATATTTTACAAGTGTGTGCATTCACATCTAATCTAATTTAAGATGAATCAAGGGCTTATAGAATTTTATAAAAATCATGAAATACCGACTACCTAGCAAAAAATGAGATTTTGTCATCACATGTTATTTGATCAAATGTCATAGTCTCCCATCTCACACAGTCATTTGTTCCCAAAATTTGCAAGCCTTCTTCTAAGTAGGTGTTCCACTATTTTCAATGGTCACTTTCCTGTGGATCATCCGATTGATTGAGATACAATTCATCAAAGTTGTCAATCTCCAAAAACCCTGATTTTGGTGAAATCAGCCTGGGCGCTCAGGGATTAATACATTATTGAAAAAATCCAATACTAATCCAAATCTATATACAAGAATTTGTATTGAATCATTTGTGAATGTATTAGCATGTGTTATTTCCCTTAGCATATCCAGAATACAATCTAAATCCATATCATTCCATCGAGCATTCCATATGTGTTAAATTGCTCAAGTACCAAATCACTTAAAATAGACTATGTAAGTAAAATAAATTTTTATTTCAGTTTAGTTAAGACACTTGCATCAAAATCTTAATCCTCATAAAAAAACACACGTCAAATTGCTATTACACTAACTAAGCTAGACTGAATATATCAAATTAACTACTAGGAAACCATGGTCAAATCTATAGAAAAGTTGACAAAAATTGTGACCTAATCTACTGTATATTGTAAATTAAGTCACAATTTTTGTAAATTCAACCATGTTTTCTTGTAGTGTAAATTATGTGAAAAAGCTAATATAAACACTTCTAAAATCCAAGTTGCAATTCTAGCATCTCTTCTATAGTTTTGTTTGGTTAATCAAAGTACATAATAAGATAGTAAATAGTTTCTGGTTATGAGAACATATGAGACATCAATCCCCAAACATACCATGGGGATAATAGATTTGTTGTTATATGAAATTTGTTACAAACAAAAAGCTCTAATCTAAGATCTCAAACAACTCGCTAGAACCACATTGATCTATATTTCAACTTTTTTATTAATCTCAAATGTAGTAAAAGTGTGAATCTATTCCAAACACACAAAATATCTTGTACTCTAGTGGCCACAAAGGCACTTTACTTAGGGATCAAACCCATAAACAATACATATGTTAAATACACATAAGTACAACCCCAATCAAATCCAAATTTCTTTTGTCTTTACAAGAACCACTATACAATACATAATCATATAAAATTCATAACAAACCAATAAAAATCACAACCCGTAACTTTAATGAATCAGCATTGCAATATCACCACAATTTATTCTACGGCTCTTTCATTTACAAAAATAAGATACAAATTCACAAACAAGAAAGATAAAGGACAACACCTCACAGATGTAGGTCAAAAATCAAACACCTCCAAACCACAATAAAGAGAGCATTTGAAAAACAACTCCAACACCAAAAGAAAAGAGCAAACAAGCGACCAACATTGTCACGCAAAAACAAAGGGCTTTCAAGATTTGGTACATGCACTACAATGGAACATTGTCAATTTGGTCATTCTTTCGTCAATTTAGACATGTCAATTTGATCATTTTTTTATCACTTTGGACACTTTTTGTCAATTTGAAGATATCCATGCGGACAATTTTTCTCAAATATATGTTTGCCATTGTAAAAGCCATGCCTAGAAGAGAAAAAGAAACCATGAAACAACCTCAAAAGGCTTTTTGCATTTCCAACATGATAGAATTTGGTATTGTAAAACAAAAACACTAGAGCTACAACCCTATCTGTAAAGACTTCTATCCAAGGGTAGTGTAAAGATATTGAACTACCACCACACTTGATGAAAATAGAGACAAACCTATCACATCACTTAACCCTAAAGGCCCAAGCACTATTTTTTGGCAAAATAGTGATGTTGGGCAGCTCACTACAAGTGGCTATTTTATCATTTTTCTTTCAAAATTTCACACTTGATGTATCCAAGGAGTAGCTTTGAAGTCCAACAATTTTCATAACTTTTGACTACATGGTTCAAAAGTTATTGCATGAAATGTTGATTTTTTGAACTCCGGGCAGCCTGGGCAGCTCAAAAAACTTTTTTAAAAATTAAATTTTTTGATTTTTTTTTGAATTGGTTCTTTAGACTTATTTGTTCTTGGGAAGCTTTGCTTTTGATTGATGATATGAAAGTTACCAGACATTTTAGTTTGTGGGTAGGTATGGCTCCATACCTACCCACAAACTAAAATGTCTGATAACTTTCATATCATCAATCAAAAGCAAAGCTTCCCAAGAACAAATAAGTCTAAAGAACCAATTCAAAAAAAAATCAAAAAATTTAATTTTTAAAAAAGTTTTTTGAGCTGCCCAGGCTGCCCGGAGTTCAAAAAAACAACATTTCATGCAATAACTTTTGAACCATGTAGTCAAAAGTTATGACAATTGTTGGACCTCAAAGCTACTCCTTGGATACATCATGTGTGAAATTTTGAAAGAAAAAAGATGAAATGTCCACTTGTAGTGAGTTGCCCAAAATCCATTTTGTCCTCCGAAGGGACCATTGGGCTTTTAGGGGATAATGAATTGTCTTTTGGCATCAATATAGGCTCTAAGATTGGCTTTTCTCTTTATCACCACCCATTAATTAAATTTGGGCAATCTTGCACTAATCATAAATATGGACGATGTTATGATGTTTGCAATAAAACTAGCTACAATGAACAAAAAACTTGGAATGAAATCAATCCTTCAAATGCCCTATTTACAAATCTTCTAAAACATGAACAAAAATAATAAGTGTACATCTTTAAGCATCTTAAAATTGATGGAATTTAGATTTGTAAGGCTTTGCTCAACCATACTATCATTAAAAAAATTTGGGCACTCAATAAGGCCTTGAGTTACCAAGCATGGGAACCTTGGACACATTACACCAAACTTTGCACATGCACAGTCTGACGTGGCACCATTGGTGCCACATCATTTTAATAATTTAAAAAAAAATCAAAAATCAAAAATCAAAAAGTTTCTAATTTTTTTCTAAGACTTTTTTTTTTCCTTTTTTCTTTTTTTTTTAATTAAATTTTTTGGGCAACCAACAAGGCTGGTTTGGGAACAAAATTTATAAAGGCCTCATTGAGGGCTAAAATTTTCCCTAATGATTTAGACATGGAATTTGCAATTTAGCATTAAAGTAACATGATCCATGAGCATCAAATAACACCTGTTTAAATAAAATTGGAGTCAAATACTTACGGAAATTTCAGCATTTAAGATCTTCGCTAATGCCATCACAAAAAGTGTTAAAGGTTGGAATTTACCAATTTCAAACGGAAAAATAAAATGATTACTTGTGGACTTTTGAAACTACTTCCAACAAAAGATTAAAGCTTTTAAGAATGAAGGGGACAACTCAAGAAGAAATACTGTAGTACAACGTACGTTGGACCAATATGATGTACTTAACCCCTACAGGTCTAAGGAACCCACTCTGGGCTTTATGCGAGCTCGGGCAGGGTCTATTGACTTCATAATTTGGAAATTTTTCATGAAGTTTTAGGATGGATGCTATTCATCATAATTTACATATGAAGCTTTATTTCATGTCATTCAGATAAGTATTGTAAAAGTTAGAAGGTTTTTTCAATTTCAATGTCAAATTGGGTAGCAAAAAATATATTTTAAATTTTTGTTTAACTTTTTTTATAGAATTGTATAGATTGACACTTACTCAAAAAAAATTGAATCACTCAATTCCAAATAATGAGGCAAGAGTTACAAGGAGTTTTCTTTTGCGGGCAATGAAGGTAGGAAGAGGGTAGAAAAAACATATAAAGTTATCTTTTACTCTCAATTTTGAAAAATTTCAAATGAAAATGAAAACAAAAGTTACTAATTGTCTGTTAGAGCATTCTCACCATTGGGATTAACAATTTTCAAATTCTTCCAAAACTTATTAGCATATTAGTTATATCTTTCATTCATCAATACCTTTCACTTTACAATTTTTGTAAAAATGAATCCATTTTATTTTTTTGTTAAATTTTTTTATATATGCTTTCAACCCATTTTTTGACATATTGCAAAAATTGCACAAGAAATACAACATATGTGTTTTTTTCTAAAAAGTTTGAAAATCAAAACTTCACCTTTTGGAAGGACTAGAAAAACCTACATTTTGAAATTTAGGCACAATGATCTTGCAATTGGTGAGGATATTCATTCTGAAATTTTGGGACAATGTATTGCACATTGATCTTGCAATTGGTGAGGATATTCATTCTGAAATTTTGGGACAATGTACTTGTGCAAGTCAACCAAAGGATCTTACGGTTGGATTTGTTAAAAAATAAGTTTCAATGAAGATTTTGACCCTAGTTTGGGGACTAGTATTTTGAAGCAGTTTTGGGTGGCAAAAGAATTTTAGGGTTTAACATACTGAAACCATTCAAGAGATAGTCTCACATTTATAGTGAAAAACCAAATATGCTCGTCAAGTTGCCCCAAGCTGTTATTTGTGTTATATTGAGAATTTTTATTTTATTGCTACAATGCTAACTTTTGTACAAAATTTTCAACAATAATTGATTATAAACTAAAATAAATACTAATTTTCAAAAGCAAGCTAACCGAGTTTACAATCCTTGATTTCATACCCTTCTATGGCAAATCTCCAAACATTATCTACATGTTGAAAAAGCCATTGATTTTACACCACATTACTTCAATGGATACAAGGCAACTTAAATTGAAAAATAAGTTAATGAGAATAATGGGTGAAGGAGAAGATTGGCATGAAAATAGTAGCCGCCATTTTACTCAAAACAACTAGCTATGGTATGAAAAGCTTTGTCACTTGTACCACTGGCTTGCTTTTCAAATAAGGTACCTACACAAACTTTGTCAAGGTAACTTTTCTTAATACAAAGCCTCTATCTCCATGTTTCAAAGCTAATAAAGATTTATACATCAATACATACTTTGAGCTTGGCGTTATAATACCTATAAAATCAATCATCCCTCCAAAATTTTATAGAAAATCTTGAATTACTTTACTTAACAATTTTAGGTCTTGGTGAAGCAACCCCAAGAATCACAAAAATAATAAGAAGCATAAAAATAATAAGAAGCATAGATAATGGTTGGACGTGCATTCATAACCAATCACAATAATAATAAAAGCAACTAGATTAAAAATAAATTAGGGACTTTAGCAAGAATTAAATGACCCTTCAAACTTCTTATGTTGACATTGCAAGGCAAACAATGAAGAATTCGATGTTGCAAATAAGCACATAAAAATGACTTGAAAAAGCTGAATTGAAAAATCCTTGCCTAGATTACCACAAGTAATTGATACTCTAGCTTGCTCAACAAACAAACACTATGAAAACATGCTCATGAGGTTAGGTATGTTGTTTTACGGGTTATGGAGCAATTCACACTATGTCCCACATTTCATCTTTGCAAGTCCCACTTCAACTTGAGATCCTAGCTTCTTTGAATTGTTAAAGACAAAAAGGAGTATTAATGAAATTTCCGAATATGATGTGCAAAAATATGGTAGAAATTGCAGTTGATCAAACCACGAGTGAATTTCCACTGTCTATGGCACCAAAATTTCTAAAAATAGCTGCCATATAAGCAAAATGTAGTGAGCAAGATGTGGGATTTGGGACATAGGACTTGGAACGTGGAGCTTAGGGATGTGGAACTTGGGATGTAGGACTTCAGAACTTGGGACGTGGAACTTGAGACGTAGATTTTGGGAACTTGGGAACTTGGGAACTTGGAACGTGAAACTTGAAACGTTGAACTTGAGAACTTAGGACATAGGACTTGGGAACTTGGGACGTGGAACTTGAGATTTAGAACTTGGGAACTGGGAACGTGTACTTGAGACATAAAACTTAGGAAGTGGGACTTGAAGCGTAGTGTGAAGTCCCAGTTTTTGGCTTTACACAATTAGATTCTCCAATTCGATAGGACGTGGGACATGGTGTGAACCGTCCGTAGGACTCATTGATGGTTTCCAAAATTTATAGCAACTTGTGGAAGTTCCCGATTATTAAATTTTTAACCTCTAAACGTTGAGGTGGTAATTGTGTCTATCCTGTGAATAGTGATATGGTGAACAGTGCTATGTGGTGGTAATTGTGTCTACCGTGTGAATAGTGATATGGTGAACAGTGCTATGTACAGTGTTGACCCCACAATAAAATATTATCCGCAAAGGTTTCAAAAGTGCATAGTGCATGTTGCCCGTAGGAAAATCAAAAGAGGAGGAGCAGGGGACCTGGAAATCTCTTCACAAATTGAACTTAACAAAAATGTGGGAGCATTCAATACAACTATTTTTTGCATTTAATGATGGAGAACATCTAGGTGACCACTTTGAAAAAAGAAAACTTGATTTTTTTTGTTTTTTCCACCTTCTTGATGTTTTCTTGGCACTTGAAGGATGATTTTTGTCCTCCTACACGTTTAGGGGTTAACCCCAAAACAACAAGGCAGCCCTTTGCGACTAGTACAATACGATGTATTTTTCTTGTATTTGGAGTGCATCCACACCTTTATTACATTTGAGATCAACAAAGAAGTTAGAATATAGATCAATGTTGTTCTAGGGAGGTAGTCAAGATCCCAAATTAAAACTTTTTGTTGGTACAGTGGTGCTTGGTTAGCGTCAACACTTTGGGCTTGTAGAAAGTGTTGACCTTATCCAAGCATTGATCATAAACAAACCCTCCATTTGTGTTACTTTCCCTAGTTTTAGGGGTTGCAACTTTGGAGGTGCTTTCCCACCCATGTTTTTGGGACACTAACCAAACGTCTTTCTAACTAAAAAGGCAAAATGGGAATTGATGAAAAGAAAACGTTGACCATATGCAAGCACTTGACCTTAGCCAAGCTCATAATACATGCTTTTGAGCAAAAGGGGAGTGGGGTTATGATCTTATCCAATTGTTGCTCTTACAAAGGTTGACGCTAACCAAGCACCATTGTAATAAATGCCAGTTATATAACAGCGTACACAGTATGTATAATAGTAGCGCAGTATGTATAATAGTGGCGCAGTATGTATAATAGTAGCACAGTATGTATAATAGTAGCCTCGTCCTTTAAGGGTTAAAAGTATAAAAAAAAAAAAAAACGAACTGTACGTTGAATAGGACTGGATTGAGCTGCAGATCTGTGCTATTGTAGACCTCCTTAGTCATGGATTTTGTTCCTTCCTGTCAACCGTGCAGACTGCAGATTCGAGCCGGCCAGGGTGAACTGACCCCTCATTACCCCGCCTGGATGAATGGAGCCTGCACATTCATGTTTCTAGGCTAGGATGAAAAGTATTTGCAATTTTACAAGCACACGTAAAAGTAATAATTTGTTCTCTATTTTGGCGTTGTTTAGATGTATATTCCTTTGAAATTCTAGATTGACTTAGGGTCTCTAAATCTAAAATAAATTCAATATTTTTGCATTCAATTTCCTCATGATAATCTTCTAAACTCTTAGTATTTTTTAAATGGGAATTGATAAATGTACCACCCCTACTTGACTATCTACCACACCTTACTATATATGGTCAATTTTAAAATATTAAAATAGGTGTGGACCACAAGAAAAATACCATCTATTTGAAAATACAACTTGACATAGAAATTGCAAGTTTAATTTTATTTTTCAACTTCATTTCCCACTCATCGTATCAATTGAAAATCTGAATTAGGTTCACTTTAATTTATATTTTATTTAAATTGATATTTTGAGTGGAATTAAGAGCTAAAAGATTAAAAAAAAATGTTATCTTCTATGTCAAGTTTTATTTTCAAAAAAGTGATGTTTCTCCAGTGGTTCACACCTATTTTAATATTGTGAATATTAACCATACGTAATAAGGTGTGATAGAATAGTCATGAAGGGGTTTTACATGTACCAATTCCTTTTTAAATTTGAAAATGTGATTTTTTTTTTCATCCTGGGCCCACAAACTCAGAAACCAATTGATCGAGCTCCCAGATCCATTCATCCAGGCGGGGTCCAATGAGGGGTTAGTTCTCCCCAACCAATTTGAGCCTGGGTAGTGTAAGTTAACCCTTGAATGCCCAGCCGCCGGGAAATTGTTGTTGCACATTTGAGAAAAGGTGCCACTTGCTTGATTGTATTGAGTGTACTATAACTCGGTTTTAATTGTACTAGGGTGATGAGGAGTGGGATTCAGTGTGTAATCTAAAGGCATCCCCATTGTAGTCGTAAGAGAGGCAAGCAAAAGCTTGTGTAGTGCTTTAAACCGGACTTGAGCAAAAACATGGGCTCCAATGCAATAGTTAAACCATATTGTATTTTTCAGGGCTCCCCACATAAAAGCCCCTCCCTTACAAATTTTTAATATTTGAAGAGTCTTGCATAACACTCCAGCTTTGACTCTGACTCAATTTCAAACAATTTCAAAAAAATTTGACATGAATCTCCTCACATAAGCACTTAAAAAAGAAATAAACTATTAAAAACTCATGTAGTGAGTGTCAGAGCTTGTTTGCATTGGGAACTGCTTGACTTGGAAATGCCCTTGCTCTGCAACACAACCGGTGTCAACCACGGTTGACACAGTTTGCCTAGCTCAAATCCCGACTGGATTGGGGATGCCCTAGTCTAATCATTTACACATGAGATTGCAACACCATGCAAATGCTACAAGTTTTTTTATTTGTGGGAGGTTTGCACTAAATGAATTATGAGCTGGGCGCTAAGGGGTTAATGTCTTTTTCTTCTTTTCTTCTTTTCTTTTCTTTTCTTTTTTTTTCTTTTTTTTAAAAAATTTTATCTATCGATCTTTTCCCTTTTTGGGACCCCTCAAGAATAAGATCCATTTTGAGACCACTCTTGGGTTCACATGTGGCAATGCCTGTATGCTACGAATAAGAATAAGGATGTGACCCATCTCCCTATGACAACTTTGAGGGGTTTTGTGTGTAGGAGCTACTTAGAAAAGGCTACACTTTGTAGTTGAAGTGTTGATGTGTAACGTGGGCGTGTTAACCCCTGAGCCCTCAGCACAAGTTTACTAAAATACAAACTTCAAACTTTTTGGAACTCATTCCAATCAAACTATTATTTAAAAGAGATTCACAAAAATTGACTAGTTTGGAGCTCCAAGAAAAAGGACATGTCCTTTCATTGTATCATTGAAAAGATTATAATGTTCAAACAAGGAACTTTTTCAAAACCAAGAGGCCATATTTTGGCCCCTTGGGCGCTCAGGGGTTAACTCTTAAATGCCTAAGGGCATTTTTTTAGTTTTGGAAGGTATTTTGGAAGTTTCTAAACTATAGTTTAGAGATCATTATCAGACATTGATAGAAAATTGTAACCATAAGACCTTGAACTTCAAGACTTTTGGATGGTGCTCTCAAAAAAGTTATAAAAAATCCATGCGGATGTTGAGATTTTTGTGGTTGAATGTGGGTGATTGCAAAATTTTCTTGTTTTTTTGGAGTCACCCAAAACTTGTTATGCAAATTGGCTACTTCTTAGTACAAAATTGAGAAATCACCATTTATGATAATTTAGTACTTGTTGCTGTTATTTCAAAATTAATGGCTCCCCTTCCAAATCCATGATCACAATTTCATAAACAAGCCTGAAATGCAATTGTCACACAAGTACCACCTAATACAAAGAAAATGTTTAGCACCAATAATTGACCAAATATTATTTTAAATGAAAGAATTTCAATGACAAATGAATTCTCATTTGTATAACAAAAACATTCCAAGTGAAATTAGTGCAAAAACATATTTAGATTATGTTAGATGATGAAGTTTTAGTAAGAGGGCCCTCACTGCCCAAGGGAGTGCCTAAAGGAAATCTTCAATTTATTCTCAACTTGCTACTTGTCTTTCCAATGTGGCAACTTGTTGTAAGCTCTTTAGTGACACTATTCATCACACTTTTTGGTGTGCAATTGACATGCTTGCACTTCATCTTCCACCAAAAGTAACTGGAATGTGGTATGGAAGAAATTCAAATTGGATGTTAATGCTAACTTCAAACCGCAACTTCTCCAAATAAAAATAAAATACTTTACCTTCAATAAGGTATCAAATTTTCCTAAACACCAAAATTTGGTGCCTTAGCTAGGCATTCAGGGGTTAAAAGCTCCCTTCTCTAGGGACTGCTTGCTTTACTTTCCATTTCCCCATTTGACAAGTTTTGTTGCAATAAAAATCCCAAATTTATTAGGCTGTAATGTGCAAAAACATGAAAATTACATCAAAATCATTGGGCAAGCACGGGTTTTCAAATGGACCTTGAAATTCTTTCCTAGTTAATCCTTTCAAAGCCTTGCAAAGGGAATGTCAACTTGAACTTTTGTCATTTTTGGGAAGGAAAACCATGGGTATTTTTTGGAAGGAAAACCATGGGTACAAGAAGAATGAAATGGACTTAAATAATCTAATTGGACAAAATGGTGACTTTGTTGAATGGGTCATAATATTGGATGAATGGCCATTTTGTGGCCACATTCTTTGCTATGGTGAGGGTGCTTGTTGTTTGTGTACATGAAGACAACCAAATATTTGCATGCAATAGCCCATTGCCTTGACAACAACATGATCAAATTTTAGTACGGGATTCAAAGTATGTTCTATGTTCCAACTCAACAAGTTCCAGTTTAATATTAGACCTTTGCTGGATTGTCTTGACAAACATAAATAATAAAAAGATTGACGGATGTTTCATGACAAAAAAAACTTTTGTTAGAATTTAGCTTCCTAAGCTCATTTTTTGTTCATGCTTGACCCAATTCTCAAAGCAAAGTACTACATTTTGTAGAGCCAAGTTTTTCAAAAAAAATGCTGCGACCATGGAGACATTTTTGAGTGAACTAGAACTTGAGATTTGAATTACCATGTGAAGGTACACGGCTCATTTTTAAAGCTCTAAACCTGTCTATTATTATGAATCTAAGGGGACTCAAAACTTAGAATGTTGTGTGAAGTGCCCTTGGTGTTTTATGCAATTGTTGAAAAAAGGATTGTACACTATCTTGCAAATCTCAAAACATTTTTCAATCCTTTTTTCTCAAAGAACAAGAGAAATTTTCTTCTAATCTAGTACAATTCTGTGATTTTCTATATTCTTATTAAGTAGTCATTACTTGTTGAAACTAGAAATAGGATTTTCTAAACTTGCCTTGTTCTAAAAGCATACCTAGTTTAATATGCTTTCTTTTTGCACATGGAAAATTCAATGTCTTCTCTTTTGTTAGAAAACTGATTAGAGTTAGGCAGTTTTTGCATATTGAATCTTCAAAAGAATTGCTTTTGAATTTTCATTATGTATCATTAACTTTCATTTGTATTTCTATTTTGTAGAATTAAACTGATCAACAAGAATTTGGAATTCAAATGTGTATGAAGCTGCATGTGATAAAATGAAATTGATTGAATCACTAAAATACAAGCATCAATAGTTGTCATTTGTAACAATAAGATTTGTTTAGGATTTGCTGAAAAAACTTAAAGATACTTTCATGAGAACAAGATTGCAAGCATGTAATTTTATAAGTTTATGAGCCCAACCTTAAAACAAACTAAGGTTGAATCCAAAGAATCTTAAGCAAGGTGCTTTAACTTGCATAACAAAGCACTTGGAATAGAGAAAGAATGCAGTACAGAATAATGTAAAAGAAAAAATAACATTTTCAGTGTAACTATTAAGCATATTTTGTTAATAGAGTGAAAAATACATTGATAAAAAAATGATTGTGGTTTTAACTAAAAATTTCCGTTTCAATAAATTACCAATATTTATAGCAAAGTTATCAAATAAATGAAACTTGTATATATTGAGAAGAATGAATGGAGCACATAAAATGGTAAACATGTATGATGAATCTAATTTAGTTATTTTCCTCTTGTGTCAACATAGCAAGCCATCCTTCACCACTGGTGCTCCTATTTTTAATATCAATACTTCAATGGAATTAATAATGGGTGTTCATGTCCCATGTGTAATGACCTCGATAGAAATTTGAACTTTGTGAAAAATGAAGCATTTACCTATATAGATATTGGTTACTTGTTGAACCGGAATAAGATTGTAACCTTATTTCCATCAATTTTTTGCATATGCACTCCAAAATCAAATATAATAAACATTAGAGTAAATGAACTATTCAAGTTGTTTCAATAGGGGTTTCAAATATGCCATTCACCACCAATTTTGTTCATGTAAATGAAATTGGTGAACAACTTAGCCAAGGCACCGTTCATGTCCCCTTGTTCACTCGTTCAAATATCCACATCTTAATGAACTACTCATCACCCCTTCAACTTTGCCCACAATCACCAATCCATCTCGCAAGCTAATCCGGATCCCTTCATCTCCACCATTGTTGCTTCTCTCCCATTGCAATTTTGTTGTTGCCAATGCTTGCTTTTATCTACAAGTGTAAGTGTATTTTCTGGGAACTTTGATAAATATCTCTTCTTGAATTTTGCTACTATTATGAATCTCAAAACAACAACCTACTTAAGGCTTGTTTCCCAAAAATGCATGACATTCAAAGTGGGAGAATCTAGGACCCAAAGACAATGACCTAATAGAGGAATGTAGGGCAAACTGTGACAATATTAAGAAGAATTCATGATTTTGAGAAGAATGTGAGGAATTCAAATGCTTTTGCAAGGGATTTGCTGGTGTTGCAGCTTGGCCTTGGATTCAATTTGCACATTCATTTATTTTGGTTTAAGACTAAGCATCCGCAGAACTCAAAAATGTCTTCCCATCTTCAAATATAGTCAAAGAAATAAACATTGTTAGTGAATGCAAGGCCTTCCAAACAATTTTTAAGATCAATATCCCAGGTTACAATCCAAGACATAGGTTTCAATTTCTGAAATCACAAAGTAACCCTAGAAGCTTAGTCTCACAATTCAACTTGCCAACACACCTCCATTGTTCTTTACCAATACTCGCAACAACTCTAGACCTAAAATCACGTAAGTGGTCGTTTACAAGTCATCAACCACATGATTTGTAATTGTAAAGACATACTATGAAATGCTAATCAAATGATATACAAGACATAGGGTTTTGTTCCTCACCAATTAGAACCAACACTTTGAAGATCACTATCAACTTTAAAACCAAAGCAATTTGCAATGTGAACCTCCATGCCGCTTTTTGCAAATTGAGCAGAGTGTCAATTTTGTTGCAACATGTAAAAATGTGCACAACACGATAAACTTGTTGAGACCAAAACTACGGGTGGATTTCCTCATGCAATCGACGCCCTCCAATCTTGTCAATATTTGAAAGTAAAACTTCTGATTATCAATTGCATGAGAATTTTATACAAAAAATTGGAGCTAGAGGCAAAGAGCTAGAGGGAGAGGCGGGGAGCGACAAGGACAAGCGCAAAGTGATAGGAACATGCAAATAGGCGCGGAGCGAGAGGGAGAGGCTCGGAGCTAGAGGGAGACGGGGAGAGAGAGGCTTCATGTTCACGAGTGAATGAGCCATGAGGACCTCCTGGAGGTCCTCATGGGTGGTTCACTTTTGTAACTTCATGTTCACCGGTGAATGATTACTCATTCAATACCATTCATTCACCATTTTTTTGAGATATTTGAAACCCCTTAGTTAATGCAAAACTTTGAACAATGGAAGACCCCTTCACACTAATTTGGGTGAATTTTGTCTATTTAGTGTGAAAATGTGGCATGCCTCCAACCTTTGATTTCAAGTAGGATTATGTCACAAACTTTTACCACCCCTCAAGTAGCAACTTGGTGACTAGACCTTTGTAGTGCCATATACTTCATGCTGTAGTTGACCTTCTTGCTAGCAAATTTTCCTAACAGTTGTGGCCACTTGATCACACTATTTGATCTAATACTTGTATATCCTAATCCACATGATATTGAATCAGCCTGAATTTTTGTAAAACACTTTATTAGTGCACTTGGAAAATTGCTTATTGGTTGAATTACTGCAAGTTAGAGTTGTTGTTGCAAAGGCAGTAATTAAAATAAATTATGCATTGTCAAAATATTGCAGTGTCATTATATCAAATAAACTTTTGGTGTTTTGGAGGCAATTAAAATCATTACAATGCAGAATGCATGGTAGAGAAGTGTCAAAGCATCGTCAATGCACCATTCTAAACAATTCACTAAACGTATATCTATATTTTATTTTGAGCAGAATTAGAACTTATTGGAACGGCATATATATATTTTGAAAAAACATTATTATATTTGGACTTGGTAATTTGAAAACCTACATAGAACCCATTGAAAGCAAGTAAAAAGACTAAAATAAAATGTGTCGTCACAAATCATGCTTTAGGAAGTGATCATCCAAACGGAAACAGCATTGCAAATTTCCAGAAAACAGTGGCAACATGGACTTCTAATCCTACTTTAACCCTTAAACACCCATAGGGCATAGTATGTACGCTGACTTATAATTGTTATTTGCTCCCAATAAGAAATTTTAATTTGGGATCTCAAGTAGCACACTAGAATCGCATTGATTTATTTTCCAACTTCGTAGTTAGTCTCAAATGTAGTAGAGGTGTGGATCCATTCCAAAAACAAAAAAAATACCCCCTATTGTACTGGTGGTAGTGGCACGCGGGGACGTTTAGGGGTTAATATTTGTGTAGAAGAGCCACATGTATTACATTCTTCTATATGGACAAGCTTTCATGCTCATCCAAAGCTAGAAAACCCTCCAACAAGAAAAAAGTTCCAAAAGCAAATTGTTTATTGGAAGTAAGTTTTTGATTTTAAGGTCTAACATAGAAGTCCACTTCAACCCCTAAAGCCCTGGGGCCTCTATTTTGTCAAGAGACACTCAAAATTGCCATTTCTATTGCATAGAGTAAAAAAATTTGAAAATTAGTCTTTTTGCATATCTAACCATAGGATTTTGGACTAGACAAGTATGAGAATGTGGATTAAAATTTTCAAAAACTTTGAATGTATAAATTGCAAGATATTTCATATTTGTGTTTAAAATGTAAAAAGCAAACTTTTTTGCACCTTGCATGACTAGATTGTCTGAGTATGAACTTTTTTAACTTCAAATTTTTGCACCACAAGTTTTAAGTTTTACTTTTGTATGCTAGAAAACTAAGTTGAGAATATTTAAAAAACCCCAAAACAAAAAATACTTAATTTTCATTCCTAAATAAAACATTAGGTAGAAGAAGGTATGAGATTGAACAAAAACTTAAATTGTTAACATTACAAGGGATTTGGGCCCAAGAAGGGACCCCTTCCCCAAAACTATGGGAACTTTGGGCCCATTCCTCCAAAACATGGGAACACTTCCACATGGGCAAGTTGACATGGTCAAAGTTTGACCTTGTCAACTGATGATATGATGATGATGATTATTATTATTAATATTATTATTTAAATATTTTTTGACAACCAACAGGGGCTGGTTCCCAGCATTGGGAACATCTAAACTCACAGCCCCTAGGAGGGCTCAATTTCTTCCTAATGTAACCTTGCAATGGAATTGAAACTCAATAATTCCAATGGTGAGATCGTTCTAGAAAGCAAAATCCACCCTTCCCAACAAATTTTTTTGAGAAATGTTAAACTTGCAATCAAAAATGAAGTTTATAAGTTATTTTTTCAAGAAGATGCTTGAATTGCCAAAAAAACAAGATTATCCATAACTTTCTCATAACTAGTCCAAATGGAATAAATCAAAGCTTCAGATGTAGATAAAACTATAACCTATGAGAAACAAAAAATTAATAAATAAAAACAAGTTTTCGAAAAGAAAAAAATTCTGCCTAATCTCCATAATTTTTGGCTTATATAGGCATAACTTTTTCTCCCAGGCATAGATTGAAATAAAACATATATTCCCCAAAGCTTATGTGTTTTTCTATCTTCAAAAAAAGTTTCAAAAAACTAGGAAAACAATTGAGGCCGTACGTACCTGCCCAAAATCCCACTTGTCCCTTGCGGGGACAACAAGGCTTTAGGGGTTAAGAGCATTTGCATCAATTGGCACTTGCTAAAGATCTAACATGTACAAAATTTGGATGGCAAGTGCTTTGGTCCCCTCAAAATAATCTCATGGCACTCAATCCTAGCATACCAAACAATGGCCCTTGAAAGCACTATTCATTCTAAATTTAGTGAGTTTGATCTTTTATTCCACTTAGTAGTTGATTGGTTGACTATTTATGGAGCACATTTGGTGAACTAGGATGGAGGACAAGAGTTTTGAGAGCTCTTCAAAAGTCACTCATAGCATATAGCTTATCAAATTTGGCAAACAACCATGCAAGGGCATTTGCAATTTTGCACCCTTGACACTACAATTTGACTTGCAAAAGACTTGCATTTTTTTTTAAAAGTCCTCAAAATTCTTGTCTCCCACCCACGCTCACCAAATGTGCCTTAGAATTAGTGGATTGGTCAATCACCAAGTGAAGTCTAGGAGGAAGCTCATTGAACTTAGAATGATCAATAAATTCAAGGACCGTTGCTTCCCATACTAGGTTTAAATAGCCTAAGGTCAAGTTGACACGAAAACCCAAGTTCAACAAACTCCAAATTGAGAAATCATGTTGGTCGAGAGTTGAAAATTGGATCTAAGGTGTGTAATCTAAAGGCTGGTTTAATACACGTTTAAATAACATGGTGCCTGGGAAATGTTGACCCAAGCGTGGTCTCAAAGGAGAGCACCAGTTTTGTGAAACCAATTCCCTATCATGGGTCCAATTCCACTTAAATAAAATTTAGCCTTCTTTAGCAATCGTGTTGGGCAACTCAATGCCCCATTTGCCTACTTCTTCTACTTTGCTTTTTCATTTTCTCACGCTAGATCCACTAACATATTGTGGCACTTACATTCGGGGTACGAGTCCAAATGAAACTCATCAAATTCAATTAATCCACCAAATTGGACCCAAGTCATTTACACTTGAGTCCACCTCTAAGTTTCAACAATTTTTTGAATGAGCTAATCGAGTCCAATTAAGAATTTGTTAATTTTAAAGTGGTTATTTTTTTGAACCCATAACTCCTTAAACTCGAACCTTAGTGCAAACTCAGCCAAGTGTACATTGAGGGCTCCGAAGTGCATATCATCCAAGTTTGGCGTGTATCATACCCTTTGACAAACAAAAGTGCAAATACCTAGGTCCACTTTTCACACCCAATATTTTGGGAGGTTTTGAGCTTCTTCATCAAAACTCCTGCATTTCTCATTCTCAAGCATTTTTTTACGCATGCACCAGATGTTACCTGTATACTTATACTGTAATTAGAAGTTTTCAAGAAATCTATTCTACTCTTATCCAATTGATTCAAATTTCAACCTGTTTTTTATATATTTTTGGCTGACTTAATTTTTATTATTTTTGGATCCCCCTCTTACAAATTTGAATGTTTGAGTTTGATTGCCATGGGGTAACGAGCCTGTTATGCAGTCATATGGATGATTTTACTGTTGGAGGCTTTTGTTTGGAAAGTTTTGTTCAGTGAGGGGGGGCGTGCCTTTATTAAGGGAATTGATATGTGCACACTTGGGGGTTGATATTTGCACACCCCCTTGGGAGGTAAATTATAGATTTCTACCATTAAAAAGTTGAATTTGAGAATTTTGAATTCAAATTTGGATTTAGAGACCATGGTTTACTCTTGAACCATAAAAAAAAGTTGCAATTAAACAACACTTAGTGAAAAAATTTAATTAGGGGAAAATGTATTACTTTTACTTTTGTTTATAAAAAAAGAATTTCTTTTTCATTGGGTGTTGTTCAATTGCAAAATAAATTACGGTTTTAGAGTAAACCATGGTTTCTAAGTCCAAATCTGAATTCAAAATTCTCAAATTCAGATTTTTGATGGTAGAAATCTACAATTTACCTCCCATGGAGGTGTGCAAATATCAACCCCGGTGTGCACATATCAATTCCCTTTATTAATTTGTAGTTAGGACTGAAGGATAATCCAACATTGGTTTTACAGGGAAACAATCATGAAGTTTGTGCTGAATGGACAAAGCAATCATATGTGCAGTTGTAAAATCTAAGACTAGGAAAAAAAAGCAAAAGCAATGTTATCCAGGTTGCTCTAAACCAGGCTCTTTTGCTCTATCAGGGCGTCTTTAGATGAGGCACGGGTAAGAACCCCGGAAATGGCAAAAGGAGGGCCCTATTGCTTGTATAGTTCTTTTAGTTATATTTTTGAGGAGTTTGTAACATCAATGCACAATTGGCTATGGAGTTGCTAGCATGTGTGCATTAGCATGTGAGCATTAGCATGGGAGCATGAGGATGGGGAGGTTAATTGCAAGAGGGATTGAGGAATTGAAGAAGGAATTAAATAGATTGATAGTGATCAACTCCCCAAGTTTTGCAAGTTTTTTATGAGTGCAAGTCATGACCGCTCTTGTGTTAAGGTCATGAGCTTCCTATTTGGCTTTGCAAGTCATATTGGGGACATATTTCTCTTGTCATACTTGAACCCACTTCCATTGTATTGTTATTGTGCCCTCATTTTGGCTAGACCAAGGACGCCCTCATAGCAACTTTTGATGGCAAGTTTGTTTTCTTTGTTTTAATTTATTTTCATTTTTTTAGACTTGAGGCTTTGTTTTTATGAGAAGCACTTCAAGAGGGCTATCCACACCATGTCCCAAGTTCCATTAAATTCTTGCATTCTTTATTGGTTGAGAAAGAACAATGGTATTTTGTGAGAGTAGAATGGTGAGCCATGAGTGATGAGCCAAGATTTTGCTAACAAGAACCAATCTAGAGCTCAAAATTAGTGGAAAAACAAAAGAGACTACATTTTTTTAAGAGATGAAATTTTAAGATGCAATAATTATAGAGCCCTATGTACATAGTCATAGGTGAAAATTATTCTTTAGACAAAAATTCAAGCTCATGGCTCGTGGTTCCCCACTCACAATATAGCATTTTTCAGTTGGAAATTTGAAATGAAGACTTGTAGCTTCACGTTATTGGTATTATATAAGCAAAAATTTCATGTATCAAATAAATTGCAACATTTTACAAAGTTGATAAAGTATTTTCCCACATTGTCAAACAAAATTTGGTCAATCATTTCTATGTGAGTGCAAGAGAAACAAGTGATAGAGTAGGATTACCTTGTTGTTGTCAAGTAAGTTTGCAATGCCTTGAACTTCACAATATGATCCCATTCAACCTTTGAACAAATTTCTGTGGATGAATTTTTTTTAGGAAAATCATATGCATAATATGTTATTTGAAAGCTTTGAACAATGCTTTTCCAATGGCATATTACAAACCCTGTTTAGAGAAAAAAGTACGATTTTTATTACTTGCTATAGCAAGTGACATAATTGTGATAGCCTTCTACAATAGGTCACTTCCAACTACCAAATTTGGCATAATCTTTCACAAATATGGGTTTCTTCCTTGAATTTTGGCAGCTAATTTGTTGATTCTTCTTTTGCAAATAATTCACACTTCCATGCATGGGTATTGGTACACTGTTTATCTTTTGTGCACTTCACAAGAATTGACCTCACATAGAAGTCCACCTATGTTCCAAGGAGCAGATACTGGTTTGATTGAGATACTTATATGCAAAATAAAATTGAATTTGGTGTCAAGTCTTATGGATTTGATAAAAAAAAATACACCTTGAATGCTAAGTCTGAACAATTTTGTCTTCTTAAAATTTTGCGGACGTGGGACATAGAACATGGTGTAAATTGTTGCTTCAAATAACATAACATTATGATTGTAAGTAGAAAAGTGATAAGTAAAGCATTCCTGAAATTGATTGATCAATTCTTTAGATTAATAAAGAAAAAAAATTGTGAGTTCAAAAGGCACCTTGTGTCATTCATGTTTCAATTGTATACACTTTTGCCACAAGAATGCAAGATATATAGATAAGGGGATTGATATGTCTACCGCACTCTTTCAGCTATTCTATCACACCCCGGGATAAATATTAGATTTCTACCATCAAAAACCAGAATTTGAAAATTTGGAATTCAAATTTGGACTTCGAGACAGTGATTTTCTAATCTAGAATCATAAATAGGTTCTAATTGAACAACACCCAATGAATTAGCTTATCTTTTTTATAGACAACAATAAAAGGAATATTTTTCCCCGAGTTAAGCTTTTTCATTGGGTCGCATTGGGTGTTGTTCAATTACAACCTTATTTTTATGGTCTAGACAAAATCAAGGTCTCTAAGTCCAAACTTGAATTCCAAATTCTCAAATTCAATTGTTTGATGGTAGAAATCTAAAATTTACCCCGAGGTGGGGTAGAATAGTTGAAAGGGTGTGGTAGACATATCAATCTATCTATATATATATAACAAAATTCAGTTTTCCCTTTTGGCGATGCTTTTACCACAATATTCTTATTGTGTGTATAAATAAAACATCATGGGTAAAAAAATTCTTGGGTTAAAAATTTGCGTAAGTGAAATCTTACATGAGAAAAAAATTATGCGTAGAAAAATGAGTGAGTAAATAATGTAACAAAATTGCATGGGTATAAAACTTAAATAATTGCGTGAATTATTACTACATGGGTAAAAAATTGCAAAAGTAAAAAATAAAAATAAAAAATTTGCTAGAGAAAATAGTAACTTTCCTTTTATTGTTTGGGTAAAAAACTCTATGGGTATAGAACAAAAATTGCTTTATTCCAAAGGAATGTTTTGTAAACAAATACAAATATTTTGAGTAAAATTTGATATTGGAATGTGCAAATAAAAAGTAAAAATTATTTTCTTACGATGTAAAAATTTTGCATGACTAGGCCTGGAATTATTTTGATCCCGTCGGACCGACAGGTGCTTATACCCTATAGATAAACACAATATGAAAATGGTAGGTGAGTTGGATGGTGCAATAGATAATTGTTACCATGTTTATAACCATATAATGCTGTCATACTCCTTTTTCCACAAATTCTTGTCATAAAAACTGCTACTAGCAGGTTAAAGACATGACCGCCTACATGCATACTCGGATTTTTATCCCTATAATGCTAGCATATTATGGCACCTAAATGCAATCCCTATAGATTCTTGCACGAGTTCGGTAAATTTTATTTATAAAACTTAACATGAATTTTAAATGAAAGGGTTTTTTGTTTTATTTTGATGTTTCTCTTTGACGTTGGATGAATATAAGATGACAAAAAAATTCAAAGGGTTAAGCTGAGGCAGTATTGTTAGTAATATCCATATTTCGTTGCTTTTGTTGTCAACGTGTAATTTATATAGAGTGTGTGCATCCAAGATTCCAAGCAAAAGTTAACCCCTAAAGGACCATTGTCCCTATGGGGGACATATGGGATTTTGGGTAGGTACCTACAGTCTCAATTTTTGTTTTAATTTTTTGAATTTTTTTTTGAAAATAGAAAACACATTAGTTTTTTGAGGAATTTAATTTTTATTCCAATTAATGTTAGGGAGAAAAAGTTATGCTCAAATAAGCACAAATTTGGGGACTAGGGGCAGCAAAAAAAATTCTTATAAAAACTTGAAAAAATTAATAATTTTGTTTTCTTATAGATTACATCTTTGTCTACATTTGAAGCTTTGATTCATTTCATTTGGACTAGTTACGAGAAAGTTATGGACAATCTTATTTTTTGGGCAACTCAAGCATCTTCTTGAAAAATTACTTATAAACTTCATTTTTGAATGCAATTTTAACATTTTTCCAAAAAAATTTGTTGGAGAGGGTGAAGTTAGCTTTCTAGAACAATCTCACCTTTGGGATTATTGCGTTTCAATTCCATAGCAAGGTTATTAGCAATTTAAGTTTTTGTTCAATCTCATACCTTCTTCTACCTAATGTTTTTGTAAAGAGTGAAAATTAAGTTTTTTTTTTTTTTTTTTTAAATCCCAAGATTTCCAACTCAACTTCCCACCATGCAAAAATAGAATTCCAAACTCTGTGGTGCAAAAATATTAAGTTTTAAATGTTCAAAGTTAAAAAATCTAGTCAAGGAAGGTGCAAAAAAAGTTGTTTTTTAACACTTTAAATGCATATATCTTCCAATCTGTGAGGTCAAAGTTCTTGAGTTTTGTATGACAAATTCTTATAGTAGTCTAGCACAAGATCCTATAGTTAGATATGCAAAATGCCTGATTTTCAAACATTTTTACTCTTTGCCATAGAGGTGGCAATTTTGAGTGTCTTTTGACAAAATAAAGGTGATGGTCCTTTAGGGGCTAATCAAGCATATCAAAATCCAACCTCAAAATATTAAAATCCACATTTTGATAAATTGTTTTGTGTCAAATATCATGGTTTTACAAGAAACTTGATTGAAAAACATTGGTAATGAATTTTAGAGGTTTGATTGCATGAGTATATAGGTAACATCCATATGCACATCCTCCATGCTAACAAAAAAAAACCCTTAAGTAACAAAGCTTTGATCTTCAAAGGATTCACTGTGACTCGTGATATGTCCAAATTTTGTAAATTAGATATTTTTAATTTCTAGTAAGTTTTTCACTAAATAATCACAACATCATGTCCAAAGGTACAAATTAGTCACAATGAATGAGTCAAATAGCAAAAAACTATTATAAAAAATATATATCTAATTTACTAAATTTGGATATATCACAAGTCACACTAAATCCTCTGAAGATCAAAGATTTGTTACTTAAGGGGTTTTCTTTTTGTTAGCATGGAGGATATGCGTATGGATGTTACCTATATACCCATGCAATCAAATCTCTAAAATTCATCACCAATGTTTTTCAATCAGGTTTCTTGTAAAATCATGATATTTGATACAAAACAATTTATCAAAATTTGGATTTTAATATTTTGAGGTTGGATTTTGATATGCTTGATTAGAATTGGGGGTAAGAACAGAATGTAAAATATTCAAGCCTAAAAGAGGCAAATTGACCCCATTTTGAATCAATAATTGCAAGTTTTTTGAATGGAAAAAGGGCCAGTCCGTATGTTTGCTTCAGGGTACTCTACAGTACAGCTTACTTTGTCATGCCATTTCTTTGCTTATAAGAAAATCCTCAACCCAATAAACCTAAGGAAAAGTTCCTAAAGTGCACTTGTGATTTCACAAGTTGACCAAATTACTAATCATTTTAACCCCTAAAGGAACATGGCCTTTATTTTGCCCAAAGATAGGTAAAACTATCACCTCTATGGCAGAGAGTAAAAAAGTTTGAAAATCAGGCATTTTGCATATCTAACCGTAGGATCTTGTACTAGATTACTATAAGAATATGTCATACAAAACTCAAGAACTTTGACCGTACATGTTGGAAGATATTTGCATTTAAAAAGTAAAAAACAACTTTTTTTGCACCTTCCTTGATTAGATTATTTAACTTTGAACTTTTTTAATTTAATATTTTTGCACCACAGAGTTTGGAATTCTATTTTTGCACCACAGAGTTTGGAATTCTATTTTTGCACCACAGAGTTTGGAATTCTATTTTTGCATGGTGGGAAGTTGAGTTGGTAATTTTGGGAAAAAAAAAAAACAAAAAATAAGTAATTTTCATCCTTTAAAAAAAACATTAGGCAGAAGAAGGTATGAGATTGAACAAAAAATTTAAATTGCCAATAACCTTGCAATGGAATTGAAATGCAATGATCCCAATAGCAAGATTGTTCTAGAAAGCTAACTTCACCCTCTCCAACAATTTTTTTAGAAAAAATGTTAAAATTGCATTCAAAAATGAAGTTTATAAGTTATTTTTTCAAGAAGATGCTTGCATTGCCCGAAAAACAAGATTGTCCATAACTTTCTCATAACTAGTCCAAATAGAATGAATCAAAGCTTCACATGTAGACAAACATATGATCTATGAGAAAAAACAAATTAAATTATATTTTCAAGTTTTTGTAAGAATTTTTTTGCTGCCTGGAGTCCCCAAATTTGTGCTTATTTGGGCATAACTTTTGCTCCCTAGCATTAAATGGGATAAAAATTAAATGCCCACACAGATCTTTGAATTTCCCATCTTCAATAAAAGTTTCAAAATATCATGCAAAGTAGTTTGGCCATAGGTACATGCCTAAAATCCCATTTGTCCGTTGAATAGATAGTTGGTCCTTTAGGGGTTAAAGATCCCTAAATACCATTGATAATCGTTCATACTATGATATCTACTATATATTAATCTACAATTATAGTGTTTTAAAATTACTTGATGCTCACTATGGCAAACTTTAAGCCCTAAAGGACCACTTGTCCCTACAGGGGACAAATGGGATTTTGGGCATATACTTATGGCTAAACTGCTTTGTGTAATTTTTTGAAACTTTTATGCAAGATGGGGAATTCAAAGACACGTGTGGGCATCTAGTTTTTTCCTCATTCCGACATTTATTGAAGGAGTTAAAAATGAATTTATGAGAATTTTTGTTCGGCGGGTAGCCCAAAAACTTTTTTATAAATTGCATTTTTTTAAAATACAAAATTGGGGTTAGTTCTTTAGACTGACATATATGTGGGAAGCTTTGAATCATTCAGTTCTAATTAATGAGATGAAAGTTATGAGAAGTTTTAGTTTGCAGGTAGGTGTGGAAATTCTCAAAACTATGCCTACATGCAAACTAAAACTTCTCATAACTTTCATCCCATCAATTAGAATTGAGTGATTCAAAGCTTCCCACATGTATGTAAGTTTAAAGAACTAACCTCAAATTTTTATTTTAAAAAATGCTATTTTTAAAGAAGTTTTTGGGTTGCCTGCCAAACAAAAATTCTCATAAATTCATTTTTAACTTCTTTAACAAATGTCGGAATGAGGAAAAAATTAGATACCTAAACATATCTTTGAATTCCCCATCTTCCATAAAAATTTCAAAAAATTACACAAAATAATTTAACCATAAGTACATGCCCAAAATCCCATTTGTCCCGCATAGGGACAAGTGGTACTTTAGAGGTTAAAGTTCTTATTTGTACATCCTTAATTAGGCTAGCTACGTGTTATTTTGCAACAGTCCAATTGCGTACATCTTCCACAATGCACAACTACTAAGCTTACTGCATTTGATTTTTATCCTCTTTTGAACACTCACTACTTTATCAAACAAAAAAATTCAAGCAAACAAACGTTTAGAGAGAATTATTTTAGAAACTGTGAAAAATAGTATGACTAGGATTGGGTGGTCCATGTTAGTTTATTCCTAAACGTCTGAGCGTGCTGCTGCAACCATTAAAATATGAGGGGTTTTTCTTGTCTTTGGAATAGATTCACACCTTTATTATATTTGAGATTATCAAAAAAGTTGGAGAATAGATCAAAACAATTCTAGTGAGCTACTTGAGATCCCAAATTCAAACTTCTTATTGGTAGCAAATGCCAATCATACAGTAATGTATGTACTATGCCTTATGGTCATTTAAGGGTTAAAGAGGTTATTATCTTACACAATAGAGGTGTATATATATAAAGGTTTATTAGATGAACTACAATATGGGACCTCTATTGAGATTGGTATATGAAATTAGTGTAGAGAGGATGTTAGTTTAACCCCTAAAGGACCACTTTGGGCTTTTGGGATATTTGGGCAAGCAATTCCCAAGTAAATACAAAAGATAAGATTGTGAAAATAAGGGTGTATGTGCTCATATTGAAAAGCTTGCATACCTCTCAAAAAAAAGTGGAATTGAATAATTTTTGAGTGAGATATGGTATCAAATGTGATTTAGACGTCAACACGGGCATCCTCAAAAAAAGCGGAAACAAAGAGATTGAAGAAGGGTGTTGCCCAAATAGTGTTCAAAAGCACTTTACAATGGCTTGGTCAACGGGCAAAATTTGTAGTTAACTCTCCTTGACTAAGTAATAACTTCTATTTTACTTTTATTTTTAAACAAAAAATACTTTGGCAAGTACTTCACATGGTGTTCTAGGTTTACACTATATGGATTTTGTACTTAAAATCTATTTCTATAAGAATATCTTCCGCAAAGTTTTCTTAGTGTAATAACAATTTCAACAAAGTAGTTCCCGCTTCCAAAAAAATTCCACTATGTTTTAAGCATTGGGTGATCATGACCTTTGTGAGGCATATAGAGAACTTCATGCTCTACAAGAAATTTAAATTGCACAAGAAATTCGTAAAGTGCAATGTATCATTTTGAATGACTGAAAAAAAATTTGACACCTTAGAGAAGCTTCAAAAAGAGTTTTGCCCTTACTTTGAGTGTTGTAATCTAATGAAGCATGCCCTCACAAAGTTTGAGTTTTTGAGAGAATGTACATAAGCAAGTGAAAAAATAGATCTTAAGGTTAAATTATTGAAAAAACATTAAGTTTTTGATTTACTAATCATTTTGTTGAAAGAGGCCAATTTTGAGCCATTTGACCATGTAAACACAAAAGAATTCTAGAGGTTGATCAACCTTATTTTAGTAGTGGAATTTTATGCCAATACACTATATATGGTATTTAATGTTATGTTACCAATAGTATTACTTGTACTTTTACTTCACTCACTCTAAATCTCAACTCGTTTGCATTTAGAATTGCCTTCTTTTTGTGCACACTCAAGTGCACACCACTCTGTATTGCCTCCTCTCCTTATCCTAAACCTCGTGTAGAGCCAAAGACTACAAGTTCCCAAACTATGGGAACTTTGAGAATGTCATGTGGAAACTTTGAGAACATTATGAACGTCACTGGGAACTTTGAAAACATCAAATTATAACATTAAATCAAAAATTAACTTTTTTTTGAAAGAAAAAAGGTTATGACCTTCTTTAAGAAATTATATATATATATATATATATATATATATATATATATATATATATATATATATATATATATATATATATATATATATACATATGTATATATATATATATACATATGTATATATAGGGAATTACTAAAGCCACACCCCAGGTGTGCTTTGAGCATGAAATGTGAGAGTTTAATTCTGATTTTTTTGATTTGGATACAAAAAAAAGTTTCACCTCTATCATTCTAAGGCTATATTAAAAAAAATTGAGGTGCTTGAATTTTAAATGAGAATTATAGGACTATTTAGTTACTTAAAACAAGAACACATAAAAAAATAGCAATGATGCAATAAAAGTTCAATTTTTTTGTATTTGTTCTTCTTTCTTTGGAGACATGGTAACTTTGTGATTGAATAATCAATGGACCACTTGAATAAAATAAAAAACTTTTAAATTCTCAAATTAAATGCTCATAAGGGTGTGGCGTTAGCAGTTTTGGGTGTGGCTTTAGCAATTCTCTCTCTCTATCTATCTATCTATATATATATATATATATATATATATATGTTTTTTTTCAGATTTTTTGGATTTTTGGATTTTTTGGATTTTTTCATTACTGAACAATGACAATGATTTTAATCTAATGGATGAACTCAATTCAACCCAAGTTTGTAGCTTGCGCCAAATAATTGTTTAAATACTAACTCATAAATTTAATTTATACTTCTTTGTTGTAATAAAAATGAACAAATTTCTAACACTACATGTAAACTTGTAAAAACAATTACTCCCAAAAATTACAATAGTTGACAAATAGTGTTAGGTTGACATTTAGTGTTGGTAACATTAAAGGAGTAGTTGACATTTAGTGTTGGGATTCATAAGTAGTGTTGCCAATAGTAAATACCATAAAAAGTGTAGTGATATGTTCAGAATTCTTCAAAATTTGAACATTTATTTTTTATTGTTTGAAATCTAGTGACTTTTTTTCTATTTCTCCAAACTGAAAAAGAGGTACTTTACTTTAGTTCATTGCAAATCAAATTACCATTATTTGAGGATAATCAATAGGGGACTGATATGTCTACCACACCCTTTGAGCTATTCTACCACACCTCGGGGTAAATTTTAGATTTCTACCATCAAACAATTGAATTTGAGAATTTGGAATTCAAGTTTGGACTTAGAGACCTTGATTTTGTCTAGACCATAAAAATAAGGTTGTAATTGAACAACACCCAATGCGACCCAATGAAAAAGCTTAACTCGGGGAAAAATATTCCTTTTATTGTTGTCTATAAAAAAGATAAGCTAATTCATTGGGTGTTGTTCAATTAGAACCTATTTATGATTCTAGATTAGAAAATCACTGTCTCGAAGTCCAAATTTGAATTCCAAATTTTCAAATTCTGGTTTTTGATGGTAGAAATCTAATATTTATCCCGGGGTGTGATAGAATAGCTGAAAGAGTGCGGTAGAATAGCTGAAAGGGTGTGGTAGACACATCAAGCCCCTAATCAATATTGTAGTTCGGATAGATTCGTACTAATTGAGCTACAAGGTGGTTTTACAGGGAAAGCTATGGAGTTGGACCATGTCAATCGCCACCCCAGTTTCTGCACATGATTGCCAATGTGGCTCTAAACCATCTCCTCCAAAATTGGAAAATAATCAAATCCTTAAATAGTCTTGACCAGGAAAGGAGGAGAAACCTCGTCTTTTAGAGTCCTAAACAATAAAGTAAGGAAAAAAGTATGTTACTGCCAATGGAATGCAAAGCAACTGCATGGAAAAGCGTGGAAGACCTTCTTTTCCTAGAATTTTTTGCAACTCATAATTTTCATGTTTCTTATATTCAATGGAATGGACAAAAAAGTGACCACCATTATTCTCAACTACCTCAAATCTGATCTACAACATAACATTCTAGAACTATCCAGTTTAATAGAATGTATACTAAATATATAGTACATTTAGGTTGTTCCTGTTCCACATCAGTTTCTTGACATTTTACATTATATAAATACCTATTGATACTACAATAAATTTTATCAACAATTATTGTGATAAACAATCTTTGACCAACATAAGGATTTGGCATCAACAACAATGTTGTGAAAAAACAAATTAGCAACATTGAGGACGCAAATCATGTAAAATTTTAGTATCTAGAAAGTCACATGCATGCGCCTTCTAAGTGGCCAAGTAATGAGGCTTGAGGTACCTTTTAGGGTAACACAACTTGATTGTTGAAGCAACCTAAATACACTATTTAGTGTAGAGTACACTACAAGGGAGTCTTTAGCCAAGCTCAGCTAAGGAAACCATGGTCGAATTTACAAAAAGATAACAAAGATTGTGACCTAACCTACAATATCCTGTAGGTTAGGTCACAATCTTGTCAACTTTTTGTAGATTCGACCATGGTTCCCTTGTAGTGGAGGCAAATGTAAAAGTCCCAAAAAAATAAAAATAAAGGGGCCCTATCATGTGTGCAAATTCCGTAACGGCCTCCCCAATGCTCAACCAACTTTGGACCTACCAAGGTAATAAGAGCCCGTGGTTGAGGCGGCTAATTGCAAGAGGGATGAAAGAATGGCAAAAGAAACTATAGGAGAATCAATTGCACTTGCCAATCAAACTTAAACAGCAACCCTCTAGCTAGATTTTGTAAGTTTCCTCTAAGTGCCAATGAGGACCAAACCAAGGTTCAGAGCTTCTCATGTGGCCTTATAGTCGTACTAGAGATAGTTTTCTTCCATTAGGCTTGGATCTACCTCCACTAAATTGTCTATGTACTATGATCTTGGCTAGACTAAAGGATGCCCCACAGATTGGGAGCAAGGAAATTTTGACGTAAGGTCTAACTAGTTAGATGGTAGAGAGCATGGGATCTAAGATCATCTCTAATGGTACAAGAAAACAACAACTTGGGGAGCAATTTGGACGAAAAAAGAGCAATTAATGCATGAATTAGCTATAACATTCTCCTTAACCCCTAAAGGCCCAAGCCCGATTTCTATGAAAGTTACTAAAAACTACCACCTTTAGGAGATTGAGTAGAAAAGTAGAAAAAACATGTTTCCTTTGGAAATCCAAGTGTAAGATCTTGCCCTACACTATGGGAGGTACTTGTGGGAAAAAAAATCAACTCCTAGATGTAGAGGAGTCAGATATTGACATTTTCAAGTGACAATTATTTTTTCCCATGTTGCCCAAAAATTTCAGAAGCTTTTGACCACTCTTATAGCAACAAAATTGCTCTACACAAAGTTGAGGTTTAATTGCTCCATGTAGGAAACCAAGTTAGGTATCGGTATGTGTGGGAGAATTTCTAGATTAATTAGAGGTGTACAACATACTTCAAAAAATCTTTGAGTGCTAGAAGGTCATGAAATTGCAAATACACTAGGCAAAATTGGAGGCTTTATGTAGAATTCAAAAATTCAAATCAATTTGAATGAAATGGTAAAAATCAAGGAATCTGAGCCTACTACAACTTGGTAAACTAAAAATAAAAAAATGGATACTAAAACCGCTCAAAAAAGTAAAGCACCAAATTTTACAAGGGGATAAAGGAATGGGGGTTTGGGAGTCCCCCAAGCCATGGGCACCTTCCACTTCATTCCCTTTTGCCCAAGTGTCCACACCTTGTGCCCACAAGGGCTGACCCTCGTTGGAGTCAACACCCACTTACAAAGAAGAGGCCTTGCCTAAACTCCCCCTTTTTGCCTAGTTTCAAAAATTTCATGATAACTTCTTCATCAAATGTCAAAATGAAAAAAAAAAATTAGATGCCTACATTGGTTTTGGAATTCCCCACCTTCAATGAAAGGTTTCAAAAAATCACACAAATTAGTTTAGCTATAGGTACATGCCCAAAATACTTTTGTTCCCAAGGGGACACGTGGGCCTTTGTGACAAGAATTGCAGTTTCCTTATGCACAACAACTCTTGCAAACACAACCTTTTCTTATACAAAAGCAAGTTGAATAATCATTGATAAAAAGTTTAGTTGCTTTTGCAAACATGTTGGCTTTGTGTTGGTTGAATATTAATTTACCTCATTGGAAGTGTGAAGAAAACAAGCAGTCAACATTGGAAACAAGAAACACTGTGTTTCCTAGGGATGAAAATTTTGAGGATGGATGGAAATGGCCTTATATCAAAACTTCCTTGGTGCTGTGTGAAGACTTGGCCTTACTTGTAAGGCACTTGTTCAATAAAAATGGCCCATGCCCCTTAAATGCAGAGAAAAAATTGTAAATTTTTGTAATTTTTTTGGTTTGGACATTGGTTGATTTAGACATTTCACATTAAATGTTAGCTAATTTCTAAAAAACTTAAAGGTTTCTCCAAATCAAGCCTAAAAAAGAAATGTTAGTAAAAGGGATGACGATCTTTGGAATTCTTGGAATTTTTAGGAAGTTAGCTAATATTTAATGTGATGTATCTAAATCAACCAATGTTCAAACCAAAAAAATTTACAAAAATGTACAATTTGTTTTGAAATTGTGCCCCTATTTGTAATTATTTTGAAATTGCGCTCCTGTTTGTAATATTTACATTTTCATGCCCCTATTTGTAATTTCCCTTTTTATTTACATGTAAAGATGAGTTTGTGGCATTATTAATCTATTTTACTCCTAGAGGCCCAACAAAATTGGTTGAAAAAGCAAAAGATTCCCTTGAGTACAAAGAGGAGGTAAAGTGTTTGTGCTTTTGCAAGAGGTTGAAAATTCACCAAGTTGGTGAATTGGAAAAGGTACATTGATGTCACACAATTGTTAACAATATGTCCCAAGTTTTATATCCTTTGTTTTATGTAATAACTTTTGGGAAAATTTCATGGATGTCCCTGAAGTTTGCCATAATTTCATAGATACCCCTATTTTTTTCAGAAATTTCATAGATACCCTTGGATCAAAATTTTGAAATATTTTTTGTTGTGCATGCCACTTCCTTTCTTCCTTTGTATGCACGTTTAACAAGAAAGAAGTAGTATGCACACAAGGAAAAAAGAAAGTGACATGCACAACAAAGAAACGCTTAAAATTTTTGGTCCAAGGATATTTATGAAAATTCTGAAAAAGTAGGGGATCTATGAAATTATGGCAAACATCAGGGGTATCCATGAAATTTTCCCATAACTTTTCAAGATTTAATAGGTCCAGTGACCAGAAATTGGAACTTTTACATTCAAACCATGTCTCAAGTTTCAAGTCCTGAGTTCCAAGTCCAAGGCAATGATTAAGGAGAACTATCATTTAGTATGTTGTTAGCTAGTTGAAATTGCAATAACGTTGACTTAAACTTGAAATTTCTGAATAAAAATTTAGATAAAAATTATATAGATTTTTCAAAAATAATAATAATATATCTCAATATGTTATAAGAAATATTTAGTGCAAGCTTGTGAAAATTTGGTTGAAAATGAAAGATGTTGAATTTTATTGGTTGAAGCTAAAATGTCCCCTCAAATGCTAGTTCAATGTAGTTTACATAGAAATATCTACATGATAACACTTTTTGAAAATTTAGTCCCAACAAGGTGGAACTTTGCTCCAAGAATTAGATTCAGCTAAAATAGAAATCCTCCATGCAAGTCTAATTCTCATTTTTAAAATTTGTTTACTTACTTTATTTTTGCATGAAATACACAAGCTCCCAAGGCACATTCATACCATTATCAAGCAAATATTTATTTTGTACCAAGTAAACGCCATCTTGACAAGTAGTTATTTCACGTTGTTTTGAGATTTTTGAAGAAACTTATGCTATAAAAATTCGCTTTTCTAAAGAAAAGAACCATAATGATCAACCTGCTTTGTAAGAGGCCAAAGTTTATTACTTTTGCAATTGAACATCTAAAACTTCAAAAAACCCATTTGCTACTTGTAAGGGAATAGTGTCAATTTGGACAATTTTGGTCAATTTGGACATTTTTGTCAGTTTGGAATTTTTTCATCAATTTGGATACATCTAGTCAATTTGGATTGTTTCTCTTGTAGTGTAAAATTGTTTGAGAGAATATCTACAAGATTCGAAAATTCATCACAACATTTTTCTATGCTTTACAAAAGTCAAAGTCCAAAGTTTCATTTTCTTTTGTCATATTTTAAAACCCCAATTTCTAAAGACCCTGTGTGGTTGTTTGCATTGTGAAAGTCTTGTAAAGATGACAATATTTTCATTAATATAAAGGAGTAGTTTGTCAAAAGAAAACTGTTTGCAATTGATATCGAATGCTCATTAGAAAAAATATGAACCCTCCACAAGGCCCTTAAGATGGTCTCTCTTAACATATATTGGGCCTACAGTGGATACATTAAAAGCGTGTGTGAAGTGTCTCTACCTTGTATGACGTTCCTATTGTACATCACTAAAACTATACATAGAAAATGGCAATCTATTACTATGTCACAATTTCTTAATTATTCTCCTACTATTGTACACAATCATAACTAATGTTACCCTCACAAGTACTAGGTTAAAAATTTTAATATAGAGAAAAAGGACCATGGTAATATGTACATGTAATTGTGAAGCCCAATGAAAATTGGACATGCCAAAGTGAGCCATGATTGTACTCAAAGGCATAGTAGGGTGGAAGGAATTTATTTTGTCCCAAAGTACAAATTAAAACAATTAAGGAGACCCCTTAAAAGGGGTTCTTAGAAGCCTTGTGGAGGGCTCATATTTTTTCTAATGTCTTTGTATGGCAAGATTTTTGTTTGACATCTCCTTGACTCCATGATATCAATACACCTTCACCAAACTACTTATTTGTTGAAATATTCAGTATTTGAAACCCACAAACACTACTAGAAAATTTTACAGAAAATCAACAGAACTTCAACTTGAATCTGTTGATTTTATATGTGACTTTGGTCAAGTTGATTTGGGTATTTTCAACAAGAGTTTGTTGTTTTTTTGTTAATTTTCTATTGATTTTCTGTTGTTTTCTGTTAATTTTTACTTATTTTTTTGTTAATTTTTGTTGTTAAATATTGTTTTTTAACAATATTTTTGTTTATAATTTTTATTTATTTAATTTTTAATTGGAAAAAATAAAAATAAAATTTTATTAGTGCCGGCAGGCGCTGCAGAGCCACGGCCGCAGGTCACTGGCCGCCAGCGCCGGGATTGGGGGTCAAACCCCAGACCCCTGGCCTCCAATTGCAGCGGCTTACCTCATTTCTCACTACCACTAGACTATTGCCCATACATGTGTGCACATAGAGTTACAAATAATCTATTTCTACACTACGTAGTTATGACTTTGCAAAGTCAATAGACTTTGAAGCCTATTTTGGCCTAGTAGACAACTTTTTTTCAAAATGTTCAAAATTATAAAAAGTTGATTAATGTAGTCTACTTTCACCTCCAATATTTTTTTTCAGATTAGAGATCTTTAATCAAAAGTTATGAGCAAAAATCAAAGAAGGTGTTCAGAAATTTTTCAAAATTATTTATTTCCACCCCTTTGATTTTTGTTTATAATTTTTGATTGAAATACAAGAATCTCAAAATAATTGTTGCAAGTGAGGGTTGGCTTCATTTCTAAAAAAAGTTAGTTTTCTTTTTTTTGAAACAAAACTCTTATTAGGTTAAAGTAGCCTCTGTAGTTTGCTAGCTTCAAAAAACATCAGATTTTGAATAGTTATGGAATTAAAAAATTGTAATCATACAATTGATATTTTAAAGTATCCAAGAGATTAAAAAAGAGTCTATAAAATTTTGAAGCCTTTTGAATCTTTTTTAAAAATTCCAAAAATATTTCATAAGATTTTAATTTTTTTGTTGATCTGATTCGTAAAAGAAGGAGAAATATTAAAAATGCTCTTTGGTTGTTTTAGAATATGAAATTTACCTTTCAATGATTTAAAATATCAAAAATACTCTTGTTTTTTTTGTCAAAGTATCAATTCCACCCCTATTATTTTGAGATAATATCAAAAATGCTCTATTATTTTGAAATAGCAAATATACTCTTGTGTTATTTGAAATATAAAAATTTCCCTTTGGTTTTATGTAAGAATATCAATTAAACCTATACCCTTAGTTATTTTTGAGGCTATTGCAAGTTCCCATAATTCACTTTTTTTTAATATGTTTTTGTAATTACTAAAACAACAATGGAAATTACTAAAAATAGATGCAAGTTAATTGCAAACTCAATCTTATAGTCAAATTGTTCAAATTCTTTTAGGATTTTTGCATATCAATTTATTATTGCAAAAACTATTGCATCAACTACGTAGTGATTTTAATCTTTAAAATACTATTTAAAATAGAATTGCACTAAAAATGCACAAAAAAACTAGAGGTATTTAGGGTATTTTCAAAATCTAAGAATAAAGATTGATTGGCATTTTTACACAAAACCAAAGATAGATTTTTTTTTTCAAATTACACAAGGATTTATTTGATATTTAAAATAGTTGAGGAACATTTTTAATATTTTCCTAGTAGATTAGAGGCATTGTTGATATTTTTGCATAAAGCCAAGGGTATTTTTGATACTTTTAATCTTTGAGGGACATATGATTTTATGGAAGAATTGAGGGGCATCTTTTATATTTTTTCTTAAAGAAATTTTGGTATTTAAAACAACAAATATTGTACTTTCATATAAATCTTTGTTGAGTTAATGAAGTTGTGTCCAAAAGTGTCCAAATTAACAGAAAACTGTTGATTTTATGTTGTTTTGTTCTGTCCAAAAGTCTCTAGATTAACAAAAAATTGTTGAGTTTCTATTGTTTTGGTCATGTTTTTAGTGGACTTTAAAGGGTCCCTGGTTATTTTTACAATTTTTTACTATCTTACTTAACATATACAAGCGTCACTTAATGTTAGACCATACCAAATTGTGGAAAATGAAGAAAAAAGACAAACCAATAATTCTAAAAGATTCTAATTTTCTTGATCACTTCTTTTATTTTTCAAAAACTCAAAACATTTTCATGTAGTCCAAAAAGATTCTAGAAAGACTTCAAAAACAACCCAAACTTTTCTAATAGTTTTTTATGAAAAAATATTTTAAAGTATTTAAATGAAGTACAAAAAGATTCTAAAACATCTCTAATTAAGTCTAAGAGATTCTGTTTTTATAAAGTTTTGAAGTCTTTAAACAAATTTCATAATTAAAGATTCCCAAAGATTCTCAAAGATTCCCAAATAGATTCTCAAAGATTCCAAAGAAAATTCTCAAAGATTCTCGAAGGTTCTCAAAGATTCCAAAGAAAACTCTCAAAGATTCTCAAAGGTTCTCAAAGATTCCAAAGAAAACTCTCAAAGATTCTCAAAGGTTCTCAAAGATTCTTAATTTTTGAAAAGATTCTCAAAGATTCTCAAAGATTCCAAAAAGATTCTCAAAGATCCTAAAAGATTCTCAAAAATTTGCAGAGATTCTCAAAGATTCTAAAAAGGTTCTCAAAGGTTCTCAAAGGTTCTCAAAGATTCTCAAAGATTCTCAAAGATTCCAAAAGGAGTCTTAAAGATTCTCAAAGATTCCAAAAGGATTCTTAAAGATTCTATAAGATTCCAAAAAATTCCAAAAGATTCCCAAAAGATTCCAAGTTTTTGGTTGATTTATATAATGGTGTCCAAAGCAACATAACGTATTTAGTTTTTTATAAAATTATGTTAAATTAGTCATTTAGCATGGGCAAGTGCCCAAATCAACAAGAAATTGTTGATTTTTTGTTATTTTGGAAAGAGTTTTCTACTAATGAAAATATTTCAACTTTGATTTATTACTTAAGTATGGTGTATACATAACAGGTTCAATTGTGGGAACCGTGTGGCTAAAGACAGGTTATATGAAAGGGGTTGTCTTATCTACTTTCTAAAAAGCAAATTCATGCTACATCCCAAGTCCCATTAAATGTAGGGAGCTACTAGGCAGACACCCCCTAGTTGCTACGCGGACATCCCATAGCCAAATCTATTAAATTTGAGATTATTGTTACGTTGAAATATGAAATAAAATCAAAGCAATATTTTAGCATACATCTGTGTCTACAAGTGTTGCAAAGTGCAAACATACAACAAATTTGTCTCATTTGTGACACGTTTAGGAGTCAAACCAATAAATGAAAAGAGCAACTGGTTTAACTCATAAGTCTTAACTATGTCACAAATAAGACAAATTTGTTATGTATTTGCAATGTTTGTAGACGCAAATGTATGCTAAAGTATTGCTTTGATTTTATTTTGTATTTCAGTGTAATAATAATCTCAGATTTAATATATTTGGCTATGTGGATGTCCGCGTAGCAATTCGGGGCTGTCCACCTAGTCGCTCCCAAATTTTAAGAGTCTAATCAATTGAGAGGTTAAATATGCCCCTTATCCAGAGCCTTCGGTCAAATTCTTGGCACAACAAATACATTTTGTAAGTGGATTGTGGAAGTTTGCACCAAGAATTCGGCTCAGCAAAACAAAACAAAAACTCAACCGTCAGGAACCAAGCCCCAATCATTTTATCACTCATGCTATACAAAACTTTTCATTTTGGGAGTAAAAATTATTTATTGTTTATAAAAAGATAACACGTGGCATTGTAGACTTTGTAGAACTGGGACATGAGACATGCCATTAAATCCGCGGGCCATTATAGATTTTTTTAATACTCTGCTAATGGGGAAGCGACACGTACCCTAGAATCCATGCAGTTAATGAAAAAAAGAGACAGAATTAGTGTCCGTTCATCCATCAAAATAGCTGTTATTTTCAGTAACTTTCATCCATAAAATGGCGATTTGAATGTTTCTTTGAGAGGAATTTGACAAGGTTTTTTTTTTTCCAAATTTTTGTATTTAGTAACTATCATTCAAATAGTAGCCTTTTGAATTTTTCTTTGAGAGGAAATTGGCAAAAAAATAATCCACTTTTCAATCCCAATTTGTTTTAGGGGTAAGGGCATCACCAATGCAGTCGTAAAAGAGGCAGGCAAAAGCTTGTGCAGTGCTTTAAATCGGACTTGTGCAAAAATATGGGCTCCAATGCAACAACTAAATCACACTGCATTTTTCAGGGCTCCTCACATAAGAGCCCCTCCTTTGCAAATTTTCACTATTTGGAGAGTCTTGCATATCACTCCAACTCTGACACTGACGCAATTTTAGGGAATTTCAGATACTTCTGTCATGAATCAGCCACACACAAGCACTTAAAAAATACACACAACTATTAAAAACTCATGTTTAGTGTGTGTTAGATCTAGTTTGCATTGGAGCTACTGTCCTAGGGAAATGACCCTACTTTGTACCTGACTCCAAGTCAGGCACAGGTTGACACACTTTTCGGAGCTCAAATGTCCGCTGCATTGGGGATGCGCTCTGGAAAGTGTGTCAACTTGTGCCTGACTTGGAGTCAGGTACAAAGTAGGGCCATTTCCCTAGGACAGTAGCTCCAATGCAAACTAGATCTGATACACTCAAAACTAAATCTGACACATACTAAACATGAGTTTATAATAATTTGTGTATTTTTTTAAGTGCTTGTGTGTGGCTGATTCATGTCAAAAGTATCTGAAATTCCCTGAAATTGTGTTAGTGTCAGAGCTGGAGTGGTATGCAAGACTCTCCAAATAGCAAAAATTTGCAAAGGAGGGGCTCTTATGTGAGGAGCCCTGAAAAATGCAGTGTGGTTTAACTACTGCATTAGAACCCATGTTTTTGCACAAGTCCGGTTTAAAGCATTGCACAAGCTTTTGCCTGCCTCATTTACGACTGCATTGGGATGCCCTCATGAGGTATGATTTTGTTAAGAATCAGCCCGAAAAAATTGCTGGGTTCATTGGGTCAATCATTTCTTACACAGAATGTTTCAGTACATGATTATTTTGTTTTTGTTTTTTGTTTTTTTGGTTCTTTTTGGTGATTTTTATTTTATTACGGTGGGTACTTGTTGTGTAAAGAATTTTGGCAGTATATGAGGGGGCGGTAGTACGTGGCCTTAAGTCCAAGACGGGGGTACGGAAATTGGCTGTAGCATTTGGAAGTTTTTATTCAAAGCCCATGATGGGGCACACTGGATCTGTAACTGTAAGGCCCTTTGGCACGAGCATTTCTGCCCCAAGTTTGTTGAGTCAGTCCCCCTCTCAACTGCCAACATATAAATTCCACTTTTACCTTTTTCACCTTTTTAACAACTTTTGGGTTCATCTTAAATAAATACAACAAAAGTAAAACAAGAACAAAATAAAAAATAAAAAACAACAGTGACAAGAAAAATAAGAGAAATACTAAGCATGCTCTTGGGGAATGCTATACCTTGAGCAAGATATGTGGGTTGTGAGATATGAGTCTATATTTTTGTCAAAATACCAAATTTCACCTATAATTATGTACATAAGGTTTTATAATTGTGTATTTTAAACTTTTATCTCTTGAAATACTTACTATTTTATGAGTTTTTTCATTGATTTTGAGCTTCATACTTGGTTCATGCCCACAAAATCTTGTCTCCGCTGCTCTTGGCTCACCATTTTGCACTCACAAAATAGTGTCTTCTTCATGCTTCTATGGGTTGTAATCCTAAATTCTTCCAACTTCGAAATCTGATTAGTCAAGAGGTTGAAGATGAGGTCTTCTAGCTTCACAATAATATCGGAGGTTTGTGCAAAACTTTGCATTGGAGAAAAATATACCTGGTGAGTTAAGGGAGAAAACCAAAAATAATAATTTGTTGTATGCATTACAACTATATAAGCTTCTTTTATTTTTGACAAAGGGAGAGGCTGAACAAATGCAATTCCAAATATTTGGAAAATTCTCAAAACTCAACCCATGAAGTGGTTACTTTTTGTTAAAATTAAGGTATTTCTATGAGAAACACGGCTATTTATATTGAATCCTCTATTCATTTGGCGTTTGACTCCACCATAATATATCCATTTTCCTCTTTCAGTGAATAAAAGAAACTCAATAATAGATATTTTGACTCAAGGAATATTTTAACTACCTTATCATATATTTACACAAATTTTAATTAGTAAGTTTGAAAAATAATGTTTGCCTTCCATTGTTTCTCCATTGGTTTCTACATTTTATGCTAATAAGTAATAACTTCCCCAATATTAACCCCTCCTCTGGTTTTTAAGAACAACTAGAAGGAGTTCTCAATGATGTGGTTGCTTGCCCTAAAGTGCACAATTACTTATAAACTACTTGATTTTCTAATCTTTTAACAAGAGTTCCAATCTTGATTCCCCCTAATATATCCTAATTGTTTTGTTTAGAAATGCCTACATGACAATACTATTTGTAAGTATTGTGGCCAAAAAAGGGGAACTTTGTTTCAAGATTGGGGTTCAACAAAAATGGAAACCCATCCTAAAAATCTGTTTCCAACCTTTTTTTGCCTAAGATATTATAGCACTTTTTTTGATATCTTCCTTTGATTTTTTAAGGGGCAATTCGAATTGTGTCCCATGTCCCAAGTCCCATTGAAATTTGAGAATCTGATTGGTGTAGAGTTAAGAGTTGGGACTTGGCGTTCCACACTATGTCCCAAGTCCCACCCCTTGGTTGCTTATATGGCAACACTTTTTGTAAGTTTTGGTGTCAAAGAAAGTGGGACTTCACTCAAGGTTTGGGTCCACCATTTTGCTAAACTCAACTTTCAGCCTAAGTCCCATCAATTTTTTTGCATATAATATTCATATGATATTGCTAATGAGACACCCTAAATTGCTAGAGGGACATCCCCTATGAGCATGAAATTTGATAATTTAGTGTTATTTTTAATTTATTCAAGTGGTCCATCATTCATTCAATCATGACATTACCACCTCTTTGAAAGAAAACACAACATATACAAAATTTTGTTGAAATATTATGCACCAATACTATTTTTTGATGTATTAATATTTTGAGTAACTCAAAAGTCCTATATTTTTAATTTGAAATTTAAGCACACCAATTTTGTTTTTTTTAGTATAGACTTAGAATGATGAAGGTGAATCAAATCTTTTGACCCAAATAAAAAAAATCAGCATTGAAAATCACATTTCATGGTCACACGGATGTCCCGTTAACAATTTAGGGTGTCACGTTAGCAATTCCCTATTCATAATTAACTTTCTCTAGAACTGCATTTTTCTCTTAATAACTCAACTAATGTGGTGTGGAATTGGGACCAGGGTATAATGTGAATCACCCCCCTCAAATGTGTTTATTGACCACATCTACATGATATTGATTCAACAAAAGAAAAATTGGATGGCAAGTTTATCCAAAAGCCAACATGTACTAAAAAAACACTCTCTCATCATATTATAGATGAAACATGAAATATTTGTTGGAGAAAGTTTAACATTCAATGCAAAATGTCAAAAAATAGGATATGGAAATTAGAAAAAAAATTATTTGTTGCCTTTTTATTTCTCGTAACTTTTGTTTTAAAGGCCCAATTTGTATGTTTGGACTTTGTTCATAGAAAGATTTTCTTTAGTCTATGTATGATGAAGAATTTATACTTCATTAAAACACAATTGTGATTGTAGGGGAAATTTGTTATTGGTTTTAGATGATTTGTTCATAGGTTTTCTTCTCTTCGAAAAGGAGGATCACTTATGACAAAGAATGTTCCCAAAAATAAAAACGTCGTAGATTCTAGCTACACAATATTCAACACAAAGGCAATGAGAATGAAAGCATGATTGTATTTAAAACCAGATTTTGAATTGCCTTGACCTGTTGTACATTACCGTTTATTTGAATGCCATTTTCCATTCCTAATATTAGAATGCTTCTATTTGTGTGCAACTAAAAAATCATACCTTACTCAATATTGAGATAATCTTTGGAGTTACAATCTTTAACCCCTAAAGGATGTTGTTGTTTTGTATAAGGAATCTTGTGTTGTATACGGATGGGGCATTTGGGTAGCACATGAATCCCATTGGAGTTGTAAATTTCAACCAATGTTATAAACATACTTCTAGTCAATTGGGATTTTTTGAGAATTTTTTTGTATTTGTCATGTAGTCATTTCTTCAAGTACTAAATGGTCCTTGTACAAATACATACAACATTTTTGGTAGGCAACATCCTTTAAGGGTCTCACTGTTGGTATCTTTGCTTTTGATTTGTCTTAACGCTATATTCATTAAATTGGGAATTTTGTAACATTTTGGGTTTGAGATGACCAACTTAAACCAAGCATTAGGGTACAACTTAGGAATCTTGTTTTCCCAATTTAACGAATATGGCTATTCTTCTTTTTAAGCACAAGAACCTTATTTTTAATATCAAATATGAACCTTAATGCTCATTTTTTCTTAAAACAAGTTATATTCAAATTGGGCATAGAAAAGGAATGTGGAGAACTAATTAGCCATCAAGAGTAGTAACAACCTCAAGCGGCCCTATTGTGTCCAATTTGTAGACGGTAGGTTCCATAGTATGATCAAGACAAAGGTAAGACCCTGCCCCTTCATAAATACAAGCAAACGCACATGCTATCAGTTTAAGAAGGACTTTTACTAAAGATGGTGTGTGAGCTGATTAAGGTTTCAGCTTCAAGAAAGAAACCACATATTTCACCCGCAAAGACAAGAGCATGACTTTTTTTGTATGTCTTTGTGTGTCATGACTCTTTTTGTATGTCTTTGTGTGTCATGACTCTTTTGTCACACAATGCTTCCAAAGTTTTGATAACGGCATGGGTTGGCGTTAGGGTTACTACTTTTTGCGTTGTCTCCTACGCCTCTTTGGCCTCGCTCTCTCGCAGCTATGGCCTCTCCTCCTTGCTCCTCCCTTGCCAATCCTTGTCACTATGTGACATCAAGTCTCCCGTAATCCAACTTCGGGCAGGGGAGACCTCAACCCTCCAATCGGAACGCCACACCATAGCCGTCGATGGCCATGGGGAACTTTGGAAGGGAACAAAGGCCCATGGGCCACAAATATTTGCGCACCCTCTCTTGTCAGGCTAGGTCAAGATTGACCAGGGTGCAGGGTCAAGCTCCAACTCAGGTTGCATTGGGCTGGCTCAGGGGCCCAAATTGGGAGGTTCATTGTTGTGTCTAAAAGTATCCCCAATGCATACGTAACAGAAGACCTGGCATGTTGTCGGACCGGTTTTGACAACGGGGCAAGTAGAGGGTAGGGGCATTTCTTAGCTCACCAATTCCTAATGCAAACACGTTATGGCACTCACTAAATACAAATTTTTAATTGTTTATGCCTTTTTTAAGTGTTTATGCAAGGAGATTCACGTCAAAAACATCTCTAATTGCATTAGGGTCAGAGAATTTGACACTTTGGAGTGGTATTCAAGACTCTCTAAAGAGTGCAAATATGTAGGGGAGGGACTCTTGTGTGGGGAGCCCTAAAAAATGCAGTTGCAAGTAACTGCTGCATTAGATCCTTGATTTTCACTCAAGCCTGGATTAACTCTCTGTACAAGCTTTTCTGTGCCTCTGTTACGATTGAATTGGGGGTGCTCTAAGGTAGGCATATCCGTACCCAACTGTTTAAGGATTTGGGATATCCCAAGATCTAGGAAAATTTATGGATTTTTTTGTAGGGTTAGCCTTTCAACAAGCTATCATGGAACGTCATTTTGTGAAAAAAGGTATTGTAGATTATTTTATACTAAAGGGCAAAGTTATAGCACATAGGGTCTTTAGACTAACCTTGAAACTGCTTGAATGTGTTCCTATAATGGCATTTGACAATCCCAATCCCAACCCTCTTGAAGTAGCTTAGCAATTGACATGTGGCAAGATTTGCTTATGCAAGCAGCACTCACTGCTCCACTTTGGGTTCATTAGTGTGCTACGAAACCCCCAAATCTAGGTTGTTGAATTGAGTGCCACTCGGGAATGGGCATGTTTACCTTACCCCATGTTTAGAATGCGTCTAGAATGGGGGAATGCTAAATATTGAGCTAGGATCCACGAGCCAAGAATTTTTGTCAAAATATTAAAATTTACCTACAAATGTGTAGATAGGGCCTTGTAATTGTGCATGTTCACCTCTTGAAAAGCTTGATACTTTTTAAGTGTTTTCATCGATTTTGAGCTCAAAATTGGTTCTTGCTCAAAAAATCTTGGCTTACTGCTTACAAACTCACTATTTTATGCTCACAAAATAACTTTGTCTTATTTAACCCCTACAAGACCACGGCCTTTATTTTGTTAAAAGAGACTCAAAACTGCCACTTCTATGGCAAAGACAAAAAAAAGTTTAAAACTTGTTCTTTATGCATATCTAACCAAAGGATCTTGTACTGCAGTAGTATAGAAATGTGTTTAAAAAAATTTAGAAACCTTGACCACACAAGTTGTAAGATATTTGCAAATAAAGTGTAAAAAACAAACTTTTTTGCACCTTGCATAATTATATTATTTGACTTTGAAATTGTTTAACTTAAACTTTTTGCACCACAAAGTTTTAAGATTTATTTTTGGATGGTGGAAGATTGAGTTGAGAATCCTTGAAAAAAAATCAAAACAAAAATCACTTAATTTTCATTCTTGAAAAAATAATTTGGTAGAAGAAGGTATGAGATTGAACAAAAACTTAAATTGTTAATAACCCTACAATGGAATTTAAATGCAAAAATTCCAATGGTGAGATTGTTCTAGAAAGCAAACTTCACCCTTTCCAACAATTTTTTTGAAAAAATGTTAAAATTGCATTCAAAAATGAAGTTTATAACTCTTTTTTTCAAGAAGATACTTGAATTGCCCAAAAACAAGATTGTTCATAACTTTCTCATAACTAGTTCAAATGGGAAGAATCAAAGCTTTAGATGTAGACAATACCTATGAGAAAAATAAATAAAAAATAAAAACAAAGTTTTTGTAAAAACTATTTGCTGCCCAGTCTCCCCAAATTTGTGCTTATTTGGGCATAACTTTTGATCCCGGGCATAGGTTGGAATAAAAATTCTATTCCCCAAAAGCTAATGTGTTTTTCTATCTTCAGAAAAAGCTTCAAAAAATCAAGACAAAAATTGAGGCTATAGGTACATGCCCAAAATCCCATTTGTCCCCCAAAGGGACAATGATCCTTTAGGGGTTAAAATGTAAAATTTTATATTGCCCTTTCCTTTTGCATGGCTATCAAAATAATTGTTTTTTAGATAAATTTGTTTGGATATATAATGAAATTGACATGTTGTAAAATATAAAAAATTTGAAACAAAAACTTTGTTGAAATCACACAAAGAAAAAAACTTCATTGATTTCATATAAATCAACAAAATATGCATGAAACCTCAAAGAAATGTAAATACAATAATGAATTTTTTTAATCCATCAAAATGTATGTACTATTAATTTATTGGGGAAATTTCATGGATACCCTTGAAGTTTGTAATATTTTCATAGATACCTCTACTTTTCATAAATATCACAAATACCCTTGGACCAAAAAATTTAGGCATTTGTTTTGTTGTGCATGCCACTTCCCTTCCTTTGTGTGCACGCATAACAAGAAAGAAGTAGTGTGCGCACAAAAGGAGAAGAAAGTGACATGTATAACAAAACAAATGCCTAATTTTTTTGGGTCCAAGGGTATTTGTGATATATTTGAAAAAAGAAGATTATCTATGAAAATACTACAAACTTCACGGGTATCCATGAAATTTTCCCTAATTTATTATGATCATTTTGAGTATAACTCATATACTCTACTTTGTACCACTTCAAACATACAGGATGCTATGTTAATTCATAGCTTCAAATTTGTTTCCACGTGTAGATACCTTCACAAGGGCATTCAATTTCTAACATAAATGTATGTATAAAATTGTACAATTAAGTTTCCTAAGCTTTTGGCAATTTGACGCTGGGCCTTTGGTTGTCTAGTTCTACATTGTAGGCCCTAAAGTCCTTCCTTTGAGTATGATCTTTATATTGTACTTATGTGTTGTTGTATATCCTTTTCACCTTAGTTGCCCACCCTATTTATCATATTATCAACAGTCCAAGGACCAAATTTTTGAATTTAATACCTCAAAGAGCCCTTCATTAGACCTTTCATTTGTAAGATAGCTTTTTAAGTACAAAGTTGCATTTTTTTCCACCATTTTTTTATTGCAAGTTCAACTGTTTATTTTTTTATTTTTTGAAGGACATATGTTTTTGCCTTGTCATCCTAAAAAAAGGCTTTTTGCAACATTTGGGGCATTTTAATTTTCAAAATACAACATTATTTCCTATTGTCTTTATACGGTTGTCAATAGCTAAACTCAATCACACGTTTACTATGTCTCACTTGTCTCATAGCCTCTAAACTACAAACCAACAAATCCATTTTCAAATTTCAATTTATATTCATATGTCATTTTTTAAATTTATCTTCAACTTTTTCTTGGAAAAGCTTGCAAATTTCACTTAATCCAATCATGAATGAGTGGAAAACTTTAATGAAAAGGTTTCAAATAATTTTTGTAGAATATATCAATGTAAAGAAGGTACATGTCATTTACGTGAAATAAAAAACATGTATCAAAATTACTTATTGTTGTTTTCAAAGACAATTTTACCATCTTTTCACTTCTAGATTTAGGATTCCTCCTCAAAACACTCTGTAAACTATTAATTAAGAAATTTAGGTTCATTAATTATTCAATTGAAAATTGTCAAAATAAAAAAAATACTAAAATATACTTCTAGAAACATTGGCTTAAATGATGTGACTTAATTTTGTTTTAAATAAGTCATTTCATCCATCAATCATGTAGTTTTCATTGAATTATAATGAAAATTACTTCTTGATTTAATTACATCATGTAAGATTATTTAAATAGTACATGAAAAGGTTGTGATCATTACGTTGTGCAAACCTTCAAATAAATTAAGAAATCATAAATTTTTATTTCCATCTGATTCCAATGATTCCAATTAAATTTATTCATGTGTATTCATTCACTTCCAATAATACATGCATGACAAGTATTTTGAAATTGAATTGAATATTCATTTGAATAAATCCATTCAAATAAACAAAACTAAAATCCTTTGCTTCAATAAAGCTCGTCATCAAAATAAATGATTGCAAAATTCCATTTACATATCTTGTGTTAAATGGTTTGTTAAATCAATCCCTTTTGCTTGTTTATATTGTACAAAATCACGTGAATCAAATTAGCTTTGTCCATTCACACAAATTTTTGTCAGTCATTGCCAAGTACAAAAAAAATGGTTTTGGGTGACAAAGTGATGGTTATGGGTGACCAAGTGATGATTTTGGGTGATTGACATGATGGTTTTGAGTGCCCCATCTCAATATTTAAGAACTCCTCAAGTCAGTATTATGAGCATATGAGCACACTAAGGACTTCACTTAAAGTTGTTTTCAGCAACTCATACTCACAACTATACAATTTTAGTGATTTTGGACTTTGAAAAATCTTTGTGACCAAATGCTTGCAATGTAAACTTTGAAATTAATGCCAATAGTATTTAGTTTCCTCTTCCTAACTTGACAATTTTTTTTCTGAAGTTCATCAATTGATTTTCCTACTCCAAAATCTTTAGTTTCACGCTTATGGGTGTCGCTACCATATTGCACTAAGTACTCTACCTTGGCACAAATGTCCTATTGGAAGACCACCCATGTTAGGACAACAAGCCGGAGCGTGAGCGTGCACCTAGGTCGATCTTGACCTGGCCTGATAGGAGAGAGTGCGCAAATATTTGTAGCCCGTGAGCCCTCGTTCCCTTCCAAAGTTCCCCATGGCAATTGATGGTTGTGGTGTGGCGTTCCAATTGGAGGGTCAAGGTCTCCCCTGCCCAAAGCTAGGTTATACGGGAGACTCAATGTTACATAAGGTCCGCTCACATGAGGTTTATGAAGCCCGTGCGACGTCACATATGAAGGCACAAGAATGCAGGTTTGCTCCCTCCAATCCTCACGGCCTAGGGCTTACAAAATGTAAGCTTGCAGCTCCTGCCGTTTGTTTACTGAGATTTCTTACGTGTGAGGTAAACTCCCTATGCTAATATTAGCACTTACCAATTTCCGAAAGCACCTTCCTAAGAGCTTTTCAGAAATTGAACTCTTCCTGCAACACGAGTTCTTCTCTTCTCTTGGAAGAGAGAGAGTTATGGGGTTGTAATTTTAGGTGACATTATGGAGCTTCCTATAGGGGATATTGGCACAAATGTTTAGTGATGAAGAAGGTGATGGTTCTCACATGATCCAAGAGAGGGTTAAGGGTGGTTTTTTAATTCTTCCTTTGTAAATGCTTCTCATAATAAATTGAAAAGAGAAACACCTCACAAATTCTCAATATCCAAAAAAGGAAGGCAAAAATTTATGAAAACACTCCCTCCAACACCTACTAGTATTACCCGGAAAAAAAAAAAAAAAAAAAAACCCACAAAAATAACATTAAATTTTGAATTGAACTTGACTCCTTCTCACCTTTTCCAAATAGTGCTTCAAAACTGCTCAAAGTTTGTGAGCATTTAAGAGCGACAATATAGGGCCCTCCAACAAAGTCATTACCTCCTTTTACCACTAAACATGATATAGAATGAAATTAGCATCAACTGGCATTTTTTTGGCTTGCATTTTTTATGATTAATTCTTAACCCAAATTACAATCAAGCAAATCAATATTTAGCCCCAAAAAACCAAAATTCAATTTTTAATAATTTGTTTTGTGTCAAAATTTTTGTTTTACAAGAAATTTGATTGAAAAATATTGGTGATGAAATTTTGAGATTTAATTGCATGTGCACATTTTTCATGCTAAAAACCCCCCTTAAGTAACAAAAATTCGATCTTTGAAGGACTTGGCTCACTACCTTTTTCGTTGCCACTCTTTACTTTTCTATTGCCATGCTTTTACTTTTTCGTCACCTGTCTGTCTTTTCCGTTGCAACGCCTTGCTTTTCCGTCATCTTTCTCCCGTTGCCCGTTGCCAGTTCTCAGCCTCCCCGTCGTCGCCCGTCGTCGCTTAGGGCTTGCTCACGTCAAGCATCACGGATTTGTTGGCCTTCACATTCACGTTGGGGGCATTTTTGAAGCTCCCCGCCCCTCCCAGTAAATTTTCTCGTCTCATGCCCTGTTTGCACTGACTGATCCATGGACTAACTGATGGACCCGTCCGTCATTGCCACTATTCAAAATACGTTTTCCAAATTTTCATTTGCTTTGGCAAGAAGTGACAATGATTTGATGAATGAATGTGAATAAAACAATACAAATCATACTATTGCACAACACTTATAACCAACAACTTCCAATCCAACAACTCCCAATCCAAGTCGTTAGCCCAAGGGTTTGTCAAAAATTAGTTATTGATAATTCAAGTCCACCAAGATGAAGTTTAGGGTTTGTCTCACTTGGTGGTGGAATTACTTTTGAGCTAATTAATGAGTATATGAGTTTTATTTTAGTATTTCTTGTTTGGATAATAGTTGTTGGTTATGAATGTCATGCACTATACTAAAATCATAACAACCAATGTAATATTGCATTTGCCCTCTATAATATCACATATTTGGTCTCTTTGATATTATAGAAGATGAGAAGATATTCATTGAAGTTGAGGTGATATTAGAGAGGTTGCACATAGTGATATTAAAGAGATAGCAATTTTATTGCTTCTCTTTGCTTCACACTTCATTGCTTTTCAAAATTTAATGTGATTTTTTAGGAATTTTGGACTTTCATGATTGCACTTTTCTATTATTATTACCAAATGTTATAGTGAAGAAATTTTAGATTTCACAACAATTTTAATGGTGATAGCAAGCACGGAATGCTAGTATGAACTAAAAGTACAAGAAATCAGTTCAAATCCCCGTTACTTAATAGGTCCTACACATGATTATTCCCATCTTTGGGAGTCATATGGAAATGCTTGCTTGGGGATTGGGGAAAGTATCATGTGGAAAAACGCATATGCTAAATGCATTTTCCACATGTTTTTAAAACTCATGTAAAAAACATTTGTTTAATCTCACATACGAGAAGAGAATAAAAATTTAGTCAAGGAGATGCGTCCATCATGTTAACCCGTGAGCGCCCAGCTCAAAATCCGTTTTAGACAGACCTCCTTGCAGTCAAAGTGCCCCTATGAATTGAAAAATACAATTTACAAGATTGAAACCATACAAATTGTTAGCAGGAAGCATCTCCATCGTGATGGGCTTGATTGGAGGTGGTTTCATCAACGGAGTTTACCTCAGTCAAACTTGCAATGACTTAATTTTTGGAAAGACATTATAATGTCTCGTGGGCGCTCAAGGGTTAATGCAAATGGGCCTTCACCAAAATACACATGTTTTCCCCTTTGTCTTCTTTGGTTCCATCCTTTACCTACTCTACAATATCTTGGTTTTTTTTTTTTCTCCTCCAAAATCATTTGAAAGTCAACCCATGATTCTATGACCTTCAAGTCAAAATTTGTATGGGTGATATCCTCCAATGCTTGTTCAAAGTCTAAAGTATTCATTTTTTATGCATCATAAATTTGGCATAGGCCATCATCTCCAAACCAATTAAAGTTTGAGTTGTGGTTGGTAAGAAAAGTTTGCAAACATTAAATGAAAGGAGTGAGGGGTCAAAACTCATAATTGTCACTTGCAGCAAGTAATATGATGTTCTTAATGCAAAATGTTGCTATCAATGTTAGATGTTATTGAGGTTTTGTAAATCAATACCAAATCTTTAAAGGATTGTTTTACAAAACCCAAACACCTATTGATAGAGGATCTAAATTGTTTGTGGTCCCTTTCACAGTCACATCCATCACACTCTCCAAATTCTTTGTTGTCATGATATTTTGATGAGTTTCTTTATTGCAATTTTGCACAACAAAATACTCATCATATGTTGTAATGCTCAAACAAGAACATCTGCAAACTTTGGCAACTATGATCATAATAATTAAGATTTTTTTAATCTCCAAAAAATAACTCCTACTCTTAGAAAATGAGTGGTTGGATGAGGTAATGTCAGGTTGTTATGATGCCTATTGCCATGATGCCATGGTACAATCCACCCAATTTCCAATGAAGCCAAGGATGCACTTGTTACTAAATACAGAAACTTGTTCTCAAGCTATTTACTATTAGCCTCTCAGAATAACCAAATAATATCATAATTTATTGCAAAAAAGTAAGTAAAAACTTATCTCAAGTAGGAGCTAGGAGCCCAAAATATGATTTATTTAATTTTTCACTGGTTAGTGTCTTATTCAACCAATGTACATGTCACCTTGAGATCCTTTGCTTTTAACACCTAATCAACTATTCAGTCATTTTCTTCATCACCCAACTTCCAATGATATGAATTTTTGTTGGTTATTAGAGTATGGTCATAATATTGCAAAATGGCTCCGAAGAATTGTAGTATTTTGAAAAAATTCCCTCACCTCACCTCAAGAAATGCATAGCAGTTCTTAGCACCTTTAAGAAATGCATAGCAACCATGTGGCTTAGCAAATTTTGAAATTTGCAACAATGATTTGTTGGCTTGGTTATCAAGTGATCTCTTGTTATTCACTAAATCACAAAACAAAAATGAGACCATTTGTATCTACTTAAATTGTACTCTGGGAAGTCACAAGGAGAACTTGCAAAACACAAACAAAGTCTAGCATTTTCGTGATACCATAAGAGCACCATGTGTGGCATCTAGTTTTTTGTGGTGTTTATGACCATGCTCTTAGAGAGTGTTAAAGAAATTGATTGTTTTTTCTTCTCTAGACGAAGTCATTATAAAGTAACCACCTGTTAACCACCTTGATGTTTTTAAAATAAAAAAAGCTATTTATAATAATATTGTTTTATTGTGAAGTTCAAATTTACAACTCACGCTTATTTGTTAAATTTAGCCCCTCAAATTGCCTTCTAAGGTAGGAACACCCATTAGCGTTAGTGTCCCCATAACCGTCACCTCTAAAATTTTGAAAAATCTGTAGAATTAAATAGATGTGATTACAAGGATGTACAATATGTGAACATGAAACTTTAGTGTTGGTTATGGGTACAATGGTAGTATGTTCTTTAAAAATTCACAACTTATTCTCACAGTATCCAAAAAATACATTCAAAAGTGCAAACTTATTATTTTTTTGTTGCTAACTGGATCCTATAATTTGTTAGATGTTTATTAATAGCCATCATGTTTAGAACCCTTAAATTAACGATTATGGGAGTACCTACCTAAAGATTGAATCTAGGTGCATACTTTACTCAATTGTACTGTACATGTAATGGAATTGTATCCTACATATAAAATAGGGTCTAATTGGTCCTTACATCTCGGAAGAAATTCACACTCAACCAACCGACATTTCCAAACTTATTGTTAACTCCTGAACGGCACAAAAGTCCTTTGCGACTGTATGTATGGTTGTATATACAAACGTATTTGAGCTGCTGTGAGGGTTTTCCAATTTTTTTTATGCACCCCCCATTATACAACCCTTCAATATGTATGGTTGTAATAGTTAATTTCTAGCTGATTCAAACTTCTAAATATTGGTTGCAATTATATTTGGTACTGTATCTCCATAGCCCAAGGGCCCTTCATGGGTTAATAACGTGTTTTTTATTTAGACCTTTTGATCGTTCTTATGGTTTTTACATTAGATATCAATTTATTTTAATGAACTGGTAAGCAATTTTTACAGAGTTTGATTTTAGAAACAACATTTGTAAAATTGAACGGGCGCATTTGTTGATAACTATTGGGTCTTTCTGTTCATGGGTCACCTCATTGATTCTAACCAAATTTTAAATAAGACACCTTATCAATAATGATAAACAAGTATACTGCTTGTTGTACTGACGGGATTATGCCCCTCCACCCCCTATCCTAATGCCCCCCTATTCTTATGCTCCCTTATCTTTGTGCCTCCATATCCCCGTGCCCCCCTATCCTTATGTCTCCCTATCCCCATGTCCTCCTATCCTTGTGCCCTCTTTTGGTGGAGAGAAGGTTGTGGTGCAATTGCTAATGACTTGTTGTTAATGTCTAGTGGAGCAGATAAAAGAGACTCATAGGTGATTTTATTTTATTCCATTTATAACTTTTTGATTCCAATCATGCCCAACCTACATTGTATTCTATTGTATATAGAGATTTCAAGATAAGGGTAAATATCAAAGTATAGGAGAAACATCTCATTGTGACATTAACTAATTGTAATACTGCATAATTAAAACTTATAAAAAAAATACTTAATTTTTTATATTTCATTTACAATCAAGGGGCTCTTTAAGTTTCACAAACGTATAGCTATATAATAAGGGGTTTCATATATCTCAAAAAAATGGTGAACGAGCAGTTGTGAATGAGTTTTCGTTCATGGGTGAATATGAAGTCACCAAAGTGAACCACCCATGAGGACCTCCAGGAGATCCTCATGGGTGGTTCACGCGTGAACAATGTGAAGGCGTGAAGCCTCTCCCTCTCGCCACTCCCGCACCTGTCCTTGTCACTCCTCGCCTCTAGTTCTCGCTCCCAACCTCTCGCTCTTGCTCCACGCTGCCAGGTTACAAGAACTCAAAGGTTCAAGCTGAGGGGACTTGGATTAGAAGCGACGATGGTGGAGCTCAAGGGATCCAAATTAGCTTACAAGATTGGTGATTCTAGGCAAAGTTGAAGGGGTGGTCTGTAGTTCACTAAAATTGGATATTTGAATGGGTGAACAAGAGAACATGAACGGTGGCTTCACTAAGTTGTTCACCAATTTCATTCACGTGAACAAAATTGGTGATGAACGGCATATTTGAAACCCCAAATGTATTGCAAATTAGACAAACATTAAATGATAAATTTTTAATAATACAAATAAAAAATGAATTGATATTTGCACTTGTTCTTATAAGGATGCCGTATACTCACGTATTTGCTAAGAAGACAATTGTTCAATTTTTCATCTATGAAAATTTTGATCTTTAGAAAAGATCATTATTAAAAGGAAAAGTCATATCTTTCAGTAGATGTTTAATTTTTTCAAAGCTTGATACATTGTTTGTGCAAAACTATGTCAAAGCAAAGAGCACTTGGCCAAATGCAAAATAGAGAATTATGTGATGTTGATCCTTATACCATATCAATACAATTTGATCCACCATTGTACCCACCAATATTTACCAGAAAAATCTGAAACGAAAAATAAATCGTATAAGTTTAACCTAATTATAGACTCAGCATTAATGAAGTTTGAGAATAGTTTTTTTAAAGAATTAATATCGTTAAGCTTTGAAAGTGTTTATTTTTAGAGTATTTTTGACCTACTATTTAAATTCATTTTTGAAGGACTATTTTTGGAACTAAAACATTAGTTGCTGAGGTAAAATGGCATGATTTTTCAAAATACAAAACAACTTTAAAGATAATTAAACAAATATATACATATCAAGTAAAAGTTCAAAATGCCAGCATATTGATTTAACTATGTTTGGATGGATGAAGAGTTGAGTTTTCATATGCACGGAATACATTTGTATTGAGTCATTGTTCACTGTTTGAACATGTAGTTCATGTAGTTCTTAAGAAATTATAGTATCTATTATAACAGCACTTATAGTAAATTCACTACAAGAAAATCATGGTCGATTTCACAGATTAGGTCACAATTTTTGTCAACTTTTTGTAAATTTGATCATGATTTCCTTGTAATTAAATTATGAGTTCAAATGTTATGCATTGAGTCAATTTAATGATGAGATGAGATGTGCAATAGAAAGTAGTACAGGAATAGGAGAAAATAACTAAGGAAATATGATCTTCCTACATGTGTATTTCTCACACACATCAATATGACATTTTTGCCATAGTTCCACTCAAGGGATGAAGCCATACAAATATAAAATATGAAGTTAGTTCTACAAAGTTGATTTTGTGCACACATGAAAAGTATACACGTAGAAAAGCAAGAGAAGCAAAAACAAAAAACAGTGGCTACTATAAAATCTGGTCCTTTTTTAAAAAATTCTCTAACTATAAAGAGAGTAATCATTGCTGTTATAAGCATTAACCCCTAAAGGGCCCTTGGGCTCTAGAGATACAATACCAAATATGATCGCAACCAATATTCAGAAGTTTGAATTAGCTGGAAATTAAGTGTTACAACCATACATATTGAAAGGTTGTACGATGGTGGGTGTATAATTTTTTTTGGAAAGCCCTTAGAGCAGCTCAAATACAGCTGTATATATGGCCATACATACGGCCACAGATGGCCAATGGGCCGTTCAAGGGTTAAGAAAAATCTTCAACATTGAAAAATGTCATTGTTTGAAAAATTACACAACAATTCCACAATTGTTAAAGTCATTGTATGGCCTACTCAGCATTATTTTTTATTACATTAAAGGCATTGAACTAATGAAGTTACTGAAATTTACTGTGACTCTTTTATTGATACACTAGTTTACGTATCTGATGTACCAACAAAGGCAACAAAAATGTCTTTGCAATAAATGAATTGTTGTAATAGCAATCTTATTCCCGTGCCCCACTATCCCCGCGCCCCTCCATCGGGGTGCTCCCTATCCTTGTGCCCCCTATCCCCGTGTCCCCCTATACCCCCTATCCCCGTGTCCCCCTATACCCCCTATCCCCGTGTCCCCCTATCCCCGTGTCCCCCTATACCCCCTATCCCCGTGTCCCCCTATACCCCCTATCCCTGTGTCCCCCTATACCCCCTATCCCCATGTCCCCTATCCCCGTGCCCCCTCATCCTCATGCCCCCTCATCCTCATGCCGCCCCGTCCCCATGCCCCCTTATCCCCATGCCCCCTTATCCCCATGCCCCCTTATCCCCATGCCCCCTTATCCCCATGCTCCCCCTAATATCCCCGTATCCCCTATCCTTGTGCCCCCTTTCAGCCAAGAGAAAGTTGTGGTGCAATTGCCACTGATAATGAAACTACCAATGACTTTTTGTTAATGTTTAGTGAAACGGAAAAGAAAGTGTTAGGGTATAACTTGCAGTGAGTGGTGCAACTTGTAATGAGTTGTCATACTTTATTGTTACTCTACTCTATTTTACTTTCATCCAAAACGAGATTCTTTTATATATATATAGATGTAATAAAAATTTACATCCAATCATTCTTTAAGGCTAATAAAACTAAATACATTTTGTACAAAATGGTGCAAACTTAGACCTTTGTGATTGAATGTCAAAAGTATTCAAAGATGAAAAAAAAGGACAAGTTTGAAGAGTTAAAGGTTTTTAATTTATTCATGTTTTCATTCAAATGATAAATGATAAGCTTTAAAACAAATACTTTTGAAGGTCATTTCAATATGCCATATTTTTTTTGTACATAGATTGTCCATAATAAGAATCTAAAAAATATCTTATCTTATTGTTTAAACATAAAGAGATTTCTTGATATATTGCCCAAACACCACAAGATATCATGCAACTTGTTCATATTTATATGCATAGTCCATAAATATATGAATAGTTCATATATGCATTATAAAAGCCTCAAATGTTTGTATGTCATGCAATATTCAAAATTCTTTATTAACACCAAATGTTCAACAAAATTCACTATAAAGCATTTGGTGTCTCTCCATCACTCAAAATTTGAATTTCAAAATGGGGGGAGGGTAGTTGCAAGAAACAGTTCACAGTTTTGTCTCAAACACCCTTAAAATTGGTAGTACTAGGTAGTACTATGAGCTTTTGAATTTTTTTTAAAATAAAATAAAATATGGATAATTTGTAAACCACTTAAAATAGCATACTCATGAAAATTTAGACCTAGAAAAAATTTATTCTAAAAGATATGCACAATAGAGACACACAAATTACCTACAAGAAAACAATTTCCTTTTTGCTTTTTAGAAAATAGTAAAAGCATTAAAAAAAAGGCTATTTTTTCTCTATTCAAGACGCTTGTATTGATGGAATTGCTTTTTTGGGGAAGTTTGTTTTCTTTCTCCAATCATTGACCAAAGGATGCTTACTTTGAGAGCATGTGAAAGGCAGCGAATTCACAATTTCCTAAAATCCTTCTACGGATCCATGTAATGCTTTTTGATGAACAACCTCCCTAATTTGTGGCATGAGATCTGCTTTTTTGGACCCAAAATAGTACTAAAATCCCCCAAAATGGCCAAGGTAGATACCTATTTGGAGGCTGTTTGAAAATAGCAAAATAATTTTAAAAAAACTGCAAAAATCATGGAAGGTCATTAACTATGACATGTACCTTCCTGTGAAATTTTAGCTCAAAAGAACTTTACAAGAAAAAGTTACAAGCCAAAAAGCACCCGCAAGAGGTGAAGGGGACAAAAAATAGTATGAGTGTTTCTTGCAATCACCCGAGAAAGAAAAAGGCACATAAAGGAAGGGTGAAAAGTCACATTAAATCTAGGGGATAGAAAGAGAAAATGTCAAGGAGAGGGATGATGAAAAGTCCCATACTAGCACTACAAATCCTTATTATAAAGTTGGCTTTAGAATCACACTAAAAAATCATACTATCTTGGTAAAAGTCATGATATTTAAAAATTCTCCCATCTGTCAAACTTCAAAAACAAAGAATTCAGAATACAAAAGTCTTACGTATCTAGAATAATTTGGCATTTCATGTGACCGAATTTATCATTTATTTGAAGGTGCTAACAAACAACACATTGCATCACTTTCTATGATTGTTTATATGGTGTTTATTTTGAAACAGATCCAAATACGTGATTTGTGATAACATACATAAAATTATTAGTGAGAATATTTATGTAAGAGTATGAACAATTGATTACACTCTTTGTATCACGTTTATTAGCATGATATCGGTTTTTACTATAAAATGACAGGGGTTATCATTATCCATTTTTATTCGTTTCTTACTTGTTTAGTATGGCACGTGTAACTTAATTGTGAACTTTGAATGTTATGTTTTCATTAATTCACATTCTCATTCAAATAATAAATGAGAAACTTCTAAGGGCTATTGTGAATTTTTATTTATTATTATTTTTTCATATTGAAACTTGACATTCCAAGGCCTTTGGAAAAAATATTTACAATAGCTTGTTTTACAACATCTTCTAAGTATGCCCAACTTTAAAGAGCCTCAATCCTTCCTCAACTTCAAACAATCCTACTTTTGTAGAATCTCCCTAGCACTTTATATACAAACTTGATTTTGAATTTAGATTACTCTAGTAGTCTCAAAAAGATGATTTTGTTATTCCAAAAATAAAACATGGTTGTTATTTCCATTTTGTACAATCTTGCTATGCTAATTCAAGGCTATTGAATCAATTCATCTCAAAACTGCCACTTTTGGGGGTTAGTAAGAAGGTAGTTTGTTTTGAAAATTTGGAAAATCCAATTGTAGGATCTTGCCCTAGATTGGATTAGGTACTTGTGGAAAAAATATCAGGTCATTACAGATGGACATGAGTGAGATAAGTACATCTAAAGTGAAAAGAAAAGTTCTTTTTCATGCTGCTACAAAATTTTAGAAGCCTTTGACCATTCTTACATGAAAATAATTGCTCTACGCAACTTTGCGCTTTATTTTTTCCATGTAGGAGATCAAGTTAGTTATGTGTGGGAGAATTTTCAAATCAATCAGAATTACACAACGCATGGGAAAAATCAGTAAGTAAAAAGGAGTAGAGAATGAGTCAAATCACTAGATTGTTAAGAATTTAATTATTAAAATGAAAATGCAAATCCCAACGGTGATAATGTTGTGATAAAAAATCTACATCCTTTGGTTTTTTTTTTTTTTCCAAAATAATGAAAATTGAGTAAAATAAAGGACTTCAAAGTTTATTTTAAAGTAAAGATTCCATAACTGCCTGCAAACAAAAACTCCTCATAACTTTCATCTCATCTATCAAAATTGAATGATTAAAAGCTTCTCACCTATATAAAAATCTAAAGAATCAATTTCAAATTTTAATTAAAAAAAATTAAATTTAAAGAAGTTTTTGGGCTGCCCGGATGGGCAATCCTCCCCAAGTTTTCAGAAATTCTTGCGTGACTTCTTCAATAATTGTTGGAATGAGGAAAAAAATAGATGCCCGCGTAGATCTTTGAATTCCTCACTTTCAATAAAAGTTTCACAAAATCACACAAAGTAGCTTATCTAAAGGTACATGCCCAAACTCCCACCTGTCCCCCAAAGGGACAACAGTCCTTTAGGGGTTAACCCCTAAAGCACTGAACCCCTTTTTTGGCAACATGGAAATTTTGGGCAGCTCACTACCAATGGAATTTTCATTTTTTTTCTTTGAAATTTTCACATATGATGTGTTGAGGAGTAGCTTTAAGGCCCAAAAAATTCATAACCTTTGACTTTATGTTTAAAGGTTATTGCATGATATGTAGTTTTCTTTACTTAGGGGCAGCCAAAAAGATTCTTCAAAAATTACATTTTTTGAATTTTGTTTTTGGAAATTGGTTCTTTAGATTTATATATATTTGGGAAGCTTTGAATCCTTCTGTTTTGATCAATGAGATGAAAGTTATGAAGAGATTTTGTTGGGGGGAGTTATGGATTCTCTACTCTAAAATAAAATTTCATGTCCATTAATTTACTCAATTTTTAGTATTTTAGAAGAAAAGCAAAACCAAAACATGTAGATTTTTTATCACAACATTATCACCATTGGGATTGGAATTTTTCATTTCCATAATTAAGTTCTTAACAATTTAGTGGTTTGAATCATTCTCTACTTTTTATTTAGTATTTTTTTTCTATGTGTTTTCCAATTCCAAATGATTTGAAAAATTTCAAGTGTGTACTTGACTTGCTTTGAAGAAAAAATCCAAAAAATCACAACCATTTTGGAATTTTTTTCATACAAATATGACCTTGTGAAGTGTAGCTACTTGGATTTTTGCAAAGACAAAAAATGGCTTTTTGTCAATTCAAACTCAAATATCTAACAATCTATATGGTGAAAACTCTTGAATTATTTTTCACATCTTTTGATACTAATGTGGTACAAGATCTAATGGCTACATTTGTCAAAAGAAATTTTTTTCTTCTAAAATTTGGTCCCTGTACTAGAAATGGCAGTTTTGGAGCGGTTTTGATGAAAAATTGAGCTTAGTGCCTTAGGGGTTGAGATATCAATATTCTAAAAGTGAGTTTTAGATTTTCAAAATAATAGGTTTACAAAAGAAGTTCATTTACAAAAGAAAACAAACAATTTAAGCGGAAGTTGAAAGTGGTGAAATTTGACATTTTGAAGAATACCGGATCTTTTTTGTGGATGTAACAAGGAAGCCACTTGATTGATAGAACGTCCTAGATTCTTCTATAAATTGATTGTAAATCTTGAATTTTGATAGTGATATTTCCTCATTTTAACCCTTAAACGTCAAAAAGGCCCTTTGCGACCAATACAATACGGGTATTTGATTGGTATTTGGAATGGATCCACACCTTTACTACATTTGAGATTAACAAAAAGTTGGAATATAGATTAACACAATTTTAGTGAGCTATTTGAGATCCCAAGTTCAAATTACTTGTTGGTAGCAAATGCCAAATATACGGCAACATATCTACTATGTCCCCCGATGATACCACACAAATCGTATAACTTTGGCTAATTTGCCTCGGAAACTCCTTTAACTCTTAAAGGACAGATGGATCACCGTGACTTGCCCTGCTTGTAGCATTCAACAGTGTTTTGCACATGGGCACCAGTAGTATTGCTTGAAAATGTTGGAAACGTCAACAGTGCATGATGCCCTCATGAAAATTGTAAGAAGGGCAGCTCGAGAGCTAACACCATGTATCACAATTTGGGTTACAAAATAAAATGAATGTATCTCAACAAGAAAAAATTTGCCTTCCATGATGCACTACGCTTGTATGATCACTTAAAAAAATCAGATCAAAATCACGGAGGCAACGGACGTTTTTCGTCCGTGCCGACGTTTAGGGGTTAATGTATGAAAAACCACTGAATAGTCCTTTCGGTGTAAGTCACAGTAATTGAGTGGCATAACATCCCAGTGGCCGTGGCCTATTCCCACATCTTGAGCCACCTCATCATGCATCGCTGCGCACGCTGACATGGCTTTGCCCGCATCCCCTCATCACGTCAAACACCACAAATACAGACGCCGTTAACCGCTTCCCCGCGGCAGCCTCGCGACGTCACGTCGACGAATGTGAGTCACCACCATCCGAACATTTCCATCTATCCTCGACTACTAGCAGTTCCGCAATCCGCACTGCGTGTCGGATGAACGACGGACCTCATCCAGACCCATTTCCATCCACTTTGTCCTCTACATTGAAGGGCAATCGATGAATACTGGGCGTTTTCCATCCGAAACGGTAATAGAAGGAGCGGGCCAGCTGCGACCACAGTTGGGAGGGCTGCTTTGGGCGAGCAATCCCCGCGACTTGCTCGGGTCGATTTTGCCGCAGAGAATGGGTAACAACAATCCCAGCACTGTGCCTCTCGAGGACGATGCACTGACCCCGCATCTTTGCAATCGCGTTGTGAAGGAGACGAAGGGTAACCAACCGGGTGAAGAATCCGGTCCTTACAGCGCGTGAGCCTGCGAGAGACCGTGCTTTTGACTCCTCCGACTTCAGCTTCTGCTCGCGTTCTTGCATCCGGATTTTACCAGGTCGGTGTGCTTTCTACTTCATTGTTGCTTTAGATCTCGCTTTCGTGGATTTCGTGCTCTTGAGCTACCACCAGGTACGCCGTGCCCCATCCTTGGGGTTTCTTGAGTTGCGCGAATTTCTGTCTCCGTAGTGTAGATCTTAAGCTCTGTGGCGATGCTGGTGTTGGTAATTGGCAAGGTAGTGAAGATTATAAGTTCTTTACTGGGAGTCGATTGGGGGTGTTGGCAGAGATCGATCGATCGGGAGTATTGTGGTTTTAGGGTTATCGTCGCTGCGTCCTTACTCTTTCCTTTGAATCTGCAGACATTTTAAAGTATTTTGAGTTAAAAGAGTATCGGTAGTCAAATCCATTATCGACCTTCACTCAATTATGCTCTTATGTGTTGTTGGGATACATGTTACAACGCAAATGTACATTACAATACATCTTTTGTGTATGCGTGAGGGCAAAACTGTTAAACAGATGATATAGGGTATATGTGCTGCAGTCTTAAGAATTGGGAAATGGAGGAAAAATGGAAGATATGAAAATTCATCACTTTTCACCATTATTTTTCAAGCAGTAACATTAGTTTGCATAGCTTCAGTATGCCTCCAACTAATATGTTATGGTAGGAATATTTAAGTTTAAATCAAAATATGATAGCATCAAGATTTTCGAATAAAAGTGATTAAGCTCTTTACATGCTTTGAAATTAGGTAAGCAAACATGAACTTTGTTTTTTACCGAGTGTGTGTTAAGATGTATGGAGCTTCAGATGTATGGAGCTTCATTATGCCCACAAACTAAGCAATGCAAAGCACAATCATCACCATTCCTGCAGAGGATGTTTGATTCATTGTCAAATAGTCTCAAATCTTTTCATACTGATTACATATAATTTGGTAGTTGTGATGTATCCTTTGACCGCACTCAAACATTATGGGTCAAATATTACGAAGTCGTTTTGTTTTTTGACGTTGAGGTTAGGGTTGTTTGGGGACAGGACGGTTGTGCTTGGATCGGAGGTTGCTTGGATCGGAGGTTGCTTGGATCGGAGGTTGCTTGGATCGGAGGTTGCTTGGATCGGAGGTTGCTTGGATCACTTGCTCACTGTGGGGAGTCTAAGGCGCTAGGGTTGCCATGTGATGGCGTCCACGCTTATTGTCAAGGATTTGGAAGATCTGCAGAGCGCCGGTAAGACTCTTCTTTATCTTGGCATCTAGCTGGTCTTGTCTTTCTTTCACCGTCCACTTTGTTGTTGCCTTTCCATCTCTAACTTAGCTTCTATTTTTTTGGCTTTTCTTGTGTCATATTAGTGTACCACTAGTGTGTGGTGGTAGTGTTGGTCTGTGGTTGGTGAGCTGCGTTGCATTCCGTAGGTTTGGAGGAGGAAGTTGTGCAAGAGTCTAGCTCTATGTTGCGTTCCGTAGGTTTTGGGGAGGCAGCAGTAGAGGAGCCTAGCAAGTGAGAGGGGGGCGTTATGGCGACTCCCACTCTGGCAAATCCAGGAGGAGGAGGATTGGGGGCCGTGATGGGCGTAGTGGGTGCGGCAATGTGGTGGCGGCAGGTGTACTTGAAGGTGTACTTGTAGGGGGCTTGTTCTCTATCAGCAATGCCTGGGGCTGACGAGCAGATGCTTGGGGCTGACGAGCAGATGCTTGGGGCCAACAAGCGGATGACTAGGAGCGCAGAGTAGATGGTGCGGTGATGGGTTGGGCAGCGGCCTCGAAATGCTTGCCTCCACCTTTTGGTGATTTGTTTGGTACAGGCTTTGGTATGACTTCTTCAAAGACCATTTGTTCTTCTTGTTTTGGGTTTGATTTTGGGTTTTGTGTTGTTTACTTTCAACAATGTTCTGTTTCTTTTAAACATGAATTTAGAAAGTTATTTTTGTTTAATTTTCCTTATCCATTGCAGGTGGTGGTGGTGGTGGTGGTGATGGTGTTGTTACCTTGAGCGCACCTTTTGGTAGCGCTGCGCCCAAGGAAGTGTAGAAGGTAGTGGAACTTGATTTTTAATGTTCTACGGTTGCTTGTGGCGCGGGGGTGGTGCTCTGGGGTTTTAGGTGTAAAATTGAACCGGATTGATGCTGTGTGCGGGGAGATTTTGAACTCCTTCAACAAAAAACCTACATTTCTCATTTTCATCTAGTTTTTTCAGTGGATGCACCGGCTATTCCTTGTATACTTACACTACAATTAGAAAATTTTCAGAAATGTAATCAGTTTTTAGCCGGTAAATTGAGAATTTAATTGATTTTTTGCACATTTTATTCAGCTGACTTTCTATTGTTTTCCGGCTCTCTCTGTTCATTGGATTGATGAGAGGGTTTTCTCATTGCGCTCCAATTGCAGATGTTGCAAGTTTGGTCGGCCAAAGGTTGAGAAAAGTTGCAGATTGACTGAGTCACATACGAAGAGGGCAGGTGGCCCAGGGAAGAGGCGGTTTTATTGTTTACGTTGAGCCATGTGGCTACCATGTGTGGGCTAGGGTTTGTTTAGAAATTGGCAGGAATGTTGCAGAAAACCTTTGGTGTTTTGATGCAGGTTGAGGTGGGCTAGGATCCGTTTAGAAATTGGCTGGGATGCTGCAAAAAACCTCTGGTGTTTTGATGCAGGTTGAGGTGGGCTAGGGTCTGTTTAGAAATTGGCTGGGATGCTGCAAAAAACCTCTGGTGTTTTGATGCAGGTTGAGGTTGACAATGACTGTGATTTACCTTGTGAATCTTCTACAACAACACAATTTTTCTTTTTCTGTTTTGCTTCTAGCTTTGTGCTGTGCATTTTTCTCTCATCCACCAATGTAAAGACACTCCTTGATAAGTCGTTGGATGACATTTTTTGTTGTTGAAAAGTTGCAGTTAGGGAAGCTGTTGTTGTTAGGATTGATGGTTGCAAGGCCATCGTTGATCTCATTTCATTTGGCTGTTAGCTCAGTGCATCTCGATTGATATTGTGGGAGTGTCGTGTTATGTTAATCTTACTAGCAAGCAAAGTAAAATTAGCTGGAGCTTTTGCCCGTTGCTGAGTTCAGAGAAAGAAAGGTCTGCCTCGGTGAGTTCCTTCTACACTACATTTTTTTTTTTTTTTTTTTTCCCTTGGTCGTTCAAGGAACTATCTTAATATTGGATGACCGGTTCTTGGCCATGGTTACTGTGACGTGGTTGCTAATCAACCTTCACCAGATTATGCACATCTTTTAGTTTGGCTTGTTTGTATGTATCTCTGTTTCTTATCTTTCTTTTTTATGAGACATCTTACAACTCATGAGTTAATTGCACTTTAATAAATGAATTATGGACTGCAGTTTATGCGTAATTTGGATTACACAATTCGTATAAAATCAAGGTGTGCGATAATACTCAATTCTTTCAACTTTCTGGAATATATCGCAAAAGGCGACGTTTGGGACGATTAGAGAGAATGTGTAGTTAGTTAAATTTCAGTTTTTTTATACTTTTTATTGATGCTTGGTCATTGATTAAACTCAGGTAAATTCAAAATAATATTTTTGGGGAGTATTTGTGTTTCATATTCATGAGGTAGAGATACAACGTATGATCGATGTAGGTATTTTAGAATGGACAAAATTTTATTATGATGTTCCGTGTGGGTACCATTTGTGAAGTTGTCAACACTAAATTTGCAGAAAATCAAATCATTCCGTGGAAAGGCAGTTTAAACTTATTTCTTCTCCTTTTTTTTTGGAGAAAATCAGAGTTCCCATTTTGCAAGTATCAATATAAAGCAATAATCTTCTTCATAGATTAGGCGATATTCTAGAAAAGGGAGGAACTCAACGTTTGCAGAAAATTGAATTCCACTTCACTAGCAAAATTATGTTGGAAAATCAAGCAATCGAGCATTAACATTAAGCTTGGTTTCCTAAAACAGCTTTTCTACCAAACTAATAATGATGTTTGGTGTCTGATATTTGTAGTGTTGTTTACCCTATCATTCTAATGGTTGATTCTCCTTTGATTGACTATTATTGTTAAAGTTGGCAATTAGTGTTGGTGTTGAATATTACTTTAGCACAAGCTGAAGTATTATGATACTAATTTAGAAATTTTGATGGAAATTAGTTGACAAATAGCTTTAATGTTAACGTTAAGTGCTGATAACACCATAACTAAGGTAGCAACACTCATAACCGGTACTGTCTCCATGGGCGTGACCTATGCAATTAGTTATGGGTACTTAAGTGATGGTTTTGGGTGACAAAGTAATGATTGTGGGTGACAAAGTAATGATTGTGGGTGACAAAGTGATGGTTGTAGGTGACTTGCATGACGGTTTTTAGTGTTCCATTGCGTTGTTTTTAGCATCTCCTACTCACAAATATGAATTTTCTGTGATTTTGGACTTTGGAAAATCTTTGAGAACTAATGTTTGCAATTGGAACCTTGAAATTGATGCCAATATTTTTCATTCCTTCTTGCTAATCTAGCAATACTATTTTCAAGCTTGTTCAATTGGGATGATCACTCTTAAACTCATGCTTATGGGTGTTGCTACCTTAGTATTATTGACATTAGCCCCTAAAGGACATAGCATGCCGCTACAACCAATAAAATACAAGGAAGTTAGAGAATAGATCAAAGCAATTCTAGTGAGCTACTTGAGATCCCAAATTAAAACTTCTTACTAATAGCAAATACCAATTATATGCAGCGTATATACTATGCCCTACGGTCCTTTAAGGGTTAAGTGTTACAATTTGTAATTAGTGTTGCCAACAATATCATATTATTATTTGCTTAGTGGTGATTCTTCACGACTAATTTTGAGTTTCATGAAGTGAAGTAGCCCATTGCTTTTTGGTATACATTTTAAAATTTGTTGGGTAGGATGACAACTCGTGGTTTGTTGTAAACTATTCTTGCCAAAAATATGAAAAAGCGAGATGCACCAGAGTATGATGCTAAGAAAGCACAATGAAATGACATGGGGTTATTGATTTTGATCAAATTCAAATAAAATTTGAGCTTTGAAACTTGTTTTTTTTTCTTCTTACTACTTTTTTTTGATATCTTGTTATGCCTTTGTTGTAAACAATAGTAGAGTCAAGGATAAAGGCAATGTTTGCACCAACCAAAACAAAAATACAAAAGAAAAAAAAGGAAATAGAACTTCATCTTTTCAAGAAGAATCTACTTCACACTCTTTTCAAGGGGAGGGGCTTGGGGAATAGTTTTTCATATTTTTTGCAAATTTTGTGTTAAGAGCACTTACACATATAAGAAACCATTAAGAGGAATTGATGTCTACTAGAAAGTGAACATGTGGACATGGTCAAATAAACCATTGGATTTTGAAAAAGAGGGATGTTACTCATGAACAATATTGACTAGAAATGAATTGGTGAGAGGGAAAAGTTTGGGGGTATTTTAACTTTCTAAATTCCAAACACAAAATACTTCAGCTTGGTTTTCCTTCAATTTAAGCTAGGTGTTTATGAGTTATGTAAATGTTGTCATGGTAGATATTGGGAGCCCACTTGAGGTTTTTAGAGGTTTTTAGACAAGTTATGGGGAGATGGTATTGACCCAATGGTACGGAGTTGATCTATTGGTATTTGACATAACTCAAAATTAATTCGATCATCCTAAAACTAAATAATTTTATCTAATTGCGTGAAAGCACTTTGTCATAAGTTTGGATTCAAACTTAAATGCCTTATTGCTTACAAACTTTAGATGGTCCATAATAAATATGGAATATAGAGGTTTGCTTTTGTTTTGTCGCAATTTAAATATGTTTTGGTATGAAAATTGCAAAATTCATACATATTTGAGAACATTGTTGGGTATGTTCCACCAGAAATTTGTTGAGATTGCTATCAACGGGTACCACGCATTTTGTGGGGGTCTAAATCACTAAAATGATGACCTAAAAGCTTGTTATCTGAAAAGTACATGGCTCCATAATGATGTGATCTTTTGAAAATGACCACTTTCCATCACACCAAAGTGTTGAGTTTTGTTTCTGTTTTTGTTTTATTTTGATGGTACAACCTACCTATATGCGCAGTTCTATTCCTTTTTGAGCATTTAAAATCGTGTAAGAAACTAAAATAGTTTTTCTAATGAAGATATGACAAGAGATTCCTGAAGATATCTTTGTTCCTACAGGGAAATACTGACAATAAGACGAGGCTTTGCATCACAAACTTTCAGTACTTTCATTCCATTCTTGTCCAACTCTTAAACTTACGCTAAGGCCCACAGGAAAGATTCGTTGGGTGGGTATCAGGAAGTGCTTGTGGAGAGTAAGCTTACGTTCAGGCTTACTTACGGCCTTTCACCTTGAAAAACCTGAAAAGCTCGGAGATGAAGAGGAACTAACTTAGTGTACAGATATGAACTAGTGTACAGGAATCCAAATAGTGAAGGTTTGAAACTAGCAGGTTCTCAAGGTGTTTTATGAAGGCACATCAGTAATTCCCATCCAACCTTCATTACAGAATGTGTCAAGATACTTTTGCTGCATTTTTGAGGTCGAGAAGGGCATTATTACAACGTTCATGGCAGCTCAACCGAGAAGTGAAGATGATGTTGAAGTTGCAGCTGCAAGGCATCTAGCAAAAGCATTGTTCTAGGCATATTGATATAATTCAGTTTCTTCTGAAAGGTGTGATTTTGTTTGAAGAGGAGTCGGTGGGTGCAGTCTCCAAAGCTTAGCTTTCGATGCTCACGTTCTATACAGGTATTGATCTGCAATCATATCTCTAGCATTTATTAAGCAGTTCCTATCATTCGTAATCGTATATGCCAAGGAATGCTCACAATAATTGCATCTGCAGAGTTCTTATGTAGCATCCCGTTTTTGTACAAGCAAGCAAGGCAGAGGTTCCGATCCTGCTTGAGCTCCAGTCTTCGTCCTGGAACCTGTCTACACCTAGAACCCCAAAAGTGTCTTGGTCGATGTTGTTTTCCCTGCAATTATCGAGAAAATGGATCCTCTCCTTGCTCTCTTTGCCAATTGTGCTAGCATCGTCGTCCTTGTTCAAGTGCTATTACGCAGCAACTGAAGCAATTCACAATCCAGCGTCTGAGATCCCGCATTGCCACGGCAAGTATAAAAGCGATTTATGAAATGCACAACAGAACCCATACCCACCTTCTTTCACAAAGATCTCCTAAATCCGCCGTCCTTCACGCGGGCACACCGTGATATTCTTTTGATCAATTCGGTGCGTCCTCCGCAGAGGTCGCTTCCTGCACATCGCCCCCATACGAGGCTTCTTCATCAAAAACCCCCAATTCAGCTAAGCCTGGGCCAGCTCCTAAAGGCTTCATCAAGGGTCCAGGAAGAGCGGGGCGCATTTTAGGGATTTGGCCGTGGCCTCCTCCACGGCCACCTACATAAGGAGGCTGCCCAATCACAGGAGCCCCAGTTCCTGGAGGATTGGCAGAGCCATGTCCAGCACCAGGTATGAGTGCGGCAGGGTGTCCATTCTGGACACCCCCCCCAACCTGTCCTGTCGAGGTTTTCTTCGAGTTGGAGTTTCCTGCAGAAGCTTGCGAGATTGAATTCCCTGCGTTTCCCTGTCCGGATGGCTGTGCTTGTTGAGGCCTTGGAGGAGGAGATTTGGGGCGTAGGGCTTCGATTTCCGGAGTCGTTCCAACGAGGTGAGGAGCATCAATAGCAGGGTTGCCACGTCCACCTTGCCAAACCTTCCCTTCTGTGTCAGCGAAATTCTTGGAATAGCCCTGCAAAAGCACGGAAGATGAGAGCAGACTATCAGTATCTTATGTTTAGGAGATATCCTTGATTGCAACTCCACTCATCACTGTTGCACTGCTATTCATCAAGCGAATTTTGACTCGTCGCTTGTTCCACCCTCAACTCGTCAAGTTACATAAGTTCTAGTCGTACAATGTTAGTGAATCTTGATGAGTTGCAGAGTTATTCATCACTATGCAAGCACAAAGAAACGGGCATTCGCAGCGTGTGGGTGCTCCAATGTAAGTAGCAACAAGTTGCTCTGCAACTCGACGAATAACTCTGCAACTTGTCAAGATTCGTCAAGATTCATCAAGATTCACTAACACTATACGACTAGAATTCATGTAACTTGACGAGTTGAGGGTGTAGCAAGCAACGAGTCAAAATTCGCTTGTCAAAATTCACTCGATGAATAGCAGTGCAACACTGACAAGTGGAGTTGCAATCAAGGATATTCATAATTGATGAGTAGGTATGAGTTGCGTTTCTAGAAATCAAACCTGGGGATTGAAATTCGATGAAGTAAGGCCTTTCCCCACTGTAACCCATCCAGCTCTTATGTTATGATCTTCTCCGAACAGTTCGATACGTCGGATCCCCTGTGCAAAGTGTTCTATTATATGATACAACTCCTCGGGCTTCTTTGTTGACCCTACATATGAAAAACAACTAAAGTAAGTTGCCACGGCCCCATACAATAGCTATAATTACATACGATCTTCAGCACTGAGTTTTAAGAACACAAGAAACGCCTCCCCTTCACCTTTGATCACGATACCCTGGAACAACTCAACGGCATATTCAGCAAGTACTGAATGCGTTTACTTCACATTCCTCAATGAAATTTCACGATGCTTGTGAAAAGAACTTCCTCAGAAGTTGTAAGAATCGTGCACAAATGTTTAATTCAAGACCACAGAGCAAAGGTTATGAGATGCATAGTGCCTCTAATTCCATGCTATTCAAAACAGAAGCCAAAAGTTGAAAGTTGGCTCTTACCGTATTCAGGTTCTTCGGAAATAATGATGTCTGTGTCCACATTGGCATGTATAATATGACCATCAGTGCTCCGCCTAACTGTTCCTTTGATCCCCATCAAGCAGTGCTCCTGTACAACACGAGTGCCTTTGTCTCAATATGTAAATTGGAGCTTTGAGGTACGATAGTGTTCAAGATGAACTTGAGCACTAGGGGGCAGTGCCCAAACACACGGAGGGAAGCATTCTAATTTTAAGAGAATGGTTGGCCGTCTAAGCCAATAATATACAAGCTAAAGCACAGCCACAAAGATACGGAGACACATAGATACTCTCAAGCTAATTGGTTCACGCGGACAAACGACCAAACCAACGTAGTCACAGATGCATACTTTGGAGTGTTGAAAAAGTGTGTTGGAGTCGTGGCGCAAGGCTGGAGTTGGATTTTCTCGGTTAGTTTTCACCCAGCAGATGTCCTCACATCTCCTAAACCCCCACTGGAAAATCCCAACAAGACAAGTGTTAATCATAAAACAACATGCAATGGAGTGCAAGAAAACAAAACACATATATCGGGCAAAATATACTTAAGAAGAAAGGAGCAGCAAAGATATCAAAACAAAGAAACAACGGGTTCATTCATTGATCCACTTTAAAATTGCACAAATAAAAAGTAATTTCTCCTAAATTTACATACAAAAAGCCAGAAATCAACGAACACAAGGATAGGAATAACACCTTCTTGAGACAGAGGCGTCCTTGCTCAAGACCTTCAGCGTCTCCAACCCACAAGAAAATGAATGCAGGGGTATCTGCAATGGCCTGTTTCGACAACACGTAATTGAACACAGATTTCAGATCCACTTTCTAAGACGTGCTCATTAGTGCATATTACTTGCATCTGCAGGTTTCGATATTGCAATGTGGATATCACTTGACCGAACACCAGTTCCTCATAACAGGTCTATCACTTTACAGGTCAAAATGAACTTCTAAACACTTTCAAAGAAGAAATTCATAGAGTACACAAATACTGCATTTCAATTGATACTCAAGGAACAGCTGTGGTAGCAACAGTCAGTAGTTTCTAAATTTCACCTCAATGCGAAGATTTTGTATCTCCTCGGCCGACCACCATTCCATTGAATCTCCACTGCCAGGAGCACGACGAACATACTCTTCCCATGGAGGATCCACAAGTATCACATCAAACTTGGTCCCAAACACATCCGGGGTCAACTCTGTTGTGCGAAGATCACACTGCATATACATAGGGGGCGTGGCTCTCTTTGCAATGAGCTGGTCTTTTCTTGTTATTAGCTCCTTCAGCTTTGGGTACTCTTCAAATCGATCAGCCAGTTCAACATCTCGAATGAAGTTCTGAGGTCGCAAACCGGTATCGACAAAATGCTGAGAATAATCATTTTGCTCCCCTCTCGAGGGACCTCGCCCTAGTGGTCCATTTGCTCTTCCAACCAATCCCCTTGCACCACCTGGCAGAACCCTCTCCCCCATTTGCCCTCGTCCACCACCGCCATTTGGTCCATTGAAGGGTGGCGCAACTCCACCAAATGCTCCAGTCGGCATAACCCCAGGACCCCCTCTTCCTGGCCCGGGTGGATTAAAAAACATATTGGGCCCTGGACCTGGAGCCATGCCTGGCCCAAATCTCGGACCCATCCCACCAGGAGCAGGTCCCATCACGGGCCCAGAGCCTGGTGGACAGCCCATCATTCCCATCTCGCCACCTCCTGGACCACCCCCCCAACCCATAGGCCCTCCAAACGGAAGCAACGGAAATTGGCCCATACTCGGACCAGGGGTTGGGCCCGGTCCCATCCCCATGCCAGGCATCAGCCCTTGAGGTCCCATCGGACCAAAGTGAGGCCCAAGTCCAGGACCTGGGCCCATAAGAGGAGGATTCACACTTGCTCGTTGAACATCTCGGCCAGGCCCTCTTACACCTTTCGGTCCACCTCTAGGACCTCGTCCGCCTTTCCCACCTTGTTGCTGTTGCAGTTGCATTCCTCTAAGCATAGGACCAGTTTGGTTGTTATTGAAATGTGGCCTTCCTTCATGACCCATCATCCCTCCCCGGCCTCTATTGTTTGGTGACGCTTTTGAACCTCGGCCTCCTCTGCCGAGATGGTGGTTATAGTTCATCCCTCCATCGCCTGCGGCTCCTCTAGAGGGACCAAAGCCTGGATCATGGCCTAATGGACCCTCATTATCCATAAACCTGTCGCCACCTCCCAGGAAGATACTTTCTCTCGGTCGCATTCTATCTTCCATCATCGGACCATCCCAATCAATTTCTCCCATCCCGCCAAAGTAATCACCTGTGCAATGGACTCGAGAACATAAAAATCACACAAAAATGCTGGCAAGAACCTCGTGTCTGAGATATGGATGAGAACCGTATCAAATACAACCTACAGCTTTACAGGACTTCACGCCAACAGAGAAGTGTCCTCCTTTCATCGAGCATTTGACATGACCACATTTCGGCTAAACTGCGTTCACCAAGGTTGTCGGGTTGCGACAAGTAAAAAGATGTGAAAAAAGCTCGTAAAGGTAAAATGCGTGAAAAATATACATAAGAAGAGAGCAAAAAAGTGTAAAAAAAAATGAGTTGGTCAGGTAACCTTGAAAGAATCCTGGATCTCCACCTGGTAGCATGTAAGGACCAGTGTGGGAGCCGAATCCACGTCCAGACTCTATATAATTGGAAGAAAGTTGGTGGCCTCGCCCCGTGCTTTCACTCATTGAAGCAAAACCCTGTGGACTTCGTAAGTCATCCACTCGTTCCCTGTCCATCCTGCTCCGTTCACTGCTCTCGCGTTCCAACATCTTCCTCTCCAGCTTCTCCCTATCAGCATTTTCGTGTCTCTTATTTGATTCCCAATTATCTTGCTCCCCTTGGTAATCGGCATCCCTGCTCCCTTTCCATCGATTCTGGTGCCGATCATGGGATCTGTCGACAGGATCCACCCTATCCTTCACCTTCCCTCTTTCCCAACTCCGATCATGGGGTCGTTCTCTACTTCTGTACTTCTCACGCTCCCTCTCATTGCTGTCACGGTCTCTCTTCTGGTTTCCACGCTTTCTGCTGCTCTTCTCTCTGTCATACTCGTCTCTATCATCTGACCAGTCCCTTTCAATGCCGTCCCAGTCTGATAATCCCCCTCTTCGATCATCGGGACTTCGAGAAGCTGTCACCACTTTGCTACTCCTATGACCTCTACGATCATCGGGACTTCGAGAGGTGGTTACAGCTTTGCTACTTCGATAACCTCCTCTCCGATCATCAGGACTTCGAGAGGTCGCGAAAGCCTTGCCACTTCTATGACCTCCTCTTCGATCATCCGGACTCCGAGAGGTTTTAACAGCTTTACCACTTTTATAAGACTCTCTTCGATCATCGGGGCTTCGAGAGGATGCCGTAGCTTTACTGAGTTTTCCCTTCAGCCTGCCCCCATCATCAGACAAATCTGGAGCGCTGTCTCTTCCAAGTCCTTTAACCCTGTCTACTAAACCCTCAGCCGTACTTCCACTCAACCTAGTTTCATGGACAAAATCCCTCGACAGTAGCTTCTTCCCCTTCTCTTCTCCCGACCTTACCTTCCGTACTCTATCTTCCTCTTCTTTCTCTCTAGCTAAAGAGTCACGAGCCGACTCCTTCGAGGCCACCGTGCCTGTTCTCTCCTCTTCCCGTTTATTCGATCTTCCATGCCTATCATCCAACTCTTCTCGACCTGCTTCTCGACCTGCTTCTCTGGATCTGTATTTGTCCCTCTCATAATCTACTCTCTCTTCTCTTCCCCGACCACTTGACCTTCCCCCAAAGTCATGTTCATAATAATTCTCATCATAGCGTTCACTGCCTACACGTTGGTGATCACCCCAATAAACGTCATCCCTCCTTTCCCTGTCTCTCCCCCGCTCTCTTTCCCTCTGTTTCCCTTTGTCTCTCTCCCTTAGCCGTTCCTTCTCCCTCTCTTTGTCCCGTTCTCTTTCCCGTTCCTTCTCATCCCTTCCCAGGAATCTGCCTCCAAAGTCATAATCTTCCCTTTCCAGAGTATCTCGCCCGCGTCGCCGACCAGACTTGCGTACCTCCTCCCCGCCTTCTTCTAACTCGCCTTCAAGCTTGCTTCCCTCTTCGACATCTTCCCACTCCGACTTGTCTCTGCTCTGATCGAAATGGCGATTTTCACCCTTCCAGTCTCTCTCCACCCTTTCCCTGCTGTGTATGCTTTTCTCCCACTCATCCAATTCCTCCCGCTCCAGTCTCTCTTTTGCTCTACGATGACGTTCAGGCTTCTCCAGTTGCCTTTCGTAATCCTGTTCTCCACCTCCTGGATCCGCCTCTGCACTTGGTACCAGCTTCTCAATATCCTGCGACACCTCATACTCGGTTATTGGTTCACTTTCCGCTAGGGTTTCAACAACAGCATACTTGTTTCCCTCTTCCGTTTCTTCACTCTCGACCACATCCACACTCTCTGGTTCTGGAAGCACAATTCCTCGTTCCTCCTCCAACGTGAGTGTATCCTCCTCAGGTTCGTTCCATTTGCTCTCTATCCTCTCTGCTCCGCCCTTTTCTATCACCGGTTCCGCGACCTCTTCCAGCACGGGTTCAGGTTTGTCCCATCGAGAAGCTGCTCTTTCTTTTCGACGGCTGTGACTCCCGCTCCCTTTCTCATCTCTGCTCTCTGAAATATCTTCGGAAGTGAACTCTTCCCGATGATCAAACCTCGCTACAACCCTGTCTTCGTCAATCCGTTCAACTTTACTGGCCCTTTCCTTCTTGCTTTCTTCCCGCTCTCCTTTGTCCCCACGATTCTTCCCACTACCGTTGCGCTTGCGGTCCGATTTATGCTTTGATTCCGTAAAAACGGCAGCTTCATCCACACCAAAGACGACCTCGCCCGGTCTCTCTCTGTCACAAGTACCTCTGTCCCCCCGGGCAACGTTTTCTCTGCTCTTCTCATTTCGACTTGAACTGCGATGGTGATTCTCAAGCCCAGAACTCTCAACATACCGCTCAACTCCCTCGGCTTGCGATTCCACGTCCCTGGTATCCCGCTCATCATAAATGTGTCCAACAGCTCTTTCTGCTTTCTTTTCTTCGAGGTGTTTTCGGCTCTTTGAATGACTTGGATCCAATCCAGAGCTCGAGATGGTCCTACCAGCTCTTAGCTCGACGTTGGTATCATAGTCATTCTCGTTTGTTCTGTCAACCTTATACTCTCCTTTTCTAGGTCTGAGGCTGTCGTGGGACTCATAACTTTTCTCAGCCTTCAAATCGACCCTCAGATCGTTCACGGTGTCGCCATTCTGCGCTCCCTCCACATATACATCACTCCGTCGCATCTTTTCGTCGTCGGAGAATCTCTCTGCTGCCCTAGTTTCAAACCTCCGAGAGTCCGCTTCAACATAGTCATGGACTCTCTCAGCTCTAACATTCTCCTTCTTTCGCAACCTCTCTTCTTCTTTTCCGTAATGTCTATCTCGATGCGAGCTTCTCTTCCTTGCAGAGTCTTCATCAAGAGCTTCACCTCTACCGGACCTGGAATCACTCCTCCTATATTTCTCATCGAGCCCTTCGAGAGCCCTATCGGCTCTAGGTTCCCCCTTCCGGCCTCTTTCCCTCGCCGGGGAATCTGTTACAGCTTTCCTCGCCTTCTCGTCTTCCAGCTCATAAGCCTTCTCGTTCTTCCAAATGATTCCCTCAATAACATCATCAGCCTCTGCGCTGTCCTTTACCAGAGCACCTTCGGTCTTCTTACTCGACTTCTCAGACGCATGTCTTCTCTTGCTACTCCCTGCTCGAGACTCCACGAATTCCCACTCGTGCGATTTCTCCAGCCGCAACCGTTTCTCACCTTTCTCGTAATACTCATCCCGGCCAACCCTATCATGCTCTCTCTCCCTCTCGTCTTTCTCCCCTTTTTTCTCTCTTTCCCGATCACTCTTGCTGCTCTTCTTAGACTTACTGGAACGATGCCTACGGTCCTCGGCGTAGGCCTCATCGTCATCCCAGTCGCGAGCTTTCACATAATGTGAACTCTCGCTTCTCCGTCTCTTGGACAGGTCTTTCTCCCTGTCACCTCCTCCCGGACTTCCCATCTATGCCCTAGCATGCATTCAGACCAAAAATGCTCTCTACTCTCTCGTCATGTCCACTGAAAGAGGTACCTTTCTCAGCGTCACACTCAGACGCAGTGTCTTCCGCTTCATTTCGAAAATGTCCTCATGCACCACTCTAGCACTATATTACTCGTACGAACGGAACCCTAAATCCTTTCCCAATACCCTCACCTCCGAAGACACGCCCTCCATCAGCTACATCCAAGCCAATAACTCCCTCAGCCATTACTCCACCATTTCAATCAATGATCACTCCCAGACTCTCTCTCCGAAAAAATGCATTTCCTACCTCACAACCAAAAATGAAAAAATCACGAAAACCCTAATTCTGCTGCCACGCTCGAAATCCCGTGCTACAACGCGCACACCTTGCGCAGACCGCATCAAACATACCTGAATCTCTGACGCAACTCTCCCACGACTTCTCGATGCCACAGCAAGAATGGCGATGATACTAACAATGCAACGTACGTTGCAGAAAACACGCACAGCGTCCTCAATTGTGCACCATTTTGAGTGAAGTAAAGGGCAGTAGAGAGAGCGACGGAATTGGAACAAAAGGAGCAAGGTTGAAATGGTGCAGGAACAGCAACGACGACGGGCCCAGCAGGAGCAGCTTGTAAGGCGATGCGATGGTAACAATGAGGCAAAGCCTGCGAAACACACGCGAGCGAGCGCAGGCGAAGGAAGCGGGAAGCCCGGCCAAGCGCACATAGCCATACTCGTAAGATGAATAGTGTGGGCTAGAGCGTGACTAACTAGTAAGAAGCCTACGTGGCGGGATGTGTCTCCGCTTTCACGAGGCCGCGTTCCCACGTAAGAACGCGCCTCAGGTACAATCCGGCCGAGTGCAGTTCCTTGAGCTCATTAATTTTGTGTAACTCATTAGCATGACATTATTAACCCCGAAGTGCCATTAGTTTAACATTATTAACCCTTGCACCGCCGTTATTCCCTAATCATAACAACATTAATTCTTCCAATATCCCTAAATGCCACTAAGGTAGGGACACTAACAAGCGTTAGTGTCTCCATAACTGTAACCTCTAAATGTTGAAAAATTTGTAGAAGTATAACATGTGAACATGAAATCTTAGTGTTGGTTATGGGTACAATGGCAATGTATTATTTAAAAATTTACAACTTATTCTCATAGTATCCAAATAATACATTCGAAAGTGCAAACTCTTTTTTTTGTTGCTAACAGGATCCTATAATTTGCTAAATGTTTATTAATAATCATCATGTTCAAAACCATTAAACTAACGCTTATGGGTGTTCCTACCTTAGTATAACATTATCAACCAAGGTTTTTTTTCAGGCTTTTAAAAGCCAGAAAGCTATTAAAAAAAATTCAAGCTTCAATTATATACAAAAAAATATGAAGAAAAAATAACGTCTTGGTGCCAGATGTTGCTCAACATTCCAAATCTAAATTTCCGCCACACATTAGAAAACAAAATATGTTGTTGTTTGTAGCCAATCTATTAGGAACTTAGGGTGGAAAACAATGTGATCTTTACACCATGTGGAGCCATATCATTTGAAAATCAAGCCGCCCTTAAGTTTCTTTGAGATAATGTCTCTTTTGTTATAAATTTTTGGAATGTGTAATCTACTCTTTCAAAAAAACCATTCTTGCAACACCAATTTCTAATTTTTTAAAAAAATTAGTCACCATCAACAAGCTCAAAGTGTCAATATTTGTAGCCTAATTTGCACCTTAAAAAAAATTGTGTGACCATATTTGCACCACTTAAATTTACTATATGGCTTGAGAATCTGCCGGTCCAAAAAAAAAAAAAAAAAAAAAAAACCTATTATCAACCCTTGCAAGGTTATTGTTCCCCAAATACCATTAGTATGAGACTATTAATGTTTGCAACATTATTAACTCCCTAGGCACTTGACTAAGGTAGGAGGCTCATAAATGAATCATGGTTGAAACTAAATTTTCGGGAGGTGAAACTTTTTGAAATATTTTTCAATAAATTTTCCTTCAAAAACAAGAGGAATTGGCATCTAATCCAAGTTGTTTCATATTTTTTAGAGCGTTGTGAAATTAATTATGAAATCTTGAAGTTGAAATGGCATAGACCTCTAAAATGGATCACCTTCTCAAATGTACATTATTTGTACATTATTGGCCTATGAAATACAACATGTACAACAATAGTACATTTGAGAAGGTGATCCATTTTAGAGCCAGAGCCAAATAAGGGCCTCCTACCTTAGTATAACATTAATAGACTCTTAAATGCCGGTATTCCACATTTTCAAACAAAATTTGGTGTACTTTATCCTCGAGTCTCGAGTCTCCAAGTAATGTATAGTGGGGTTGAATATGTTTATGTCCACCCTATTCTATCATTCCAAGGACTTAGCGTTTTATAGAATACAATTGGCCGTTTGCATCTTGTATCATCAATCTTTAATTCCTACACAATCCCTTGCACAATCTCAATCAAGCATACCAAATTTTGAGTTTCAAAAAACCAAAACACTAATTTTGAGGAATTATTTTAAATAAAATTTATGATTTTACATGGTAACTAATTAAAAAAACATTGGTGAAGAGTTTTTGAGATTTGATTACATGAATATGTACAAAACATCCATATGCACATCTTTCCTTTTAAAAAGTATCTTCAAAAAGTTTAAAAATTCTTTCTATGGAGGTTTTATTGTTGGGGTGATCATCAAGAAATTTAGTAAAATAAATATCTCTATTTTTTAATTAACATACTTGAATGTAATTTATCCGTTTCATGCATTTTTTTATAAGCGTTTGAAATTTCTCATTGTCCACATTCTAGATGGGGACATTCCCATGGATTAAATAGTGTAGATCCTCATTAACCCCTAAAAGATTGTTGTCCCTTTTAGGGACAAATGAGATTTTGGGCATAAGCCTATGGCTAAACTACTTTGTGTGATTTTTGGGAATTTTTATAGAAGACGAGGAGTTCAAAGATCTATAAGAGAAACCACACCTACCTGCAAACCAAAACTTCTTAAAACCAAGCTCAGAACTCTCATCTCATCAGTCAAAACTAAATGATTAAAACTTCCCACATGTATATAAGTCTAAAGAACCAACTTTGTATTTTTATTTTTGTTAAATGCAATTTTTAAAGAAGTTTTTGGATTGCCCACCCTCTTCTGTTTTCTAGAATTTCATGCATAACTTCTTCAATAAATGTCGAAATGGAGAAAAAATTAGATGCTTGCGTAGATTTTTGAATTCTCCATCTTCCATAAAAGTTTTAGAAAATTGCACAAAGTAATTTAGTTGTAAGTAACTCCCAAGAGGACAATGGTCCTTAGGGCTTAAATAGTGTAGATCTTCATTTAATAATGCAAATTCTTAATATTGTTTTTGCTTAGATTTTAAAGACTGAAGATTGGAAGTGTGTCAAGTTTGATAGCATGTCTTTAGTGTTTTAAAAAACAGCCTCTACAAAGAGAATCAAAAATTGACTCTCCAATTTATTTTTAAAGAATAATTGTACTTGGAGTTCTACAATTAAAAATTTGTTGCATTCAATATTACTTTGAAATTGTCAATATTGAGAATGTAAACGTTATAAAAAGGAATTTTGAATTTTTTTTGAATTATTTTGTACTTCCTTATTGGTGATAGAGTAATAGAGAATTTAACTATAAAAATGTAATTCAAAAAGTTAAAAATACATCAATGTTAAAAAAAATTTTGTTTATCCAAGCTACTATTAAAATGTCAATCAAGACTGCTTGAGTTAATCAAAATTGTCCTTGAAGTATCAATGGAAAACATCCAATGCATTCAATATTATGGAAAAAAAAATTGGTGGAGAAACCGTTTGGAGAAAGCATCATTTATAATTGACATCATCTCTTTGTAGAAAATACCAAACATAACAAATATTGATTGCTCATTCACTATAACACTTATTCATATGTTTTTTGACTATGCAGTGCACATGCTTTTTTCAACTAAGGTAGGAACACCCCTTTTTGAGAGTGTCCTCATCTCCAAAACCTACTTGTGTCAATGATGTTAGTGATTGACAATTTAAAAAAAATGGCTTAGAAAACTAATTATGGGTGACAAAGTGATGATTTTGGGTGATAAAGTGATGCTATTGGATGACTGGCATGATTGTTTTGAGTGGCCCATTTCACTATTTAAGAACTCAAGTTAATATGATGAGCAAATGAGCACACTACAGACTTCACTAAGCGTCTTCTTTAGTATCTCCTACACACAACTATACATTTTCAATAATTTTGGACTCTAAAAAATCTTTGTGAACAATGCTTGCAACTAGAACTCTCAAATTGATGCCAATAATTTTGTGAGAAAATATAAAAAATGCCCCTTAACTCTTTCAAAATATCAAATATACCCCTATATAATATGAAATATCAAATATACCCCTAACTTTGTGGAAGAATATCAAATATATCCTTGATGTTTCTGAAAATTTCATAAATACCCCGTGTTTTCCATGCCTCTCCACTGCAAATATTTGTCCTAATGATGTTATTTAAATGTCCCTACTATTCCACAATTTCAAACCTTGTGGGTTGTTTGAAACACCAAAAACATTCAAGTGACCAGTAGCGAGGCGCAAGTGTTCTTCCAAAAAGAGGTGAGAGAGTTTAGAACTAGCATCTAGTTTTTGAAAATTCCATTGTTATGGTAGTAGTACAAAATTTGCAGTGGAGAGGCACGGAAGACAAGGGGTGTTTATGAAATCTTCAGAAATAGCAAGGGTGTATTTGATATTCTTTTACAAAGTCAGGGGTGTATTTGATATTTTGAAAGAATTGAGGGACATTTTTGATATTTTCCCTATTTGTAATTTCCTCTTCCTTGCTTAACTCTATTTTTTTTGAAGTTTATCAACTGGTTTTCCTAATCCAAAATCTTTAATTTCATGCTTATGGGGTGTTCCTAATCTTTAACATACAACAATTGTAGAATGTTTTGTCTCTAGGTTTGATTACAACAACTTTTGACCATAATAGACAATGTTATCAAGGTGTATTTTTAGGAGGCAGTTACATCATTATTCATTTGTATGGAAAAAAATCCAATTGCAAATTAATAAGGGATTCAGCTTTTCAATAATTGTTTTCAACAAACCACTTGAAAGAAAAATGGGTATGGCTTGTATTTACATTTTTTGAGTTAGAATAAAACTCCAAAGCTTTATAGTCATGAGATCCTATTTTGAGTTCATATAGGATAGATAGCAAGACCATTCATTGTTTGTCATTGAGTGAACCATAGAAGATGGAACAAGTGAAATCTTATCTTTCTATGATGTTTCCTATATTTTCAAGGTCATTTTATTACTTTTGTTCATCAACATCAAAATCTAAATTTTAAGTGCATAACAAACAAATGTGGTTAAATGCATTCAATTTCAAGAAGGAACAAGCAAATCTTTGTTTATGAAACCAAATCAATATACAACATAGATTGGTGAAGATATTATAAAAGAAATTAATCTCACATACAATAAGAGCTTTCTATTGCATCCATAACCCCTAAATGTCACATTGGATGTTTCTGGATCTACATTTCAAGATAAGTTTAGTAATCAAACCTTATAATCTTTGCATCTTTATGGTGGATTTTCACAAAAATTACAAATTTGCACTTGCCATGAAGTTGCCTACAGATTTCTATGGTAAATTTGTTAGTTATGACTTACACTCCAAGTTATTTTCAAAAAGCTTTGGTCCCTATTTTGTTTGTGACACTTAGGGGTTAAACTTCGACAATCAACTCCTACCTGTTATGCTCTTAATTCTTTAAAAGGACAACTTATTACGTTCTCATGAATTTTTTTGGGACTTTCAGGAGAAGTCCAAATCAAAGAAGAGGTTAGATTTTGTTTTTAGTTATCAACGGATATTGTGGAATTGAAAAGATTTTCACTTGAATTGGACATACCATGAATTACATAGTTAAAAGCTCTTGCATCACAAAAAAACAACAACTTACATTTATTTATTTTTTATTTTGGAGTGCAAAATCTGAAATAATGTTAAGCATTTCAATCCTCAATTTCAATGTCACGTTTGAAACAACAATCATTAAATAAACAAGATTGGATGATACAATACTAATAACTATAAGTTAAAGCTTTTTCCACCTTAAAAGTTAAAATTTACAACACAAATTATTAGGTGTAACTTGCAACGTGGTTTTGGTTTTAATATTCATTGTATTTCAGACTCAGTAAAAAACACAAAAAAGTTTTATTGGTGAGATTTTATTTATCTTTAAATCTATGATACACCAAAATGTGATCAGGTGCCATCTTATGTCAAAGAGTGAGGTAATACAACAAAAGTACAAAGTCAATGTCCCATTGTAGGGCATATACAATGAACATGCAATAGACTTGTCAATCACAAAATTCTCCAAAAAACACATTGGATATTTTTTGGAAAGAATTTGAATATTTTCAAACTTCTAATAGCAATTTCAAAATTTGTACATTTTTTTGACTTTTGTTCCCACTTCCATCCCTACTTTCATCCCTACTTCTAGCCCTATTTCCATTGCCACTTCCAATCAGTGTTCGGGGAGAACCAAGTTTTAGTTACAAGTTAGCCGACTTTTTTTGAGGATTACCAAAAAAAATGAAAGTTGGCAGATTTGCTTCTGACCATAAAAACATGGCTTTAGGAAATCAGCCGAGTTACAATTTCATCTGAAATTTAGCCAAACGTGCACTTGTGGATGAGGAAATGGGCCAAATGAAATTTGAAACTATGAGAAATCAACCTATGAACTTTTCCATGATACGGAAATTTTCTGACCTTCTAAACAAAAACCAAATGTTTTTTTATTTCACAAGTAGTTACAAGGTGCTAAAAGTTCAAAAACTTTAAAAACAAAAAATATGGGCAAGGTGGCCATGAGGGTGAGTGGGTGTGAGTGAGTGGGTGAGCAAGTGAGTGGGTGAGTAAATGAGAGGGCGAGTGGGTGACTGTGTGATGGTTAATGGGACAAACGGTGCACTTGATGGTTAATGGGACAAACGGTGTAGTTGATGGTTAATGGGATAAACAATGCACTTGATGGTTAATGAGATAAATGATGCACTTGATGGTTAATGGGAAAAGAGGTGCATTTGGTGCACCAATCCTTATAGAAAACGTGGTGCTCAATCCCAAGATGGTGGGACTTGATCTAATTCAAATCCAGCCAAAAATATTTAATTAATAAAAGTAAATAATAAATCCTTTTAAAGTATAAAAAAGTTCGCATTGGTTGGGGGTAACTTGACAGGTTTTTGATGTCTTGATCATTGTCTTGCTTTGCTATGACATGCACATGGTAAGCAAAAGATTGATTTGTCTGTAGCATTTGTAAGAATTTTTTTTTGATATAACACATTGAAGTTCAGATTTCAACCAACCTATTTTCCTAAACTTAGGAAATCAACCAAGTGAAAAAAAGAAGAAAAAGTTATTGGTTGACCAAAGAATACATGTCTAGGCCATGACCAATTAAAATAAAATAAAACCGAGTGGACCAGATAAGATTAGGAAATGTACCTAGTATTTTTAAAAACCTCCCTGGACACTGCTTCCAATGCGTCTTCTAGCTTTGCTTTCATCCCCTCTTTCAATCCTATGTCCATCCTTACTTCCATCCCTACATCCATCCTTGTTTCCATCCCTGTTTCCATCCCCACTTCTATTCCTGGCTTCTATCCTTGCTTTGATCACAGCTTCCAACCCCTTTCCTACCCTTGTTTTCATCCTTGCTTTCAATCCTATGTCCATCCTTGCTTCCATCTCTATTTCCATCCCTTTTTCTAGCCATGCTTTTATACTTGCCTTTATCCTTGTTTTCATACCTGCTTTGATCCTAACATGTCTACTTTGATTTTATACGGTTACAATTCAAAAAGGATTAATACAACTTATCAAAATGTTGACTTTTTGTTCAAATTAGAACAATTACTAGAAGCTCAAGAAATTATAAGGTCCTTTAGGGGTTAAGGCCCAGAATTTTTTGAGATCTCTCATATGTTCTCACTGAACATGAACTTGAGTAAGGAATTCTCCTACATTGCGGAGCTGTCCAAAATTAGAGCAAAGCACTTTACCGACAACAAGTAAGCTTAAGCTTAAGAATATGTTGATACTTAATGTTAGGAGGAGTATTAACAATATGACTGTAGTCTAAAAATATGTCCAAATACATCTAATTTTCCTTCGCTAGTACCCCTCCTAACACCAAGTGTGAACATACCCCCACAAGGGTTCGAAGTTCTCTTTGGACCTCGCCATGCTAGAGTGCTAGTTAGGGTTGCAATGCAACAAACCTTGAAATTGTGCTTCGAAAACCGGTGGCTTGTTTACCACACAATATTGTGCGTTTACTCTTGCGATCCGTCCGTTATTCTTAGAGAATCCAGATTTCTTGCTTCTTAGATGATGCTCTAGAATTGCAGCATACTTCGGTAAACCTCTCGAACACTCTCTCATTTCTTTTTGCTTTTTTCACTTGAAATTGTATCGTCGATTACGGTGTTAGTTGCAGAGTAGTTTGCTTGAACGTTTGTTTGTTAATTTGAAGCAGTAATGCAAATTCCTCTTACGCTGTTGCTCTTTTGGCGATTATCGCTCACAAGGTTGCCTCATGCCTTTAGATTCTAGCTTCACGTAGCAGATCCTTGCTCAGGTTCCTGGTAGAAATTGACTTGTTTTGGTTACATCGCTTCATTGTAGTTGATGCTTGTGTCCATTTGATGTAGGGTTGTAGCCATTGCGAGAAGCTCTGAAGTGTCCGTGGTATTTGTTGAGGCGATCGGAGGAGCCATGGCTTTTGACGGTCGCATATTAAAGGTTCGTGTTCTGTCTCCGATTGTTCTTTTACAGAATTTTCAAATTTTCTTCCAGTTGAGGTTTAGAATGATTTTAATTGTACGTTTGCAATGAGCGACTCTTCACTCTCTTCAAGTTTCTCAAACGTATGCCATGAGTACTTGTATTGTTTTTCTTTGTATTGACAAGAACAGTTTCTCAATTGTTTTGACAGGTTAAATATGGCACTATGACAACCCTTATCGAAATGCCCCATTTGACATTTAGCATGCTTGAAGTTACGGTCCGCCGTAAATTTAAAATACCTGAAACATTTGAACTCAACATGGTTTACACGGACATAGATGGCGATGAGGTGATCATCACCGACAACGAAGATATCCGAGTTGCATTCAGTCAAAAACTGGAACCTCTTCGCGTGACAGTTTTGGCTCCAGAACCACATCAATTGGCACATGACGACTGTCCTCGTGAATGTAGGCAGCAAAGCTTTCATAGTTTTGCTTCATCGCACAACTAGCAATGTTTTGTATTGCAATTTATCGTGTATATGCATTACGCACACCAGTTTGTGTCTGTGTTTGTTGCCTTTATGTAGAGATGAAATCTTTAGGGTTTTTCTAGAGCATTCTCTTTGATAGATATTGTCTAAGTTTGTTCTGACATATTTGTTTGTGGATGCAGCATTAGCAGGTGACCTTGCAGGTAACCACTAAAGTGGCATCTTGAAACCGTATTGTCTATTTACAGCGAGTATGCCTTGCACGCGCTTCTTGTCGTGTCTTTTTCCCTATCTTTCCCTGCCTCTTCCTCTCCTCAAATTTCTTGTGAATTTTCACCCTCCCTTAGCATGCCTTTTCATCACCTTTCCCTTCGAATTTCAAATTTTGGGTGATGACAACATCCAGTACTTCACACCCAATGTTTTATAATATGGAATTTCAAACTCATAGAAGAGAGTAAAAAAAATCCAGTGGCTTTTCACCATCCCTTTGGATGAATTTTCATCTCCTTTCCTCTATTTAACATAACTTGTGATGCTAATAGAGAATCATATCATGAGACACATAATCCATTATTTATAACTTAGATTCTCTTTTCTATGTTCTTTAAATTAGATATGTTTGTTTCTTCAAGTTTTTTACCACGACTTTTCATTAGCTGATTCGAGGTTGTTGTTTGCAGCTGAGATTATACTAAAACTTGACCAAATACTGCTCGCTGTAAACAAAAAGCTGGTTGAGCCAAAGGTGGAGTTGGTGACTAATACCGAATCCGCAAAGACAGTGCACCATGTTCTGGAAGGAGTTGAGGCTTCTACAGATGCTGATTCCGTAGTCAAGCCTTCTGAGGATTTAACCCCTGCTGAAGATTGGACTGACATTGGTAAGGATTGTAGGTCAATAGAATGTGGTGATTATTTGCAATTGTCGGGCGCGGACTTGAGCTAAATAGTCAACGTGATAAACAAGGTTTTGGAGGGATCCAATTAATGATTCAGCAAGAATCATTAGCAGGAATTATTTATCTCGGTGGATTTTGATGAGCATGCCCAACCTGACTTATCTTGTATTTTACAGCACAATCAGAATATGACTCAGAGTTCTTAAGGCGAGCCACGATTTTGCGGCAGAGAGTAATCGCTGACGAGTCCGTTGGCTGAAGACACAACCGTGTACTGCAAACGTGCAGCTTGGGTATGAGAAGATGATAAGAAGTTAGGAGTTGGAACACAGAGTTACCCTGAATGTTATAATTGGTGAGGCTTACAGTGCTATCCTAGTCGTACCTAGATATAAGCTACAACTTAAAATACTTGCAGTCTTTGGTAAATAGGTTTGAAAGGGTTGTTCGTCACTGGTGGAGTTGGGGTTTAGTGATGATATTTGCTTATTTGTGTTGTATGAGTAGGCGTGTATTGGTCCAAGGGTTTCGGACCACCTTCCGTGGTTTGGTGTGGTGTGCTGTTCATGTGAGGAAAGTTGCAATAGGGTAAGGGAGGATAGCCCAAATGTGAGCATGTTTTTGAGAAGGAACTGTAACAAATCCACACACTAGGATACTAATGCACTTTGACCTCTTGTAAATATTGCGTACAACATTTCAATGATATTTTTAACTTCATGTTTTGAACTTCACCCTAGTTGAGAAGAAAATTGTGCTTATGTAACTAAAAAGTCGATTGAAATTGTGGACACCAAATTGGGATCTTGTTATGGAAATTTGTTTGGTTGCTGGTGATATATCAAGTGATGCCTTCGTGAGAAATTGACAAATGAATTGGAATGGATTGCAATAGTTTACACGTTTAAGTGCTTCAATTTATGAAGGTGACTTCGATCTTGTGGAGAATATGTATTGATAACCTCTTCATATTTAGAATGGTTCTTTAATTGGATTGCTAATCTTGTCAATTGGGTTGCTAATCTTATCAACCTATTTTCAAGATTATTGGTTTCATATTTTGTTGAAGTGATTGCCACCTCATCAATGTTTTGTCATGTTGTGTTTGGGAACATGGGTAAATGATGGGGAAAACACTTTTGAAGCACTTTGGTAACATTTTCTTGGCAAAATATCACCCAAATGCAACACTTGCCGTTTAGTGACATCTAAAATGAAACCTAAAAGTAAGCACTCCTGCACCCAAAAAAAACATGCATGCATCCAAATTAGACACGCAAGTAAACATAAAGGAACAAAAATTGTGTAGGTGGCGATTTATGATAAGGTGTAACATGGTCTTTTTGTTGTCACTTTTCAGGGATCTAATGTCCACAATAGGTCAATCTAGGGAGTTACCTTCAACTATTCATAATTTATTCATACAATCTCAAAAAATTCTGAAAACAATTATGCTTGAATTTGTACCCATTTCCTATCAAGCACACGCCATTACATTCTCAAAAGAGCCTCTGAATTACCACATGTGAGGTAAGTGTCGCATTTGGGTGCTTCTACCTTATATTTAGACCTGCACTTTAGTTGGACCATTTCCCGGTTTGTAGTTTCTGACGTGTAACTGTAACTTGACGTCATGGTCAAAAAGAGTATCTCCTGATGTTCACAATCATTCTGATTTACGTACATGCCAGTAAAGCATTTGTAACAAAAATGTCCTACAGAGGTTGCCACTTGCCACGTCGGCAAAGTCCATCCCCATGGGTACTGTGCTGTACCATCATGAGAATGTCCATTTTGCAGTGAGGTAGGAATACCCAACTATAGTACAGAAAAGAGGCCTCCTAATTGTGTGGCGGTGACCTGGTTATGGAACAAAACAAAACAAAGGAATAATTTTAGTAGATCTACATTAATTATGCATACTACGTGTTTTTTAACAGTTTTTTGGAATTCCATCTATATTAGCATCACGCCTCGTAGAATATAGCTAAGCTCATTTCTTCATTTTGAACCACTTTTATGTATCACATTTGTAATTAGAATGTCTTTCCAAGGAACAAATGCTACTAGTATTTTTAAAAGATAAGTTGGGAAGACTTGCCCAAAGTTCAAAAGAATTTGTGAAAAAATGAAGCAATGTTTTGCCAAATTTTCTCAAAAGATGGTAGACATTGCACCCATGACAACCAACCATCGAAAAGAGGTTAATATGTCGTATGCTTGGTGTCTTTAGCCAACTATGTTTGCTATATCTTTCACACTAGAAGATGCAAATGTTCGCAAAAAGAAAGTCAATTTTTTGAATCCATGTACCTAATGGTTGTAAGCAACTTGAGAAGCCATCATTTTTTAAAAGATTTTCTTGAATGCCACCTCCATGTGCCACCTCCATGTGCGCTAAATCCAATACAGAATTGCTTACAAAAGTGTTGCCTTTTTCAAAATTCCTGAAGACAAGTATGCCTAAGTAAGTGAACTATGATAGTTTATTGCTTAGTATGTATCATTTATTAATAAGGCTTGCATGCAGTATGGTTAGTTTACCAACACTTAAAACTATTCTTATCATAATGGAGTTTACATAACGAGGGAGAGCGGTTGTCATTAAACTTGCATTTAGTTTTTATATAGTCATTGATGTGACAACTACCATTATTAATTCTAAATTCTAAAGATTGTGACTATTTGTCAACTAATCATTTATGTTTGCATTCAAATTGAGTAAAAAAACTCCAAATTATTGAAAGCAGGTTTTGTAAATTTAAAGTTCACGGATTATGAGAATTCCGTATGTGTAAGTTATCTTTTCTCATGTTTAGAGAATTGTAGACTTGGTAAATTACTGTCAGATATATAATATTTCTTGATCATGGTAGGAAAATCTGGAAACATCCAATGCCCAGATTTGGTCATAAAAACTGCAACTGCATTTTGAAATCCCTAAATAAGAAAAATAATAAGAAAATTAAAGTTTTCATGGTTTTAGAACCACATGAATGATGTGCTCTAAGAGTATCTTCTATTTTATGTTAAAGTAGGGTGCTTGACATGAGGAAATGTCATGTGTGAGCCATGAAGTGCTAGGAATGTCAATCCAACATATACTCGCTTTCTCAATTTCTATGCTGTAAATTTTGTAGTGTTTAACACACAAATATTAAGGTAGGAGGCTAGTAAATGGAGCAGCTAAGCAAAAGCAAAAGTGCGCTTCTGTGGAAAAATCAAGGCAATTTAGCTAAAACAAAAATATTTTTGGTAGAAAGCTAAAGAAGAGACAATTATGTGACCATTTAATTTGAATTTTCTTGAGTTAGCATGAATTAATTACAATTTATCAAAGAAAAAGGTGCATAGGCAGCTATTCTTGATCATAAGTGGTAGCATTCATGATGCAAAGGCAACTTGTAAATGGAGCACACGAGTCCTAAAAGCAACCACTACAAAATCAAGAATGCTCCAATTAAGGCTCTTAAAGCGTGCAAGTACCCATTCCATACTCTAATACTCAAATCACAATTGAGAACAAGTTTTCATTTATTTTTGTATGACATATATCTATATCTTACTAGAAAAAAAAATTGAACACAATTATGACCAATAAGCACATTAAACAATGGCTCAAGCTACTCTCTTCAATTCCTAAAATGGTGCATACACAAGTACAGTTTTTGAACATAAAAAATGTGACCCATTTAAGAACCTCTGTGCACTGTTTATGTGACCCCTACATGATCCATTCAAAATGCCCGCTCCAAATTAGAGCCTCCTACCTTATGTATATTCTAAAGCCACAATTGTTGCACACTATAACTTTGTCAATGCCCTGGACTACTAGAGCAATAAAAAGACCAAAATGCACAAAGGGAATAATTTCTCCTCAAATATGGAGAAGCAACTAGCTCAATTGACCAAAAAAAAAAATGCCCTTTTTTTGCTCCTTTTATTCAACCTACATCAATACTTGATGCACCTGAATGAACTCCACAAATCTTCAAACATCAACTCTAACATGGTACCCATCCTTCTTTTGTATCTTCATTTGATGCGTGCATTGAAGACGCTCTTAGACATGTTAGCAATTAGGCTACCAAGCTTTAGAGTCTCTTTAGTAGCTCAAATTATCTCAGGTCTTTCTATAGTTGAGTGTAAGTGTTATTGACTGAATTGAAAGTATTCGCTATTGCATGCTAGTGTTGTCATCCAAGTTAAAATTGTTGGATTGTCGATAAACACCTCATCTCCCTCTTTATAAGGTCTATATACAACCAATGTGACCTCAGTCTTTTGCCAAACCACTCTCCAGTCCTGGTTCCCATCATTTGTGTCACCGAAAACAGAATAACGGAAAAAGAAAAATATGTAAAAATTGTAAAAATGATAGCAAATTGAAGTGGAAATTAAAAATTAATTAATTCACCCCTAAAGTTTTGAACACCTTTTTTTGGCAACATAGCAATTTTGGGTAGCTCACTATCAATGGGGTTTTCATTTTTTTCTTTGGAACTTTCACACATGATGTGTTTGAGGAGTAGCTTTAAGGCCCAACAATTTCATAACTTTTGATTTCATGTTCAAAAAGTTATTGCATGATATGTAGTTTTCTTTGCTTGGCGGGCAACCAAAAAAATTCTTTAAAGATCACATCTTTTTGAATTTTGTTTTTTTGAAATTGGTTCTTTAGAAGCTTTGAATAATTCCATTTTGATATATGAGATGAAAGTTATAAGAGATTTTGTTTGCGGGCAATTATGGATTCTGTACTCAAAAATAAACTTTGAAGTCCATTAATTTACTCAATTTTCAATATTTTAGGAAAAAAACAAAACCAAAAGATGTAGATTGTTTATCACAACATTACAACCATTAGGATTGGAAACTTTCATTTCCATAATTAAGTTCTTAACAATTTAGTGGTTTGAATCATTCTCTACTACTTTTAACTTACTGTTTTTTTCCCCATGTGCTTTACAATTCCAAATGATTTGAAAAAATTTCAAGTGTGTACCCAACTTGCTTTGAAAGAACAAATTCAGAAGATCACAATAATTTTGGAATTTTTTCATACAAATACAACCTTGTGAAGTGCAGCTGCCCAGATTTTTGCATGGTCAAAAAATGGATTTTTGTCAATTCAAACTAAAATATCTAACAATCTACATGGTGAAAATTTCTGAATATTTTTCCACATTTTTTGATACTAGTGTAGTACAAGATCCTACAGCTACATTTGTCAAAAGAAGTTTTTTTTTTTTTTTTTTTTTTTAAAAATTTGGTACAATTTGGGAGCGGGTTTGGTGAAAAATTGAGCTAAGTGCTTTAGGGGTTAATAAGGGTTACCTCATTTGAGAATATGCATGAACCCCAAAGCTTTTTTCCAACATGATGCTCATCATCCTTTTTATTTTCCTCAATTGTATTTAAGTGTAAGTACCGTTTTCTTTTCTTGTCGGAACCCATTGTCTTTTTTGGGTTTCAAGTCTTCACAACGTCAAAAAAAAAAAAAAAAAAAAACGTTTCCATCTGGTTTTATTGTGGAAAACTTCCCCAACCCCGCTCAACAACGTTTTTGGAAAACATGAATAAAGGGCCGTGTATTTGTTATGGTGAAAATTTCTCCATAAGGAATGTGCAAGTTTTTTCAATTAGTGCAAGACCTCTTCACGTTAATTTAGGTGAAATCTGTCCTTTTCGTATGGATGGGTGGCATGCTTATGGCCTTTGTTTTCCAAATGGGGGATTTGCTGCAGCTCAAAATGAAAGTTTGGGTTGCAACTTTCTTAACCCCTCAAAGCCCTAGGTATTTCAGAATGCACTAAAAATGGAGCGACATTTTTGCCCTTGGGGCGTTCAGGTGCAGCGTTCTATTCTTTAGTTGAAGTGCATGGTCACAAGACACCTTCAAGATTTTGGCCAACGAGTTTTAGTATATGGCATAGGATTTAAATGTTTTTGCTCACAAGATGTTGAATTAACCTAAACCATTATGAACTATTTTAACCCCTAAAGGATCAAGTGGCTATTCAACAGTCACTCGAGAACTCGGGCAGGGTCATATGAAGTTAATTTTTATTAAATGTTCTCAAAATTGTTACACAAGGTGCAAATATGTATCTTGTAAGTGGAGATGTAATTTTTTCCTAATCAGATGTCCAGTTCAAAAGTTGTATTATCTAAAAGAATTTGGGCAGCTTGGGCATCTTTGGAGCATCTTTTGCTAAAACTCTCATCAACTTTTAAAATTTGGCAAGTATGTATTAAAAATAATAATAATGTACAATTGTCAAAAAAAAAAAAAAAAAAACTGAACTCTCACATCACATTTAGAAGGGAGTCAAACTTTGTTAACTATGTTTGGGCAGTTTCAAGAAAAAAAATTCCTCTAACTTCAAGCCTTATTATATTTCAGTTTATAAATCCAAAGCTCTTGAAACTTTTTTCACATGTTTTGAATGATTGTCTCTAAATTTTTGCAATTTAGATTTCAAATAAAAAACTTTGTCATTGCACAAGAAATCATGAAAGAATGACTAATGTATTGCCAATTCACTAAACCTCCTTGCAATGCAAGGTGGTATAGAATAAGCTAGATTCTATCTTTGCATCTGAAAATTTTCATGAGTGAACCTAACATCATATCCTTGTGAATGGTCAAAAAGCTCAAATTTGTATAGAGCAAAAATTCTACTCTAAGAAGGCTCAAAGTCTGCTGACCTTATTTTGCAAGAATGAAAAAAAGCTATTTTTCTCACTTCAAACGTTATAATCTAACAATCAAAGTGGTCAAATGGGCTGAATCTGTAGCACATATTAACTTATCTATTTGACACACTCTTATATGGTTGGAATTGAGAAAAATTGTTTTTATTTTCAATTTTGGGCAATGCACTACAAGTTGGCAGTTTTTGAGATTTTTTCTCAAAAAAACACCCTTGGCCCTTTAGGGGTAAACAATATGTTTTGTAAATTCTTGTGTTTTTTGAGTTCATGTAAATTAGCATTATTCATGCGGGACGCAATAATTGGAGTAACTTGTGTTGTTTTTATTCATTCATACAGCACCTTGATGGCTTTAGACCAACTTTGGATGGCAATGGAGGAGGCTTCAAAAGTTTGAGGTTGCCTTTACACTATGAATCAAAGCTACCAACTTTGGATGGCAATGGAGGAGGCTTCAAAAGTTTGAGGTTGCCTTTACACTATGAATCAAAGCTAGTTTGGAGCTTAACCCTTAAAGGACCAAGCCCCCTTTCTAGGAACAAATGGAATTTCAAGCACGTACCTATGGCTAAACTACTTTGCGTAATTTTTTGAAACTTTTATGGGAGATGGGAATTCAAAGATCTGTGGAGGCATCTAATTTTTTCCTCATTCCGACATTTATTGAAGAAGTTAAAAATGGATTTATGAGAATTTTTGTTTGGCAGGTAGCCCAAAAACTTTTTTGAAATTTGCATTTTTAAAAAATAAAAATTGGAGGTTAGTTCTTTAGACTTATGTATATGTGGGAAGCTTTGAATCATTCAATTCTAATTGATGAGATGAAAGTTATGAGAAGATTTGGTTTGCGTGTAGGCATTGTTTTGAGATTCTCCACACCTACCCACAAACTAAATCTTCTCATAACTTTCATCTCATCAATTAGAATTGAATGATTCAAAGCTTCCCACATATACATGTCTAAAAAACTAACCTCCAATTTTTATTTTTTAAAAATGCAAATTTTAAAGAAGTTTTTGGGCTGCCCGCCGAACAAAAATTCTCATAAATCCATTTTTAACTTCTTCAATAAATGTTGGAATGAGGAAAAAACTAGATGCCCCCACAGATCTTTGAATTCCCATCTCCCATAAAAGTTTCAAAAAATCACGCAAAGTAGTTTAGCCATAGGTACATGCCCAAAATCCCGAAAGTCCCCAGAGGGGACTTTGGTCCTTTAGGGGTTAAGCACTTCCAATGGTGGCTCCACATTGGTTGATTCACTAAAAATAGTCCCAAGGCGTTTACTCTAAAAGTTAAGGCCAACTCTTCAAAACATATTTTAGTGTTTAAAAAGTAAGATTTGATAGAGTAATGATTCCAAAAATTGGATCCTCCTAAAATGGGAAGCTAATTCTTGACCTTGGAACCACCATTGAGATTTAAATTAAACTATGATTAGTTGGAAAAAAAACATTTTTTTGAGATAGTCAACAACATTTTATGAAATCAAAGTTTCATAGACTCTACTTGGTTTCTAAGTTTACCCTTTTTTCTATTAAAAATTTAAAGATTGATAATAACGGTCTCCACTTTTTGGCCTCAGGGTCTTTACACACAAGGGAATTGACCCTTGCTATACTCTTATAATAATGGGTGCTTGAGACCAAGGTTTTCTTGGCAAAAATTCACTAAATCTTACCTCTAATTGTCTTTGGCTACGGTAACAATAAAGACAAATAGTGGAAAAATGGATAAAATTACCAAATCCCTCCCCAAGCCAACACCAAATTTGTCAAATTTTGAATGAAGTTTACTAAAATTAGTACAATTTATGAATGAACATGCACATATTGACAACCCTATCCAATTTTGTTCATTTTTTCCTTGCATACTTGCATTCTTGGGTGTGGGTTGCTCTACCATCGTAATATAAAAAAAAACACCCTGCTTGAGACTGTTCGTGAAACCATTTGATCTATTTTCATTATTTAAAATGTCCCTAAATTTCCATGACTTTGACTCCTAGTAAATGACACTAAGAAGGTACCGTCCTTGAAAAAGCAAAGACAGTGCTATGGAGACAGAGCATCTTGTTATGTCCTTGCCACATGGACACTCTGGTCATATAGCTGTTTGTTATAAGCTTAGATCAGCGTTTCTACTCCTTTTCTGGCGACAGAGCCTGCCGGCCTGCAGGACAGGACGCCTAATCCTAATCCCTAATCCTTTTTGTTGAAGGAACTGAGGGACTGTCACAGGACGAGTATGCTCACTCAACCTGAATCCCAGAATTCAAAACCTCAACAATTAATTTCTAGACTGAGGATGTTTTGATCCTAAGAGCAACCTCAATGGTTGCGTAGTATGTGATCGCTAAATATATGTGAGCAATATTTAAGATAAACAACGTTAAGGTTATGAGCTCTTACACTCAAGCTACAAGATTTGGGAAGATTTGGGAAGAAAGGACTCAATGGTAAACTTGCTAAACAAGGAACTTGTGAAGCTAGCTTAATTGGCAACTGACAACGTAGTATCTTTAAAAGTAATGAGAATTAGACCCACTTGTTGCCACGATGTTGATGACCACATTTCTTGGTGCACTTAGAGCATTTCCACCATTGCTCACAACTCTCGATTGGCTCAAAGTTTTACACCTATTTTTGAAGGGTTCTTAGACTCCTTGATCTCCACCCAAATTCTTCAAAAAGGTAGCCCTTGCACTTCAATGTGCCCCATACATAGTCATTTAACCATTCACCAAGGGAAATAGAGGATAAAGCTCACTAAACTTAGGATAAATAATGTTTTAAAGGGCCGTTGCTAAACACACTAGGATGGAGTGCCATGAGGGTGTTTCAAAGGGCCCGGAGGGTGGGCAATATATCAGCCTTGCAAGTGTCATACGCCCTGCTTCATGAAGTGTGGTCAGGTGCTCTTTCACATTTCAAAAATTCTCATATTTCAGAATTTTACTATCTAAAGATTGAATTTTGAAATTTTGAGTTCAGATTTGGATTTAGAGACCTTGCTCTAGTTCAAGGACCCTCTAAAAGTTTTCAATTGAACAATTAAAAAAATAGGGGGCAAATTATAACTATTACCCTTGGCCCCACCCCAAGAAATAGGGTGCACAACACTTGTAGGGCTGAAATACTGCTCTCTGGCCTAGAGCACTTATCATCCAATTCTAGCAAGTGTCAGATCCTCCAAGGACACACATGTGGAGATGCCTTTAGTGTGCAATAGAGTGTTTTTTTTGGGCAATTTAAGGCCCAATTGCCTCAAAAAGAAAGGTGAGCTTCAAGCCTACAGAAAAAAGGGGGATTTTAAAAAAAAATGCCAAATAGCAATAATGAAAATTGCATTGCAATCAAGGCTTCCATGAAATTCTTGTCAAATTGAAAATTGATGCCATCACTTTAAAATTATTTGAGGTATTGTCTAATCCAATTCCGTGCTACAATTAAGTAATGCCAACAATTATTTGGATAATTTCAAAAAAATGTCAATGAAAAATTCCATGATGTTGCAAAAATCCATGCATAGGGGCCACTTTCAACTCCAACCAAAAATAGGATGGAGCCTACAAGCTACAAACCATTTTCAAAGAATGCCACACAAACATTGGTCGAAAAACCAAAAAAAAAACCCTGGAGTGCAGATAAACAAATTGCAAAATACTATTTTATTACTCTCGGTTGACGTGCACCTCAATTAGAAACAGAGTTGGGTAATGTTCCCATTAGGGGGTTTCAAACATAAAATCTAGCCTTCAAACTTCTCACCTCACAGGATCTCCGTTCACTAGTGAATTGTTTTTGTTCCCTCGCATGCACAAAGTTTGAGGCACTCGTGAGTTTGCAAAAGTTTCTGCAAAAAAAGTTTTGGGGTTTGAGGAAGCAGGAGAATGAGCCCCGCAAAGCCACAAAAGTGAGTTTTTGAAGTTCACTCCTCACGTGAATCACATTAGGAGTGAAGTCTAGAGGTGAGTCACCTCACGGTTTACTAGTGAACTCACAGAGGTGAATTGCGACGTGAGTCACCTGAAAAAGTTTAAGTTTGAAGCCCTGAATTGGGTCTCTTGTTTCCTTGGTCACCACATCTTCCAGTTTGGCTCATTCATCGAGGTTGCTTTACAAAAGCAAAACTCTTTTGCAATGGAGGGCGACTTGGAGAGGGCAGTTGAGCATGCTCTACCTTGCATTGACCAAGCCAAAAAGTGGAACGCTAGAAGAGCTACACCAAATAGTGCATTTAGGTTGCCCCACACTAATTCACATATCTTACACTTTTACTATTGTAAAAATGATTTTCATCACTAATATCTACAAGAAATCAAAATCAAAAGGGCCTTGCAACCACTACAAAGTTGCTGAAAAATAAATTACCAAAGTTGAAGTTGTAGATCATGTGAAATCCAATCATGGTCAACCATTAGTGTAAGGCAACCTAAATGCACTATTTGCCATTCGGTGTAAGGTAGGAGCACCCATAAGCGTCAATGTCCCCATAACCGTCACTTCTAAAATCTTGGAAAATTTGTGGAAGTGAATAGATGTAATGACAAGAATGTTCAACATGTGAACATGAATTCTTAAAAGTGGTTATGGATGCAATGGCAGTTTGTTCTTTAAAAATTCATAACTTATTCTCACAGTATCCAAATAATACGTTTGAAAGTGCAAACTGACTTTTTTTCTGTTCCTAATAGGATCCTATAATTTACTAATTATTTATTAATAGTCATCGTGTTCAAAACCCTTAGTTTGACGTTTATGGGTGCTCCTACCTTAGACCAAATGAGAAACCTTGCGCAGAGACCTCCGAGACAGGGTCGTTGCTCTCTCTCTCCCACAGCAGTCGCCCTCAGCCCTCAGGTCCAGTAGAGTAGGTCACCGAAATCCTCTTCCTCCGCATTTCCGCACTTCCTTGTCCACCTTCGTCCCCCGGTTCCCCCGTTGTGTCTCCCACAATAAGTGCCGCTTTTCCGAATCCCCATGCCATCGCTCCTCATATCTCCTTCCACCTTCGTCACAACCTCGCCGTCGTCGTAATTGTCGTAGTCGTCCACGACGCGGAGAGATCCGGCATTTCCATTCACGACGCGTGCTCTATCCACTCGCTTCCCCCAAGTGATGCCTTCTTTCCTATTTCACTCCTCGCTTTCTGCTTTTTCCACACCGGAGCACAACTCCTCTCCCTCAATGTGTAGTAGTAGAACTGATCTGGTCGATTGCGACAGCAGTGTTGGTACGTAGCTCGTTCTAGTAGTTGTTGCAAAGGTCTGTTTGTCGAAACCTTGAAACACAATAGTCTCTTTCAACAAACCAGGAAAAGAAATTCCTCCTCTCTTTCTCTTCTCTTCTCTTGGTGCGCCAACGGTGGTAGCATGTGTCGATTTTGAAGCACCACAAGCTTATCATTCTTCGTCGAGAGTCTCGAAAGATTATCGTCAGATTCCCGTAGATTCTCCCGCCCGCCCAATTCGGTTTCCTCGAGGAGGTTCTAGAAGGTTTCTAGAATGCAATGCCGTCTTGGCTTTTGTCGCAATGCAAGACATTCATCGTTTTCTCATAAAAGCGTTATTGTTGTTGCTGAATTTTTTTTGTATTGTTCACAGGGTGGTGATCCCGGATCATTTCGAAGCGCGTACAAGAATTTTTGCGAGGATTGCGAGGATTGTGAGGATTCTCTTATTGTGGTGATAAGTGTGAGAGTGATGGGGTCAGACTCGGAGCGAGCAGGGCTGACACTGCGCAAGATTAATGTCAAGGAGAAGCCAGCGGCGGTGTCAGCGATGGCAGCAGCAGAGTCGGCGGGGGTGGTGGAGGAGGAGCCTGTCACGCCAGCGGGGAGGTTGTTTATGGAGCCTGACATGAATTGCTACATTCTGTGCACCCTGGCATTTGAGCAACCCATCGACGTGCCGGAGTTCAAGCGCACATTGTTGGCTACTCTCGTCAAGCACAAACGCTTCCAGAGCGTCATTGTATGTCCCCCTCCGCCCTACCCCTTTAACGTCCTTAGGGCATAGTAGATAAGTTGTCATATCACTACAAAGAAAGGAAACAGTGTTTGAATTGACACATCAAATTCAAATTGACAAAAAATTGATAAAAAGTGTGTAAATTAATAGAAATTTTTTGAATTGACAAAAAATGTTAAAAATTTGACACCGCTCCCTTGTAGTGTATACTTGGCATTTAGTATCATTAATTCTTAAACGTCTGAGCGTACCACTATGATTAGTATAATATGAGTTATTTTTCTTGTATTTGGAGTAGATTGATTTCACACTTTTACTACATTTTAGATCAACAATAAGTTGGAGAATAGATTAATACAATTTTAGTGAGCTTTAAGAGATCTCAAAATAAAACTTCTTGTTGATAGCAAATGCCAATTGTATGGCAACGTATATACTATGTCCTATGATCATCTAAGGATTAAGAAGTTTTAATTTGAGATCTCAAATAGTTCATTAGGATTGCATTGATATCTATTCTCCAACTTCTTTGTTGATTTGAAATATAGTAAAGGTGTGAATTCATTCCAAATACAAGAAAAATACCTTGTATTGTACTCACAGACGGTCAGACCTTTAAATCTCTGAACTGTTTTTTTTGTTTTTTTTTTCCGCTTACTCAATAATTTGCTAGGAAGTTTACTTATTGGCTCTGGACTGATAGGACATGAGGTGGGGCTAAATGCATCGTACGTTTACAGTGACGGGAGAATATTTGAGTAGGTTGTTGTGTGCAGTGCTTGTTGTTACTTCAGAACTGAGCCCTAATTCCTAACATGAAGTAGATCAATCGTTCCAAGAGAAACATCTAAATGGTGTCAAGATTTTTTTTTGTGTGTTTTGAGCTTAGTTAAATGGAGTGTTTGTTTACGGTCAACACTTGGATATGATCAAAGTTTGGATATGATCAACGTTTTTTTCTTGCCCAGTACATTGACTTATCCTAGCATCAGTATAGTATAGTAAGTTAGAGGCGTGTCTCAAGTCCCATTAAAATCCTAGAATTCAATTGGTTGAAAGTTGAAAATTTGGGATTTGGCAATTTAATGTTCCTAATTTCATGTCTCCATCCACTACATTATGCTAGCACTTTTTGGGAATTCCCGCGCTAAGTGGGTGGGACTATATTCAACACTTGGGTGACCAATTTGTTCAACTCAACTTTCAGTTCAAGTACCACCAATATTTTTGCATAAAATATTCATGATTTTCATTAATATAATTTTTTGTCCTTAATAATTTGACAAAGTTGGGATCTAGCATTGAGGCGGGACTTCCCAAAATGGGACATAGGATGTAGTTTGAATAGCCCCTTATATTTGTAGTACAGATATGCTATAAATTACCCATAAGCAAAGGCCCTTGTAGCATAGCTTAGTTGCTTATTACATACTAGTGTGTCATTTGTTTGCATTGTGAAAAGGAGAGAGGTTCTTATTGAAGAGGTGTTTGATTGTGTGAATAGGGAGAAAATGAAGTGTGTTAATCCTCTTTCACATCACTACCTTGGGGTCAAATGGGTCCTAAATCAAATGTTCAGGAGGATGTATATATAATAATAGATATTCTCAAATTGCTCAAGGAACGTACAAGACTAGGGAGTGTCACTAGAGTGGGTTTGGTGTATAAACCTTGACATGTGAGTTAACCAATAAGAGCTTACAAACTAGACTTTCAAGCCTTGAGGGAGAATTTCCCATGTGTTATGTGCCTTTTTGGGGTGCCTTTTTGGTGATGTCTCATTTTTTTATAGTTTTTTTGGTTAGGAATTTAAATGTATCTTTGAAAGGTTGTAATGAGAGTTATACGATGAGTTTATTTCAATTTAAACGTTTAAATCACCCAAACATCATTTCATTGACCAAATCAATTTCCAAAACACTCTCAACTAATCTAACTAGCACAAATGTCTAATTGGTGTCATCTATATATATTCACATTATTGCAATCCTACTTTTCCTATCCTATTGAAGAATGTGGTTAAAGAACTATAATAGGAAATAGAGAATCTTCCTACTTAGAATACTCTCTCATTCAAATTTTGCAACTCATACTATTGTCTTTTGCAATCCCTATGCTATTTTGTTATTCCCCATATACTTGGCACTCCTACAAGTGATGAAAACTAATAAAACAATGTTTTGTTGTTTTGATCTTAGATCCTACGTTTTTGTGGTCTTTTCCCTTTTGGCATGCTACCATTACTGAATTTTGTTTGCACAATGGGGGTGTGTGGGGTGTATGTAGAGGAAGAACAAGAAGGGCAAGGATGTGTGGGTGCCAGTACCAGTGGACATTAATGCACACATTATTGAGCTAACAGTGGATATGTTGACACCAAGGTTCTTGGAGGATTACATGGCGGACTTAGCGTTGGCACCTCCATTAGACATCATGCGACCAATGTGGAATTGCCACATTATTAATGGCAAAGGTGGCAAGATTGAAGGGGCAGTAGCATACATGATTGTTCGAGTGCACCATGCGCTTGGTGACGGCACATCTCTCATGTCGCTGTTGTTGGCTTGCACACGCCGTTTGGGCCACCCAAATGAGTTGCCAGCAGTGCCTCTTGCACGGCACCGCAAGCCAGTCCGCAAGTCCCTATTGCAACAAGTGTTAACCTTTTTCATTTTGCTTTGGAATACCTTTGTGGGCGTCTTCCTCTTCACCTCCACAGCCCTTTGGTTGAAAGATAGTGACTCTATAATCAAAGGTCATTTTGGTGTTGAGAAGGAAAAGAAGAAGTTGGTTGTTCGAACAATGGATATGGCGGACTTTGCTATTGTGAAGAACGTTGTCAAAGGGGTGAGTTTTGCTAAAACTTCCTTCTTACAATCTCTCTCCCATTTTTTTTAACTTCATGTTTATTTAACAATTGGACAATCCATATTACTCCTTCATAGTCCAACTTCTTGTTTTGAATGTTTGCATAAGTTTTTTTACTTCTGTCTTGGTACAAACATACTATGTACTTGATTTTGTCAAATTTGTAATTGAGATAATTGCTTTTTGAAATTCATGCTTTACTTTGGATAATTGAGAAGTTGTTTGGAGGAAACATGCCTCTAACGCATTCTATTCATCATGTGTAATATGGACTCTAAAGCACTTCAAAGTTGAAGTGATGTGAATTGTCAACTTAAGGTATTTTTTGTACTTTAGTACCAAAGTTATTTTAGCTCAAATGTGTATCATAGTGTACTCTTAAGGCCTTTGCTAACACCACTCTTATCATTAAATGCTAATCTACCTTTACAATCATTCCAACATTAACCTAGTAGTTATGAATGCAACATATCATTCTTGAACAAAGTACCCATTTATGTTCTAAAGGGATCTTCATTACACACAATGTGTCTTCTTTTGTTTACAAAGACACTTATTTTGGGCTCCTATTAGTTCTTCTTTGTTCTCTTCTAACGCTTTGATTGCTCCACTTTGTCCTTAAAAATTATACAAAAGATGAGATTTGGAGAAATTGTATAAAGGTGCAATTAAAAATGACACTAAGTTGCTAGTTGTTTTACTTTGTCAAAACTTAGGGGCATTAAGTTAGCATTAATTCAACATTTTGTACCAGATTGAGATGGAGCCCAAATAAAGCCTCATGTTTTCCTAAGCAATTTTGGAGTAGGTCATATGGTACACTTTTTTATAGTTTTATTTTTCCATATCTATTGACTCACACATGCTATATTAAATGAGTTCATTGATACAAAGATTATCTCCACCTATCTAAATTATATTATATCCACATATGACATGTTTATCTAATTACAAATTTTTTATGTCCTTGAACATATAAAGTTCTCTCAATGTTTTGCAAGTACCTTGTAATGATTTGCAAGTAATTTTCAAACCTTTTGCAAATTGAAACAATAGATTATTAATTATGGACTTTGGGTAATCCATATAGTGGTTAAATATGACATAACATGTTGCAATAGTGGTTGTGATTTTTAAACCATGAATACTTGGTAGAGGTTCAAAGTTAGTGGAGCAAGGTGGAGGTTTTGATTTGTGTTACCTCTTTTATGGATTGTAGACGGTGAATGACGTCTTGATGGCTGTTGTTGGAGAAGCCTTGCTGCACTACTTGGAAGGTCATTCTACAGCGTCTACTCCGGCCAATCTTGATGGTCAGGCTTTCCCTTTTGCACATGTAATTTAATAAAACAAACTGGGTCTTTTTTTCTGTGCAATTTTTCTTTCCAAATGACTCCATTTTGGGAGTATGAATGGTGATGAGTAGTGAGCCAAGATTGTGTGAGCAAGAATCAATTTTGAACTCAAAATCAATGAAAAAATAAAAAAACAGCAAGTTTTTCAAAAGGTGAAAGTTTAAAATGCTCAATTATAAGACCCTATGTACATGATTATAGATGAAATTTAATATTTTGACAACAAATTTTCCACTCATGACTCACAGATCTCTACTCATGATGTAACATTTTATTTTTATTTTTTTTAATTTTCATAAAAATTGTGTCATTGCAATTGCGGGATTGGCCAATTCAACCCTAGCTACATACACACCCCATGCCTCTTCCTTAATGGAATTCCATTGCAAACCCCATGCAAACAATTGCAACATTCTACAAGCGGGTTTTGCAATCTGTTCTCTTGTATATGAAAGCACTGGTCTTTGTTGGAATTGATGGTTCATTTGTGAAACTTTTGTGTTGTTCCGATTGAATTTTTTTAGGTGAGGTTGAGACGACAACAACTATAACAAGTGAAACCAAAGCTGCAAGAGTGGAGAGCAAGAAAGTTTTGTCCAAGGTGGAGAAGATGAGAATTCGTGCGTGTGCGTTGATGAACACGAGAGGGTCGCCAGGCTTGCAGGTACGCTACTACTACTTTTTCATATAATTTCCACCATCTTGCTTGTGCTGACGAATTTATTCAATGATCCTCAAGAGCTGGGTGGCTCGCAAAGGTTATCAATAAGGAATTTTACCTTTGAATTTGAATCAAGAAATATGCAAGATTTTTTGGATGTTTTGGGCTCTCTTTACAGGGGTCACATTGAATTTAGCATTTTGCACTAAATAATTGGTCAAGGCATGTCAGTCCTTGGACATAATTGACTTCATTTAACCAAATCTGTAGCTATTGGTTTGCAGGGGATTTTGTGATTCAATAATATAATTACAATTAGAAAATTATGACGTATTTGACATGTAATCCTGAAAGGATGTGCCCAACCAAATTGCGCTGATTTAACCAAATGCTTTTTGCGTAGCCGGTTATGGACTGTAACCTCTCCCTTTCCAGGAATGAACTTCATATAAGTAAGTGGAATGTTCTATGTAGTATAATGGGACACGTTGTCCTTCATGTGTAATTGATTTGTGGACACTAGTGTGTTATTTCCTTAGAATTATCAGACCCTTGAATTTGGGAGGTTTTGCAATGAAGACTATAAATAAATCCTCTAAAAATTGAAAAGAACTTAGTGAAACATAGAGCTTAGATTTTTAAAGTGTCCTAGAATATATCTTATAAATACGGATGTCTGTCGTAAAAGCAAAGGGACAGGCATCATGAGGCTTAATTAGTGTGGGTGCATGCAGGAGCTGGCATCCATGATGGATGGAGGGTCGCAGCATCGGTGGGGGAACCACATGGGTTACTTGATTATGAATATTCCCTTGAAAAACCAGCTGGATCCACTGGACTACATCCGGGCAGCTAAAAAGGCCAATGACCGAAAGAAAAGTTCCATGGAAGGGACTTTCACGTACGTGAGCGGTGCGGCGCTCATGAACCTCACAGGCCCCATTGTAAGAACTAAGAACCTTCTTTTGTCATTTTCATTGTCATACTAGTGTTTGGTATTTGCTAGGCTATGCATTCACTATTAATATAATCAACTTGTCAAATCATTTGGTAATAGTAATAGAAAAGTGAAACCATAAAAATTCAAAATCCTCAAAATCACAAATTTTAAAAACCAAAGAAGTTTGATTCAAAGAGAAACAATAAAATGACGACCACTTTAATATCACTTTGTGCACCCTCTTTAATGTCACCTCAACTTCAATGACTATTTCTTAGTTTTCTATCATATCATAGAGATTGGAGATATGATATTACAGAGGTCATTGTGATTTTAGTGGTATGATAATGTAGGGCAATTGAAAAGAGGAATAATGGTGAAGAGTCATAATTCTTTCTTTTGTTCATTTTTTGAGAGGGTCAACCCCAAGATTGAATGATTTTGTTGGAGAGGATTAAGGTAGGAGCACCCATCCTCGTGAGGGTCTCCATAAGCGTGACCGCTGAAATCTTGGAAAATCTGTAGAAGTAGGCAGATGTAATGACAAGGATGTATAACATGTGAACATGAAATCTTAATAGTGGTCATGGGTACAATGGCAGTTTGCTCTTTAAAAATTCACAACTTATTCTCACAGTATCCAAATAATAAATTTGAAAGTACAAACTCATGATTTTTTTGTTACTAATAAGATCTTATGATTTGCTAGACGTTTACTAATAGTCATCATGTTCAAAACCCTTAAACTCACGCTTATGAGTGCTCCTAGTTTATGTCCCATAATTGACTTGCTGCTTCATGGCTTGATCAGTTATGTAATACACAACCCTCTCTTGTCACTTTCATCCCCTCATAGCACGTTGTCATTGGAACTCTCAAAAATAAGGTGTGTTTGCATGCTTTGGTGTTAGGATTTTTGTTAGCATCATGAAATTTAATCTAAGGGTGTATCTAAATTCATTGTTAACACTCACTAACATCACTCTTCTTCACACTAAGTGCTCAAACATGCTTTGAATGCCATTTATCCCTGAAAATTTGAGTAAAATAGTTCGTCAAGAACAAATATTATCAAATGTACTAACATCTATGAATGGTTGAATAACAAATATAAATGTTTTATCATAAAGACTTTTGCTTTTAGGGTCAATATTTTTAACAAATTTTCACACTCTAATGGAAACCAAAAATTAGCTTGCATGCAAATTGCTCTACTGCAATAAATGAGAGAAGTATAGTCATGGAAATTGTTTGTAGGCAACTTTTTGCCACAATCTTATCTCATTTTGACACTATCTACCTCAACACTAAAAAATTGAGTGGAAAATAGATGAAATCACCAAACCCCTCTCAAAAAAACATCGTTTGTGCCAATATTTGGGTGACATTTACTAATATTAGCTGATTTACGGATGCACCCTTAGATGATTTTATTCATTTTTCTTAACCTATGTCCAGTCTAGGATGCGTGTCGCTTCACCAATGAGAAATAAAAAATAACATTCCCCGAGTCTAGGGGTTTAGTATAGAGTGCAGTGAAGAGGTGAAATAAATTGTGTCATGATGTCTATGCTTGCCGGATGAGACTCTCTGCTTATTGGATGAAAACCTCTTCTGGTTAGAGGAGGACCTCTGCTTTTTGGATGAGAATCTGTGCTTGTTGGACGGGATTTTGTCACTGGTTTGACCGGTTGCCTGGTGGTCACTTGATGCAGCCACCTTGCATTCTTACACGACGAGTGTTGCTGCAAACCACTCTGGCTATCTCCAACGTGCCTGGACCTACAGAGCCGGTCACGCTTGGTGGAAATCCTATTGTGGGCATTTATCCTACAGTCTCTGGACACCCGCAGGTGAGCTCTTTTCCAGTGTATATCATGCCCATGCATCTTGTCCCGTGTTTTTTCATTTTTTTGGGCCGACTTGATTGACGATGGCATTAACATGAAAGTATCTAACTGTGATACTAGTCTAAACGAAGGCACTATAATCTTGCACAATGCTTACGTGCTGGTTTTGAAAATTGGATATTAACCCCTCGTTGCATATTAATGTAGCCCATTTTTTTTGTGGATTCTGAGATTCTGCTAATGAGGGGTTAAGGGGTCTATTTTGGTCACGCTAAGTTTTATACCCTGGGATTAATTGAGAGATTGAAATTTGGGATTTAAATAGTTATTACATTATGTTGGTATCCCAAATCATACATGGTTCACTAAGAAATGCAAACATAGCAACACTTTTGGGAATCTGTATGGGAACATTGTAGTTTGCTTGTTAATATTACAAAGGTTGCATTGGCATTCCTTGCAATTACCAAGATGGATTAATAAAAAAAACGTGTACAATATCTTGTCATTTGTAGTATATTCATTGATGCTTATAAAATAGAATCCATGAGAGAGTTGTTCAAAATCCTAAGCTTTGAGCTTCACTTGGTCTCTTCAACCATTGGAGGATTTATTTGTAGTCCTTAGTGCAAGACCTCGCAAATCCGAAGTGGTTTGATAATTCTCAATGCCCCTTGGGCAAAACAAAAGGATGCATGGATCATATTTGTGTAAATAAATGTTCACAAATCATTTATAGATGAAGGGATAGTAGTGGAAACTATTTTGTAATGCTCAAAGAGTTGCTTGTATATGTGTAATTCCTTTTGTAACTACTTCGTGTTCCTAGATGCTTAGTCACCTTAGTAACGACATCGTATTCTTTGATGAATTGCCCTCTAAAATGATGTTGTGTTTTTAAATGTGCAGTTTTTCTAGTAAAATCTGTGTTCTTAGATGTGTAGGGGTGTTCTTGGGGATGCAGGCTGTGAGTATCTACTTAGCATCTTATGATGGGAAGGCAAGCTTAGTGATCATGTCAGCGGAGTCTGCCATTCCAGACCCGGAGGTACTTGGTCAGCTGTGTATAGACTCCCTGCAGGGTATGGTGACAGCTGCCAAGGCTCAGGTATCAAGCTGAGTGCGTGGCCGTGGATTCAATGGTACTTCAAATCTTGAGTGCTTCCCTGTATGCAAAGCTTGCAGGGGTGCCCACTTTTATGATAGACTTAGGTTGGGAAAATTTACCTATATATAGATTTTGCCCTTTTTTCTGTTTTGGAAAAATACTGTATATTTGCAGCACTTGAAATAAGACGTGCTGGCTGTAGAGTTTTGTTATTTGCCATACTTACGAGGAACAGAGTGGTGCCCATGGTTCAGTTTTTTTTCTACTGAAATAGAGGAAATCTTCTGATGGTAGAGCGATGTGTGGTACATGTCATACTCTCATAAGCTGAACTTTCTTATTGTACATTTTGTTGTCCAAAACTAAACTTAACCAATGGTTTTGTCGTATTCTTGGAATTGGCTCTATAAGTCTCGGATATCAAAGCGTTTAGATACCCGGCCTTGTTTTTTAATGCTGACTCCTCTTACCAAATGTTCATGTATTTGTACAATTGGTTAGATATGTTTGCAAGTGGTATAAGCAAACATATACAAGTATGGATCTTTTATGGAAGTGATAAAAAATATGGTCACATTGGCACTACCATGTTGTGATGATGTATTTTGCCAACGGTAATTTCGTAGCAGTTTGGTGATGGGTATTATATGGATATCGCACCACCAAATTACTGCAAGACAAGTTTCCACCAATTTCAAAGTACAACATCATAATGCATTAATGTTTGTATGACCATCTCTTAAGTGTTGTTAACCCTTGAACGTACATTGGGTGGCCGTGCCTGCCCTCTACAATGGTATCTACAGTGTTGTGGCAGGTGCCCACCATTAAGAATTTGTTTCTTAAAATTGCAAAAGTGAATAGTGCATGGTGTGATTAGTGCCCTTGTGAAAATTGCAAAAAGGGTAGCATGGGACCTAACACCATGGCTTTGAATCTTCGTACAATTTGGGTTATCAAAAAATATGAATGACTTAGTTGAGGTTATTTTTTGCTTTTCATGGTGCACCACGTATTTACAATCATTTCTCCAAAAATTCAAGTGAAAAACTACTTTTCTTTGCAATACATAGTGTTTTTCAAAGGCCAGAGGACAATTTTTGTCCTTGTCAACGGTTAACTATAATGATTGGAATTGTTATACTTAAATTGCATAAGAAATTTATTCCTAATAATAGAAGCTCGATGGTTTTTGTATTCAAATAGTTATCCCAAAGATCCTACTCCCCAAATGTGTTGAATTTAGCAAAAGGGAAGTTTGGGTTTAAACTATGGTACTTAATATCACCCTTCAAGCACACCATGCTAATTGGACTTCCTTGAATCTGTTTGTTGTAAGATGGCGTCCAAGAAAAAGAGCTTTGAACTTTGACTCAACCAAGCAAAAGAAAGCGTGCCTACATAAGGTCTTGATATAGGAACCAATCATAACATTAAGTTTTGCAAAGATAGGTGTAATTTTTGTTTTGTGGAAAATCTGCCATTTTTGTGTGTTTTTGTACATCAATTTCCACTTGCAATTTGGCCCATAATTCCCATATGAAATCTTTGAAATCAATATTTTTTTGTACTTTCAAATTTTTGGAGATTGATAGTGTATGTGTATGTTCATGTACAAAATACCAAATCTGGTGTTGTATAGATTCTTGTAACTTGTATGACGTGCTCCTGTTGACAAAAACATAAACTAATGCAAAGATGTTTCTTGTTCATTCCCTTGGTGGGTTCTTCTACAAAATTAGGATTTCTTTAGCATTCTGCAAGAAAGCTTGCGGAATCAGGAATCACAATTTTTTCATCTAACTTTCCTAAGTTTATTGAAATTTTTGCAGTAGTTTATGTTGAGTACCGGTAGTGTTGAATAAAGAGAGCATCATGTGAAAAATGGGTTGACGATCACGCTCTGCCCTTAGCGCATTAGCACATTTTTCCTCAAATGCTCTCTGTATCCAACATTATCTTATACAATATTTAGCAAGTAAAGACATCCCACAAAAATGACATGGGTTAGACCGTTCTACAATTTTATTTTGATGCGGTGATGCAAGAGATTCCAGGGTTAAGGATGAATTGTTTGGGGACATTGCTATGGGAATTTTCATTGATTATTGCTCCAATGCACTCTGAAATTCTAGGTAGGTGACATTCCAACTGTATTTTCTCTTTTGGCGTAGGCCATTAGCTATTATCGCTTAGTGCATTGTTTTTCCGAATGCAATGAAAATTACATTATGACACAACGAGGTTTTTGGCTATGACAATAGGTCAGTGAAGATACTTTGATTTTTGAACAGGTACACAAACAATTGTGGTCATAGCTTGTTGGTCTTTATGTACAATATGATATTTGGCTTAAGTAAGGGCCAGCTTTATATTAGCTCTCATAGTTCAATATAAATACCACCAAGATGAATCACCAAGATTGTTAAAGCTCAAAATTAGGTCATCAATTGGATCTAAAAGCTTTATGTTAAGGGACAACCCAATTTGTTTTGTTGTTTACATGGTTGTTTATGTGGCAATTTTTGGGCGCCAAAAAGATTGTTTCAAACCAAAAAAATTTGGAATATTACAAATTGAAAAACATGAGCTTGACGTGTATATTTGAAATTGAGTCATCAATTGGGTCCAAGGGCTTTGTATTAGGGTTAGTTTAAAGCTCAATGTCAAAACTTTGACCTAACTAATGACCCAATCGATGCTCTATTGGTTTGTAAATAGGACCAATTCTAAATTGGTCTTGGGCTATAACATAAAGTAGCCCCAAGCCACATAATGCATCAGAATTTAGAAATTGCTTGAAAAGTGATGGCACGCTCACCTTCACTGCAGTGCAAAGTTATGAGGAAAAAAAGAAAGTGGACGAAGAAATTTTATTGAGTCAAACCCCGAATCCTTTGACGTGCAAAATTTGCATCTACTACCAATACAAGCATACGTTTTTTAAAATTGCTCTATTGATATGTGAAATTCAATTTGTTTACTAAATTTTAATTGCAGCAAAGGAGCCTTTGCATGGAGAAAAACTACCCTCAAGAAGTTTGAGTTAACTTTCTCCTAAACGCCCAAGGTACTTTTCTTGTTTTTGGAAGGCAATTTTGAAGTTCTTGAATAGTTGTTGTAATATCACTATTAAACATTGAAGAAAAATTGAAAGCATAGTATCTTGAATTTCGAGACTTCTAGATAGTGCTACAAAAAAAAACTCAAAAAAAGTCACAAGGATTTTAAGATATTTTTAATTAGATGTGGATGAGTATGGAGTTTTTGGTTTCTTTGGAGTTGCATGAAACTCCTAATGCAAATAATGGTAACTTTTGCATAGAAAATTGGGAAACAACCACATATGATGATTTAACATTTATTATTACTATTTCAAAAGCAATTGTTCTCCTTCCAAATCCATGACCACAATTTCACAAATGAGCCTACAATGCAATTGTCTAGAGCTAGCACCTAACACAAAGAAACTTTTTAGCTCCAATCATTGACCAAACATTATTGTGATTGAAAGAGAATTCAATGGTGAATGAATTCTTACTTGTACAACAAAGACATTCTAAGTGAAATTAGCCCAAAAACTAATTTGGTTTTTATTAGATGACAAATTTTCAATAGAAAAGCCCTTAATTGCCCAAGGGAGTGTTCAAGGGAAATTTCACTTTATTCTCAACTTACAATCCATTTTTCCAATGTGGCATAGTCTCTTTAGTGATACTATTCATCACTCTTTTTGGTGGGCAAGAGGCAAGCTTGCAACTTAGCTTCCACCAAAAGCAATTGGAATGTAATATGAAAAACACTAACCCCTAAAGTTCTTTTGTGTTTACATGATCAAATGGCTCAAATTGACCTCTCTCAATAAAATGATTAGTAAATCAAAATTATGAATCTTTTTCAGTAATTTAACCATAAGATCTATTTTTGTACTTGCTTATGTACACCCTCTCAAAAATCCAAACTTTGTGAGGGCATACTTCATTAGATTTTAACACTCACATTAGGGGCAAAACTATTTTTTGAAGCTTCTCCTAGGTGTCAATTTTTTTTTGGTCATTCAAAATGATATCTTCCACTTTATGAATTTCTTGTTCAATTCAACTTTCTTGTAGACCATGAAGTTGGCTATACGCCTCACAAATTTCATGATCATCCAATGCTGAAACATAATGGAAAAAAATCAAAAGCGGGGATTGCTTGTTCAAATTGTCATTACAATAAATAAAGCTTCACCAAAGAGATTCTTATTGAAATAAATCTCAATTACAAAATCTATACGGTGTAAACCTAGAACATCATGTGGAGTACTTGCCAAAGTGTTTTTTTTTTTAAAATAAAAAGTAAAATAGAAGTAATTACATAGTCAAGGAGAGTTAATTGCAAATTTTGCCCATTGACCAAGTCATTGTAAAGTGCTTTTGAACACTATTTGTGCAACACCCTTACTCAATCCCTTTGTTTCTGAATTCTTTTGAGGATGCCCATGTTGACATCTAAATCACATTTGATACCATATCTCGCTAAAAAATTATTCAATCCCACTTTTTTTTGGGAGGTATGCAAGTTTTTCAATATGAACACCCACACCCTTATTTTCACAATCTTATCTTTTGTATTTATATTTATTTGAGAAACGCTTGCCTAAATATCTCAAAAACCCAAAGTGGGCTCCTTGATCCTGTAGGGGTTAAAATGAAACATCAAAGCTAACTTCAGATCGTAGCTTCTCCCAAAAAATATATGCAAATAATCGAATCTTTACCTTCGACAGAATTTCAAAAATTACTAGACACCCAATGTTGATGTTGGTGCCTTGGGCATGTAGGGGTTGAAGCAAGCCAGTACTATATGGACAGAGCGTAGCTGCTTGTTTATGATACGACCTCAACCAACAAGGCAATTGCATCTTGCGAAATAGAATGTGAGGGTTCCAAAGTGCACACACCTGCACTTTAAAAAGAGAGGTATATGATACAACATTTTTTACACGTAAAGGCGTCCCTTGGCTGATGGCCTTCACTTGCATGATGTAAACTTGTGTTTACATGTTTTTTCTAAGTATACGAAAACGTATACCAGAACATCGTTGTAGCGAAAGATGAAGATACAAAATTAGCACCACAATTAAAATTTGAAAATTTTAGGACGTTTAGCAGTGTTTTCAGGCACTTGAGCTACACCAAAACTACTGTTTCCTATGGACCACATTTGAGTTGCTTAGAGCATCCGCACATGGTTACATGCCCAGGGTCTGACATAAGCAATAAGGAAGGTACACTCAATGGCATGGGTCGCTAGAAGAAAACCATGTCCTAAACGAGTGGTTCACAACAATTGTAAATGTCCTAAATAACTAAATCATGATTAAATTACAATCAAATTGAGTCGTTTAGGACATTTAGTCATTGTGAACCAATTGTTTAATGTAAGATTTCTTCTAATGGGTGTCCCCAATGCCACTCATATGTATGCTTGAGTATGTATGTTAGAATTTTATTTATGACTTAAGATCTAGGCTTTTTGTAGATGGCTTACCTTTTGAAACTCAAAAGGTAAGCCATGAACAGATAGCCTAAATCTTACTGACATACATATGAATGACATTGGGTACACCCACGCCATTGGGTGTACCTACCTTACTTGGATGATGAATGCCTAAGGTTCCTCAAAATGTTTTTGTGATGCTCAAATTGTGCATGCATGTCAAGCAATGGCCCTAGAAATCACTACTCATTTTAAGTTTAGTGAGCCTTATCCTACACTTCACTTGATAGTTGGTCAATTAACTATTTGTGAGGCATGTTTGAAGAGCAAGGGTGGGAGACAAGAATTTTAAGGACTCTTCAAAAATAGATGTAAACACTTGGTACATGAGTGATTGCATGTAAGAGTGTGGATGCTCTTACAACTACAAGCTTTAGGTTTTGTGATGACAATAAGTTGTTGCACCATCCAAAATGATTAAGGTAGTATGCTCAAAAACCACCACTTTAAGGGCTAATTTGCATTTTCATGGGCTTCCAAGACAAGAAGGTTTGTTTTCTAATTTTTAGACAAAGAGAATTGGATACCAAGTTTCACACAATTTTTTTCATAATTTTTGAAGCATTATTGAATTGTTGATGATTTTTCAAAGTTTTTTGTGTAGACACCTATTTGTGACTCTAGACCTTTCATAAATGGTTCCCTTGCAACTTGTAAAGTGATGAGGAGAAACCAAGGAGTGTGATTGACTCTTGTAATAAAATAAACCTATTTTACTATGACTTGAAAAGGTCCATTCAAGGACCACTTCATATCCATGTTTGAGTTAAGGTAAGAGGCTCATAAATTGACTAGGATGTAAAACCGATCATGGCTTAGAGGTACATTTTGCTTTCTTTCATGTACCAATAGTGTACATTTCAAGGAGTGATTGGTTTTGATAACTACTGCATTTGAACTTCAAAATTTCATAACTAATTCCACAAAGGTCCAAAAAGAAAAAAGACTTAGGTTAGGTGCAAATTCCATTTTTCTTCCTACTAAAATTTACTAAAAATTGTTTCAAGCAGTTTAGTTTCTCCAAAATGACAAACAACTATTAGATGTGTGGTTTATGAGTCTTTGAAGGTAGTGTGCTCATAAACTGCTTGCACATTTGAATCATCAAGGTAGCTTGTAGTGAAATGGTGCTGTGGGTGGTTCTCAAACTGGCCTCTTAGGGCACCACCACCGGTCCAGAGAGAATGGGACGCAACATTAGGAGTGCACTGCGTGATTGATTCTGCACACGGGGGCTCGGAAGCCCACCGCTGAGACTCACTCAACTGGCTCAAGTTCCGATAATAGGAGTTAAAGACAAAAGGATTGAAAGCATGCTTGTGGGAACAGTTGTCGTGGAAGGAGTTGCTTGGCCACTGCAACCCAACATCCTAGAATAACTCCCAAATTTCTCTTAGCAAGTGGAATTCAGGCTCGCCCAAAATAGCAAAAGCCACGGCTACTCCTCGTCTCTAAGCGCTCATTCAGCGTGGCCAGTCAAAATTTTTCTCTCCCCATGCCACTGGTGGAGATCTGAGACGGGCAAAGAGCCTCTGGCCACACTGTCCTCCAATTTTTTGTCAACTGGTGGAGATGCTCTTATAGTCATTGAATGGCATGGAAAAAAGGTGATCTTAATTGCAAGAGCCAATCATTCTTCTTGCTTTTCCAAATCTCTTCACAACTTGCAAGTGAACGGTTCTTGGAAGGTCTAGTGTCACGAATAGGGACCTATGACATATGCACTTTAAAAATTCACAAATAATTCAAAAATGCTTCAAAAAATATGAAGTGACTTGTGTTACATTCCGCATCTGTTTCTCTTTGTCTAAAAAATGAACTAAAAAATCCTCCCATCCACAAAAAAACCATGAAAAAGGTGGATAAGCTCTTGGATGGATGGTTTATGAGCACACTACCTACCTTACCTATGATATTCTTTACATAAAAGGATTGCATTTAGAGCATACTACCTTACCACAACAATTATGATCCTTGATAATTATTCTCCCTCGGTAAATGTGATTTCAACGTAGTTATGAAGATTACTTTAAGGATCAGTGGTGTGGAGGAGTCAACATTAAAATAATTGGATGAAAAATTAGACATTGTTTAACCCTTAAAAAGATTAGGTGTTCTAGAGTTTGGTTTGCTAGCGTTTGGATGGAATTATTAAAAATAGGACTTGTACTAGTGAGTGACTCTATCCATTTTTGCATTACCTAGATTGCATTTTAAGGTGCGTGTTGCTCGATCGATGTAAAAGAAAAGATCCAGACCAACATGGATAGCTTGGGAGGGAGGCGCTATTTCGTGAGCGTAATTTTGTGAGCCGTGAGTGGTGAGCTTAGATTTTGTGAGTAATGAGAAAAGTTTTGCTGAAAATCATTGAATTTTTTACAAAAAATCAGCAACTTTAAGGAAAGGAGTCATTAAAATTTTGAATTTTGAAATCTAAAATCTAAGTACTCTAAGACTGTGCAAGTATGGGGCCTATGACCATGGGTGGAAAGCAAGATATTCTTCAAAGTGGAAGAAGTTTGATACATTGTACTACCTACAATTGATGATAAGGGTAATGATTAGGGTGTCTAGAGAGTCCATTGCATGCAAGGAACAAGGCAAGTGTAATTGCAAAATTGAAAATCTTATTAGGACTAATAAAATATTAGTCAATTTGGAAAACACAACTGTAAATGAACTTCAAAATGTATAACTAGTAATATTGAATGACAATGCAATAATGCATGTTCTTAGAATAAAAACCTTATCAAATGCATGAATTGATAGAATCATTTGGTCCACAGCTCTACATATTTAGAAAACTAAATTGATCAAACTTGTAGTACTCCACAAAATGAATAATGTAATGTTGGATGTCATTCAATGTTTAAATATATAAATGGTCACAAAATTGACATACAAAAGCAAGATATATTAGGATGCATAGAAAAACTTTAAGGTTGCTGAACTTTGAATTGCAATACAACAAAAGAGTTATGTATTTAAAACCATAGTATTAGATATGGTATCAGTGAAAACTAGATTTTTGCAATTAACTAAAACATAAAGTTCATGAAAATTCTATGAAATCTTTTGAAGGTAGGACACACCCATTCCTGATCCCTCCCCAATCCCGCACCCTAGATTTGAGGCTTTTGCCACACATTGTTGAACCTATAGTGGAGCAGTGAATGTCACTTGCACAAGCAAATTTTACCACATGTCACTTGCTAAGTTGCTATGAGACGGTTGGGATTGGGACCATCTAGTGCCACTATGGGAACATATCCAAACAATTTCAAGGTAAGTCTAGAATTGCTAATAGGGACCCTATGAGTTGCAACTTTGCACTTAATATAAAATAATCTACAATACATTTTTCCACAAAAATTACTTTCCGTGATAGCTTGTTGAAAGGCTAACCCTATGGATTTTTTTCCAAAATTTTCCAAAACCTTGAGGTACCCCAAACCCTTAAACGGTTGGGTATGGGTATGTCTACCTTACACTGATAAGCTTGAATTTTTAAAATTGCGACCTATTGGCCAAGTTATTCAGGAGTCACAACCGCAAAAATCGAATAATTAAAAAATAATTTCCACACTTTTGAACCTCCAAGCAGTAGCTTCGATGCCGAAGGTCTAACCAGATTTGCTTTTCTTGGCACATAGGCATTGGCTTCCTAGTTTAGTAGTCAAGAGATTATAAGAGGCAGTCATATCAATCAAGAGCAAAATCAGGTTTTTAAGGGGAAGAAGGCAGGTGACATCGAGAGGAAAACCAAAGAGAACTGGACTGAAATTTGTACCGGATTTGATTATGAAATAAACATGTCTTTGTGAAGGCAAAAAGATTTGTGATTACTTTTTCTGATATCTGCTTGACTAAAAATCAAAACAGGGCTGGCCCATCGGTGCCGAGGATCAGCTGGCAGCTTGAAAGCATGAATAGAAAATATTTTGGTGCCAAGGTTTTGGAGCCAATGGCCTAGAAATATGCAAAAGAACATGAACTAGAAAAAGATTTCTACCATTTCTCTTTATAAAAAAGACTTGTGCAACTATAGTAAAGAGCAACTATTTTTTACTTTTCTTGGAAATCATCTTTTAACCATTCTTATGCATTGTCTAAATCCTGCTTTGGTGCCGAAGTGATATGCTTTTGGGCATGATGCATGTCACATTACTAAATTTTAGCAATTCTTAGCAGTTAAATGAGATATCTTACCTCTCTCAAGGTTCAAGGATCTTTTTATATAGCTCATCATTGTGAGGTGCGGTGATTTCCAAGTATTTGAGTTGATAATGTGGGCATTATATTATTTGAGTGATACGTTTTATGTAGAAACTTGCTGGTTCGGTACCAAAACCATGATTTGTCTGACTAATTCAATTGCTCAAAAATGGTGTTTTACGAATGCTGATTTTTATCTTCATGGGGCCATGTCTTCCCATATTCATGGTTTCTAGAATTTTTAAGATTTTTGATAAATAAGGCCACATCTTATTTGATTTTGCATTTTGAAAATTGTTAATGTTTTGATTATGAAGTTAGTCAATGTTAGTGAAGATGCACCTTTGACACCGAATGTTTGATGTCTATGATGAAAAGCTTTAGCCTCCGGAAATCGGGTATTGGATTCTTTTCAAGGTTTACTTACTGATCTGAAGGTAGCGACACCCATAAGCATGAAACTAAGTGTTTTGGAGTAGGAAAATGAATTGACCGAATTTGAAAAAAATATTGTAAGTTAGCAAGAGGAAACTAAAAATACTGACATCAAATTTAAAGTTCCAATTGTAAGCATCTGTTCAAAAAGATTTTCCGAAGTCCAAAATCACTGAAATTGCATAGTTGTAAATAGGAGATACTAAAAACAATGCAATGAGGCACTCAAAACTGTCATGCAAGGCACCTACAACCATCACATTGTCACCCAAAATCATCACCTACAACCATCACTTTGCCCATAATCATCACTTAAATATCCATAATCATCACTTTGTCATCCAAAACCATCACTCAAGTACCCATTACCAATTCTTTTCATAATTGAAAATCTCTGACAACCTGCCACAAGCATAGGTCAGGCCCATGGAGACACTCACGCTTATGAGTGTTGCTACCTTAAATATTGCCTGAAAGATTCTCTGCATTCAAAGATTAGTGCTAATTGCAAGAGAAGTATTATGTTTACATGTATTGATTTAAGTTAAGTTTTTATAGACATGCAAAGCTGCTTTCAACAAAGGAGGCTTCCCTTATTTCATCTTATCATTTTCATAATTTTCAATATTTAAACATATGACTTCATTGTTTCCCTAAATAGTATAGTATGTTAGGTTTTTATATCATTCTCCTATTCATTGCTAAATCCTAGATGCCCTAAACCCAAAATCTATTATGTCTTCTAATCTTTGTGTATTTTAATTACTTCTTTTTCCTACATTTTAGCTAGTCATATGTAATGTTGCTCTTGTTTTCTTACTTGATAAAGGTAATAATACTAGACCAATTTGCATGAAAACCTACTCACGATCTTGGGATGCTTTTCCACGGTTGTAGGTATTCTTGAATTTTTGAAGAAATTCCTTACTGACGGCTGATGGTTGACAAATCCTTGCTCACGGAATAGCATTCCCCTAGCTTGGGAAGTTGGACTATCCGGGTGTAGGGAAAAATTTCTTGACAAAAATTTGCCTAAATCTTATCTCTAAACCCAACTGGCTACCATGACCCTAGAAAATTCAATGACAAAATGGATGAAATTGTCAAGTCCCTCCCCAAGTTAGCACCATGTTAGGTTGTTAGCCAACTTTTGGACAAAAGTTACTAATATTAATAATTTTGTTGGATGAACATGCACACGTCATCAAATCTATCCAATTCTGTCCAAATTTTCCTTACCTACTTGCATTGTGTAGGTTGCGTGTCAAAGTTCTCTAAACTTGCTAAATTTAACAAGATTGCTAACGAGTTTTTTAGTAGCTAAAAAAATGTAAGCTTTCCAGTGTTGAATTTTGAAAATTTTAGCTTTTTAGCAGTGTTTTTAGCCACTTGTGCTAAATTAAAAGTGAAAATCATATTTGGGATCACTGGTGCATGTCGCTCTACCACCAAATCTATACTAATAATAGGCTTGGTTTCATTAGTTGGGTAGTTGGGTGTTGCTCCAAGAAGATTAAATGGCAGTTATGTGGCGGTTATTCTTATTTTTATGGTTATGTGGCGGTTATGGTTGTCCTTGGGGATGGGGTATGCACGGGAATAGGGGGTGGACACCTAGAGAAGGAGGTAAAGCGCGTAGGTAGGCATAGTACAAGTAAGCCCATTGTATTGGAAAGGAGAAGAAGCCTAAAGAAGGTGATTATAAGGAAGGTCATGTCAATATTTTTGCAAGGACCCCCTCCCGTGATGGTCCTCCGCCAAAACGGTAGGTACAAGGGTCCACTAGTATACAAATAATAAACCCTGCCAGGGTGGTTGGATCACTAGGATAGTTGGACCATTAGAGTAGTTGGATTACCAGAGCAGTGGGACCATTAGGGTAGTTGGGTTGTTGGGAACTTGGGATTGCTGGACCAACCATTTTGAAGCAAACTCTAGTTGGTCCCTGTTTGCCATGTGATTAGTTGTAGTATAATTTTTTGTTGTTCAAGCAAATGACATATTCAATATAGGACTTGGCCTTTATGATGCCTAAAGAACAAGTGTTCAGTGTAAGGTAGGAGCACCCAATATCAATAGTGTATCTAATAATGTCACTCTATACACAAGGTGGTTTGTTTTAGAACTTAAATCTAGGTAAGTTATAAATAGCTTGTTAATTTGGTCAACAACAATAAGCTATCTATGGCTTACTTAGATTTAAGTTTTAAAATGAGCACCTATAGTAGAGAGTGACTCTATTGAATATATTGTTGGTATTGGGTGCTCCTACCTTAATAGTAGCTGGTTGGTCTTTGCCAAGAAGGAAAATGATGACCAAGTGGAGGTAGAGAACTCTTAAGTACATAAAAAAGTTACCTTCAAAGTTATTGAGGAAAAACTAAATCTAAGGAAGCTTTCATCATGTGGGTGTTGGCTTCAATGAATCCTAATTAGGCATATGTCTTTCATTTGCATGAAAGTTTTCTTTTGAAAGCCAATGAATTTGAAACTATTTCAACTCTACCAATAACTTTAGCCTCACATAGAGTTGCTCGTCAACTTTGGCGTGGCATGTGATGAACTAAACTTTATTGTATTGTCATGAACTAGTCTTGCTATGGATAAGTTTCAATCATATTAGTTACAAATGGTTGGATTTAGGTTGGTTGTAATTGAAAGAAAGGTGGATTTAGGTTGGTTGTAGTTGAAAGAAAGGTGAACCTGAAAAGGCCAATAATAAAACTAATAATGATTAGGTCAGTATTTCAAGCGTCCAACAATATCTAACCAATTGTGAGTCATGATTAGATGAAGTTGTGAATTTTTTTTGAGTTGGATGACATCAATTTCTCTCCAAAATCTACTTAGACATTAACCCCTCATTTCCCAAGGGAACAATGTACATCCCATTTTCAATGTTATGTAGGAGCACCCAATACCAACAATGTACCTAGAGTGTCACTCTTTACACCAAGTGTTCATTCTAAAACTTAAATCTAGGTAAGTCAAAAATAACTTACCATTTTGGTCAACAACAATAAATATTTACAACTTACCTAAACTTAAGTTCTAGAATGACCACCTTATATAAAGAGTGACGCTATTACCAATACTATTGGTACTGGGTGCTCCTACCATAGTTTAAAATCCCCGACGTCTTGGAACAATCCCGGTTTTTTCCCCCATGGAGGCTTTTTCATAGTTTGAAATCCCTAAAGATGTGGGGTCAACAAACAAGGGCGACCTTTCCAAGGATATCTATTGGCTCTACTTGTTGTAGACGTGCATCACGAAAAAGTCCCCTGCGCTTTTGTGTCTGAAGAGAGAGGCATTGAATGCACTTTTCCTTTTCGCCGCTTTCGGTACGAATTCCACTTTCAATTCCCTTTGAAGAGGATCCTCAAATTCAGCAGCAGTTGGCCACGTCCTCTCAAACCCACAATTCTCACAAATCCTAGATACCACCATCAATATCTACGTCCAGTACCTCCAATGGCAGCCGGCCCGGAGTACAAGACAAACCGGCCAACGCACGAAAAACTCACACATTGATCGGTCCGCCACTGCACCAGTTTCCATACTTGCTCACCAAAATCCCTCGAAATCAGATCCCTGTCACCACCACCACCACTTCCGCTTGATTCGCAGACTCGCCCTGTTTTTCTATGCAATTTTTCTGCGCAAGTTGAGCTCAATTTATTGTAGACTTTGTATTGCATTAGGGCTTTTTCAAAAACTGCCATTCTGTGCAGAGTGTTCTGCACTTCGCTGAATCTCAAGGTATCAGGTACTCGACCAGGTTCTCTCCTCCGATCTGTCATCGCGATTGTTGGAGGCGAACAACACTTGAACTGCATTTTGAACTTCTTTTTGAACTGCTTTTTGAGCAGAGAGATACACGTTTGGGAGTGGCAGGGTTTGGTGTATGCGATCCGTCGACCAACGCCGTATGATATGAGTTCAACGTTACTACGTTCGGTCGACGTCACATCGGTAGCTCGAACAGGCTGCCGGCAACAATGTGGTACTTCCACGTCACGTAACCCTAGCGAGGTCGACCTAAATCGGGTCTTCTTGAGCGCAAGTTTTCGTGGAGTGTCGTTACGATGTGCCAAACCTTCGCCGAAAGGGCAGGGTTTCAATGGCCATAGGTGTAGTAGTAGTAGTAGTATCAAGTGCGAGCAAGAGAGTGTGTTGGAGCAGAACGGGGGCATTGATGAGGTCTCATCCGATAGGGATTACAGGTTTTCCAGTGCAAGGACAACAGAGCATGTTGTAGAGAATGGCCATGCGGCAGAGGTGGAGAGCGCTTTGGAGAAAGAAGCGTGGGCGTTGTTGCGGGATGCCGTGGTGAGCTATTGCGGGGAGCCTGTGGGCACCATTGCGGCCAATGATCCGACCGATCCGCATCCTCTGAACTACGACCAAGTTTTTATTCGTGACTTCATTCCGTCTGGTATCGCGTTTCTGCTCAAGGGCGAGACCGAGATCGTCCGGAACTTTTTGCTTCATACCTTGCAGCTCCAGGTCTCCTTTGTGTCTCTCTCGTTCTCTCCTACTTGAACCCTAAAAATATCCCAAACTGGGTCGTAAACGTTTTTTTTTTTTAGCAAGCAATTTTGAGGAGGTCAAATGTGAACTTTCTTTTATATGAATAATTGAACTGGTACTTTTAAACGCCGAAGGAGACGATTTTCGTTCTCTGGTAATCAAAGTAGGACAGAAAAAAAACGGTTTTTCATCTGAATATTTTGAGAAGTGATCATGGATACATGGTGCATAAAAAAACAACCTCACCGAATTCACTCATATTTTTAGGTCACCCAAATTGTGAGGAGATTTAGAGACACTGTTTTAGGTCCCATGCTGTCCTTCTGTAATTTTTATGAGGTCAGCATGCACGGTTGACTTTTACAGCTTTTACAACTGTTACAACCTTTACAACCTTTAGAAACAATATTTATAATGGGTGGGCACTTGCCACATGCCACACCACTGTAGAGCTACTGTAGAGGGGCAGTCATGGTGGTTTTTAAAAGGGATTACCTCCTCGGTCCAGATTACGCCGGATACTTTTCTAAGCAATTTTGCTGAGATCACTGTGGGACCTTTTCTTTTTTACCAAAAGTTATTTATTATTGGACCAGCGAATGCAGTGTTCTCCACTGATTCTAGTGCTATGAAATTCTGACCCAGCTGCATTATTTTTTTCACAATACGATCAATTGAACCGGCAATGTTAGTTTTGGTTGTTAGGGGTCAATCTCGTTATGATCTAGTTTAATAGAGATTTCTGATTAAGTTAAATTCGACATTTATAGTGCCTACTTTCCATTAGTTACCGTATATGTGCAGACACGCAGTAAGTTAGTCAATTAGCTAACACATTCAGTTAACTAATTTTACAGAGCTGGGAGAAGACGGTGGATTGCTATAGCCCGGGGCAGGGGTTAATGCCAGCAAGCTTCAAGGTCCGGACAGTTTATATTGATGGCATCAAGGAGAATGGCACCGAGGAGATTTTGGATCCAGATTTTGGGGAGGCAGCTATTGGTCGCGTGGCTCCAGTTGATTCCGGTAATTCTACATGTTTCAAACTATCGCAATTGACAAGTTGTAGAACCATGTCTTTTCTGAAAATATCAGGTGTATAGTCCTCGTTTAGGGGTCGCAAGTCCACGGGGTCTTAGTTTTTTTGCTTCCGGCCTGTCCAATCGCTCTTCTCACTCTGCTAACGACGCCTCTCTTAAAATCTCTTTTTATCTAAAAGCCTCTCAATCTTGTTCACCAAGTCTTTGTTTACCAAAAGCAGAGTTAAGCACCACCGTGACTTAATGGAATTGCGCTGGCAAGCCTTTCAACTTGGGATTTAAGTCTTTGAATCTCTTACTTAGCAATTGTTTGGGGGGTTACAGGTCTTTGGTGGATCATTCTGTTGCGGGCATATGGAAAGTGCACAGGGGACAAGTCAGTGGAGGGAAGAGTGGATGTACAAACAGGCATAAAGATGATACTGAAGGTCTGTCTAGCGGATGGGTTTGACATGTTTCCCACTCTTCTAGTAACAGACGGCTCTTGTATGATTGATCGTCGCTTGGGGATTCATGGACATCCTCTTGAAATTCAGGTTAGTTCACAAACTGAAAAAAAACTCACAGTCGCTGGACGTTTGTGGTTTGGTATCTCGTTTACCAAACGCTGTTGGGATCTGTAACTAGATCTTTTCTTCCATATGTTCTCATCTCCGTTCCTTGATTAAACCTCTGTTTTGTTATTGAGCTTTGCCCCTCTCACTGGTACGGGACAGAAGCAGTGTAGAAGGTCTACTGTACAGACCTGGTGTTCTACAGGGTATGGCAAGCTATTAAGTTCTATAAATATTCCAAGAGTATTCGAAATTTCCAAAAATCAGCGAGACGAAGTAGACCCCTTTCTGATTAGACCCTAACTTATGTTTACAAACCGTACTTGTAATTCTTTTTATGGTTTATTATAAGTTTTTAAAGAGGTCATCGTTGAAGTTAGGATGGGGAATTCTTCTGTGGAGTCTTCACGACATCGTCCCTGGAGGAAGAAATCCTCGTAGTACGTTGGGTTTTCTTTCTCCGAGTCATTTATAGTGCAAACTTTACTCTTTAGTCTATCTAGTGTTAGTTCCTTTGTTTCAAGCTATTCCTCAGTGCACTAATTGTCTCGCACTCATCTGTTTAGACTCTAATAGTAGCTTGATGATAATTCTATTCATACACCGTTACTTCAATGATACATAGAGTGCCCATTTTTATTAGAAACGTGTAGTATACCTAGTTTGGGAATCTTTGTGAAATTTTTGATTTTGCTGAAATTGTTGTGCAGGCTCTGTTTTATCAAGCGTTGAGATGTGCACGAGAGATTCTTTTACCAGGGGACGGGGCTCAAGATCTGATCCGGCTAATCAACTCGAGGCTGGCGGCGTTGTCGTTCCACATCCAAGAGTACTATTGGTTAGACATTCTCAAGTTGAACGAGATTTACCGGTACAAGACGGAAGAGTATTCCATTGAGGCCGTGAATAAGTTCAACATCTACCCAGACCAGGTGTCGCAGTGGCTGCTCGACTGGATGCCCGAGAGCGGAGGCTATTTCATTGGAAACCTGCAGCCTGCACACATGGACTTCCGGTGGTTCACTCTGGGGAACATGTGGTCCATCTGTAGTGGCTTGGCTACTCAGAAGCAATCTGAGAACATCTTGAAGCTGGTTGAGTCCAAGTGGGAAGACCTCGTCGCTACCATGCCCATGAAGATCTGTTATCCTGCGCTTTCTGAAGACGAGTGGCGCATCATCACTGGTGCTGACCCAAAGAACACGTAAGCAGCCCCCTTTTTTTTGTCTTTCTCTCTTTCTTTTTTTCTCTTCACTGGCATTTATGCAACCACTCCCCTATTACTCCCTTGGGAATACTATACTGTGAGTGGGGATCCGTGAGATTGTGTACATAGGGCCCCTATAGTTGCGCATTTTAACATTTCATCTCTTGAAAAACTTGCTCTATTTTTAGTTTTTCATTGATTTTGATCTCAGAATCAGTTCCTGCTCCTTGGCTCACCGTTTTATGCTCACAAAATAGCGAAATAGCGTCGTTCCCTTTTCCCCTAGCACCCAAGCTCAAAATATCACTCAAAAGTTGACTTTGAAAGCCAATGGTCAACTGTGGTAAATTCCAAAGAAAATACACAGTCGTTTAACTCTTAAATGTCCCTAGGGCATAGTAGATATGTTGCTATATAATTGGCATTTACTACCATCAAGAGGTTTTAATTTGGGATCTTAAATAGCTCACTAAGACCACATTGATCTGTATTTCAACTTCTTTATTGATCTCAAATGTAGTAAAAGTGTGAATCCATTCCAAATACAAGAAAAATGCCTCATATTCTACTGGTCATAGTGGCACGCTTAGACGTTTAAGGTTTAAAACCATGGAGATACAATTTCTTTGTCATAGTGATACACTTTGTTACCTTAGCCCCCTCACATTGACTCAATTCAACTCCTATAGATATGGAAGCTACCACTTTTGGCCATTTGGAGGGGATTAATCCAAAGTGGCTGCTTCTTTACCTATAGGAGTTGAAACAAAGCCATTGAGGGAGCAACATGTACCTAACCTGTAAGAAGAAATCTTACCCCACAGTTTTGAATGTTAGAAACATCTATTGAGAGTTGCTATAAATCAATTATTAATTTCTTTTGTTTTTTGTGCTTGGGCACCAAGGTATTAGTTAGTAGTTGACTTTTTGTATCCTTTGTTTTATTTTGAAAAAGCAGAAATGATGTCAAATCTGTATCCTGATACAATGGACCAGTCCACTTGGTTAACGTCAACCTTTGTAACAAAAACAATTGCATAGGATCAGAGTCCCACTTCCCTTTTGTCCAAAATGTGTATTATGAGCTTGCTTAAGGTCAAGTGCTTGCGTACAATCAATGCTTGCTTTTGTTAACTTCCAATCTAATTCATCAACTAGAAAGGTGTCTACTTAGTGAACGAGAAATACAGGTGGCAAAGCATTTCTAGCGTTACAACCACCAAAACTAAGGGAAGTAATGCAAATGGAGTGCTCGTTCAAGATCAATGTTTGGATATAGTTAACATTTGTTTTTCTAGCATGAATTGTTGACCTTTTCCAAGCACCACTGTATAACCTTTTGCAAAATATTCCTGTGCAGAGCGTGGTCGTATCACAATGGAGGCTCATGGCCAACTCTCTTGTGGCAGTTCACAGTGGCGTGTATAAAGATGAACCGTCCTGATCTTGCACAGAGAGCCGTCGAGGTTGCAGAGAAGCGTCTCTCACGTGACAGATGGCCTGAATACTACGACACGAAGAAAGGCCGCTTCATAGGAAAGCAGGCTCGCCTTTACCAAACCTGGTCCATTGCTGGGTTTCTCACCTCCAAACTGTTGCTGAAAAGCCCCGAATGCGCCAGCTGGCTCACCTGTGAGGAAGACGACACGTACGCCATTGTCCTCGAAGCAAGTCCCAAGCAGAAGCGCAAGTTCAAAGCTTCGTGCAATGCTCTTGTTATATAATTGATAACCTTGACTATAGTGATTTTTTAAAATCATTTTTTTAGAAACAATTAAACTTTTTTTTAGTTTTTTTCATTTTATCTACAACCGGGGATTAACATCCAAGACATTGATTATTATTTTAGATTGATCACATTTTGCTGATTGCAAATGCTAGTCCCAAGCAGAAGCGCAAGTTTAAAGCTTCGTGCAATGCTCTTGTTGTATAGTTTGACAACCTTGACTTTAGTGATTTTTTGAAATCTTTTTTAGAAACAACTCAAATTCTTTAGTTTTTTCTTTTTAATCTACAACCGAGGGTTAACAACCCAGACATTGATGATTGTTTTAGATTGATTACATTTTGCTGATTGCAAATTTTTGGAGCTCTTTCTTCGGTGCAGCCCACAGGTTAAAAGTTGTTTACCTCTCTAAAATGATTGAGCTTTGGCTTATTCAATTACAGTCTTGTGGAAGTTCCCCGATTTATAGAAGCTCTGTTCATAATATGTATATGTGTATGGACTTATTGAGAGAGGTTACTTGGATAAGAGATTGCCTCCTGGTTTTGTGTACACTTACGGCGGCTTCACACTATGACCGGCCAAGTTGAGAGGCTTTCAAATTGAGTGGCCAAATTTTGCTAAGAGGCCAAGAAAATTTGCTGAAAATAGTCAATAAATGCTGAAACTGATGACCTCTTGCACATAGTTTGGGTCTCCATTTTTGCTATACCCAAATTTCTTATGGAGAGGTAGTCAACCTTGGATGATAAAGTGCTGTCATGTAAACAAATAGGGAATAATGACTTTTGAAGTTTAACCTGTAGTGTGAAAGGTTGAGTGCAATCTGATTGGTACAGACCAACGGCCTCTCCTTCTGCCATAGTGTGAAGCCGCCCTTAGTTTTGGTGTTTGGTGTAGGCTTTCAGAGCATATGGACATTAACATTGGGTATGGTTACATACATACTATTAAGTAAAATATCTTCAAAACTCTAATGCGAGCTAAACTTCTCCAAGTAGAAAGGTTTTGGAAAAAATTAGTAGTTACAATTGAAGGCGTAATACTGGTTATGCGAAGCTTGATTTTTGAGACAAGTGCATGCCTCTTTTTGGCTTCTCAAAAGGATACAATCTACGTAGAAATTGGGTAGAGTTACCATTAACCCTTGAATGTCATTTTAGGTCCCAGATTAAAAGTTAAGTCCTGCGGGCAAATTGTAGAGACTACGAATGAACGCATGACCACCATAATCTACATATTTTAAGAAGTGCCCCTAAAATTGGTATTCATATCGAACACTCAGGAACTCAAATCTAGCACTTGTGGTGTTCACATTTTTATGGTAGAAGTTTTGACAAGTTTAGGCACATTTGTGTGCGCAAATTCAAATGTTGAGCTTTAAGTAGGTCAACTAAAGTTCAATAGAATGAAGGGAAAATTTTATGGATACCTCTGAAGTTTGCCATATCTGTATAGATACCCTTGGTTCCAGAAATTGCACAAATAGCCTTGGAGCATAACTTTAAGTGTTTGTTTTGTTATGCAAGCCACTTCCTTCATGACCAAGGTTAAAGCCAGGAGTGCAATAGAACAGAAGAGAAGTGAGCACAAGGAAAAACAAAGTGACATGCACAAAAACATAAACCCCTGAAAATTATGATTCAAAGGTATTTGTGCAATTTTTAAAAAATTAGGGGTATCTATAAAAATATGGCAAACTTCATGGGTATCCATAACATTTTCCCTAATATCAATATTAAAGTAGGAGAACCTAAATGTAACAATAGTCGTTTATCAACATCTATAAACAAATCTAAAGTTATTGACTAATGCACGCAAACAAGACATACAATTTAACAAAACTTGTCACAATAATGGAATACATGGAACACAGATTGTGTAGGTGGCTGAGAAGCTCAGCATGTGACACGATCTTTTTGTCATCTCTCTCAAAAACTTCCAAAAACAATTTTGCTTGCATCTGCCTATTTCCTAATTCCTAACAAGCACATGCCATTATATTCTGAAAAGATCCTCAAAAGATCATCACATCTAAAGTAAGTATTGGTTTGAGGTTCTCCTACCTTATAAGGTAGGAGCACCCATAACCGTCAGTGTCCCCATAACCGTCACTTTTGAAATCTTGAAAAATTTAAGGAAGTGAATAGATGTAATGACAAGAATGTACAACATGTGAACATGAAATCTTAAAAGTGATTATGGGTGCAGTGACAGTTTGCTCTTTAAAAATTCACAACTTATTCTCACAGTATCCAAATAATACATTCCAAAGTGCAAACTCATTTTTTTTCTGTTCCTAATAAGATCCTATAATTTGCTAGGTGTTTATTAGTATTCATCATATTCGAAACCCTTAGTTTGACGTTTATGGGTGCTCCTACCTTACGAGAAGTCAGCATACTGCAGATTGTGCAGCAGGGACGAGTCTCCTCTTCGCCACTCCCCAGGACAGCTTACAGCCTGGTTGCCAGACTCCTGACTTCGTGAAGCATGTGGCAATTCGGCTGCTCAGTGGAAGAGCGTGGCCACGCCGTGCCTTGAATGTGTCCGAGTCCTCTCCGCTTGTGCCTGCCTCATGCACCACCTGCACTGGCGAGTTGGCGACCACCCTGCCGAGCAGTGTTTACAAACGCGGCTAAATTTGGCAAGCAACACTCCTGCCCAAAGCTACCTACATACACACATTTGTATTCAGTATTCACATAGAAACGAAACGTGACGAGCGTGGTCTTGAAAAAAGTAAAAAAAAAAATTAGCACGTTGAGCACGTTTGGAAGTGCTTTTTTGCCGCAAGAAGAAGAAGAGCACATTCTGCACATCACATTCGGGATTACTGCTGCCGAGTGCCGTTCATGGGCGGGCTCCTCGCTGGGAATACCGGGGGGACCACAACAACGTCCGGTCCATTCGGCTGAGGAATGCTATGCCGGCAATATGAGTTAGGGCATCATCAACGCACACACGGGGATTGGGGCTGGGAACTGGTCACTCCTTGCGTCTTTCCTCGTCCCCATAAGTTTGCAGTTCCTTTCTCTAGAGGGATCCTCCCAACTCTATTGCAACTTTCTTTGTAGATTTAGGTACGTATCCATGCACAAATCTAGGTACAAGAGAAAACACTCATGAGAACTTGCAAGTTGTTGTTGAGAAATTGCGAGCTACTGCAAGCAACATGTCATTCTAGTAGCAAACGCAATAGTAGTCCCAAGGCATTGGGAAACAAGCAAATTTTACTTCTTAGGAGGTCATTTTGACGAGGCCATCTCCTGGTTATAGGTTGTCGTGGTTGCATTGGAGTCTTGAAAGTTCCTCATTCTCTCACGCAACTAGCCCCCACCAAGACAAATGCAATTACAACCCCATTCCCCGTCTTGAATTAATGATGCTTTGAGGAGCAATGAGTAGTGAGCCTAGATTTTTATTTGTTAATTTACTAAATTTTACCCTTAAATTGTGTACATAAGACCCTTATTAATTCTAACTTGTGTTTGAAGGCAAACAAAGCCATGCATTGCCACTTACCCTCAAATCACGTACCCATATTGCAATCTTTTATTCCACCTTTGGTATTGATTAGCATTCATAGCATCAAATTAGTTCAAATTTTATTTTTGTTTTATTTTAAGTGAACCCATTAATCCCTACATGTTTGAGACACCAAATTCTGGTGGATTTTACACTAGATTTTGGTGCCTTTGGCGTTTAGGGGTTAAAATTACTTATATTTAGATTGTATTGAAACAAACTACTAGGTCTATTTTACATACTAATGTATACCCACACATATGTTCTAACACCAATTGAGTTCCATTGCTTTATAAATTCCTCAACTTTCAACACCACTGGCCCCAATAGCAAGTTCTTCACAATCACAAAATAAGGGGCTCATTGTGGAGAAGGGCCCACCTTCTTCCACCACGTGGCCGTTGGGATCAGGCAGGTAAAAAAAGGCAATTTGATTGAAGGAGGTTTTTGTTTACTGTTGTCAAAGGTCCTTCACTAGAGCGGCAGTGTTAAAAACTACCAAACCATCCAACCAGAGTATAATCCCACCACTAAAATCACAGTGACCTTTTTAATATTGCATCCTATCTCCACAATATCACATCTTCAATCCATTTTGGATTTCACAGCAATTCTAATGGTGAATGCGTTGGTAGTCATATTACTAAAATCACAATGACCTCTTTAATATCACATTTATTGCATTGAAGTGATTTTGAATTTCCCGACAAATCAAATTTTCAAGGAGTCTTTGAAATTTGTAAATTTGATCTAATGGTAAATGCTTAGCATAGCAAGCGCCAACCGCTAATCATACTACTAAAATCACAAGGCCCTATGTAATATCACATCTCAACCTCTATAATATCACATCCCAAAACTTACGAAATTTTTTGCTCTGCATTCTATATAACATATAAAAATCCTTAAAAAATTATAATATTGAATGCATAGCATAGCAAGCGCCAACAGCTAGAAAAACCAAAAAACCAAGGAATGAAAAGAGTTTCCAGCGTGGCAAAACATGTTCCAAAGGATATGAAAAATGAAGAAAAATAAAGTAACAGAAAAGGCCAAGCTAAGCTAGTACTGGAGAAGCGGCCACCTGCACTAGGCCTACACCCTACACAGTCACACACCCCACAACACCCTCACTCCCTTCACTCCCTTCAAGTTCAACCGCGTCGTCGTCTCCTTTCCCGCTTGCGTGAACACCCGCGCCACCGCCACCGGCCACTTCCGCTTCCGCTTCCGCACGCTACTGCTCGCACCGCCGACCGGCGTCGAAATTGCGTCCGAAATCCCTCTCGCGCTGCACGAGGACCACTGCTACGACACCAATTCCACTCTTGCGAGACCGAAATTGACGATCGAGAGCGCTTGATTGAAGACGACGGGCGGTGCCGGCTATGGCCATGGCGATGGCGGTGGCCGCTTCGGTCGTGCCAGGGACCTCTCCCTTTGTCAGCGCTCGACAATCTCTTAGAATCCGACCTGCGGTAGGCCTCTCTTAATTGCAACCTCTCTTGATTTCCCGGGCGAGAGGATTCTGCCGGTGTGGCTGGTTGGCAGCTGGCTATGGCTGGTTACGAGATTTTTATTTTTTTATTCGTCCATTTTCTGATTTGGTTTGAATTTAGTCAACTAGATTAGAAATTTAGCGCTGCTTCAACATCCTTTGGAACTGTTCGTGAAATATAAGAAATCGGATTTTGAGTTTCTGTTTGTTACACAATCTTGAACTCGCGACCAAACAGTCCCTGGCAAATTATGTCTGGAAATGTTTGAAAAGGTTTGAAAACCTTCTTCGAAATTTTAATGTAATAATTGTCTTTGGCATTTTGAAATTCACACTGAAGTTTAAATGCAGTCTCAATATTCTTGAGGAGGTGCTTTTACTCTCTTGAAAATTGGTCACGCCACAGTCTTCGCAGCCCCTTAGGCCTTATTCGTTAAGAGCCGCGTGTGTATTCACGCGGCGACGATATCGGACTCTTTTTTTGTGAGACAGGCTAACTGGTGATAGAGTAAGATCTGGAGTCCTGTTTCACACAATTTGAAGATCATAACAAGCAGTTCTCGCAAAGCCGTGTTTGAATTTTCTGGAATTTTTCTAACTACATATGATTGTTCTTCCGTACTGATTGAGTTTACTTTCTTTCGATTTGAATTTACTTTCTTTCGATTTGAATTATCGAGAGATACTAGATTATGAATACTTGTTCGACAAGTAAAGTTTGACAACGCCGTCTTTGTACCAGAGACAGACGACATAATGTTAAGTGAAGTAGTATTTTTTTATGAAAAATAGCACGGCGTGTTACGAGGTCTGTTGTTTCCAAAGCAAGGCTGTGTTTCATTTTAGTAGAAATATACTCTTAATGGTGAGTTAGATTCTATTGGATGAAGAGTCAAAAGAAAAGGAAATGACGAGAATGGCCATGCTCATTCAAATCGAATGCTTGCCTGCCGCCTTTGCTCCACTGAGATTATGGATCTGCCTACAATGAATAATTGAACACGAGCAGCTGCTGCTGCGACGTTGTTGTTTGATATTACCATGAGAAGTAATGGAGTTGCTGATTTTGCTGGTTTTTTGCAGGTGGCTGTTCCCCGAGGCCTTGGTTCATCCAAGCTACATCTTCGGTGCTCACGGCGGCTCACTTCGCTGGTGCGGGCGTCTAAGAACGGCCGCTCTGAATTCGACGACAAAAAAAACAAAAACGAAGGTACTCTTTCATCCGTTTTTTGTTGATTTCTTTCCCACCACATATTGTGATTAACCTTATTTATTTTCATTTTATCCAATATATTTAAGAGAGTGCTTTCAGGGAGAGATCGGTATGGAGCACTTTGGCTAGTACAAGAGCCAAACCTTCATGAGACTAAATCTTTTTTTCTTAATCAATGGATTGTTATGTTCTCATTCAAAGTGGGAGGTAATTGTAGACCACTCTTGAAGAGATAGTAAAACAACTCTAATTCCATTTAAAAACGAGTGACTATAAATACCATTAGTTTAAGTCATATCTTTGTTGGGCTGCTAATCGAAGTGTCAACTAAATGTACTGCAAGAGATGAGTTGATGTTGGTAATGAAGTTGAAGTACTAAGAGACGGAATCAGGTCCCTAACAGTTTTCTGCAGACCGGGGACGTGCCCCCTCCAAGCTTGCAAAGGCATTTATTCCGAACAGTTTTCTAAATTTCGTTTGTACTTCTTCGTAAGCAAGTAATATCCCCATTGTCAAAAGAAGCGATTTTAGAGATCCAGTTATTGTTATTAAAGAAGCAATTTTAGAACTTCCTCCAGTAAATTTTTGACTATTCACAACCTTTGCCTACTTAGAACAGACACCAATTAACTTTTAAGGTAGGAACACCCATAAGAGTTAGTTTAAGGGTTTTTTTGTATGATGACTATTAATAAACGTCTAGCAATTTATAGTATCCTGTTAGCAACAGAAATATAATAAGTCTGCACTTTTGAATGTATTATTTGGATTATGTGAAAATAAGTTGTGAATTTTTAAAGAGCAAATTGCCATTGTACCCATAACCAACACTAAGATTTCATGTTCACATTTTATACATCCTTGTAATTACATCTATTTACTTCTACGAATTTTCCAAGATATTAGAGGTGACAGTTATGAAGATACTAACGCTTATGGGTGTTCCTGCCTTAACTCTTCGTAACTTTTGCATGACTCCTTAACCCTTAAGTGACTTAAGGTGTCACTGTGACCAGCATAATAGATTTTTTCTTGTATTTAGAATGGATCCACACCTTTACTAATTTTGGGATCAACAAAGAAATTAGAAAATAGATCAATGCGGTCCTAGTGAGCTATTTGAGATCCCAAATTAAAATTTCTTGTTGATAACAAATGCCAATTATACAAAACTATGCCCGGTGGTTTAAGAGTTAAACAATTGATATACCTGTTTATCATTGAATGAACGAAGCAATTTTAGAACTCTCAAGCAATGAAAATTTGACGAATCTTAACTTTGGCACACCGCATCTGAACATCGCATTCTTTGGTGCAACATAATCGTTCTTCATCCTCCAACAAAAGCAAACTGGATTCACGTGGTGATGCGCATGCAGGTGAGAAAGGACCAGTGGACTGGGACAAAGCCTGGGAGAGCTTTCCCAAGCCGAAGAAACAACAAAAGAGCCCTCTCAACAGTCTGCTGGGCATGTTCAACATCAACATGGAGCAGTACGTGAACCGCCGGCCCACGCATTCTCGGTTCCCGCTGTCGGAGGAAACGGATCCCATGCGGAAGACGGAGAGGCAAGCGCTGGATGCATGGACTGACCCCAAGTTCACGTACGCCGGTGTGGGTGTCGTTGTAGGGCTCTTTGTTTACATGGTGGTGGTTGTGGGACCTCCCCCCTCGTAAATAGCTGCATTGAAATCAAATCCTTCTATTCTGATGCTTTAAGTACCCACTTTCAGGGTACCAATTGATACTTCGCCATTTCGGATCTCCATTTTAGTGTAGACTTACGGTATTTCTATCTGTAGATTGTAACAGTATTTCATGGTGATGATTCGGTGATATAACACATTGAGTTTTGGATTTTGGCAATTCAAAGTAGGGAACCGCCACTTTTAGCTGTGCTTTGAATGGGGTCTCTTCGTAGAATGAACTTTCTTTTCTTTTTTTCTTCTTTTCATGAATCGTCATATTCATTAATTTGGGAAAAATGGTACATTTTTGGGATTTTCAAATTTTGATATGAAGGTTTTAGGTGGCCTCCTAAAATCAAGCTCAACGTTTTTTTTTGTACACGTGTCCTCACCTGAGAGGAGGAATCTGTGTGGGAAAAAATCTTAGTGGCTCAGCCTAAATCTGATGCTTTCGAATCTGGTTTAAGGTAACCTTTTTAGGTTTAAGGTAGAGTACAGAATGGGACGCCTGTTTTTCCCAAGTTAATGAATATGGTGTTATGATGACTTTGTCTTTAGGGTACCAATTGATACTTCGCCATTTCGGATCTCCATTGTAGTGTAGAAATTACGGTCTTTTCTATCTATAGATTGTAACAGTATTTCATGGTGATGATTCGGTGATATAATACAATGAGTTTTTCATTTTGGCAATTTAAAGTAGGGAACCCACCAGTTTCAGCTGTGTGCTTTGAATGGAGGTCTCTTCGTAGAATGAACTTTGTTTTCTTTTTTCCTTTATCTTCGTGATGACTTTGTCCCCATTTTTGCATTGAGGATTCTCTACAGTAAAGTATGTGTTATTTGGATGTTATTTGATTTCAGTGGACAATGTGTGATAATTGTTTCTGATTCCCAATTTCGTGTGACCGTCTTTCGATTGAAGTTGATTTAGGTAGCACTAGCGTTTCTTTTGTTGGCAAAACAAAAACCTCCTGAAAGATCCACTTATGGTCCGTTATGTTCGAGAGAGTGCCACAGTGGTGCTCCTCATAGGCTTTTAACCTTAAAAAAAAGGACAGACTAGGGAGACACCCCTGTAGCCCAACCCATTAAGTACTAACCCCTCAAGGCCCAAGGGGACCAAAACTGTTCCTCCTTGTTTGTAATTTGGGATGCTTAAATTTCTTTCATGATTAATTATAATGAATATTGTGTTTTTAAAGTTCTTGTTGAAGTCTTGTTTTAGTATCAAAAGTCTGATTTTGAAAATGACTAATTATGATTTTTCTATTTAAGATTTTGTGCAAGGGTGTCCATTGCAAATTTCCACTCTCTAGTGTTGAGAGCTCTTGGAAATGAGCCTAAAGTACACTAAAACTTGGAGAAACAATCAAATTAGAAACTTAATTTAAAAGATTGTAAAGTAGATTTTAAGAAGCCGTAAATTGATTAGGGTTACACATGTACTTTAAATACTCATATTTTTTTGGTATCCTTGATTTTAAGTTTGAGATATGAAAAGAGGATTGAAAGACTTCAAATCACTTTCACAATTTTAACACCCTCTTGATCAAATGTTATAATCTTTCAATCCATAAGTGATATTGTTGTGTTTTCTTTTCCTATGTGATGTATAACACATCTAATTTAAATTTGTATGGTTACAATTTTAAAAAAAATTAAATGCAACTTATCAACATGTTGATATTTTGTTCATCCAAGAACAAATTTTGAGATACTCGGGAAAGTGCATGGGCCTTGAGGGGTTAAATTTGAGATATTGTTACATCAAAATAAGAAATAAAGTAAAATCAATATTTTAGCACACATTTGCATCTGCAAACATTGCAAACATATAACAAATATGTCTCATTTGTGACATGGTCAAGAGTTAAAACTAGTCATTCATTTTGTTTGTAAGTTTAACTCTTGACCATGTCACAAATGAGACATATTTGTTGTATGTCTGCAACACTTGCATATGCAAATGTGTGCTAATATATTGTTTTCAATTTTTTTCTTATTTTGACATTAAAATATCTCAAATTTAATAGGTTGAGCTATAGGGGTGTCTCCCTAGCAACTGGGGGGGTGTCTCCCTAGTCAGTCCCTAAAAAAATGTCATGCAACAAATAGTGCATTTTGTTGCCTTCTCTAATCAATGCGTCTTGCATATCATTGTAGTAGTGTAGTCTAACTACAAAAGTAGCAAAGTCAAATCTTATGAATTTGTATCTAAATTTATACATTGTTGAACATGAGACCAGACCGTAGGGGATTGAGTACTTTTCCTGTACAACCAAAACTCGGAAAACTTGACATCTAATCCAGTTGCAAATGTTCTGCAATTACCAACAAGAACAAACAGCAACAAATAACATGGAATAACATTCAAATGCGTATTCCGACAAGTTTAGGTACACTTACATTTATTTGATGTACTATGCTATATGTTTCATGTGACACATACACGTTTCATTTTTTGTTCCTTTGCTCTGTACGTGCCAACATTGGTAGAAAACCATTCCTCATTGGTGGAAAATCATTTCTATTGCTTTGATTTGATCCAAATGTAGTTCCTCACTACTTAGCATAGCTATGTTACCAATTAGAGCATCTCTAGTGTTGCCTTGCAAGCCTGAGACACTTTAAGCATGGATGATAAGTGCTCATGGATGATAAGTGCTCCGGACTTTGCACTATAGTCCATGCCCTGTAAAATTCTCTCATGGCACCCCGTTTGAGAGTAAAAGCAATGCCTCTAAAGGACCACTTGTCCCTATAAGGATAAATGGGATTTTGGGAAGGATCATGCTACTACAATTTATGATCAAATTCTATATATTTTTCTATAAAGGTAGATTTTTGCAAGAGTTACACACGCAGCTTGGGCATGCCATTCTTTGTTGACTTCTCCCAAGGGAACAAATGAAGGGATGACCCTTCATTGGAATCTATCCAAAGCAATAGTGCACTACATAAATATATTATTCTATTTGATAAATATATTAACCTTTGAATTGCAATAGCTATTAGAGATTTAGTTTTCTTTCCAATTTTCTTTTTTGAGATTGTCAATGAAGCTAAACTCTTCTAATTGATCAATTGGATTTTTATATTCTTTTGTACATATTTAAAAACCTTGGTTGGCAAAAAACCTTAGTGTAGTGTGAATTTCAAGCACATGTTTGCAATGCAAGGCCATGGAGGGTGTGTTCCATGTCTTGGTTGATCACAAAAACTTGGAGAAATATGCCTCAACATGATTTAGAGCATGTTAGACAAATCTCTTCAGCAACTATAGTGCAAAAATTATGAAAATTTTGGGCAGGGATAAAAAAACTTTATGTACTACCTTCAGATGATCATATCTCTCAATCCGTACGGTCAAACTTCACAAAGTTTTCATGATATGTTCTTGAACGAGTCTACTACAAGATCCCAAGGTTAGATTTGATTTATTTTGAAAAAATTTGTTTTTGGGATCAAATTACTAGAAATGACAGTTTTGAGTCTTTTTTGAGAAAAATGTGCTTGGTCCTTTAGGGGTTAAAACACTATTGTATCCCATATTCCCTTTGGTGAATGATCAAATGACTATTTGTGGGATATGTTTGAAGAAATGTTGAAGAACAAGAATTTTTAGGGCCCTTCAAATAAAGCTCTTGAAATGTCAAGTTTGAATGCTGGAGATGTTCTGAATATTATAAATTTGCAAGAAGATACTGGTTCTGGACGGCATAAGAGGAGGCTTAGAATTGACAGAAGGTAACCTTAGTTTGAGTAGGTACCTTAGTAGTTATTCGAAAAGCGAGCCAGCCAGTATTACAGGGACAGAGCCTCTCGTATGATATCTGTTTGTTAGTCGAGGCACTGAAACATGAGCATGGGATGCAGAGCAAATCCATTTACCGCATAAGATGCAATTATGGTGATCAATGACTGAAGCAGGTAACCGAATTGAAATACAACTTCTTACTTTCTGCACCATTCAATAAGGAACAACGTATGACGGACTGGGTAATTATGCTATAAGTGGAATTTACAACCATTAAAAGGTAGGAATTCAACAGAATCCAAAAATCGCAATGGAGTCTATCCAAATAATAAAAGACCATCCAATAAAAGCAAGATATATTTGATATTCACTCCAAATTCGAATCTCATTGGTCAATACTGAGAACCTTGCAACGCAAACACAGTTTGTATGGGAAAAACTATTTGAAAAAGTCAAACATTCGCATGAAAAAGGGTGTACTACTTCACAACATCAGACTATTCCCGTAGTCAGGTATGCTATTCCCGAGATCGGGTATGCTATTTTCGTAGATTTCTATCTATGAAGACACGCATGAACTCGTGCATTGTTGAAGCATCAACTGAATGCACAAGGATAGAAAAATACCACAGCTACCAGCAGCACACTGAGCTAAAACTAGTTGACAAAAAAAGATCAGCAAGGACCCATACCAAGGCCTCTGAAACCAGCACGTCATGGACAAACCTCCCAAAACTATTTATTTGGAGGGCGATCGTGAATGAGGACTTGCTTCCTCCCCATACGAAACCAAGCCTGCATTCTCACCTGATGATCTGCTCGGTGATGGAGAAACACTGACTGATGGTGTTGGTGACTTGCGTTGACGGCGATCGCTTTTGTCCCTCCCATAAGAGACTAGTTTCTTCTGGTGAGGCGAGAGACTCTTAGACAGCGATCGACTTGGAGAGCGGGATGTGGAAGAGCTGGCACTTCTCGAACGCCGTCTCCTGTCCTTAGAGGCTCCATTGTTATTTCCATCCTTAGCCTGGCTGGTGCTTCGGGGCCCAAGGCGATTACGTAGGTCATTGCTGACAGGAGCACGACCACCAGACGGAGAAGCACTACGACTGACGCTATGAGAAACAGCCCTCCGGTTGCGGTCACGACGACCAACAGGGCTACGACTTCGACTTATGCTTCTGCTGACCTCCCTTCTGTATCTGAGTACACAACAAACTCTCCCCATTTTAGAGAAATGACTAGAACAAGGCCAATGCTAAAGAAGAATATGCACCCACACTACCGTAAAGAATGCAAACAATCTCTAATATTAAAAAGAGTCACTAAGATATATGAGTAAAACTAGTGCCACATTCAGCATGACAGTTAAATAGTTAAGGTGTGCAGAATTTCTTGATCTTAGAATACATTTACAAGATGGCAACGTCATAAAACAGCAATAATATTGAGGAAAAGACATGCATCCGCAGAAGTGTACTGTACATCCCGTTGAGTACGAATCAGTTTGAAGTGAAAATAAAGTCAGGCCTTACCTGGGTGGAGATCGAGCCCTTACAGGACTTCTGTATCGTCTTGGGCTCCGATCTCGATTGCCTCTATAACCTCCGCCATACCTGCTGCCGGTACCATCAGACGTACATCCCATGGTAAGATTTCAATAGGTTTCCAGCTAGGATAAACTGTACTCAATATTTCTGCATATATGAACAATATATCACTTCCAAAATTGCCAACATTGCTGTGGAGATAGTAATTTATACCTGTCGTTCACACGCCGGTCATGTCTGTCACGATCACCACGTCCACCATAGCCATATGTCCGTGGAGGAGAACGGTCCGGTGTTCGATACCTACGTGCATATGAATACTGCTGGCTAAATCCACGACCCCTTCTGATCCTCTTCGGAGTGCCTTCACGACTGGGACTCCGCAATAGACTCCGACTATGAGATCTGCGCGGAGGAGAGGGAGGTGTAGGGCTTCGTGCCTTCTCATTAGTTGGACGAGGAGGACTGAGACTCTTACTCACGCTCCGGCTCAGACCCCGACTTGGGCTGCGGCTCAAACTCAGCTGCCGTGCCCCACCTTTTGAAGGTAGGCTCTGGGCAGGTTTAGGACTTGGCTCAACAGGGGTAAGGCTCCGACTCCTGCTCTGGCTTCTCATCTTAACAGGTTCAGGACTGCGAGGAACTGGACTCCTGCTCGGGCTTTTGCTCAGGCTTCTTTTTTTCACATTAGGGCTTGGGCTTGGACTCAAACTCAAACTCTTCCTCTCAGGGCTTCTGCTTCGGCTCCTAAAATCACATTCGTGAAAATTGCTCATCAGAGTAATTTCTAGGAAAGAATAACAATCATCCGGTCTTAGAACACAACTGGACAATACAGCTCTTTTCAAGGAGAGCCACGCAAACATTGATAAATGCGGCTGCAACTTACCTAGATCGGCTTTGAAGCGGACTACGTGAAGGCGACAGGCTCATATCTTTTACTAATGCAGCAGGTTCGTGCTTCTTGAAGTCCTGCTGACTCCCTTTCTGGTCATCCTTTGATGTCTTCAGTTCGACTTCAACTTGTTTCTCAACAAGTTTAACCTCGCTTGTCAGGCAAGATTTGTCACCTAGAGAGGGGGCAATTTGCTTCACTTCGACTTTCTCTGTAAGATGTTTCTCATACTCAGTCCTAAGTGAATCCACATTAGTGTGGACACAAGAAAAAAAAAATATGACAGCAACGCATTCACAATCAATAGCTAACGAACAATAACTGTAAAACAAGCAGCGTAAAAATGTTGATAGTAATAATAGGGGATACAAAATGCCTTGTGTTTTATCTGCTGTACATTGACAACGGGACCTCAGGATTCCGTCTGCAACAGACTGAGAATAGACCAGCTTTTAAGAAAAAGGTTAACATACCTCGAGTTCGAGTCTTCTGAGAGACCTTGGATTTTGCAACACGTGCACTCACATCACTACCCGTATCACTTTCACTGTCCGAGCTGGAAGTGTCACTCTCAGAATCACTCGTATCACTCTCAGAACTCCTGTAATAAGAAAAAAACCCAGAAAGACCATATACAATCAGCATGCAAATCATGCCCTTGCTCATCCTGAAATTTTACTACTTAACAGCAACTCAAACCACATCATGCCAATGAGCGGAACAACGGCCCTACTGCAATTAGAGAACCCCTTACCACTTCGGTTTCCTCTTTGATTTAGTCTTCCTCCTCCGTTTCTTGTCCTTGCGTTTGTCTTTTTTCCGCCTCAGAGCCCTCTTCTTCTCCCTCCTCACTGGTTTCCGCTTCCTCTTCCGTCTATCATCCTCACTTGACGAGCTAATATCAGACAACGAATCTGACTCAGAGTCAGAGTCTGTATCAGATGAAGTATCAGAGAACGAGTCTGAATCAGTTGAACTTTCTGTGTCTGTAGAGTAACGCCTTCTCTTTTTCCTCCTTCGGTCTTTCACAACCTTTCTGTGCTTCCGCTTGGAACGAGCGTAGCCTTTATCGTCATCGCTGGAGAAGTCGTCTCTATTATCCTTCAACTTCTTACTCTTCTTCTTGCCTAAGGTCAGAAGTGAAGAAAGTTAGAATTTTACAGCGGAAGGATGACACAGAAACCAGACTTAGAACAGCACAATATTTAAGGCTATGTGCAATTTCCTAGAGCAATCGGATCATTAAAAAGAGAGCGATTCTAGACCATCGTTACTATCTCGCATACAACCACTCGTTAGATCTAAAACCATTAAAGGTGAAAACCATTCAGATGTCCATTAACGTTCCTACTACTTTCAAAAGTTTTCAGAGAGGAAAAGCATGTCCAATCAAAATTCAATGCAAGAAGATTTGACAGCGAATAGAATTTGCCTATTAGCACATCGAGCAGCTTGCAAACAAAACGCGAAATGAAAAACATCACCCACATGTCCCAGAAATGTAAACCTAAATTTCTACAAAGAGAGACATTGTCTGAAACTTACTCTCTTTGACGGAACCAACACCGTTCTCTTTCCCTAGGATCACCTCCCCACAATCCACAACCTTGACCAGTACATTGGGCTTGTTTCTTGGCGGACCAGATGTCGGAACTGCCTCAATCTTTTTCAGGATACTTAGACCCTCCACTACCTTGCCAAACACCACATGCTTCCTGAAGACAGTTTATATACATCCATCAGCATAAATGACACAACACGTTTTGGCAATTGCAGGACAGGAAGGAAGGATACACCAACAGACAACTACAACCTCCACTTTAGCACAATCATGACTTTGCCTCACCCCGTCACTGAATGGCACATGAGTCATGTGGGATGAACAATGACGAGGTTCGTGGCCTACAAACAATTATCCCAGTAAAATTGTCATTAGACACAGTAAGTACGAAGCATCTTATATCGCGAGGAAAAGACCCATACTAAACCGTCAAGAAACCACGAGTGGTTCACACCAGCGTTTCCAACGTTCGTAACAAAACATCATATTGCTATAAGATATCATCCACATATTCCCTTCCATGTTTACTGTATTCTAGACTCAGAAAGCACGTAAAATAACAGCACTAAATAGTAGGAGACGAACTGCAAGATTTATAAAAAGAGCGCACTCCTTACCCATTCAAATGTGGCTGCATTTTAAAGGTGAGAAAGAACTGTGACCCATTTGTATTCGCGCCAGCATTTGCCATCGATAGCACACCTGCTCCATCATGTTGAAGCTTGAAGCTTTCATCTGAAACAGAAATTGACCAGATGAAGAAGTAAATAAATAAAATATGAGAAGACAAAGAAAACATAAGAAACTCAATTTCTCTGGATAATGATCAAGGTCATATTGTGCCAGTTACGTATTACTGAATAAACATAAAATATAGCAGTGGAAAAGAACCCAATTCATGAGAACACAATTATTTCTCCTTAGGAAAGGAAGGACCATGCATAACTCAGACTTTAAACTTAAGTTGCCACATGAAACGATAACACAGCATAAAAGTTCTGGCCACATACCTGGCGTGATCTTTTCAAAACATGTGACACAAACACAAGCCAAATTTTAGGTTATAATTAAGTTACATTCTCTTTTGTAAAACACGCCATAAAAGGATTTGTCCACTAATTACCAAGTCTAGTGCCTTACAAGTTAGGAGAGAATCATACCAGCAAACTTGCTTCCATATATGCTCTCCCCACCTGTGCCTGCAGATAAATGGCTTAAATATCAAATAACTGGAAATAAGGGAAGTCCTGCATCTTACGACCATTACAATTCAATTGAACATTGCCATAAAACATCAAAATATACATGGCCAATCAGTTCCAAAAGAACGATTCATAAAAACCATGCTAAAAGAGCCCTTGGAAAAGACACATCGATCGGTCAACCAGCAAGCTCTGCATCTAAATAATCCCAGTTAGCTGTTACCAAAACAACACGCGCATGCTCATGCACCAGAATGCACATAGTTTCCTTTTCCAAGTATTATTCAGATGTCGCGGAAGCAAAAGCCCAAATATTTCCAAGATGTGCAAACAAGTACTACAAAGCAAATTCGCTCCATACCTCTCAGAATGAGTAAATTGATCTTCCTTTTGGCATGCCTTTAAAATCAAAAACCAATAACCAACCTACTATCAGCCATGGAGACGACTCGATGAATATTGTGACACCTACTGTACGAAAGGTGTAGCATAGGACAGGAGGTTGTAGATCACTAAATCCACACCACTACTTGGTATCATAATGGAAAAGCGAACAACTAACCACACCGCCCTCCTCTATAGTGATATAGCAATTCTCCGACAAAGACCTTTGAACTCAAAATATTCGCTTCCAAGATGCGTAATATGACGTCAAAGCGCGTTAACTTCAGTGCGATCCCCGATACCAGAGAGACCATATATACAGATGATACCAGGGGATGACATTTAAAAAACACTTTCAAAAATCTTGAGCAAGGTGTGTGATCTTACCATCTCTATTTGTAAAATCTCCTCCCTGTAATGCAGATAGCACATTTATATCAGTAAAATAGTCTACAAGTGGGCTACAGATCTCCAGTTACCTACCTTAAATCCATGAAAGCCATTGTTGATTACCATCAGATCCTAACAAGAAAACATATATTGATCTGGTATTAATGCAGGTGCAATAATGGCAAAATCAAGACGAGGCAGAAAAACGATAAAAATAAAGCTTCTTCTATTATAATTACTTGTGCCATAAATCCTGGAATAATTCGATGAAATATAGAGTCCTTGAAATGCAAGGGTTTTGATGTTCCGCGGCCTACACCCTTTTCTCCTGCAGGTATCATAAAGGTATCAGCCATTTGAAAATTTAAAAAAAATTCATCCAAGAATCAAAGTATTCATCACAAGGAGGATAGCAATGCATTAAAATAAACACATACCACAATTTCAGAACAAACAGTCAAACAATCATCGTTGAAGAATTGCCAATTAAATATGTAAGTGAGCAACAACTTCTCAATTTATCAACGATACCATGGCACAACTGCTGTTGTAAGGCACTGAAAGACCAAAAGTAGCATAAAGAGCAATTCTCAACCCTGATATCTACCAGTTCCTTAACTTAGACAAGCTTGAAGTCCCGACATCGCATCAAAACAAAAACTTAGGACTACCCAACAGCACTCCTCATCTAATACTCTTCATCATATATAAATTGCTGGCATGGTTATGTAAGTTATAGGAAACCAGCCTTCATGGCCAACGACCTACCTGTGCAGAGCGCTCGGAAATTTTCTGCAGTTTTCGGCACAGTATCTGCATAGAGCTGCGAGATAGAAAACAAAGAGGTTAATAAGACCACAAAGGACACTTGTTGAGAAACCTATACAAAAGGAGCATGAAGAAACACAAACCAAGAGAGTAAACGCAACAACGTTAACTGGTTAAATATAGTGCAAATCAAACTAAATTGAAATCAATATCAGAAACATTTACTTTTTGCATCAGCAATGACGACTAATACATCAGAAGAAGCAGCGCGGTAAGAAACACAAAAACGTACCTCCATAACCAACTTGCCTACAGAATCGCCCCCTATGGCGATATCAAAGTAAACTCTCGGATTGGGAGTTTTTTTGCCCATCTTTCTAGATTCAATGCTGAAACATCACAAACAGCACATAAATGCAACAGATCAGATTTTCGATTTCATCATCCTCTTTATTCCTAAACCTAATGATTCAACGGAAATATAGTCCCAAGGATTTGATCAAATTCAACAAAAGTCCAAAGAACTGAGAAGAATAAATGATATCAATCACAAAACACCACGAAAGTAGCTAGTTTGTGGCTAGGAAGTCGTAGATTCCTGTTACCAGCTGCTATCACATTTTCTCTCAACTAAACCGACGGACGAAACAATCAATGATTCCTGCCACAGTGAGTCCATTTCCTTGCTGACTACGGCTCCTTCACTAGTGTCCAAATCAATCAATGGTGAAAAGGAAGGACGAAATAAACAACAAGATTTCAACCGCTCAAGGACTGAAACCAAAGATTTGTTAATACATGATATCTATCTATCTGCCTCATCAAAAACTTCTTCCAATCATATCAGTCAAATCGCTCCAAAATCCTCAAATACAAAAATCACGCAAAAAACGCCTCTACAGGACAAGGCTTCGACCTGCAAGTGTCGCAGCCATTACCAAGAATTATCGAACAAAAGACACCATATCAAACAAAGCGCCTAAGAGAACCTGAATCGATACTTAAACCATACATACTAAACTATAGAATAAAACCAAATGATTAACGACAAATAAACAATACAACAGCAAAAAAAACCTTAAACCCTCTCACTCTGGCTCAGAAAAAAAAATACAGCGCCCTCGCATGTGAACACCTATACAACCAGAATGCGAGATTGCAGCTGAACAAATAAAGAAGGCCGATAACTAAAGTACACCTCAAAAAAATTGTCCTCAAACGGTGAAAAGACTGCGTGGATGCTTGCAAAGATTACGAGCAACAAAGAACAACGCACATGAAACCCTCGCTCGCGACGTTCGATTGACTTGAACTAAATTAATATTCGACTTCCTCGAAGTAGAGTTCGAGTTCAAAAACAGACGAGAATCGCCGACGGGATAATAATTGTAAAAGAAGGAGTTGACCGAAGGACGGGAAGAGGAAAAGAACAGACCAGGAGCCGAGACGCCAGCTCTAAGTTTTCCAGTGGAGTTGTTGATGAAGAAGTGATAACAACGACGACGGGGCAGAAGTAGAATGGAATGAGACGAGAACACTATGATCATCGAGGAGAGGGACAAAGACCGACGTGGTGAGCTAGGAAAAAGGCATAGCCATAGCCATGGCCATGGCGGGGGCGGTGAAGCGGAAAAAGATGAGACGACGAGGAGCGGGGGGAAAGGCGGAGATGGCTTTGGAGCAGTGGAGCGCTCATTAGGGTTTGGGCGCGACGTTGGACAACGTTCGTGAGCAACCCGCTCCTCCGAAATTAAGCTTAGCTTCGACAATTTTTTGATTAATTAGGCGGAATTACCCCCTCCTAATTGCCACAGTTAACGCTAAAGGATGTTGCTGTTTTGTTACGGATAGGGCAGCGTTTAATTTGTTGGCGAATTTTTGTCTAAATCTTACCTTGGAAGTCAGCTGGCGACTGCAACACTAAGAAATCAACTTGAAAAATACAATGAAATTGTCAAATTTTTCTTGGAGCATATCTCAAATTTGTCAAATTTTGGGTGAAAGTAGCTTATATTAGCAGTTTTTTGGATGAACATCTGTGTATCATTCATTTGTTCCAACTTTAGTTAGATTTTCCTTACCTGCCTGCATTCTGGGGTGCAGGTTGCTCTACCCTAACAAAAACAAAAATTATACCTTGGGATAGGACATTTGGGTACCACATGAATATTATTGAATATTGTTATACGGTGCATGACACTTATAACCAACAAATCTCAATTCAAGTGGCTAGCCTAAGGCTTTGTCAAAAAAAAGTTATCAAAAATTCAAGTCCACCAAGACAAAGCTCAAGGTTTGTCACACTTAGTTGTGGAATTACTTTTGAGCTAATGGGTATATGTGTTGTGCCTTAGTATTTCTTATTTTGTTCATAGTTGTTGGTTATAAATGTCATGCACTATAGTTGAAATTTTAAGTCAAGTTATACACATATTATTAGTTATTTAGGATTTTTTGGAGAATTCTTGGCATTTGTCATAAAATTATTTTCTTTGAGTATTAAATGATCCTCATACAAATTTAAACAACACTTTTTGTAGGCAACACTCTTTAAAGGTTAATGGAGTAAGCAATCTCAACTTGTTAGTTTGAAATATTAAACTTTTTTATTTATTTTTAATAACTTCTTGTTTCATTAGAAACATATAAAAAAGGTGATTTACGTAGATCCTAGAAAGTGTCACAACCAAGGCATTTTTTTCTAGCAAAATGAAGCCAATTGGTAACAATTCTAATAGATTTAACCCCTAATTGTCTAAGGTATTTTTTGAGCTTCTAGGAATTTGCTTTAAATTGAACAAAAAGCTAATATTTTGATAAATTGTATCAATACTTTTTATATTGTAATTGTACAAATTTAAACTAGATATGTTGAGATCACATAGGAAAAGAAAACACAACAATAGCACTTATGGATTGAAAGATTGAAATGTTTGATCATGAAGGTGTTAAAATTGCAAAAATAAATTGAAGTCTTTCAATCCTCTTTTCACATGTTGAATCCAAAAAATGGATCACGCAAAAAATGTAAGGTTAAAGGACATAACATATGTAACTCCAATCACTTTACAGCTTTTCAAAATCTCTTCACAATTTTTAAAAATGAAATTCTTGTGTAAATTTTTCTCCAAGATCTAGTGTATTTGAGACTCATTTCCAAGAGCTCTCAACACTATGGAAAGTTAAGACCCTTGCACAAAAACTTGAATCAAAAAATCATAATCAATCGTTTTCAAAATCTGATTTTTTTGCTAAAATTAGACTTCAAAAAGATTAGTTCAAAAATAGCAGCTTCTAAAAATAACAACCTAGTTAAGTTTATTGAACTTCAAAGTATTATGGATGTCAAAATCTAGTACCTCAAGTATTTAGGGGTTAAACCAATGTGGGCTAGTCCTTCCATTTACTACCCAATAGAATATAGACTATGAAAACCTAGCAATTTGAAAAAAAATGCCTTGGTCACAACATGATTGTTTAAAAGGGAAGAAGGAAACACGTATAATTTAATAGTTTTCACCTACACATGCATGAGAGGAGCATCAAAGATTTTTTGTAAACATGTGCAGTATAATGCCATTATAATTTATTTATTTTTGTTATAAAACCAAGTTAATGTACAATCCTATATAAATTGGCAACAAGAAAAGAAAAATAAGTTTGTTTTGTAAAATTTATGCCAAAAAAATGTCCAGATGCTAAACATGGCAACAATTGTTGATTGTTGATAGACTTATTTATTTTTTAAATTGCTAGACTTACATTTTAAAATGTATTAAGAACAAAGTATGATTAAGGTTCAAATTAAAACATTTGTTTTATCATTTTATTACATGTTATATTTTTTTCAATTTCATCATTAAAAAATAATGTAAAAAGTGATGTTTGCCTCATATTAAATCTTATTAAAAATGGATATGAACAAAAAAAGATGTAACTAGAATTTCTTATTTAGAATTTATTGAGTTTATCACAATATTTTATTAGTGTACACCTTATAAGAAATATAAAGGCTATAAAAACTTGAAAAATATATATACTTAAATCATCAACATTAAAAGTATCAACAATCAATGAGAGGAACTTTTATTATGTATGAAAGTACATTCAAATTCACTAATAAAGAAAAAAATCTTCTTCAAGCGTCTCAAGAAACATAATTGCCTTAAAAAACTAATTTTTTATTCCCATGCCCTTTTAATTAACTAGCCAACAACTCCTCAAATATGACACAATTAGAAAGGAGCTTTGGAATAAAGAAGAAGTTTTATGGTGCAACACATTTTACCTTTTCTTGCAAGGTTTGGGATTATTCATGTGCTATCTCTATCTTTTTGCAAAGTCATTTAGTTGTTTCTTGGGTGCTCATACAAAAATTCAAAAAGAGGCTCTTCAGGTCTGCACATGTGAGAGAATGTTGTAAAAGAAGGTTGTATGCACATGATCTCTACAACCAAAAATTGTAGGACTAAATAATTACATGAACTCCAACACAAATGCAATTTTTTTTCAAAAACCAAGTGCACTCCTTGGAGGACCTTCAAGAGTTTCAAGAGGTAAGGACATCTTCCAACCCACCGTGTGGATGCTATTAAGCACTCCCTAATATTTGGACTATCAAACTGTGAATTTTTGTATTGAGAACAAGTCCACAAATGACACTTCCTTTGAGGTTTATGCATAATTTGTAAGAACGAATCCTTAGCAAAAGCATTTGGCACTTTGCCACCTTTATGTACTTTATGAATTTTTCTAATTAGATTGCCTATAGAAGGTTTATGTTACAACCCTTGGTATGCCCGAAGGCCTTTCAATAGCATAAACCTTAAATTGAAAGGTGCCATTATACCTCCAAAGATCATGCTATGTGTCAAAACCAACATTAGTCTTGCGTTGCCATCTGACATGATAGAGGAAGTACTAGGAACTTTGGTCAATTATGAAAAGGCACTAAGGGTAAAAACAAAGGGTAAACAATCCCAACCCAAACAAAATGTGCTTAATTATTCAAAATGATTAAACACAAGACTAGTTGGAAGTTAAGTTGCATGCAACTTGCTTTTATAACACCAAACAAAAAAGAGTATTCACTACTAAATGCATATAGTATTTCTTGAATGTGTAATTTGTCTTAGCTTCTTACCTCCACTTTTCTGGGATAGAAGTGTATGTGTCTCCAAATGGCAAGTTGTGACACTTGATTAACTACACTAAATATTTCATTTGGCCCTACACTAACTTTACAACAATTTACTCTAAATAAACACTTACTAATTCTACAATAACTTTCATCACCAAAAGCCATAGCTAAGGAGGAGGACACGGCAAGAAGATTTAGAACTTTCATCAAAAGTAGGTGCTGTACATTTTACAATAACTATTATAGTATCTAGAAAGTTGCATGCGCTTCTAGGTGGTTAAGGGGTGAGTCGTGAGATAACTTTCCAAGGTAAAGGCTTATTTCCACTTGCTTGTAGTAAAAAGTTATAATTTTTGTAAGAATAAGAAAGTAGGTGCACAAAGGGTACTTACACCTTGCAAACATTGCTGGCTTTGTTTAGCAAGGATGAATAGTACTTTTGATACTTGTTCACACTACTTGCATAGTTAAAGCCATTGATTTTAGTTAATCCATCATCCTCACCAACTTTACATAATACCATGGTTAGTACTATGAATTCTTTATTTTCCTTGATTTTGAACTTCAAGATTTTTAACAAAGATATTATTTATGTGGTCATAATTTACTACAATTCCTACATAATAAAACCAATGTTATCTAGCTACTACCACCAACCTTGCCAACTAGGTTTGGTTCTTAATTACTAAATCAAATGGGAATGCAAATTAAAATTAGGGAAAATTTCATGAATATCCCTGAAGTTTGCAATAGTTTCATAGATACCTTTGCTTTTTCAGAAATTTCACAGATACCCTTGGACCAAAAAGTTTAAGTGTTTTTTTGTTATGCATACCACTTCCCTTCTTCCTTTGTGCGCATGTATAACAAGAAAGAAGTAGTGTGCGCACGAAGGGAGAAGGGAAGTGGTATGCATAACAAAAACAACACTTGGAATTTTTGGTCCAAGGGTATCTGTGAAATTTTTGAAAATGTAGGGGTATTTATGAAATTATTGCAAACTTCAGGGGTATCCATGAAATTTTCCCTTAAAATGGACCATCTAATATTCACCTCACACCCCTCATAAGAACAAGTGAAAACAAGCCCCAAGGACAACCTAGTAATTGTTAAGGCAACTTGAATGCATTATTTATTGTAAGGTAGGAGGCTTGAACTCCATTAGGGCACTAAAATCGCTCACCTCCCCAAATCAACTTTGTCGGTACATGTGCTTATTCATAGCCTTTCAAAAATGTTTAATGGACGTACATTTGAGGAGGGGGCGATTTTAGAGCCCTATGACCTTTCCACTTCAAAATTTCATGACTTATTCCACAATGCTTTAAAAAATACAAAACAACTTGCGTTAGATGCCAATTCCTCTTGTCTTTCAAGGAAATTTGATTGAAAAATATTTCAAGAAGTTTCACCTCCCCATTTCAGCCCTTAGATGGTCGGTTTATAAGCCTCTTTCCTTAAGGTAGCAGCACTGCTTACCATGATTGTCCCCATGGGCATCCCTGGCAAAGTCTGCGCCTAATAAATACAAAATTGAATAGTTATGGGTGATGGAGTGATGGTTATAAGTGATGAAGTGATGGTTATAAGTGATGAAGTGATGGTTATAAGTGATGAAGTGATGGTTATAAGTGATGAAGTGATGGTTATAAGTGATGAAGTGATGGTTATGGGTGACTAACATGATAATTTTGAGTGCCCCATCTCACTATATAAAAACCAACAAGCCTTGTTTTTAGCATCTCTTACACATGGCTTTACATTTCGAGTGATTTTGGACTTTGAAAAATCTTTGAGAACAAATGCTTGCAATTGAAACTTTGAAAATGATGCCAATATTTTTCGTTCCTTATTGCTAATATAGCAATATTATTTTCAAGCTTGTTTGATTGGGGTATATGCCCTAGAACCCTTAAATTCACGGTTATGGGTGTTGCTACCTTATGGCTAGAATGGGAAGAGACCTTGTATGGACAGGAGCCACGTCACCTCCAGTGAATATGAGGAGGTTTGCCTAAAGTCCATTTTCTCCAGAACAAGCCATGGCTTCATATTAGGGGCTTCAAACACCAACATTTTGAGGTGACTCACGTTACAATTCACCTCCGTGAATTCACTCGTGAACCTCGCCATGACTCACCTCTAGACTTCACTCCTAACGTGATCCACATGAGGTGTGAACTTCAAAAACTCATCTTCGTGACTTCTTGCAGCTCATTTACGTGCGTCCTCAAACCCCGAAACTTCTCTTGTAAAAATTTCCGCAAACTCACGGGTATCTCAGACTTTGCGGTGCGGTGTGTGCAAGGGAACGAAAACAATTCACCGGTGCCGGAGATCCTGTGAGGTGAGAAGTTCGGGGGCCAGATTTCATGTTTGAAACCCCTATTCTCACCAGATTCTCACCAGATTCTCACCAGATTCTCACCAGATTCTCACCAGATTCTCACCAGATTCTCACCAGATTCTCACCAGATTCTCACCAGATTCTCACCAGATTCTCACCAGATTCTCACCAGATTCTCACCAGATTCTCACCAGATTCTCACCAGATTCTCACCAGATTCTCACCAGATTCTCACCAGATTCTGGCCTCCACGCAGCCGCCTTCCCCTCGGCCCTTCCTCCCAGGATTCCTCTGCTTGCCACACGAAAACGTCGAGCTTTGCGAGCTTTTCTTTTTTATAGTGCGTTGATTTTCGTCATCGCTTTGTCCGTCTACACTCGTCCTAGTGTCTACGCTCCCACAATCAATCAAGCTCTTCACAGTCCTTCATTCAATCGCACGCTCTCAGAGCTTCATGCTGCCGTGACTAACTGGCTTTGAGCAGCAACAGAGCGAGGTCAATTATCCCCTTCCCTCTTGCCTCTTCCGCTTCCTTGATACTCAGCTGTCTATTCATTTTAGTTCCTCTGAGCTGAGAGCGAACTGATTAAGCCCAAAATCAGTCATTAGCACAATCGTGTTATTGCATAAACCCTAATTCTGGAGGAATTCGAATTTGCCCTCTACAAAATTCTATCTTTCCCAGCTGATTAGCGTGACATGGTGTTGAATCTTACTGTGCACGTGTGAGGATTGAGACGAATGCGTGGTTTTTGATGCGATGTGTCTCTGTGGGTTTTTTTGTTCCTATTCGGAGGTTTTGCGAGATTTGTGAATTTTAAGGCGGGGGTTAGAGGAGACGATGTCGGGGAGTGGAATTCGGGAGGTGACGTTGGTGGCACGCTGACGGTGGAGGGATGGCCGAGAAGGGCAACGGGGGCAGCGTTGCTCTTGCATTGGTAGTAAACCCTCAGGATGACCGGCGGAGCAAGTTCATCACGGCGGCCGCGGGGGCGGGGGCGGGGATGCTGGCGGCGACGTTCGTGTGTCCGTTGGACGTGGTGAAGACGCGGCTGCAAGTGAATCGCATGGGGTATCAGCACATCAATGGCACCATGGTGTTGGGGCATTTGGGGAAGATATTCAGGGAGGAAGGGGTCAAGGGTTTGTATTGTGGGTTCTCTTCCACTATGGTGGCTTTGCTCGTGAATTGGGCGGTTTATTTCACCGTGTACGAGCAGCTGAAAGGGATGTTGCAAGCACAGGAGGCTCGGAAAACAGGGCAGTACTTGAAAACTCCAAGGCTGTCCGTGGGGGCTAACATGCTGGCATCTGCAGGGGCAGGTGCAACCACAATCCTGGTGACGAATCCTTTGTGGGTGGTGAAAACCCGGATCCAGACACAAAGCTTGAGACCGGATCTGGTTCCGTATCAAGGCATGGTGTCTGCTCTTCGTCGAATGTTTCGTGAAGAGGGTGCTCGAGGGCTTTACAGCGGAGTGGTGCCTGCTCTTGCAGGGATTAGTCACGTTGCTATTCAATTCCCTTTGTTTGAGTTTTTGAAGAGCCAGCTGGCTGTGAGAGAAGGCACCACTGTAGAAAAGCTCCCCGTGGGTCAGGTGGCCATCGCCACCTCTGCTGCTAAGGTCATCGCCTCCACCCTCACTTACCCCCATGAAGTTGTCAGGTCGCGCCTCCAAGAGCAAGGCCTTGCCAAGCTGGAGCAGCTCCGGTATAATGGAGTCTTTGATTGTATCAGGAAAATCTCGGCTCATGAAGGTCTGGGAGGATTTTACCGTGGATATGCCACCAACTTGATGCGCACCACTCCTGCGGCCGTGATCACGTTTACCAGCTTTGAATTGATTCTTAGGCAACTGAAAATTATCTTCCCTCCCAAGGGGAATTGAAAATTAGGTTATTGCTTTGTGCACCTGCGCTTCAGGTACCAGGTGTTGTTTCCCTCATTTGTTGTACACTCCATTCCAGAGTATATGTTTCACGAAATGACAAGGATTTCAAAGCATCACAACTTTGTCGGTATCAGCGATCCCCACTTTTAGCACAAGTGTCTAAAAACACTGCTAAAAAGCTACAATTTTCAAATTTAACACTGGAAAGTTTACATTTTTTTTTAACTGCATGAAAATTTTGGTACCAATCCTGCGAATCTAGCCAGTTTAAAGAACGCTGACTCGATATGTTACCCATTCATTGTTATCCTATTTCAGTTTTATTTTCATGTCAGTGGTCCCTGTTTCACGATTAAGTAACTAACTCCGAGGGAGAGAGAGCAGATGAGATTGTATTCGGAAAGCTTTTTAGAGCATTGAGAAGAGCGGATCAGTTCAAAAAAGGTTTGTTAATCATGAGGTAGGCTTTTTAGGATTTAAGGTGATGTGTCTGCTTTACACTGAAGCACTTCGTTAAAAGGTTTATTAGTCAAGGGGTAGGCTTTTTAGGGTTTAAGGTAATCTGGCTGCTTTACAACTGGAGCACTTCGTCTGTAGAAGAGGGCAACTGCTGTCCTCTTAGTGGCAGCTTTTGTTTTAAAGTTGTCGAGAAGCTTGGGTTTAAATTTACAATCTCAATTATCTTCTAGATGTGAAACTGACTTGACTTGAAGGCTCGGATATTTTTTCATGTTCCTCTTCTGTGATTTTGATTTGGAAGCTCTTGTATTTTGGATTTTGTTTTGCGGAGTTTCTTTGTTTGTTTCAAGGCATGCTTTGTTTCAGGTGTCGTGGTGATAGGTCTGTGACATCGATAATAAAGATAATTCGATCTAGAAGTCTCACTGAAAGGTGTGTAGGTGAATGAGAGTAGGGCAGTGTCTGCTGAGGTTGCTTGTGGAGTCTTCGATGCCATCTTCTACTGGTTATTTTGCAAACCTTGCTGCATCGTCATGGACTTTGCGATCTCTTTGATAATGTTTGATGATGCTCCCTTGGTCTTCAAACTAAGGTAGCCGCACCCACAAGCGTGGAAATAAGGGTTTTAGAGTACGTAAAACAGTCGATTAACTTGAAAAAAATACTGTAGGTTACCAAGAGGAAACTAAAAATATTGGCATCAATTTCAAGGTTCCAACTGCTAGCATTTATTCAGAAAGATTTTTCAAAGTTCAAAATCACTGAAAATGTTAAGTTGTGTGTAAGAGATGCTAAAAACAATGTTTATTGGTTCTTAAATAGTGAGATGGGGTACTCAAAACCATCATGTTACTCACTCACAACCATCATTTTGTCACACATAACCATCACTTTATCACCCACAACCATCACTTCATCACCCATAACCAATATTTTTGGTATTTGTTAATCCTTGCACTATGAGGGCACACTAATGGAGACACTTGTGAACATGTGTGCTCCTACCTTGTGTATTTCTCATGCATCAAAATTTTCCGTAGTTGTTGTGTGAGTGAAATAATACTTGAACAATGCGAGTCTTAAACCCTAAATGCGCAAGGGTGCTTTTCTTGTTTTTGGAAGGTAGTTTTAAAGTTTTTGAATTGTCATTGTCATAATTAAACATCAAAATAAAACTATAAACATAGGATCTTGAACTTCAAGGCTTTTGGATGATAAGGTAGACACACCCATACCCAACCGTTTAAGGGTTTGGGATAAGCTTACCTTAGGGTCTCAGAAAATTTAAGAAAAAAAATCAATAAGGTTAGCTTTTCAACAAGTTATCACGGAATGTAATTTTTGTGGAAAAAATTATTGTAAATTATTTTATATTAAGGAAAAATTTCATGGATACACCTGAAGTTTGTCATATTTTCATGGATACCCCTACTTTTTCAAAAATTTCACAAATACCCTTGGACCAAAATTTTCAGGCGTTTGTTTTATTGTGCATGTCACTTTCTTCTCTCTTTGTGTGCACATTATTTCTTTCTTGTTGTGCATGTGCACAAAGGAAGAAGAGAAGTGACATGCACAACAAAACAAACACTTGAAATTTTGATCAAGGGTATTTATGAAATTTCTGAAAAAGCAAGGGTATCTATGAAAATATAGCAAATTTCAAAGGCATCATGAAATTTTCCCTTATATTAAAGGAAAAAGTTGCAATGACTTTAGATTAACCTTGAAACTGCTTGGGTGTGTTCCTGTAATGGCACTTGAGGGTCCCAATTCCAACCATTCTCAAAGTAGCTTAGCGCTTAACATGTGGCAAAATTTACTTGTAGGAGAGGCATTCATTGGTCCACTTTGGGTTCAACAATGGGTGGAGAAGCCCTCAAAAGTAGGGTGCGGAATTGGAGAGGGGTTGGAGAACAGTTTGTCTACCTTACTACCAAAAAAACCTTCAAAAAGGTCATCTCAATTACAAGATATTTGTGGTTGAATGTGAGTGAGTATCAGTGTTTTTTTTAATTGACACATTTTTTGCCAAGTGAACATTTTTTGCCAAGTGAACACAAAGTCATACTTCACTATCTCTGTGAGTTAAAAAAAAAAACCCTAGTGAGTATGGAACTTTTTAGTTTTTTTGGTTGCCTAAAACTTATAGTGCAAAAGTGGCAATTTGTATACAAAAATGGGAAACAATCACTTATGATGATTTAGTATTTGTTGTTGTTACTTCAAAACTGATGACCCCCTTCCAAATCTATGGCCATGACCCATAAATGAACCTATAATGCAATTGTCAAAGAGTTATCACCTAATATAAAGATTTTTTTTTTAACCCCAACCAAAAATCATTTTGAATGAAAGAGAAATCAATAGTGAAGGATTTTAATTTGTATAACAAAGACATTCCAAGTGAAATTAGCCCAAAAACACATTTGGATTTTATTACATGACAAATTTTCAATGAAAGCACCCTCATTGCCAAGGGGAGTGTCCAAGAGAAATCTTCACTTTATTCTCAACTTGTTACCCACTTTTCCAATGTGAAAGCTTATCATAGGCTCTTAAGTGACACTATTCATTACACTTTTTGGTGCGCAAGAGATATGCTTGCAATTTTGCTTCCACCATAAACAATTGGAATGAGGAATGGAGGACATCAAAATTGAACGCTGAGGCTAACTTTTGCCCGCAATTTCTCCCAAAAAAAAATCCTCAAAACAATCAAATTTTCGCCTTCGCAGGGTTTCAAAGTTTCTTGAACACCAAGATTTGGCGCGTAACAGTATTAGATACGCCTACGAGGAAATTGAAACCGGTGACGCCGTTAGGATATCCGTTTGATATCCACCACCACTCATTATGTCCCTAATGTTGGTGAGACCCAGATGACACCACAGAAGGATAACTTCAAGAGACATTTTGGTAACAGACACGTTCAGCTATTCAGTTAGTTGCTCAAAGAGATGCATACAACTGGAAACTCCGTTTAAGAAACCCCTACTGTTGATCATGTGCCCTCTCTGCATGTTTTTCACCACAATTTCTGGGTTATAAACTAAGATACCATCTGCACGTTTAAATTCTTATTTCAACATGTCAGGTATAGATCACCTTATGTTTAAGAGGTTTTGAAAAGCCAGACTTGTTCAAGCTACCGTCAACTGAAACCCTAAACCACGAATTAAGGAATTCGATCAATTCTTAATTTCCAACTTCCAAACCAATCGTTCAAAGGCAACACTGTCACAAACAAGAGAAGTTCAAAAGAACTAAGATGGACATTAATGAACAAGACTTCAATAAGACATCACGACACTCATAGAAACACCACCGTACGAGAAATTCGAAGTAATGGCGACAAGAAGAAACTTTGATCATCTTCAGTAATTGAATTCCTCGAAATGCATCTCGCATGAGCACAACATGATCAAAACTTCACCTCCAGGAGAAGCACACGTACTCATCACTTGAGCTATTAATATGACGGAAAGGAAGAAACAATAATAATTCTTCCAAACCCTAATAACACACAGAAAGCAATCCGTCAACTCACTGATAATACTATAACGAAGGAGAATGATTGACTCGAGTGCGCAAACGCTGTCCATACTAAAATGTAAACCTTGATTTTTCATAATTAAGGGAATTGAGTTCATTGTTGCATTGACAGGGCAAACCCTAAGCAATATAAATTCCTCAACGAGGAACCTCAATACGGCGCCTGCGCATCTATGCAATTAAGAAAGAGCAAAAAAAGGTTGCAGCACGGATTGGCAGACCTGGTGCCCTGTTTCCGTGCTTCTATCAGAAGCGGTTTAGGTCTTCAAGGACCGAGACTATCTTTTCTTGAATCCGTATTTCTTCCGTTCGTAGAAGAGATCCGTTTTGGCGCTTCCAAGGTTGACGATCTTCGGACATCCATCTCGGTCTTTCTCCTGCTGAGTGCACTCCTTGCAGTAATAGGCGTCGGAGATGCCGAGACCTCCACAAATAACGCACCGGCCTTGGTAGGAGCCATAGTTACACTCGTCGCAAACTCGTACCAGTGTGCACGGTCTCACGTAGGAATCGCAAATCACACATTTCCCGTCGCACTTCTCGCATAACCTGCCGATGGCGATCCCTGGTTGCTTCCTACACATGATCAGATCCGGATGATGCTTCGCCATTGTGTGCTGCCTAACTCTTCCTTGGTCGTCTCTCTCGAAGAAATGGAGATCGAGAGCTTGAAATAAAGCGCAACTTGTAGACACAACTTAGGCTGGAAATACCAGAGATTGTTGAGCGGTCTCCGAAGTGTTGTAATGCAGCGCAACGTCTTCGCCACGGCACTGGAAGCGACTCCGACACTTTCGACACCAGTTTCTGCAACAAACCCTAAACCCTAAAATCCTGTCACGAAGCTGAACGATCACCTCACTGTCGGGAGGATGAAAAAGATGCCAGTCCTAACGGATATCATCCACCCACGGATGAGCTCCGTTCGAACGGTTCACATAAGGTGGAAGCACCCATAACCGATAACTTAAGCGATTCTGCAGAAAACTATAAAGAGTGTGAGGCAAAAAATATTTTTTCTATAAGAAATATTGGGATTACAATTTTTTCATAATTTTATCTGTAAAACTGAAATTATTGTGAATTTTGGGAGTTAAAAAGTGTTTTTCACCCATTGTCAATGTTTAGATGTATGCAATTTTGATACTAGCCAAATTAATTTCAACTCATTACTTTCTACCTCACTTTGGGATATATGGCATGACTTGATTAGCCCCAACCTTGAAAAAGTCAGAAAAACGGATTCCAAAGCACCTATCCTTGTGCATGGTGGAAATAGCACCCCTTACTAGTTGGGAATGGGGCGTTATTAGCTATGGGTGCGGTGCTTCCACCTTACTTCTTGGAGAGTTTTAGAAACTCTCCAAAATTTGATTGTGCAAAAAATTGGTATCTTCAAAACAAAAAACACATGCTAATTTTTCTTGTCAAATAACAACATTCATTGAAAATGTTTATGTATTTTGAAACTCATTCATAAGAGAACTTGAATTTTCATTGAAGACTTTAAAAATGTATAGTATATAGGCTTATGTGTTTAAATGGATTCAAATCTATCAAATCAAAGATAAAATTGGTCAATTACAAATTTTGTGCAATGTTTTATTTTATTTTATTTTCAATTTTTACTTTCTACTATGCTCTTTGCATTAAATTTTCTTATAAGATTTTGGAACATACCAAACTTGAAAGAAATCTAATAAGTCTAGAGCATAAGTTGAAATACCTACATCATTTCTAAATAGTCATTCAATCTATTCATGCTTACAAAATCAAGAAATTTTGTTTAAAAGGTTGTGCCCCAATAGTGTTTATTTATTATTTCAAGATTGATTTTCATCTAGCATCTTCACTTTTAGCTTTTTTTGATACAAAACCTCCTCTTCTTTTAGTCGATAGAGAAAAAGGAAACAACATCAATTGAATGAATTCAACTACAATAGTTTCCATATTCAAATACCTTACCAAATTTTGGGCCAAACAATATTAGGAGCTAAATTTGCTATTTATTATCTAAAAGTAATCAATTCAAAAATGGGTGGAGTATCCATTATTTTAGCAAAACCTTGTCCCATTCTTAAAGAAATTACTATCTTGTACACAAGCACATCCCTTCACATTGCATCATTTGCATAGCCAATTACCATGATCCATATCAATGCAAAGGTAACGAAAAAAACATATAAAAATAGAAACCTCCAACAAGACAACCCCAAAGACTTGAGTTTGGAAATTGAAACAATGTTGAACTCATGAATTTCAAATTTCCATTTAAATACAAGGGCCTATCAATAATAAACATGGAATCAAGATGTTATTTGTATTATTTGATTCAATATCAAATTTGAATTTTTTTAATACTCTATTGCTTCAAATGATTTCAACACAACAATTGTGAACTACTACGTGATACATTCCAATGCCAATTTCAACTTGAATTTTTGTGCTGATATGGAATGAATTTTGAATAAAAATTAAATTTTGCAATTGTAAAGGTGAACATCCTTTCAATATTGAAACCAAGAACTTTGGACTTACTTGAGACTTATACTATAAACTTTCAAAGAAAATTGAATACCCCTATAGAATGTTGTTGTTGTACTGTATAATTATGCTCTCATGTGTTGTACACATATGGGATATTTGGATAGCACATGAATCTCATTAAGTTGTAAATTTTAAGTCAAAGCCGCAAACATACTACCACTCAAACTAAGATTTTTTGGGAATTTTTTGACATTTGTTATAAAGTCATTTTCTCAAGCACTAAATGATCCTTGTATGAATATAGCCAACTCCTTTGGTAGGCAACATCTTTTAGGGGTTAACGCATAATTTGGAAAGTTAAAATCATAAAATTAATGTTAGTTGATACCATATTGCATTGACACAAGAGCTGAACTGCCTGAAACACTCTCGCTCCCACCACCAAACAATAAGCACTATATCACGCACGATAACCAGATACCGTGGTCATCGAATACATACCCAGGACATGACCGCCCGATCCGGGTACAACACAGGTATCAATACCACCAGCACACGTGGGACCCACCCACCATGCCCGGGCGGCGACTTTCCGGTTCAATAAAGCCCATGATTGGCCGTCGACCTCAAGTCAAACCGGCAACAAGTTTCAAAAAAAAACAGCAGCCCCCACGGCCACCTCTCTCGACAAACCCGGCCACGCACAAATCTAACCTACTCTGCATAATATAAAAAAATCCAAACTTGCATAACATTTCAAATCGCCAGTCGCCTTTTCAAATGGACACCCCCACCCCCTCCCAATGCCATGCCACCACACCAATTTAAACCCCGCCACCAACCAACCAAATAGAATGGAAAGCAGCACACGCCACCACAACACCCGAAGGGCTCTAATAGAGCGCGCGTGGTAGACGGAATTCAAGGTACTGTACCTAAAACAAAGTTTGCATCGGATGATCCAATCCAAAGCCTCACTGGGCCATTTGTCGAGGGAGTTGGAGTAGTAGTAGTAGAACTCACGCGAATCGCTCAAGGGGGCGATGTGGCAGAATTGGTACAGAATGGATACAGAATCGGTACAGAATGGATACAGACTTGGTACAGAATCGTTACAGAATCGGTACAGAATCGGTACAGAATCGAGGACAGAGCAACTATATAAGTGCAGCTGCTGCAACATTGCACACGCCTGCCCTCGATTCGGGATTAATGGAACGGACCACCGCGCCACGGCATCCAGTCAGCCGTTGAATGCTACTGCCAGGGGAAAGGAAAAGGGGAAAAAGAAAAAAAATAACAACCCCCCGGGATCATGGGCGTGCTTGCTTGCCCCCCTTTTGGATGTTTAATCATCTGCTGGGCCTTGGGGGGGGGGAGCCAGAGAGTCATAATCTGATCGTATGAAAAAGACCGTAGACGATTGGGCTTGAGGGCTCTCTCGGCTCTGGAACCGGCGTGCGTGATCATATAGCTGGACTACTGGCACTGGACTCTGGGGTAGTACTTGTTTACATGAGTGGAGGGATTAATAGTCGTAGGATTATACATTACCACTGTGGAACATCGGACCACGGCAACAAACAATAACGCGGTGGTGCTGGTCGCGGTTTCTCAGCGAACTATATTACACTCTTCCTTCCCCCGTGGGATGCTGAAAGGCTTCTCGTTTGTTTTATTTCGCTCTCTATTGTCGCCCTCGTTTTGCTTGCGCGCATCATCATGCTCCGCTCGATTATGACGTCGACGTCGCAGTCGCACCGGCGCGCTTTTATTGGCGCGGTGATGGATTGAAGACGATTCTATTTGTTGCGATATGCTAGGTCAGGTACGTGGAGTCGCTCGCCGCTCTCTCTCTCTCTCGCTCGCTCTTGCTCGCTGTAACCCTGAATTGAGGATCGAGGGTTTGGTTGCTTGTGTGGAAGAGGTGATTGTTGCTGTTTTTTTTTGGTGTTGTGAGTTTGTGTGATGACGGCCTCGGGAATGGCGAGGTGACGAGGTGATGAGGAGTGACGAAGTGCCGGCGATGGTGGTGGTGTGAGGTCAAGAGTTTTTTTTGTGTTGGAGTGGTTCGCGAGAGACTGGAACGACAGGGAGGGGTGGAATTTAGGGTTTGAAAATGCGAGTGAGGGGGGTTGGGAGGGGGTTGGGATTGCAAGGGCTTTAAAGTTTTTTTGTGTGTCTAAATAATGGAGAATATAAAAGTTTCCCTGTTTTTGGTCTTGTGTGTGTTTTTGAGAGGGTTAGTTGTGATGGTGTTGCTGAGGTTGTGGTTTTTTTTTTGTGTTGGAAAGTTTTTGCTCTGGAACGACTGGGAGTGCCAAATTTAGGGTTGGACTGCCTTTGTAGTAGTCGAGGGAGGGGGGGGGGTGGAATGAGTGCAAGGGCTTTTTTAGTTTTAATCCTTTCAAATTCTATTTATTCATGCGAGTTGCTTAGTATGTATGTTTCTTCGATGTTCTGCATTCTAATGGGGTTAACAGCGTGCATCCTTTGAGAAATTGAGGTATAACGTTGTTTGTATTTTCATGTGCTTGTGTTGAATATGTTTTGTCACAAATGACAGAGATATGCTGAGTAATCGAGATTTCCCCGTTTTGTTGCAGCGTTCCCGAAGCATCCACTTTTTAGTTGGTTAATTCCCAAGTCTTGGTGGCTTTTGTTAAACAGGCACACTTATTAGTTCTATTCTTAGACTTTTTGAACTGCTTTAGATTTTCAGCCAATGTCAGCCACCCTTTCGTTTTTTTTACTTCCTCAGAAATCGAGAAGGGGATTTAGGGTTGGTCTGCGCCTTCGTCGTGATCATTTTCCTATGCTGTCTCGTGCAAACCCTTCGCTCCGTGGCCCTTGACTCGCAAACTCTTGCGGTCGCTCCAGGTGCTGCTTTACAACACAGTGGAGCTATGGAGTCGGCTGACAGGAGGCGTCTCTCTCCTGAGGACAACAATTTCAAAAGGAGAATGAAGACACCAATGCAGCTAGAAACGTTGGAGAGGGTGTTCGCAGGTCTGTTACTCGCCGCTTTTTTGTTCGCATTTTTTGTTAAAGATATTTGTTTTGAAATCCATGTGGTTGTTGTTGTTGTTGTTTCAAAGAGGCTCATGCGTAGTAGCGATGTTGTAACACAGATGACCGGTATCCATCGGAGTCTGTGCGAGCAGACCTGTCCACTCTGCTGAACCTCACCGATAAGCAGCTGCAGATGTGGTTCTGCCACCGACGCTTGAAAGACAGGAAAGAGAAAGATGAAGATAGTCCCAGTGCTGGTGTTGCTAATGCTAACGTGAACTCGAATAACGTGTCTCGCAAAAAGGCCCGAACCGAAAAACAAAGCCAGTCGCAGTACGTTGTGCTTGCCTCAGAGCCTGCTGCTGATGTAGCCATGGTGTCTGGTGGTGGCCAGTATGCGGAGGAGTACCTGTATGAGAACGCTGAAAGGTTCACTCCAGAGGTGAGGAAGCTTTACAACTCCTTTGATGGTTTTGAAGCTAGACTTATGATTCTTGCAAATATATGCAAAAAAAAACAAGGGAAAATTTAATGGATACCCTTGAAGTTTGCAATATTTACATAGATACCCCTACTTTTTCAGAAATTACACAAGTACCCTTGGACCATGATTTTCAGGCGTTTGTTGTTTTGGATGTCACTTCCCTTCTTCCTTTGTGTGCACGTTGCTTCTTTTCTGTTTCATTACATTCCCTTCTTCAACATTGGTCATGAAGGAAGTACAAGCACAACAAAAAAAACGCGTGAAAATTTTGGTCCAAGGGTCTTTGTGCAATTTCTGAAAAAGCAAGAGTATCTATGTAAATATTGCAAACTTCATGGGTATCCATGAAATTTGCCCAAAAAACAATTATCTGCCTTTTAATCCACTTTTTCTGTGAGTTTGGGATGGTTTGAAGCTGTTGGGAACGTTTTTAGATTATGTTCTTTCGGTGGTTATGAAATTAGATGATTCCTATGCACGTGTTTGCTAATACATGCATACATTTTTCTTACTCCGCTTTTTCTGTGGTGATTTGAAGTTGTTGGGAAAGTAGTTTGAGTATATCTTGACTTAATTCGTTTTTTGTGGCAGGAACCAAAGCCACGCTCGAGGAGACCTGGTCCAAGAGAGAGTACTGCATTTCCTGGGAAACGAAGGAATCAGGCCCTTGCTTCTAAAGTGGCCAAGGCAGAAGCAGCTGCAATAGCTGCAGTGGAAGCGCAGTTGGGAGAGCCTCTCAGAGAGGATGGGCCCCCTCTGGGGGTTGAGTTTGATCCCCTTCCTCCTGGTGCCTTTAGTACAAACGGTTCGACGTTGCAACTTTTATCTTATGAATTTTTATTTCTTACATGTTGTAGGGTTAGTTAGTTAGATTGGGTTTTGGATTTTTAATTTTCTTTTGCGTTTGCAACAATTAATCTCCTTTGAACATATGCCGTGAAAGGTTCTGATTTAAGTTTCGTGATGTGCTCTGTGTCGTTGATTAGAGGTTAAGTACATGTTTGCCTTATGACTGTGGATGGCCTTTTTTTGTAGTTGCAGCGGAAGAAATGCCAGCAGAGCCCAAACCTGCCGTGGAACCAGAGCCCTTTCCAACTGAGAGGATGTATGAGATTACCGAGTTGCAAAACAACAGGGTGCCTGGGCAGGTACTGCTTTCAAATTCTGTACGCAGTTTAGGGGTTTGTTTGTTTGAGAGAGGGAGAGAGAGAGGGTTGAATTTTTTGGTTTTTTTTGACGTCATCTGTTTTGTGGTTGCGGTAGCCCAAATGGTTTGACTGACGCCAGTACTGCCTGCAGTCTGCACCCCTGGCCATGCATCCTATACACAATTCGGCAGGATCAAAGCGGAAATCGATGGGACCCCCATCTACTCCGCACCCTCATTCTATTCAGTATGAACCTCGTCCTTCGGTTAGGGAGTACCAATTTTTATCCGAACAGCCAGAACCTCAACGCATGGAAGAAACTCATTTTTTTGAACGACCAACTCCACTGGACCTCTTTCCAAATCCTGATAGAACTTTGGAGTTGCTGCAACAGTCCAGGGTTTGTCACCTTCGCCCTTAGTCTTGCTCCTACCCCGGGGAAATTTGCTTGTTTGGCTGAGGATTTTGGACTTGTATCATCTGCTTGAATCGATTAGTCGTGTTTAGTGGCAGCAGCCCCCTGAGTCGTATATTTCTGTAGATTGCACAGGCGGAGGAGGCCAGGATGCAGAAAGAGATGGAGCTGCATGAGAAAAGATTGCGGAAGGATTATGAAAAGCAGGAGGTGACGAGGAGAAAGGTGATAGGATACCCTTGGAGAAGTCCTTGAAAGTTTGCAAATGTCATTAGTGTTCCTACTGTGTAGTTTTGATGTAAGAGTGATCACTGGGTTTGGTTCGGTATTTGTTGTCGTTGGATTGGGAGTCCTCGTTTTTTATGAAGCCTCTTACTTTCTTCTCACATCGGATGTGTTTTTGTACAGCGAGAAGAACAAATACGAAAAGAGCAAGACAGACTTGAGCTTCAAAGGAAGAGAGAAGACGAGAGAATTCGTCGGGACAGGATGAAAGAGCAGGAGCGGATCGAACGGGAGCAAAAGAAGGAGGCTGAACGCCTAGAGAAGGAAAGCAAAAGGGTATGTTGGCCGCAGTGTGACTTTTTACTAACTTTCAAATTCATTGACGTCTGCAGTGGCGTTTGTTTGGAGTTGCAGCAATTTTTGAGAATGTGAAGCTTGTGTTCTGATATTGTTTTTCCTTGTTCCAGATGGAAAAGCAGCGCCGACGGGAAGAAACACGGAAAGAGAAACAGGCTGCTAAAATGAAAGCTGCTAACGAGAGGGCGCTTGCGAAAAGGCTTGCCAAAGAGATGACAGATCTCATGGATGATGAAGAACTGGAGCGTATGGAAGCAGCTGCAGCTGCATCTTCTCTGAATCTTGCTTTCTTTGCGCCCTTCAGCAAGAATGGGATGGATACCTCGCAAGGTGAAAGGATACATTTTCATTCTATTGCTGTTTTGACGACTTGATCGTCACGTTTCAAAAAAAGGAAATCTGACATTTAAAAAACATCCTCACATCAGTGTTCGTGAACCAGCAAAAGCATTAATGATATGTACTTATTTTTGCGTTTTTCCATGTTTGCAGTTGAGCTCAAGGCCTTTCCACCTCCTACTGTGCGGATGAAGCCTGTTGTGGCTATCCAGCCTTGGTCAAACTCTGATCTGAATGTCGGAAACCTACTTTTGGTAACATTGCAATTCCCTCTTCATTAACGTGATGGCGATGGTTAATGCTTATGGTATTTTACAACTGATGATCATGTGGTTTACATTTGGCTACAAACACGTGCATAAGTTTTTTTGAGTATAATATTTGAGAAACACGTAATTAACGTGATTGCTCCTTTGGGTGCAGGCCTGGAGATTTTTGACAACATTTGCAGATGTCGTTGGACTCTGGCCATTCACATTGGACGAGCTTGTACAAGCCTTTCATGATTATGTATGTTATATTTTTAGATCTGCGTCATTCTCCTCTGGAATGAGAGTGTTTTGTTCAAGGTGTTTGCGAAATAAAATTGTTACTTTTTGAAGAATTCATCGTTTAGAGAGGCGTTACTAATGTCGTACTTCTGTTTCAGGATTCCAGACTTCTTGGGGAGATACATGTGGCGCTTTTGAGAACTTTAGTACGAGATATTGAGGAAGCAGCACAAGCCGTTTCGGGTGGCATGGTTGGTCAGCGAGATGCAATTGCTATGGCAGCGGGTGGCCATCCTCAACTTGTCGAGGCCGTAAGTTCATACCTCCTTGTTGTATTTCTAGGCTTTTTTCTCACATGCAGCCAATCTAATTCTAGTATTAAAGAATCTGCATTTGTCATGAGGAGCTTTGTTAGCATTGCTTCAAGAATGTTAGGATACTTATTGGGCTTGCTATTTTCTGTGTTGGTTTTTCGTTTTTCCTTTTCCAGGCTTTTGCGTGGGGTTTCGACATTAGGGAATGGGGAAAGCATGTGAATCCTCTTACGTGGCCAGAAATTCTGCGCCAGTTCGCTCTGGCAGCCGGTTTTGGACCCAAGTGGAAGACACGGAAGATAACTACACCTGACCGACCGAAAGAAACAACAACCGAGGTGAATGATTTGTAAATCTTTATATTCCTATGTACTACAAATTTTCTTCTCTCAGGCTTGGTGCTTTGTAGACCTTAAATCCTCTTTCCCTGCTCAAGGCTTAATTTGGTAATTTACGAAAATAAAGTCTCCTGTGGGTTGATCTCATTAGCCTTTGGTTTTTACAATTATATTTGGTTCCCCTACACTCTGAATTGGTCGAAATCCTCTTCCACACCCTACAGAACGCTGGCTGCACACGTCTGCACATCTGATCCTATGTTAACGTGTGAGTTTTTTGTTAAAGCTTGTTCATCCGATTTAATATGCGTTTTTGCACGGTTTTTTGCAGGGAGAAGATGGGGAAGACATAGTGGCCAATCTTCGATCTGGTGCAGCAGCAGCACATGCGGTTGCCTCCATGCAAGGCAGAGGGATGGGTCATCTACGCCGTTCTCAATACAGGTTGACCCCAGGGACCGTGAAGTATGCTGCTTTTCATGTGCTATCTCTAGCAGGAGAGAAGGGCCTAAATATTGTTGAGGTGGCAGATCGGATTCAGGTACCTATCCTTTTGCTTGTCAAAGAGTGCCACGTGTTGATCATGGTGCTCACCAATACACAAATCATGGCCATTGAATTTTTGCTTTTAGGAAGTATTTTTTTAATTGCAGGGTCTCGTTTTTTATGGTTTTTTGGTGTGATTGGTGTCACAGACATCTGGATTGCGTGACCTATCTTCGAGTAGGACTCCAGAGGCATCGATTGCTGCTGCTCTCTCACGAGACACGGTTCTGTTTGAGCGAACTGCACCGTCGACGTACTGTGTTCGGGCTCAGTTCCGCAAAGACTCCGAAGATGCGGATGAGATCCTCAGTGCTGCGAGGGAGAGGATTCGGAATTTCCGAAGTGACTTGGCGGATGAAGAAGAAGCTGATAAGGATGGCGATGAAGCTGATCGAGAAGAGTACGAGTCTGAAGGGCAGGATACTGACGATGTAGAGGTATTATAACCAGATGCTTTTGAGTCAATTGCCTTTTTAAAAGTATACCTGGGAATTAAATGCACCTTACTCATTTTATCTATGTTATCTGTACCTTTTATCTAATTTTTGAGGATGATGGTTTTGTCTATGTCACTAGGAAATGGAGGAAGATTTGGAGGAAGGGGTTTCAGATCCAACTGAGAAGAAGGTTGTTTCGAAGACGGAAGATGTGAAGGCTGATTCTGATTCAAAAGAGAGTGTTATGGTGTCGCAACAGAAGAACTCACCCGGTCCTGGAACTAGGAAGGGAGGGTCGAAGTCTAACGTGGTCGGTGTTTCTGCAAAGAAAGAGGAAGAGGACGATGAAGACGATGAAGAAGAAGAAGAAGACGAAGAAGACGAAGACCACGCCTTGGTGAAGGGGGACAATCTGCAGGAGGATCAAAAGGCTGAAATCCAACTTGACGAGGAAACCGAAATTGACGAGAGCCAGGTATGAAGAGAAAAGCCTGCCCAAGCTCTAGTCCTTTGTGGTCGTAGCCCTAAAGTGTCTAAATGACCAAAAGTGACCGCTTCTATATCTTTAGGAGCTCAAGCGAACAGTTTAGAAAGCAGCGAAATTTTGTCCATAAATAGAAAAACCCACGCTCCACACCTTGAACGGTAGCATATCGTTTGGAAGTTACTATGATTGCCTAGGAGCTTGCAAAATGGAAGTTTCATTAATAGTTCTGGCACCAAGAACTTAATACCTCCTGATTTCTTTCACAGTCAGTGCTTTACCACGCATAGACCACCTCATCTGTTTGACTTTTAGTGACTTTCTTGTAACACAAATCATGATTTTTTTTGGAGCGTCATCAACATTGTTGTGATTCGTTTCCTGGCTGTATTTTTTCTGCAGGTGGGGGAGCCATGGGTACAAGGGCTTGTGGAAGGGGAATACGCAGATCTTAGTGTTGAAGAACGACTTAACGCTTTGGTGGCTTTGGTTACGGTTGTCAATGAAGGCAACGCTATCCGTATTGCCCTGGAGGTATGTGAACACTGACTTCCAGTTTCTCCTGTCTTTCATGAAGTTACATTTCCTGTGTCAAAGGTGGCGTTTCTTCCTCCTCTGCTTCCTCTTTTAATCCTTGCAATTCATCGCCTATGTGCGGCAAGCTCAACGGTGTTTTTTTCTTTGCTTTTTTTACAGGAGCGGCTCGAAGCAGCAACTGCGCTGAAGAGACAAATGTGGGCAGAAATGCAGTTAGAGAAGCGGCGTCACAAAGAGGAGCTGTTGTCCAGAACTCATGCTCCTCTCGTCAAAACTGACGGCGAAAGCCCTGATCCAGAGAACATGGCGTCAGAAGCGCTAACTCTGTATGATCAGGGGCCACTGGACATGAATGTACCAAACAGTGATGGTGCTGGACTGGGAGAGGCTTTTATAGGAAATGGGAAAAGCTTCGCTGGACTCTCTAATGGTCTAGTGGCGCATGAAGCTGGCTCCTCTCTAGGAGGTTCAGGCAACCATCTGGCGGAGAAGTCGCGTGCACAGGCTAAGGCTGACATTGGGCTTCGGGCGGAAGAGCTCTACGTCTTCCGGTCACAGCCCTTGGGCTCGGACCGGAGACACAATCGTTACTGGCAATTTGTGACCGGCAACGGAGGCCAGGATCCAGGATGTGGACGCGTTTTCTTTGAGTCCAGCTCTGATGGCTTCTGGGGTGTTGTCGATACAGAAGAGGTGAGACTCCAAGCTCTCCAAGTTCCAAGCTCTTGGTGTTCGTTGCTGCTTACTCCCTCTGTCCATCTAAAAACGTCCAAAAAGCTTCCTTGCAAAGGATTAACTGTGTTTTTAGTCTTTGTGCTAATGACACATGCATTCCAGAATCAATATACCACCTACCAAATGTATGCAAAATCTCCAGCTTTGATGTTGCCGTTTGGGCACCCAAATTCCATGCAAAATGTATCATATTTGTGCATGCTGCCAGCTCCTCATTATTGATGATTTAAAGAGTAGCAACAATGGTACCTCATATGGGCAAGGCCAAACCCAAGTTTGCTAGGAGAGGAATGCTCTCTAATTGCTTAACTTGCCCCCACGAGATCATTGAACATGGCAAACGCTTTCTCAGCATTTGAAATCAGCAAAAGGGAGCTTTTTAGTGGTACAAGAAATGTATCTGATTTGGAGCTTTTTAGAGGGACAGAGGCGGTACTATTTAAATGGTGTCTTGCTCATTTTTGCTTAACTTGAACAGGCTTTCGATGCGCTATTGGCGTCACTGGATCCAAGAGGTGCGAGAGAGGCTGCACTGACTGCTATCCTCAATAGATTAGAAGGCACTTTACGGCAAGGTATGAAGTTGAAGTCGTCTGGCACGGTGCACTCGTCACCGTCGCTTGATAAACGCTCTGCTTTGAGAGGTACCAAAACCCCTGCCAAAACCCTTGCTTTTTTTTATCGATGGTACTTTTTTCTTACGCTGCAGAGAATCTTTGTTGAGCACTAATCACAATTGAATTGGTTTTTGTGAACCCAAGGAATGGAAGAAAGTCCAGTGAGTAGCTTTTCAGGTTCGGACAGTGATACCCCAGAAGTGGTGGGCGCCATCGCTGTGGAGCTAGGAAGGTCGTCTCGGGAACAAAAGCAGGCCCTGGATCGGTACAAGGCAACGGAGAAGTGGATCTGGGCCGAGTGTTCCACGGGTGGGTCTGTGCCGAAAGCCACTCGGACTAGTTCTCGGAGAGAGGCTCGTGTCTTGGCTGTTTGTGATTTATGTCATGACTTGTATGCAAACAAGGACAAGCATTGCCTCTACTGCCATGCCACCTTCGACAAGTCTTCGTCTCCGCGGCCCTTCTCCGAACACAACAAGGATTGTGAAGAGAAGAAACGGCGAGGTGACCCGAATTGGAAGTTGCAGGGACCTGTTGTTTCTATGCCCTCTCGCCTTCAGTTCCTGAAGATTGAACTCGTAAAGATCGAGGTATATACATTTCCCTCTCCTTTCAATAAAAAAAGAAGATCTCAATACTTCTTTTATTCAAATGGCTTATAATGATGAAGTTTATGTTTTTGGAAATTTGATCCATTTCGGTTCCGTTTTCTGCTTGCAGAGTGCTGTACCTGCAAAGGCGCTTAAGAAGGACTGGAATGATCAGCAACGCAAGACATGGGCTGCCTCTCTGAAATCCGCATCGGAACCGAACCAAGTTCTTCAGGTACACTTAGTGCATGCCTTGCTTATTTTTGGAAACATAGATATCCAGTACAGTCAACGTAGATTCATAATGCGTGGTGAACTTTTTGAACATCTCAAGAGGTTTATATCTTGAATTTGGAGACGCTGGTTTATTTTTTTTCACTGATTCTTTTTTATGTTTGAATATCTGTAGCGGAGCTTTGGAATCTTGTTCTAAGCTTGTGTGTATTGGTGGAAGCAGGCTGTTACAACATTGGAGAGTATGATCGAACGTGACTGGTTGTCCTCGACGTACGAAACAACTGAAGAGATTGCGAGTGCAGCTGCTGGAGCGGGTCATTTTGGAGGCCAGGGTGCAGTACTGCCTTTCTGGGTACCTCCAACGACAGCTGCTGTAGCCCTGCGGATCCGCCTTTTGGATAACGCCGTAGCTTACAGTCAGGAAGCAAAAGAAGAGCGTGAAAAACAGGAGATCGAGGATGAGATCAACCAGAAAAATGTACTTTGACACCCCCTTCATCTCTTCAGTCTTGCAAAACTGTCAGCTTTTCCAGGATTTGAACACACAGGAGTTTTCTTTTATAGTTTGTCTCGGTTTGTCTGAGCTCGTGTGGTGTTTTTGAATGCAGTCAAAGATGTCGACGTTCAGATTCACGCCGGAGGGCTTACCGGGTGACCAAGACGATGATCAACCAGCTGAGACGGTGGAGACAGTTCCCAGCGCAAGCGGCAAGGGTAGGAGTCGTGTGCGTTCCAGTGGAGGAGGGAAGACACGTGCAGGTAAAGGCAATGGCCAAGGTGTTGCTGCACAAGCTGGAGGACGTCGCAAGAGTACAACTGCGACTGTCACGACCGGTGGCGGATCGTCCAAGTCACGAGTACGACCATCAGGCAGCGCTGCGAAAAAAGCCGGCGGCGGCGGTTTGAAACGCAAGCTACAGTTCCGAGAGGGAGCGGAGGAGGCTGACGCCAAGCAAGTGTGGGGCGGTGCCGCCAAGGGACGCAGCGCCCGCGCGGCTGGTCGCGGCGGAAAAGCCGCGCCGGCGCGTCGGCCGAGTCGAGCTCCGGCGGGGCCTCGTGCTCGCGCTCGTCGCCAGGCTGGAGCGCGACGACCTGGACAGAAGCAACGGAACACGAACGAGCTCATGGTTCCGTCCAAGAAGAGCAAAGCCACCGCCGTGGTGGTGAAAGCTGGCGTCGACGAGGACGACGAAGTCGAGGACGAGAGCAACGGAGGTGACTCCCAGGCCGGGTATGCTGACGAAGGCTTTGATGATGGTGATCAGTTCGACGCCGAGGAGAACCACGACGAGCCGAACGGGTCTGACCCCGGTGAGCGTGACGACGAGGTGGACGAGGAACAGGCCGAGGAGGACGAGGAACAGGCCGGGGAGGACGAGGAACAGGCCGGGGAGGACGAGGAACCGGCTGAGGAGGACGAAGACGGTGAAGAGGCTGACGAGGAGGAGCTTGAGGACGACGATGCCGATGCTGATGTGGAAGGTCAGGAAGATGATGGCTATGGCGTGCGTAGCGGTTATGCGAGGGACGATGCTGATGAGGTTGAGGAAGAGGAGGATGAAGCAGGTGGCGAGGAAACCGAGGACGAGGATGATCCAGAGAAGGAGAGACAACAGTCCTACAGCGACGAAGATTAAACTTTCCAAGCTTCCTTTATCTCTCTCTCACCCGGAGTGGTGTGTTCTTCATGGTATTCTTTGACAAAACTGAAAACCTGCCGCCTGCTTTGGTATCCCAATGTGTGATAAGCATCTAGCTTTGTAGGAAGCAAGCAACCCCGTTTTTTGACCTCATATTTTCGGTGACACTGTCGACAGAAAGCTTTGCAGTTCTGTGTACAGATTATTGAGCACCTTGCTCTCCTGCAAGCTTTCTCTTTCGCTCTTTCTCTCTGCTGTATCTAATCTAAGTGCCTTTTGTTGACCGCTTTCTATCAATGAGTCCCTCACAAACCTTCGGCTTTTTTTTATTATGCTACTTGAATAATGATTTGCCGAGGTGATTGAGAGTGATCACTTCTCTCTCTCTTATGTAGTGTAGGATAATAGTGGTTACTTTGCAAGGGAGGGGATTCCAGTTTTGCAGTCTTCGTCTGTGCGTCGTGTAAATATTGTAGGTGAAGGTGTCTCTGTTTTTTGTAGGGAAAATTTCCTCTGAAGTAGATCGGCTTAGTGGTTAGCTTTGTTGAATTCAAATGTAGTTTGTTTATGCATGATTAATGAATTTTCTTACAAAATATTATAAAGTAGGCTCTTGTTGATGTTATGAGTTCGTCGCTGACTTCAGTTGCCACTCGTAGAGATTCACAATGCGTTGTTTTTGAGAACTTGTTAACTTTTTATGTTGAGATATCTTTGCATGTTGTACTTGTCACTAAGAAATCAAGGTTGGCAAGTGCTGAACAAAGATTGGTTGTGGTAGGAAAATGCATCAAAGCTCCCATTGGTAACAAGTTTTAGAGTTGGGAAGAATTGCTCACTAGTAGAAAACCGCGTTAGAATTTATGTTTTCATGTAATGTAGTTTCTGTTGAGTTCTTTGTTTCCAACACAAATTCTGCGTTGGAAACAAGGAACTCAACAAAAATTACACTACATGAAAACATAAATTCTAACGTGGTTTTCTACTAGTGGCTGTGGCTATCTTTGTAGGTAGCACTGTTCTTTCATGGGTGACATAAACCCCTAGACACCCAAGAGGAGTAAACCAAATCTATTTTTTTGACCTTGTTATAAACAACAATTGTAAAGGCGTTCAACCGGTTCATGCAAGTGGAGGAATGGTAAGGCAAGCCTATCATTGTACCAAGTGTCTAGAGAGTTTTGATTGGGTGGAACACTATGGGGCAAGATGGTAGATAGCATCTTATAGGTTGCAAGCAAACAGTACTTGTTGCAAGCTTGCTTGCGTGTACTTTGTGGTGGCAAGAGATTGGCAAATGCGGGTTCAAGCATGTTCTAAACATTTTTTGTGGCAACTCTCACCAATTGTGCTAATCATTGATGTTTGCGTAGTGAGAGTTTGAATCCTCATTACTTAGCATTCAAAAAAATATAGCCTTCAATAATTTACAAGTATGTGCATTCACATCTAGTCTTGCTACTTACGGAATTTGAGGTGAAACACGAGCCTTCAAAATTTTGTAAAATTCAACAAACACCACCTATTTGTCAAAAAATGAGATTTTGTCATCACATATTATTTGATCAAATGTTATATTCTCCCATCTCCCATTGTCCCCAAATTTTGCAAGCCACCTTTTAAGTAGGTGTCCCATTGTTTTTAAAGGTCACTTTTTGTGAATCATCCAAATGGCCAAGATATGATGCATCAAAGATGTACATCTCCCTAAGCCCTAATCATGGTGAAAAAGGTTTTTTGCGGTACCCTCACTTAGTCAAATTTGATGAGTTAAATGTTTACATTTTTTGAATAACCCTCAAAACTTGTGTTTCATAAATAGTCAATTGATCAATCACCAAGTGGAATGTAAGATAAGAATCTTTGTACTTAAGACAAAACTAAGACAATATTCTTTATATTTAACCCCTAAAGGACCATTGTCCCTATGGGGGCCAAATGGGATTTTGGGCATGTACCTATGGCTAAATTACTTTGTGTGATTTTTTGAAACTTTTATTGAAGATGGGGAATTCAAATATCTACATGGGCATCTAATTTTTCCTTTATTTTGACAATTATTAAAGAAGTTATGCATGAATTTCTAAAAACTTTTGGGATTGGGTAGCCAATTTTTTTTTTAAATAACATTTTTTCAAAATAAAAATCTGAAATTGGCTCCTTAGATTTATGTATATGTGGGGAGCTTTGAATCATTTGATTTCAATTTACGTGTGAAAAGTTTTAGTTTGCGGGTAGGTATGGAACTCCCATACCTCCATTCCTTTTGCCTTTGGTACTTTACTTTTTTGTGCTCTTTGTGATTTTTTTTTTACTTCTTTTTTTTCCCAGTTGTAGTAGACTAAGACTCCTTGGTTTTGACCGTTTGGATCAACGTAATTCATATTTCTCAATTTTACATAAATCCTCCAATTTTGCCTAGTGTATATGCAAATTTCATGGCCTTACGGCATTGCAAGATTTTACAAAGTATGATTCACACCTCCAAAGCATTTGGAAATTCTCCCACACATACCTAACTTGGTCTTGTACATGAGAAAAATAAACCTCAAGTTTGTGTAAAGCAAATTTTTTTTTATCAATGGTCAAAGGCTTATGAAAATTTTGGGCAGTAAGGAAAAAAAAAAAAAAATTCCACTTTGGATGTCAATAACTTTCTTCACTATGTCCAAAATGTCCTAATTATTTTCCCACAAGTACCTCTAGTAGTCTAGTGCAAGATCTTACGGTTGGACTTTCAAAAAAATAAATTTTTTGTACCTCTCTACTTATTCCCCCAAAAGTGGCAGATTTCAGTGATTTTCATAAAAAAAAAGGGCTTGGTCCTTTAGGGGTTAAGATCAACCGTTTTCATAGTGCTCTCTCAATGGAATGGATTCCTTCTTAAATATTCCCTTTTGATTTGAATTTATGTTGTTCCCAATAATTTTGGGTTTAGTTAGTATGAATGCTTGAATCAACATGTCTTTTCTCAATAGAAAAGACATGATCAATGTTCGATCCATTAGGGATCTTTAGTATCTACACATTGATCCATTGGTGGTCTTTAACCCTTTAACGACCGGTCGACCAGTTCTAGGTCGATTATGACTCTTTTCCATTTGTAAATAAAGCATGTCAAGGAATTTGATGACGTGGCAAAGGGGACAGGTCTGGGGAATTGGAAAGTGAAAAGTTTAGGACAATAATCAAGGTAATCTGAGGTGGCATGTGGCCAAAGGGTTGAAAAAACTAAAAGAGTACCGGCTAAAAATACATCTATGAATGCAAAAAGATGGCCATAAGAACTAAAGAGTGAGTATAATTCATGATGCATAACACTAAACCTTGCAAGGTACTTCCATCTGTACGATCAACTTTGTGGTAGACATCTGTATTCAATAGTTTGAAAATTTCCCCCAAATGGCCATACAAAGGATTGCACCCCAGAATTGACCATGGTCGTTAAAGGGTTAATAGTTGCTACAAATTGTTCACACAAATTCAAATACATATATAAGATTTTAGACCTGGTGCTAACAGAAAAGAATAAAGATTTTTTCTTATGTTGGGTTAGCTTAAAACACTACAAAAAATCATGAACTTTCTTGGAGCTCAAATCAGGATGCACAAATCTTTTGATCCATGTTGAGGCCTCAAGCGAAAACGCACATACTTCAAACTCAGTCAAGATTTTCATGGAAAGTCTGCAAACAACATTTTAATGATTTTTAATTCCGTTTCAGAAATTTTGTTTCAAAGATTGTCTTTAATAACAAATTATTGCCCCTCTTCATGATTTCTTCGTTTTCATTTATGTAGTAAGTGCCATAAAAAAATTATCATAAAATCATCTTATGAATATGTGCAAATTGTGCTTTTGTTTTTTTTTTGTTGTTGTTTTTTTATTTGTAAAATTAGTACTTTGGAGGACACCAACACAGCTCCTTATGGTACATTGATGTCTTGTCGATTGTGAATTTTGGTGGCATTAGCTTAATTTCCAACCTTTTGAACTGAAACATTTTCATAAATAATAAAATTATAAAACAAAAGTTGGGGGCAATGCAGTTTGGAACTCTCCTACAAGGAGGATTAAGTTTAGGACTCAAATTATTGGAAGAATGCAATGGAACATAAACAGTGTATTATGAATATTTGGAATCTCATTGACTATTGAATTAATTTCTATTTTGTACAAGGTAGGAGGCTCTAAAAGCGACCATGTTTTAAATGTATTTTTTATCTAGGAATGTCTTTCAACAATAACAAATTTGGTCAAAAACAATTGTAGCCTTTCCTAAATCACATATGAGCCTTTAGAGTGATGCCTTGAGCTCCTCTTACCCTACACCCAAATCAAAATTTACTCAGCAACTTGTTGGTTTATATTGGAGGGAAGAACTCAAATATTTTGTAATATTTTTTTGAATAATCATGGTCATTTACAGTACGTGCCTAGGAAAATTGCATTATAAGGGCATCTGTAATGGTCACCTAGAAAACTCCCGGCAAAGATCCCGGTACTTTAGTCTGGTCTTTTGATAAACAAGGAATTTGATCATAAATTTTTAATGATTTGAAGGGAATTGAAAATAATATTGTGAAAACGTAATAATGTTTGGGTTTGGACATTGCATGATTTAGATATATCCCATCAAATGTTAACTAACTTCCAAAAAACTTAAAGGCACCTTCAAATCAAACCTAAATAAGGAAATTTTTGTAAAGGGGTTGGCACATTCTAAAATGTCACATGAAGACAAATATCAATTTATTCCTCCAATACATTCCTTCTTTCTTACTTTCACAATAAAATAAAAGTTGGAGTGGCCTCGTCAAGTTGTCTAAAAAGCATAAAATTAGAATTTTAGCAATTAAAGTCTAAGGAGCACTACACTGAATATTGCATTTAGGTTGCCTTGACAATTAGGTTGCCTTACCACGGTAAGTTACCTCATGACTCATCACTGTCACTTTGAGGTGCATGCAACTCTCTGAATATTTGAATTTCACATGGTTTACAACGTGGAAGTTATTAGTTTGTCTTGTTGCAGCTTCATTGTTATTGACAAGCCCTTGAAAACTAATTATTGCAATAATTTTTGAAATTATTGTAGCAACTGTAAGTATTTATATAGTGTGGTATGTCGAGAAATTAGTGTGGGGCAACCTAAACGCAATATTCAATGTCGAGATTGACTAAGGTAGGAGCACCCATAAGCGTCAGTGTCCCCATAACTGTCACCTCTGAAATCTTGGAAAATCTGTGGAAGTGAATAGATGTAATGACAAGGATGCACAATATGTGAACATAAAATCTTAAAAGTGATCATGGGTGCAATGTCAATTTGCTCTTTAAAAATTCACAACTTATTCTCACAGTATCCAAATAATACATTCAAATGTGCAAACTCTTTTTTTTTTATTCCTAATAGGATCTTATAATTTGCTAGGTGTTTATTAATAGCCATCATGTTTAAAACCCTTGACGTTTATGGGTGCTCCTACTTTACAGGCTGGGGACCCACTCGATTCTCCTTTATTTGAGGTGGAGGCAGCAGAGTGCCAGATTCCACTACTTAAATATAGTCTAGCAATAAATCGAAATGTTTTACAAATGAGCTCCTGCTTCTGATAAACACATTGGATGAAACTGTCGAATGTGGACGAAAAATAGTATAATATTTGGATGAACTACACTGAATATTGCATTTAGGTTGTCTTGATAACTAGGTTGCCTTATCTTCAAAAGTTATCTCATGGTTCATCCTTTGATCACTTGGAGGCACACTCAACTCCCTAGTTTCTAGGATTTTATATGGTTTATGACATGGATATTGTTAATTACTTTTTTTGCAACATCATTGCGTTGCTAGGACTATAATAAATTGTTTATTGCAATAATCATTGGGAATTGCTAACGTGACACCCTAAATTGCTAATGGGACACCCCATGTGATCATGATCTGTGATTTTTAATGCTAATTTTTTTATTTGGATCAAAAGATTTGTTTCACCTTTATCATTCTAAGGCCATGAGGTACGAGCACCCATAAGCGTCAATCTAAGGGTTTTGAACATGCTACGTATTAGAAATCAGCTAGCAAATTATAGGATCCTATTAGGAACAGAAAAATAATGAGTTTGCAATCTTGAATGTATTATTTGGATACCTTGAGAATAAGTTGTGAATTTTTAAAGAGCAAACTGCCATTGTACCCATAACCACTTATAAGATTTCATGTTCACATGTTGTACATCCTTGTCATTACATCTATTTACTTCCAATGATTTTCCAAGATTTTAGAGCTAACGGTTATGGGGACAACGTTGCTTATGGGTGCTCCTACCTTACTAAAAAAATGTGTGCTTGAACTTGAAACAAAAAATATAGGACTTTTGAGTTACTTAAAGCAAAATACATCAAAAAATAGTCTTGGTGTAATAATATTTCAACAAAAGTTTGTATTTGTCAAATTTTCTTTCAAAGAGGTGGTAATGCTATGATTGAATGAATGATTGACCACTTGAATAAATCAAAATCAGCATTAAAAATAACATTTCATGCTCACAGGGGGTGTCCCTTTAGCAATTTAGGATGTTGTGTTAGCAATCCCCTAATTAGTGATGAAGGTTATTGTAGCAGTAGTAAATATTCATATAGTGTAGAATGTCAATAAATTAGTGTGGAGCAACCTAAACACAATATTTAATGTACTGGTTTCCATTCAAAATATACAAGTACATGACTTCACCATAATATTTAGGGGGAGTTTGCGCTATGTCCCATGTTGTGTTCAAGGAGATTTTGAGCTTCTTTGATAAATATCCTACATTTTTCTTTTTTAACTAGTTCTTTTAGTGCATGCATTGGATATTGCCTATATACTTATATTATAATTAGACACTTTCTAAAAATTCAACTAACTCTTATCAAATTCATTCAGATATCAACCTATTTTTTGACATCTTATTTGGCTAATTTTCTATTGTTTTTTGGATCCCCCACCTCCCATAAAAAGGCTTATTGGATTTTGCTTATATGACAACACTTTTTGAGAATTTTGGACCAACTTTCAGCCAGAGTTTCACCAAATTTTTGTTCAAAACACTCTTGACTTTCTTAAGCATTTTGTTTTGCCCTTAGTGACCCAACAAAACTATGGCATTGAGGTCAAACTTTCACATAAAAAAGTAGGGCATATTTTGAACAACCACTTAGGGCAGCTTTACACTCTAGCTATCAAGGTTGAAAACTTGGGATCAATTTAACCAAAATTTCAACCCAAATGGCCTCAAGAACATACCCAAGTGCCCATTATGATATTTGTATATTGAGAGCTAATTCTCTCATGTGTAAAGGCCTTAGGCCAAAAAGTTGAGGCCACTAGAACAAAGTTTGAAAATTTAAAGAGAAAAGGGATTTTCTTTTTAAACCCGAGGAGAGCCATTGATATTTTTACTCCATCTTATGGTACCAAGCATCTCAAAAGATTTTTTTTTGTTCAAATAATCATATTTCAATAAAACCTAACAATGGTCTTAGAATCAAGAATTGGTTTCACATTTTTAGAGATCCCTTTTTGAAATTGGGGCCATGTCAAATCTTGTTTTTTAAAAATTAAAGCTTGTTTTTAAAAATCAGCCTAGATTCCTATTATAAAGACCTTGAGATTGTTTTCAATTATTAACCAATGAGATGCCAGCATTGGGAGTGTCACATGCTAGAAACTAGTCTCAATTAGTGAAGTAGGAGATGCATAAATCAACCATTTTCTAAATATATTCCCTATTTAGGAAAGAGTGACATGTTCATTCACATATCTATTACTATCATTGATGAGTTAGTAGATTTAAAATCTTAACCCCAAAAGGACCAAGTGGCTGTTCAACAGCCACTTGAGAACTCGGGTAGGGTCATATGGAGTTAATTTTTATTGGATGTTCTCAAAATTGTTACACAAGGTGCAAATATGTATCTCCCAAGTGGAAATCTAATTTTTCCCCAATTGGATGCTCGGTTCAAAAGTTACGTTGCCCAAAAGAAATTGGGCAGTTCGGGCAATTTGAGCATCTTGGGAGAATCTTATGCTAAAACTCTCATTAATTTTTGAAGTTTGGCAAGTATATAACTAAAAAACATGGTGTACAATTGTCAAAAAAAAAAAAACAAATTGAGGACTCACATCACATTCTAAAGGGAGTCAAACTTTGTTAACTAAGTTTGGGTAGCTTCCAGAAAAAAAAATCCTCTAACTTCAAGCCCCATTATCTTTCAATTTATAAATCTAAAGCTCTTGAAATATTTGTTCACATATTCCAAATGTTTGTCTCCAACTTTTCACCTTTCAGATTTCAAATAAAAGACTTCCACATTGCACAAGAAATCATGAAAGAATGACTAATGTATTGCCAATTCACTAAGCCTCCTTGCATTGGAGGGTGATTTAGAATAAGCTAGACTCTATATTTGCATCTGAAAATTTTTGTGAGTGAACCTAACATCATATACTTGTGAATGGTCAAAAAGCTCAAATTTGTATAGAGCAAAAATTTTACTCTAGGAAGGGTCAAAGTCTACCGACCTTGTTTTGCAGGAATGAAAAAAAGCTATTTTTTTCACTTCAAATGTTATAATCTTACAATCCGCAAGGTCAAATGGGCTGAATTTTTTTGCACTTATTAACTTATCTATTTGACACACTTTTGTACGGTTGGAATTGAGAAAAAAGGTTTTTATTTTAAATTTTGGACAATGCACGAAAAGTTGACAGTTTCTGAAATTTTTTCTTAAAAAACACCCCTGGTCCTTTTGGGGTTAAATGGTCCGTTTATGGACGTCCTACCTTAGATGGAAGCGGTCCATATTGTTGCCATTCCAGCAGTTTATTGAAATATGAAGAAATAAAAGGGGACGGGTACCTGCTACGATAAAGCAGGCAATAGTACTGTAACTGTAAATGCAACAAGGGAATCATGCAATTCATGTTGTTTGACCATAATGATTGGCACAAGATGTTGGGCTACCAACCCCTGAGCGCGTGCAGTTGAATCAAGGAAATGAGGCTTAGAGGACCATGCTTGAAAATATTGTAAGGTATGTACACTCATAAGCGTCAAATTAAGGGTTTTGAATATGATGAGTATCAATAAATAGCTAGCAAATTATAAGATTGTATTAGGAATAGAAAAATAATCAATTTGCACTTTTGAATGTATTATTTGAATATTGTGAGAACAAGTTGTGAATTTTTAAAGAGCAAACTATCAATGCACCTATAACCACTATTATGATTTCATGTTCACATGTTGTATATCATTGTCATTACTTCTATTCACTTCCATAGATTTTCCAATATTTCAGAGGTGACGGTTATGGGGACAGTGGTGCTTGTGGGTGTACATACCTTATGCCCCAAATTAGGAACTTAGATCACATAGGATTCAGTGCTGAAATAGCAAAAAGGGTGTTTGATGCACCCTACTAGAAATTGCAAAACTTTTGACTGCACCATTTCAAAGATTATAATAGTCAAAGTATAGTTGACTATGTGGGCAACCGGTCAATTTTGGGGAAGTATGTGGCTATGGATGCAAAAGTTCATGCCTTAGAAGAGGCTCCTTTTGATGAAATTTAGGCCAAGGGTGCAATTTACAAGTATCTTGCTTAGTGCCAAATTTGGTGATGTTTTGATATCCGCAAGGTTCATTTTTAGAGGCCCGAAGTTGTAAGGCTCACATGGCATGGTGGACAATAGACAGGATACGGGTATGGCTTTGACCTCCACAAGGGCATGGATCCCGATGGTACAGCTGCAAAACCCTTCTCCAATCTAAGGCATGCATGTCAAAACACCCCTAACGATATGGAACCGGCCATATCCGGTGGTCTCTATCCTCGCACCTAAACCCTAAACCACATGAAATGAAGTTTTAGCATACTATTGTCATATTTGACTTGCACAATTCATGCTTGTACCAAGTGGTAAAACCCTCATTGCCCACTTTGCGGCATGAGAGTAGTACCATACCTTTGATCAATTTTTTAATTTCTAAAATGGAGTTTTGCAAGGGCTACTTGGGGATGTAATTTTTATTGAAATTGGATTTATGATTTAAAAGTTATTGTGTTTAACGGATTTTTGTTGTTCAAGGGGCAAGTTGGGCATGTCATTCTTTGTTGAACTTCTCTCAAGGTCAACCAATGAAGGCATGACCCCTTATTGGAATATACATAAAACTATGGTGCATTAGATAAATATCTTATTATATTTTATAAATACATCAACCTTGATTATCAATAGCTATTAGAGATAATATTTTGTTTTTGTTTTTGATTTTTTTGTAATTGTCAAAAAAGGTAAAGTCTTTCAATCTACCATTATAATTTTTGTTTAAAAAAAACCTTCAAATATTTGGTTTGCAAAAAAACTTAGTGTATTGTGAATATTAAGCGCATGTTTGCAATGCAAACCTATGTGGGGAATGTTCCAAGTCTTTGTTGACCATGAAAAATTGTGGAAATATGCTTAACATGCTTTAGAGCGTGTTGGACAATCTCTTTGGCATTCAAAATGTAAAAAATCTTCACCACATGTGGTGAAAAGGGCCTAAATTTTTGTGCAAAGATCAAAAAAAGTTTATGCTAACTTCAGATGATCATATCTCCCCAATTTGTACAATACAACTTTGTGAAACTTTCACAATGACGCCTTGCATTAATGTAATGCAAGGTCCTGCAAAGAGATTTGTAAAATTATATATAGAGTCTTGGACCCAAAGTGGCAGCCCTTTTTTTGGAATTCTCTCACGCAATCAATAATTAACCCCTAAATGCCTAAGGCCTTTTTTTAGCTTCTAGGAATTTGTTCTAAACAAAACAAAAAGTCAACATTTTGATAAGTTGTATCAATTCTTTTTAAATTGTAACCGTTCAAATTCAAACTAGATGTATTAGACATCACATAGGAAAAGAAAACATAACAATATTGCTTTTGGATTGAAAGATTATAATGTTTTATCAAAAGGGTGTTAAAATTGCAAAAATGACTTCAAGTCTTTCAATCATCATTTCACATGTTAAATCTAAAATGTCGGTCACCAAAAAAATATGAGATTAAAAAACATAACATACATAACTCCAATCCATTTACAGCTTTTTAAAATCTCTTTTACAAATTTTTTAAATGAATTTCTAGTGTAAATTTTTCTCCAAGATCTAGTGTATTTGAGGCTCATTTTCATGAGATCTCAACACTAAAAAAGTCAAGATTGCAATGGACACCCTTGCAAGAAAATCTTGATTAGAGAATACACAATCAATAATTTTCAAAATTAGGTTATTGATGCTAAAACTAGACTCCAACAAAATAATCTAAAGTACTAAATACTAAAAATAGCATCTTAGTTAGGGTTTATCAAATTTCAAAATATTGTCGGCACCAAAATGTGGTGCCTTGGGCATTTAAGGGTTAATCAAATCTAAAACTAATTATATATTTGAAAAGCTTAGAAAAAGGGGCAAATTGCATTAAAGTTTGACATAAGTCTAATAGGGGGAAGTGTTAGAAAGAAAAGCATGTGAAAAAAAGCATCAAGTTATGGTTTAAATGCTTTTTAAATCACTACAAGTTTATCAACCATTTATCACCAATATACTCTCAATCTATTCTCAATGTACAACATGCTTGCGGTTTATGAGACAATTTCAAATTCTAAAAGGTGGTTGAAAACCACAAAGATGTTGATTATGTTGATAAAAGTTGATAATTATGGCATACTAATTTGTGCAAAATTGCATTTGACATGGATAGAAAGCATGGATTAAGAATATTCTACTCTTCAAATTCTAATACATTTTAACCCCCTTAGCACACTTTTCAAATATGTAATCACTTTTAGATTTGATGAAAAATTGAGTGTGCGGGAGGAAATTCAATGAGGACTGCTCCTTTATGTCCAGGACTCTATATACAAGTCTTGTAAACCCATTTACCAAGGTAAATGAATAGTGGTGAGATTTTAAGTGGGGACTCAACGTATAAATCTTTTCATGTCAATCTACATCTCTTCTAGTTTTAAATTTCAAATTTAAATTTAAAAAATATTCAAAGGGGTTCATTTCAATTGTCTTTTTGTCTCCCTCTCCACCCCTTTGTATTCCATTTTGAAATACAAATTAAGAGCTATCTAATAAGGTTCATTGAGAATGTCCTTTCATCTTTCAAAGGTAAACCAATTATTCAACTATTGAATGGATAGGTTGCAACATGAGTATTTTTATAAATGTTAGAAGAGTCTTGTAAACCTATTAACCAAGGTAAATGAAGGCCCGAGCATATCTTATGTCCCATCCACAGTGTTATTAGTTTGCTTGTGTACCCTAGAATACACATTTTTTTATAAATCTGAGTGTTTGAGGCTTCTAAATTCAAGTAGTTTAAATTTTAAAATATATATATATTTAGCAAATTTGAATGGTCTTTGAATCGAATCTAGTAAAATAAATGTATATGCCATTAATAGATTATGTCAGAAAAACAATATAAAAATATTTGAAATCAAATTTAAAGAAATAACCAATGGCAATCATTCAATTTTTTGAATTTAAATCAATTTTCCTCTTCATCTCCCCTTTGTATTTGAATTTCAAATCCAAGTTATACAAATATTTAATGGTTCCACCGTGAGATGTCCTTTCACATCCAACCTCCATGTCATAGCCCTTTCATTTTGCCCCTTGGCCCCTAGCCAATCACAAATTAAAAGATAGGCATTCTTATTATTGGTAACATCGGTGAATAATGATAGAACCAACACGTCGCCAACGTGAGTTTTTTTATTAATTGTAAATAGATAAAATAAAAGGTTCATTGAGAATGTCCTTTCATCTTCCAAATATCAGGTAACTGGTCATTTGACTCTTAAACGGACAAGTTGCAACATGAGTTTTTTTATAAATGCTAGATTTTTTGTAAATGTTAAATTGTTAATTGTATATATACAAGTCTTTCTTTCTCGTCGTATCGACAAGGTTATGTCCCCCATGCATCCCCATCCACCCCCAATCCACCTCCCAATCCACCCCCCATGCATCCCCATCCACCCCCCCCCATGCATCTCCATCCACCCCCCATCCACCCCCCCTTATTCCTCAGCCCTCCAGCCCTCCATGCATCCCTGTGCCCCCATCCCCACAATCCCATTCTGCCAAACCAAAATTTGGTTACAGAAATTAGTTACAGAAACCATATCAATTTTCATTCATCCGCTTTTCATTTGACTGACCACCACGGACACAATTCAAAATTGCATTCTATTATATATATATATATATATATATATATATATATATATATATATATATATATATATATATTCTTGGGATTAGATGTTTGAAAATGGCATTGAGCTTTTTTAACAAATAATGGGCTTGGGCATTTGAGGGTTAAAGGTATGGCAACAAGAGCAAAGATGTGCAAAAACAAACTAGCAAATGTCTAAGTTGTAAACCATGTGAAATTCTAGTATCTGGAGAGTTGCATGTACTTCCAAGTGGTCAAGTGATGATGCATGAGGTAACTTTCTGAGTTAAGGACACCTAATTGTTAAGGCAACCTAAATACAATATTCAATGTAATGTACACTAAATAGTGCATTTAGGTTGCTTTAAGAACTAGTTTGCCTTAACAATTAGGTTGCCTAACCTTCAAAAGTTACCTCATGACTCATTGCTTGACCACTTGGAAGCAAATGCAATGGTTTAGATACTAGGATTTCACATGGTTTAAGATTGAAATGTTGATAGCTTGTTTCTTAGTAACTTTGTTGTTGTTGCCAAGCCCTTTAAAGCATATTTATTGCATGAATTATTGAAAATAATTGTTGTAGTTATAGTAGGCATTTATATAGTGTAGAATGTTGAGAAGTTAGTGTGGGGCAACCTAGACGCACTATTTAGTTTACACCAAATAGTGCATTTAGGTTGCCTTAAGAATTAGGTTGCCTTACCTTGGCAAAGTTACCTCATGACTCACCCTTGGCCACATGAAGGGGCAACTCTCTTTATGTTATAGGAATTCCTTGTTTTGTCTAAAGTTCCAATTTCCTTGCTCCTTGCTTTTGGCGCTTGTTGTTGCACCCAACCTCGACTTGCTTCTTCCATTGTTCATCACATTAATTAATGACAGAAATTATTGTAGTCTTGGTAAATATTGAAATAGTTTGAAATGTCAAGAAATTAGTATGGGGCAACCTAAATGCACTATTTGGTGTAGGTTCCTTATAATCATCTCTCAAATGCCAACAATAGGGGGTTTCAAATATAAAATCCGGCCTTCAAACTTCTCACCTCATAGGAAATCCGCTTACTAGTGAATTGTTTTTGTTCCCTCGGACGCGCAAAGTTTGAGACACCCGTGAGTTTGCGGAAGTTTCTACAAAAAAAGTTTTGAGGTTTGAAAACGCAAATGAATGAGCCCCGCAAAACCACAAAAGTGAGTTTCTGAGATTCACTCCTCAAATGCATCACGTTAAGAGTGAAATCCAGAGGTGAGTCACCTCATGATTCACTAGTGAATTCACAAAGATGAACCACAACATGAATCACCTAAAAAAGTTGATGTTTGAAGCCCCTAATACTAAACCAAAACTCAAGGGATAGTTTTATAATTGAAATTATGCGTAGGTTAGATGCTACATGGGTGTTGATAAGGGAATACACGTCATCATAAGATGCCTAGATACCAGAATCCTCAGCTGTTCTTAGAATTAGGAATCCCTCCCCACCTGAGTCACCTGACCGGCTGACCCCTCGCCTGCCCCCATTCCCAACATGTTTTTCAGTTGCCCTCGTTTGCCTCACAACTTCAACGAATCTTATCAGTAATTCTCTTCCAGACTAAGTTTAATGAAAGATTTCCCGCTTGAAGACTGAAGAAACGTGGGAAAAGGCAAATGGGGGATAATCCTCTTTTCAAACCATCTACACTCAATAGTGCAAATAGTGCATTTAGGTTGTCTTACCCTAAAAACTTACGAAAGTACTTGTTGTTTGACCACTTGAAGGTGCATGTGACTCTATATATTAAAATTTCACATGGTTTATGGCTTGTATGATGCTAATATGTTTTTTCAATGTATTGTTGTTGTTGTCAAGTCCTTATTGTTGTTAAAATATGTTTATTGTAGTAACTATTGATGCAAACTACTATGTTATCAACAAGTATTTATATAGTGTATAATATTTAGAAATTAGCATGAGACAACCCATAATTACACTATTTAGTGTATACTAGATAGTGCATTTAGGTTGCCTGCATCCCCAATCCAATTGTGACTCATGCCCGGGAAACCTTGTAAAGACTATTAAACAAGGCTTCACTCAAAAAAGGGGCTCCAATGGAGTTGTTCCTTGCAAATGTATTTTGCAGACCTCTCGACATAAGAGCCCCTCCCCTACATTTTTGCACACTATGGAGAGTCCTGAATAACACTTCAAAGTGTGTAATTCTCTGACCATGACACAAGTTTTTGATTTTTTTGACATGAACCTCCTCACATAAAGTACCTAATCCAGTGATCTTCCACTCAAAAATGCATAAAAAAATAAATAGTTATGTTTAGTGTGTGTCAAAAGCCTATTTGCATTGGGGGCTGGCAAGATGGGAATTGCCCATGCCTTGTAATTGGGCCGCACTCAGACACTATCTAACAACATGTGGACCTTTGACATGGCTAGATTGAGGATGCCCTAAACCCCAAAAGGTATTTTAGAAGAAGGAAAGTCCAAAACTGCCACTAATGGATGATTTATTCAAAACCCAAAATAATAACTTTGTTTCTGACTTTTAACCATACAAATGCATAATATACAAGCACAATAATGTGCAAAAAAAAAATCAACCCATCTAACCACGTGTATTACAAGATTACAATAGGATTAAAAGATTACAACATCATAGTTCCACAAAAAGTCCTTTTTGGCCCTCCCAAAATGAATAGCAGATTTTGATCCCCATGAGTTGTTTTTTTTTTGCTCTACTTAAATTCAAGGATTTTGGGCATTCATAAGTACGTGATGTTAGTTCAATCATGCAAAATTTTAGATGCATTGAGATGTCTAACTCACTATAAATGAGCCTATAATACAAGGCGGTCAAAAAAATCAACTATACACTAACCAATTTTAAAGATATCTTGCATACCATAGTCAAAATTTTCCTTCTTTCAAATCCAAATGGTCAAATGATGTAACCCCATATATTCTATAGGCATAATTTTTTTTGAAGAAAACTACTAAAGCATGCAAAGTTATGCTAATTCAAGCTTTGCTACTATAGGTAATCTTCAAATCTCCTTCATGAATAAAAGAAGATGGAAAGGAAGATAGACTTCCTATATGCCATGATGTTTAATAAAGAAAAAACTATTTTACAAGCCCCATGCTTCAACAATAAGCTACTAAACTTCTTTGATTTAGCAAACTAAACAAATTGCTAGTTGCTAAAAAACTTCATTACAAATGGCTAATATCGGCTTCTAAAAATGCTACACAGAAAACCCATTTACACTTTCTTTCCTTTGTGGCTGAATTATTATCACAACATTTTTCAAAACATCACCTATGGCCGTACATATATTTCCCATTGCAGTTTTGGTCAAATGTGTAAGGTTGTATCTTACTATCATTGCAAAGCAAACAATTTTTATTCAAATTAGAGATTGAGGGGTTATAATACCCATTACGACTTCTTGGTTTGTTGCAATTTTGCCCTTTTTAATCATGTAAAAGAAATTTGCATAATCGCAGATGAAACTAGAGATGAGTCATCAGCCTTGGCCGCTCTTCACCATTCTTACATTCATGAACATACATGACAAACATGTTCACCATTGTCATGGCTAGTAGAGAAAAACATACTCCGCCAAGTCCCTTGCCAAGTCTCCCACCAAACCCCCCGCCAAAACCCCATGCCAAGACCTTTACCCACACCCCCACCAAGATTATCATTGAAACTAATTTTGGGCATATTTTTTTCTTCACTTCTTTCCATTTGCACCAAGTTGCCCAAGCAATTTGCATCATTTCAAACATCATAAATTTCTATTTGAGCATCCAATTGAAGTTTTTTTTTTTTTTTTTTTTTTTTTTTTTTCCACACAAAGACATTCATTGTACGCACCTTGTCTTCAAATTTTAGAAACATCCACCTAGAATTGACTTTGTAGGAACTTGCCCAAATTTTTGATTGTCTTGTTGAACATACAATCATCCTTTAAGAGGTAACAATTAAGTTGTCTTACCTTGAATAGTTACCTCATGACTCATCTTGGCCACTTGGAGGCTCATACAACTCTCTAAATACTCAAATTTCACATAGTTTATGGTTTGGACACCATTAATTTGTTTTTCCGCACCTCCTTCTTGTTACCAAGTCCTTCTTGTTGTTGGTTTTTTTTACTGCAATAATTACAGATGAAAATTATTTTAACATCATTTTGTATTAATATGGTGTAAAATATCGTGAGGCAACCCAAACGCAATAATCAGTATAGGTTTTCTTGCAAGAATTGTTTACTTTATGGGAAAGGACTCCTCCAGGATCCCTGGCGGGCTCCACTTAAGGTGTGGCTACAAAAGCATCTGCCAACTGGCCTATGCTATCCTTCAAGGGAAGTTAAGTACTTAAAGGTGGCTTAAAGGTGGGCCATACTGTTTGTTCATGAAAGCTTTGAATATATTCAGCCGTCATGGAGCATCTTCAAAGGAACTCTCTACACTAAATACTGCAGTTAAGTAGCATAATTAGGTTGCAATGCATTGACAATTAGGTTGCCTTATTCAGGTGTGTTTCCTTGTGATTCATCACTTGGTCACTTCGAGGCATTCTCTAGATATTTGAATTTCAAGATTCACAACGTGAATGCTGCTAGTTTGTTGTTGTGAGGCCCTTCAACCCTTGAGCGTCCCAGCAATAGGATCCTATCGTTGGGGCCCATAACTTTATCTTATCTTTTCTCTTAATTTGTATGGTGAAAAAAGTCATGTCTGGTCCACATCAACAGAGAAGGTGATCCTTTTTCAAATCCTACAGTCACTTATCTAAATGTAATTTTCCAAGCTGTGGTGGCCATTAAACCCCCATTTTTTCCTAAATCCTAAAATAACTCTGGACACTCAGGGGTTAAAAGTTGTGTGTTGCAATAAATTTTTATGAAGAATTGCTATATCAATAGTACATATTTTACATAGTGTAAAATGTCAAGAACTTAGTGTGGGGCAACCTAAACGTAATATTCAGTGCAGACTCTAAACCCTCAAGTTCAACATGCCACACGACTTGGGTGTCGGTGTTTACTGTAGTTCTGAAACACATGGTAATTCGTGTGAGTGTACTTTCATCATTTTATAATTAATGTCCACTCTTTTTTCCCATTTTGTAAACAATTTGACTAGTTAAAAATATAATACACACAACTCATGTGGGGTAACTGTACTGTTATCAAGGTTGTCTGTGAAAGTGATAGTGATAGAGGTCTGTTGTGATAGTGCAACTACTGTAGCTGATGAGCAATACAGTGTTTTATTCACACATGCTCAATGGCACCTGCACTAACTTATCATAATAAAACTGGGCTCCGTTTTCTGCACATCCGTCGAAGTACGGCCAGGGTGGAAAATATTAATTTTTTGCAAACAAGGTTAAAAGTAATAATTTGCTTCCTATGTTAACCATCTGTACATAACATTGTTCACTTGGTTTTATTCCTCCTCCCAGTTATGGAGGGATATTCCCCCTACATACATAGGGAAGAATTTAGTTATAAATCCTCAAAGTTAATTGGTCCGCGGTCAGAGTTAGCGGATGGCATTTGCTGGAGACCCTCATATTTGGGGAGCAAAAGGGACCCCTAATGAAGGTTAATAGTGTTATGTATCCTCCTGCACAGTTCTAGGCTAAGTTGGGGTATCTAAAACCCAAAAGCAAAATCATAATTCTCTAATTCAATATACTAATGATAAACGTCTAAACTCTTATACTTTTGTGGTGGATAAAAAATCCAAGCTTTTCCACTTTGACCCACATCAACGTAAGTACAGTAAGCCAAGCAGTAAAATTGGTGTCAAGGTGGGAAATCTTAGTATTTCTTGAGTAATAATTTGACCCTTGTGTCGGGTTGGTTAATTTTATCCTCCTATGTGGTTCTAGACAAAATCAAATTTTTTAATTTTAAATATGAAATTCCTAAATTTAATATCTTCACGGAAAATATCTAAACTCTTTTATTTTTGGCTGGTGAAAAAGTTGAGATTATCCACCTTTGAGCCCACAAAATGGTATGCCATCTAACTCGAGTCCTAAGAGTGTCAGCTTATTGAATGTGAGTGATGGATGACATTAAACACTTAGAGTAGGTCCTACATGACAGGGATGAATTACATGCAGGTACAAATAGAAAGAAGATTTTGTATGTACTTCGATTATGTGACTAGTTTGATCAATGAATGTTTCGTGGTTTTTAATCCGTAAACGTCGGCGCGGACGAAAAACGTTCGTTGCCTCTGAAAAAACTCTGTATCCCAGAAAAAGATTGATTTTGATCTGATCTTTTTTCAAAAGTGATAATAAAAGCGTAGTGCATCATGGAAGGTAAAAAATTATCTCTTGAGATACATTCATTTTATTTTGTAACTTAAATTGTGATACATGGTGTTAGATCTCAAGCTGCCCTTCTTGCAATTTTCATGAAGGCACCATGCACTGTCGATTTTTCCAACTTTTTGAAATAATGCTACTGGTGCCCATGTGCAAAATACTGTAGAATGCTACAGGTAGGGCAAGCCACGGTGATCCATCCGTCCTTTAACCCCTAAATCCCTGAGTGTCCCCTTAGGGGACAAATGAGATTTCGGGCAGGTACCTATGACTAAACTACTTTGTGTGATTTTTTGAAACTTTTATGGAAGATGGGGAATTCGAAGATCCGTGTGCACATCTAGTTTTTTTTTCATTCTGACAATTTTTGAAGAAGTAAAAAATGAATTTCTGAATTTTTTTGGAGATGGGGCAATCCAGGCAGCCCAAAACTTTTTTTAAATTTGCATTTTTTCGAAATAAAAATCTGAAATTGGTTCTTTGAGTTTACATATACATGGGAAGCTTTGAATCACTTGTTTCCAATAAATGAAATGAAAGTTATGAGGACTTTTAGTTAACTTGTAGATACGGCTCTTAAGAAGGCTTTGGAATCAAAACATGTAAAGATAGAAGAAACTATATATATAAAATCCAAAAAATGGGAAAATTTTGTGTTTGGAAACTTCTTAAGTCATAGTTTATCAAGCCTCAAAGGCTATAAATAAAAATGCTATCCAACCCCTTGCACTCTTAGAACCACTTCACATAATGGTCAAAGGTTAAGAGTCATCAATTTCCACTAATCAAATTACAAGAAACCAATATTTTGGCCATTTGAAATCAAATGAATACTTTGGCCCTTTGATCCTTTACACCAAACACCAAAGTCCAAATTTTATTGCCTCCAAATTGCATGAGTAAAAGCAATGGCATCTTGAAATAAATTTTGGCCGTGCAAAAATGAAAACCCAAACTATGGTCAAGAAGAAACTGATTTCATTTCATAAAATAATCAAAATGTTATAATATCTTGGCCAATATATTGGGAGGTTTAATAAATGTCATGGAGGTGGACTTTAGGCTTGGTCTTTGGATGCTTCACACTATGGTTGTACAAGTCAAGAGGCCATGGACATTCAACGCCAAGGGTTTTGTTTTTAAACTTGGCCTTTAAAAGCTTCACATTAAGTTTGGTAAAAGGTTTTGTAAATGACATTTTATTCAATATTTTTGGCCCATTTCTCTTGCCAATGAGCAAAGTTTGACCTCTCAAATTCACTTCCTCTCAACTTGGTTGGCCATCATGTGAAGCAACCTTCAGGATTGACACCGAGCTCCTTTGGTGTTAGACTTTAGAAACTACACTAAATAGTGCATTTAGGTTGCCTTGCACTATTTTTTTTTGGCATTCTACACTATATACATAATTATTGTTACTACAATAATTTTCGTCAATAATTATTGCAACAAACAAGTTTTAATAACAATAAGGACTTTGCAACAATAAGGACAATGCAGAAGAAAAAAACTTACAACGTCAAGACTGTAAATCATGTGAAATTCTACTATTTAAGGATTTACATGTGCCTCCAAGTGACAAAGTGATGAGTCATGAGGTAACTTTCCAGAATAAGACAACCTAAATGTTAAGGCAACCTAAAAGCACTATTCATGTGTAGATTTCTCTTGAGAAACCAAGTGTGATGTGAAAGCAAACCTCTGCATTGGTACAAGAGGCTTTGCCTTTACAGTGCGTGTTTGTTTTCTAAAATATATATATTGTGATTCTGCTCAAACTTTCACTATTCACTGCACATGCAGCTTTTGGAAGTGAAAGTTTCTTCTCTTTTGATCCAAACCCAACAAAAGGCAAACAAAAAGAAGCAAGAAGCATGCCTTAGTTTAGTGACAACTCAAAACTTAGGGGTGAATCATGCTATGCTCCATGTCTCAATTTCTACAGGTCCAGGTTGAATGCCAATTCCAACTTTGTTGCATGAAGGGAAAAAACAGAAATCTTCACAAAACACTCAGATATTCATGTAAAATAAATCATCCATACTTGGCTCTTGAGTTAGAATTTTGTTTTTCCTAGATCCAACTCTTGAAGCTAAGCGCCACATTCTCCATGCTAACGTTTCTGAGAGATGCAACCATGTAGGAGTTTTCTAAATTAACTTGGACTTGAGACTTTTTTGTCTTTTGACACGAGTCTTTTGATTGTCTTTCAATGAACTCTATTTAAACTGTCCAATTACAAATCCATGGATTATTATGTTAATGGAAAGATTTTTTTTATAAGCTTCCAATAATAGTGATCATAAGTTCTAACTACACACTAAGCAAAATATAATATTACATTTTGCAAGTCGTTTAGAGTGCTAAATTGATCCATCACTCTAAATAACTCATCTATTAAATTGCTATCTTTTGACTAGTGTAAAATAAGAACTTGTGATTACTATCATTGAAAGCATGTAAAATACCTTTTGAATCAATAAAATAATACATGGACTTAGAGCTTGGACAATCAAAATAAAGCTCACTGAAAGCAAGCTAGAAGACAAGAGACAATAAATCAAACTTTAGAAGGAGAACATAATATTAGCATGTCAATTTTTCAAAATTTGGTGTGCCACTACCATAGATTTTCTTTCTTAAGCATGGCTTGCAATATTGTTTGTCATTTAGCTTGTTTTCAATGAGTTTTATTTCAATTGTCCAATTTCTAGTTCCCTATGTTATTTTGTTTATCTGGAGAGTTTTTGTACATGCTTCCAATAATTATAATCTTAGTTCTAATTTTAGACCGAGCAAAATGTTTCAATATATTTGGTGAGTCGTTTAGAGTGCTGCTGGATTTATGATGCTCTTCTCGTGAACCACCCCCTAGGTTAGATCAGCAAAAATTGGGGTCATTTTCCTTTTAGGAGCATAAAACCAACACAAGAAAATACACTATTTGTATGACAACTAGACTTGGACTTAGCAACCAATAATCTCGCATGCGTTTGTCCCAGTATATGAGCCCTTTGTCATGCCAACAAAAAAGTACTTCCTTATCCTAAGTCCTTGCTTTGAGCCCTGTTGATTTTCACATTATTAATAAATACATTGATTGTGAGTAACCAAACTATTTGATTCACCTTCCGCCTGATAAGCCTAGTAATACTGACTAGGAAAACATGTCACATGCTGTTATAAATTGAACCTAGACGAAAAAACTATTGGACTAGTGGAGCAAGGGGGGGGGGGGGGGGGGGGGGCAAGTTAGGCTTGGACAGTGATAGGGCATAAATTGAATAAAACATATGGTTCCAGCCTGGAGTTTGAAAATGACATATATTGCCAGCTGTATCGTATGGTGGGAAAGGGACTGTTGTGCACTTTGTACAGTCAATGAAGAATACTCAATTTAGCAAAGAGCTGCTATTCTCAGAAAGCCTTCTATTTATTTTTGGACATAAATGGAAAGTTGTCCCAAACTCTACCATTACAGTACAGCACCTTGAAAAGCAAGCAAAGGGAATTATTTTGGGCAAATTATTATAAGAAACTTACCTCCATTTTGACTGGTTACCGTTATACTACAATTAAACTGGGAGAATCTGTTGGATGGAAGAAACCAAATCCGTCTCTTAGAAACACTAAGGGTATGTTCACACTTGATATTAACCTTTAAATGACCATAGGGCATAGTATATACGCTGATGTGTAATTGTCATTTGCTATCAATAAGAAATTTTAATTTGGGATCTTAAGTAGCTCACTAAGATTGCATTGATCTATTCTCCAACTTCTTTGTTGATTTCAAATGTAATAGAGGTGTGAATTTATTTCAAAAACAAGAAAATACCCCGTATTGTACTGGTTACAAAGGGCCTTTTGGTCGTTTATGGGTTAAGAGGGATAGTAGCCAAAATAAATTAGATGCATTTGAACACACTTTAAGATTGCATTAAGATTACTAATACCCCTCCTAACACCAAATGTGAACATCCTACCGATGCCACAATTTGGATGAACCACGCACTGTATTAGATTCCGCCTCAAAGAATCACTGGGTGCACTGGATGAAATATGTAATATCCTGGATAAATTTATAAATGAACTTGTGATATATGTATATATATTTTTCTTACCTACGTGCATTTCCGAAGGTGCGGATCTCAAGATCAATGAATTTTTTTTCACAAAGAAGCAAAATCCCTGCATAGAAGTACCACAAAGAGAAAACAGTACAGTAGTAAGTTAGTCAATGGGTTATCGTCTGACTGTGCCCCCTCCCCCCGGTTCAGCATTTGGGGGAATTTTGAAACTCAACAATGGCAAGATCCCTCAATTTTTTACCATTACTTGTTTTGAAACATGGTTCAGTGTTGTAGAATTGGGAGAGAGTGGTGGGGGCGATTTGGAGGACGAGGTTGAATGGGTTTAAGTATGAATTAGACTCATACTTTTTTACCACTAAACTAAATGCCTTCTTAATCAATGAAGTTGTAGCCATTGTAAAGTCAACCCTTAACCAGTGAAGGACCCTTGGGCTCTAGAGATACGGTACTAAATATGGTTGCAATTAATATTCAAAAGTTTGAATTAGTTGAAAATTAAGTGTTACAATCATACATATTGAAGGGTTGTACGATGATGGGTGCATAATTTTTTTGGAAAGCCCTCAGAACAGCTCAAATATAGTTGTATATACGACCATACATATGGCCAAAAATGGCCGATGGGCCGTTCAGGGGTTAAAACAAAATTTTAGATCCGGGTGGGGGCAACTTCAAGATTCATAAAAGAATCCACAGTAAATATAGAAGTTGTGCATTCTCAAGTCTTACGATTGTAAAGAGGTGAGTTTTTAGATATGGGTACTATTTTGATTTGCCTTTCAATTGGGGTTAAAGCAAACTTTGCAGAATAGTGCTCTAACAATTGCAGCTTTATGAGGAATGGTGCGTGTTATTGTTTTTCCTGGATGTTTTTTCATCGTATATTGATGACCACCATAACAACTACAAAAAAAAAAAAGCTTTGCAAAACCACAATCTTGCGGAATGCTCTATTTGGTGCCTCCAAAAACCCATTCTCGTGGAGATGCTACGATGCATACATCGATCCCCTCTAAAGTGGCTGACGTGTTTTATTTTTGATATTTTGAAATAAAATAAAATAAAAACTCCCCCCATTAATTTTCCAAAGAAAAAATAAACAAATTTACGTTTAAACCTTCACATTTTCCAAAACCCCTAAATATACGAAACAACAACAGTAACCACTAACCAAAGGCAAAAATAATTCCATTTGGATCCCCACCCACAGCCTGACAGTCTGGAAGTTGCCGCCTGACTCACCAGTAGAGTCACAAGATGCCATTTCATCACTCCCGGCTGACGTGTACCATACCCCCATCGAGAAACCCTCTACGTATTCCCCTCCAAATACGTACATACAGCCACAGTGAGTGGGCGAAGTTACGAATCGTAAGAGACGGAGGCTTCGGCGATCATAATAAACTTACCACTCTCTCGGTCTCTTCCCCAGAATCCCACGAACACAAGCTTAGCTGGACACCGCTGGCCACTCCTCCTCGACACTCGTCTTTTACTCCATAGCATCTGCAATCGGGTATCCTCGGCATCTTTCGCAACCGCAAGGGCAATCGAGCTTGAACAAGAGCGCCAGAGAGATCCAGAGAGACCCAGAGATCCAGAGAGACCCAGAGATCCAGAGAGAGAGTTGGCGTGGAATTTGGTGTTGTATCGAAAGCAGGAAGTGGTGGATTGTTGTGGAAAGAGCAGGAGCAGGAGCGAGGATGTGGTGTGGCGAGAGGGTGGTGTTAGGAGGGAGTGAAGGATCAAGGCAAAAGATGCACAGGGTGATGAGCGAGGAGAATGGCGGGGTAGACGAGGGCGCCCGCGGCACGACGACGGGGCGATATTGTGTTTGTGTTGTTGTGGTGGTGCTCGAAGATGGACCACTCTGGGACACGATGTGTTTGTTTCTCTGACACTTAGGGCTTGGCCGCTGTCGCTGTGCTCGGAGTTGCGCCTCTCTCACATCACAAGCAGGTATTTATTTTAACCCTTGCGCCTGTCTTGAAGTCATCAATTGTGTTAATCTCGGGCGGAGCCATTTAGATTGCGGTTTCGTGAAAGATCAGGGGTGGCTTATCTTGGAAGGGATTTCCGTCGATCTAGAGGATAAGTACCTTTGATGAGAATGTATGGTTACTCTCTGAGTCTTCCTGTGCTGTTGAGTCGTAGCGGAGGCGCCGAGGTGCTGAGATTATCTGAAGTGGAAAGTCTTATGGTCGAGATTGTTCTAAGAACCAGCATTTGAGGCTAAGTAGCTATGGCAGTGAATCGGATTCGGTGTCTTGATGCTTAAGCTAGAATGCTGTGGAATGTTGTTGGATCTTACGAGATCTGATGAAAGATTGGTGGATGTGAATCACAGGCTACACAGATTGTATGTATGCTCGAAAACATGACCTCGTTCACCAGCACCGCATCTACGCCCTCGAAGTCCAGCGCGAGGAACCTCTCGTCTCTGTTCAGTTGGAACAAATCCCGGCAGGTGACGCCACTGAACTGCTTCCTTGAAATGGACGCCGCGTCGCCAAGGAAATCCGAGTTCGGGATGGCAACCGAGCTCACGCAGATGGACGACGAGAACGCGCACCTCTGCTACACGAGCCTGCGGGATCTGCTGCCGGCGGCAAGCAGTCGGCCCGGCAGTCCCGTGAAGCCGAAGCGGCCTTTGCCGGAGGGCCGGGAGGAGAAGCCCGAGGAGGAGGTGACGTGGAGTGGAAGTGACCGCCCCGCCATTAAGAACCGACTGGTGGAGCAAGCCGCGAGAGCTTATCTCCTTCCCACTTCCCCTCAGAAAACTCCCCCGGACCAGTTCCTGGCACGGTATTGGGCCAAGCTCACCTCTAGTAATCCCAGCCGCACTGACAGCCAGCTTTGGACTCCTCCTCCTCCTCCTGCAGTAGCAGCAACAGCCCCGCGTCCTGGCCATGGCTGCATCCACGGGTGCACGCACGGCTGCCTCAGCTGCTTACCCTCGCTTATCTGGGTGGACCTCTCTCGCGTCGTGCACGCTCTTTTCAGCCAGCTCCGTCCACAGGGGCTGCTACGTGACCGCGCTCACTCATCCACCGTTATCATGAGTCCTTCTTCTCTCATGACTCCATCTGTAGTCAAATGAAGGCAAAATCTTTCTCTCATGACTCCATCTGTAGTCAAATGAAGGCAAAATCTTTCTCTCATGACTCCATCTGTAGTCAAATGAAGGCAAATCTTTCTTTCTCACTTGCGAGTTCTGCATTTCAGTGACGATGGAGATTACGTGACAGTTCTTCTGCCACAACCCCATCCGAGAATCTCAGGCTTTGTGAGCTTTTCAAGTTCACGACACAGCCATCATGAGCAGTTCTTCTTTCCTGCCTCCACGGGAGCATTGCAGGCTATGGAGAAAGCTCATTGTCTGGTTTGTGAGTTGCATTTGCAACCCAGTGATCATGCTCATGGTGTGGTTATCATGAGCAGTTCTTCTGTCATGACACCACCCGAGTATGGCAGGTTACAGTTTCCACCACGTCAGAGTTGTGAGTTTTATGAGCTTTCAATTTAGGAGTGTGTGTGTGTCGTCGAGGAGAGTCGAGTGTGTAGAAGTGGAGGTTTTTGACTGGTTTTTTTTTGTAAGGTTTGTACATGCAGCTGAAAGGAGTCCCAAGGGGAGAGTCATGTAGCTGTTTTTGATGTGACAAGATTAAGGTAGGTTTTGCAGTGTGGGTTTGGTACTGAAGGTGGGTGGTAGCCTGTTCAAGCATCTTTATCAAGTAATCTGAAATTCTGACTGATAGCAATTGTTTTTCAACATGGTGCGGAAAGTTTCTGCATTATTTACTTCTCTGCAATTATAGCGGTGGTAATCATCTTTACAGATGTTGCAAATCTGGGGTCGTGAAACTTTGCTGATTCCGCCCTGAACTGCTGTATGTAAGTTATCAGGAGTTTGACTTAAACAATTTTTGTATTTATTGTTAAGGATTGTGTTCATTAGGAAGGTGGAGTGTGATTAGTGCACTACTGCACTGTAATCATGTCCATTACTTTGTACAATTGCCGCTTTAAGGCCATCTCGAGATTATTATTTTTATTGCATGCCTGACATGCAAGGAGTATTATCGGTGCTATTCAATGACAGTATATGGCAATGGTTGAGGATCTCTTCACTAGACTGCAGGAAGTATGATTGGGGTCTTGCCAAGTTGGTTATTGTACAAAGTCATAATGTATGTTTATGTCATTTTTGTATGTATATCCATTTGTGCCAGATAATTTACTTCAATAATAAAGTGGGTGAATGTATCCATGCGTTTCAGTTTGCTTTAGAAATGTCATCTTGTGGACGACGTGAAACTTGTCGCAAAGTATCGTCTTCTCTGTGATTAATTTTTTACAAATTTCTGCCCTAAACGTAAACACTTCAAGTAAAATGCACAATCGTTGGACTATTATCAAATTCCTGACCATGTCTTGCTCTTGTTAACAATCATCCGCTTGTGTTGAAGGCTTGAAGGCATTTTTATTTTCCTTTTTCCTAATCAACTGGCTTCAGATTGAAGGGTCAAAATCTTCCTTTCGTAAGAGCTTTATGAGAAAGTTTTCACTTCTTTCACCCCTAAATGCTGGGCTGGCCACGGTGGTTGCCCTCTAATGTAATGCCACAGTTGTGTGGCAAGTACCCACCCATTATGATGTTTTTTTCAAAAGTTGCAGAAGTTAACAAGACATGTTGCCCTCATGAAAATTGTAAGAAGAGTTGTATGAACCATAATACTATGTTTGTGAATCTTTCTCATAGTTTGAGTTACCCAAAAATATGAGTGCATAATGTGAGGTTTTGTTTTTGCCTTCCACAATGGACCATGTATCCATGATCAATCCTAAAAAAACATATAAAAAACAAATTTTTCCATCCTACAATTTTTTTTTGTTGTCTTTACAAAACCCATCCACCTTGGCGTTCAAGGGTTAAAGGAGAGGTACTACAAATTCAAAAAACGCAAAGCACATTTCAGAAGAAAATTCAGTGATAACCTTCAAACCAAAGTTGCCAACAATCCCCCCATATGGTTAGATCCTCATAGATGGATCTCTTCCATATGCTACAATTCTCGAGCATCAAAAGTGCGATGATATCACGCACTCGATACACGCAAGTCAGCTAGCTACACAATGAATTCAAAGTCATAACTACATATTCAATGTACAAGGATTCTAGGAAGGGGATTGAAGGGATTGATATGTCTACCACACCCTCTCAGCTATTCTACCACACCCCGGGGTAAATTTTAGATTTCTACCATCAAATAGTTGAATTTAAGAATTTGGAATTCAGATTTGGACTTAGAGACCTTCATTTTGTCTAAAATCATAGATAAAAAGGTTGTAATTGAACAACACCCAATGAAAAAGCTTAGCTCGGGGGAAAAATATTACTTTTACTTATATAAATATATAAATATATATACATATATAAACAAATAAATATATAAAAATATATTTATATTTATATTTATATATTTATATATTTATATATATTCTTTTCATTGGGTATTATTCAATTAGAACCTTTTTATGATTGTAGACAAAATCACCGTCTCTAAGTCCAAATCTGAATTCTAAATTCTCAAATTGAGCTTTTTGATGGTAGAAATCTAAAATTTACCTTGGGGTGTGGTAGAATAGCTGAAAGGGTGTGGTAGACATATCAATCTCCTTCTAGGAAATATTAAATGCAAATGTCACTCAGCAATAGTGGATGCTATGAATACAATTCCTATTAGAAGATAGAACTTTTGAGTATCAAAAGTGTAAAAAGAAAATTAGAAAATAACTTGGATATTCCTATTATAGCCACATGCAAGTTTGTCATTTTTAAGTGACTATGGGAGAAGCTCAACAAAAGGGATCCTAAAAATCAGAAAGATTCTTAAAATCTAACCCCTCCCTTGAGTATTTCTGGTTGGTTATCCTAAAGCTTACTTTTGGAAACCTGTTTTTCAGTCTTCCAGCAAAAGTTCCAGTCCAGTCTGGACATGCCTTGATGTGAATTGACCAAATATTTGCTCAAGAGCGAGCAAAAAGTAACATCCGTGAAGAGTGTCAACGGTGTAACATGGTTTGGAAAAATATCGTGACGGCTCAAGCCACTTCAAGCAGTAGAGGAATATGCGTGTGCACCACCACCAACCAGTATTAGGGATGTGCACATACGAGTACCAAGCTTCTTCATGCTTATGTTTAGTTTTGGTTCCGCTGCTTTGCACCAAAAACTATTTAATCCCTGAAGGGCCCTTGGGCTCTGGACCTACGGTACCAAATACAGTCGCAACCAATATTCAGAAGTTTGAAATCGGTTAGAAATTAAGTGTTACAATTATACATATTGAAGGGTTGTATGATGGTGGGTGTATATTTTTTTGGAAAGCCCTCAAATACGTCTGTACATATAGTTGTACATACAGTAGCAAAGGGCTTTTGGGCCGTTTAGGGGATAACCCCTAAATGCCTGAAGCACCAAATTTTAATAAATTTTACACTAGAATTTGGTACCTCATGCATTTAGGGGTTGAGCAGCTGCAACAACGGTAATTCAAGTGACATTCGGCTTTCTTGCAAAGGAGACGCTAGTGACAAGACTATCATGCTTGTACATAATTCAAATGCCAAAAAAATATTGAGATGCAGCATGAGAGATCAAATGAGCGATTGTTAAGAGTTTTAAAGAAGGGAATTGATATGTGCACACTCTAGGTTTGATATATGCATACCATGTGGGGGGGTAAACTTTAGCTATTTACCATCAATAAGCCGAATTTGAAAAACTTGAACTCGGATGTGAATTTAGAAACCTTGATTTAGTCTAAAACCACATAGGAGGCTACAATTGAACAACTCTAATGGAAAAACTTAGCTAGGGGGCAAATTAAGACTTTTACCCTTGTCTGTAAAAAAAGCTAAAAATTTCATTGGGCGTTGTTCAATTATAACCTCCTTCATTTTAAACTAAATCAAGATTTTTAAATCTGAATTTGAATTCAAATTGTCCAAATTCAGCTTGTTGATGGTAAATAACTAAAATTGACCCCTACCCGGTGTGCGTATACCAAACCCAGGGTGTGCACATATCAACTCTTTTAAAGAAATGATAAACAACATGACAAATACATGTGAGATTGTGACGAAGGCCATGAATATCAATCAAACATTCTTAGCCTTGTCGCCCCCGGTTTTGCCCTCTGGGCTTTCTTGCAAATCTTTTTAGCCTTCACAACTTTCAATATACCGCCTCCCTTTCTTGCGGCAGAAGAGAAGACAGAGACAATGCCAGGCAGCGGCAGCAAAAGTGGAGATGAAGGGTTAAGTTACGCACAAGTAAGGGCCATGATTCGTGAGGAAGGTCGAAAGAAGCGAGATGATCAAACCAGGAAGAAGGCGGGCAAAGCCAAGTTGGTAGACAAGGACACTTGCCTTTCAAAAGCCATGTCAGTGGTAAGTAGTAAGTAAGGTAGTGTGCTCGTAAACCGTTCATGTAGGGGCTGAAACTGAAGTTTGGGGAGGTGAAACTTTTTGAAATAATTTTCAGTAAATTTTTCTTGGCATTTATCCCAAGTGTTTTCATATTTTATGGAGTTTTGTGGAATTAGTTATGAAATTTTGAAGTGGAAAGGGCATAGGTGCTCTAAAACCACCCATCTCTCAAATTTTTGTCCCATGTACATTGTTGAAAGGCTATGAATAAGACATGTGCCAACACAGTACAATTGGGGAGGTGAGCGGTTTTAGAGCATGAGCGGAATATGAGCAGACTACCTCACTCTATAAGGACAAAGCCTCTTGTTATATAGTTGCTTGTTCTGTTTTGGTGGCTAAGGGCTGTTCACACTTCACACTACCGAGCATTAGAGCATCTCCAGTTCTCCACCGATTTGGGCTATTTCAAAGTTTTCCATTTGTGTTGGGCGGCTCTCAAGCTCCTGGGTCTCCAGCCATGCTCTTCAAAAAGGTGGCCTAGCTTGCATTCCAACATGCCTCATAAATAATCATTTGATCACTTATCAAGGAAAGTAGAGGATAAAGCTCACTAAACTTAAGATAAATAGTGTTTAATAGTGTCTTGAAGGGCCCTTGCTAGACACAAGCTAGAAATTGTAAGACACAATGTCAATAGAGGGTTTTGAGAGGGCCCACAGCACTTTTCATCCACTTTGAATGTGTTGGAGTCATTGGTGGAAATGCTCTTAGTAGAATGCTATAATGTGAGCAGGATCTGTGATCCGTGAGCCGTGAGCATGGATTTTTTATTAGAATAGATTTTGTGAGGATTTGCAAGACATAGTAATTTGATTATCATTTAAAAAGTTGTGATTTTTACAAGTTGGTTTGAGAGATTTGACAACACTTGGGTTTACAACAATGCAACAATCATATGAAATGGGTTTACAATTATGCAACAATCATATGAAAGAGGAAGAAGCTTCACTTTTGTATTTGCGAAATTGAAAAAGACAAAGAGCTATATTACATTACTAGAGGCTTTTGTCCTCACAACATGAAACATATAGTATAACATGAGCTCATTTCATCAGTTGCACCAAATTTATTCAAGGGAAAATTTCATGGAAATCCTTGAAGTTTGCAATATTTTCATAGGTACTCTTGTTTTTTCAGAAGTACAACGCCTAATTTTTTTGGTCCAAGGGTATTTGTGATGTTTTTGAAAAAGCAAGGTATCTATGAAAACATTGCAAACTTCAAGGGTATCCATGAAATTTTCCTTTTATTCAAATGTCCTTGCTTTCACTTACACAACACTTTTGTTAACACAAAGCCTCCTTTCCCTCTACCACACTTACCAATTGACAAACTTGATAGGTCCTGCCAGTACATGGTGTTTTTAACTAATTTTGAAACATAATAAAGTCACAAATTATTACTCATACGCAGAGTGTTGAGAAATCTTCTGATGTTTTGCACACATTATATGAAACTTATTGGGAGATCTATGTAAAAAACTAAGAGATCTATGTAAATTATTGGGGGATTTATGCAACTCAACATTAGGAAATTTCTCAATGTTTTGGTAACCAGATCCTTTGTTACATGAATAGTCCAAATTTAGTTAAATATGTTACCAATGGCATTTATTTTTTTAAGCTACATATAACAAAAGCTTTACAAATATTTCTATCTTACAAAAAGCCTATAGGAAATTTTAAATGTACAACTCAACCTTACCTAGATCTTATAGCAAATAATAATAATAAAAAATTGCATGTTGTCAAAAATGCATTGCAACTATCAAAGCAACAAAAAAGGCTTATGTAGAAATCGGCAAATTTGGTTATTTTAACCAAAGTTTTGGGAACCACCTTATACTAAACCAAAAAAAAAAGGAGAAAGAGGAAGATAGAAAGGCTAACCTATAGTTGGACAATAACCTTTTTTTTTTATCAATCAGTAGAGTTCCAACATCCTTAACCCTTAAACATTAAGGCCGACGTGAAAGATCCATTGGTTATTGGAAAAACTCTCCATAGGATGGAGAAAAATCAAATTTCATTTAGTAATTTTTAAAATTAATCATGAGCACATGGTCTATCATGGAAGGCAAAAAAAAACCTCACTAAATGTACACATTTTTTTAGGTAGCCCAAATAGTGAGAAAATTTAAAAACATGTTGTAAGGTCCCATGTTGTCCATTTTGCAATTGCAATTTTTACCAAGTCAGCATGCACTATTGACTTCTGCAACTTTTGAAAATAAGAGTACAATGAATGGGCACTTGCCACACTACTATAGAGCACTATAAAGGGATAGTCACAATGACCAACTTAGTGTTTAGGGGTTAATAGTCAAGAAAAATTTAGTCCTAAATTTTGAATGAAAAAGTGTGCAAACAACATTTTCAAACTATCTTTGTCCTTTTGGCACAAGTAAAACTTATATAAACAGATTGTCATATAAAAAACTAGGTTGACAGCATAAATGATAGCCTGTTGCTTTTGTACATTGTAAAAATTTGTGATTCACTGAAAGTTATGATAATGAGTTGCAAGAGCAAGATAAACATGTGATCCAACCCTCTAAATGCAACACTTAACCAAATTATTTTTTGGGATCGTGAGGAAACTTTCTCCCGCCAATAGAGATGCCTAAGCAAAAAAAAAAAAACTCCAAATCTACATAAACTCATTGTAAATATTAGATTTTTAAAATGGTTTTGATTGAGCCTGATAAACGTGCTAAATGATAATTTGACATAGATTTTACATTTTGAATCCGAGCTAATTTAGGAGCAGCTTTGTGACAATGGAACCATCCAGCAAATAGTACTAAAAGAGACCTCAAAACCCATGTGACCCCAAATCTCTGGAGTAATAAGTTAATGCTTAAAAAACAACAAATAAGTTACACGCCCCAAATTTACAAGGACCTGCACTCCTGCTGCAGGCCAGATCCTAGAATTCCCTTGACCAGGGCCAGAGTGGCAGGGACAGTCCAGGTCAGCGTTCACAAATGCGGCTAAATTTAGGAAATACTATAGTCAGTTCTGTTTATTGCGAGGAATACAACTTGTGGTTAAATTGGAAAATTCCAAATACAAAAAGCAGTGCTTCGAGCCACTTGAGGTAATTAACCCCTAAATGCCTGAGGACATTTTTGAGCTTCTACGAATTTGCTCTGAACGAAAAGCGAACTTTTTGTTAAGCTGTGTCAGTTTAAAAAAAAATCGTACAAATTCAAACTAAATATGTTAGAGATAATATAGGAAAAGAAAACACAACAATATCACTTATGGATTAAAAGATTATAGTTTTTGATAATGAGGGTGTTAAAATTGCAAAAATGACTTGAAATCTTTCAATCTTCTTTTCATATGTTGAATCTAAAAAACTAGTCACCCATAAAATACAAGGTTAAAGGATATAATATACATAACTCTAATCACCTCACAACTTTTCAAAACCCCTTCTATAATTCTTTAAAATGAGTTTCTAGTGTAAATTTTTCTCCAAGACCTAGTGTATTTGAGGCTCATTTCCAAGAACTCTCAACACTACAAAAAGTCAAGATCCTTACACAATATCTTGAGTAGAAAAATCATAATCAATCATTTTCAAATCAAATTTTAGATGCTAAAACCAGACTTCAAAAATAACAATTCAAATATATAAACTACTAAAAATAGCAACTTAACTGGGTTTATGGGGAGATTACAAATAGGGGCTCACAAATGAAAAATATTATAAATAGTGGCACAATTTAAAGATAATTACAAATAGGGGCACAATTTCATATAATTTTTTGTAAATTCTTGTAAACTTTAGGTTTGGACATTGGTTGGTTTAGATACATCACATTGAATGTTAGCTAACCTCCAAAAAACTTAAAACTTTTCCAAATCAAGCTTGAAAAAATTAGTAAAAGGATTTTGAAATTGTGCCCCTATTTGTATTTATTTTGAAGTTGTGCCCCTATCTGCAATATTTTTCATTCTTTTGTGCCCCTATTTGTATTTTGTAATTTTCCATAGGTTTATTGAACATATTGTTGACACCCAAATTGGGTGCCTCAAGCATTTAGGGGTTAACCCTTAAACACCCCAGCAACGGGATCTTGTCATTGGGGATCACAAATTGATCTCACTTTTTCTCTTGATTTGTACTGTGAAAACAGTTGTGATTGGTCCCCATCAGCAGAGAAGGTAGTCCTTCTTCAAATCCTACGGTCACTTTTTCTGATTGTAATTTTCCAAGTTGTGGTGGCCATTAAACCCCCATTTTCTCCTAAACCCTAAAACAACTCCGGGCGCTCAGGGGTTTAAAAAATAAAAATGGGATCACTTGTTTAGGTCTTTAGGTCCACGACTCTAGTCCCAGGTCTAGTCCTAGTCAGTGTTTTTTTTGGGCAAGTTAAGGCCCAATTGCCTCAAAAAAAAGGCTAGCTTCAAGCCTATAGGAAAAAAGGGGGAATTTTTTTCAAAAAATGCCAGATTGCAATAATGAAAATTGCATTGCAGCCTAGGCTTTCATAAAATCCTTCTCAAATTGAAAATTGATGCCATCATTTTAAAATTATTTGAGCATTTTAAAATTTTTTGAGGTGTTGCCTAATCCAATTCAATATAATACTTAGGTAATGGCAATGGTTATTTGGATGTTTTCAAAAAATGACCAGTGAATGTTTTTTACCTACAGAAAAATCCCATGATGCTCCAAAAATCCATGCATTGGGACCACCTTCAGCTCCAACCAAAATAGGGATGGAGCTAGCAAGCTACAAACCATTTTCAAAAAATGCCACCCAAGCATTGGTGAGAAAACCAAAAAAAAAAACCCTGGTCCTAGTAGCAGCCAATGGATGAACAGCGCCCTACATTCATCCACCTTGTTCATCAGTTCACGCGGAGTCCACAGTGTGTCCCAGCCCAGGTCAGTCCAAGCCCGGGGGGAGGGACCCATCACCATCGTTGCAACGCAAAGGTCAACGCGGGAGGCCAAGCAAAGACAAGGAGAGAGACAGAGAGAGAGCGAGAGAAGGAAGAGAGAAAGAGAGAGAGAGGGAGAGATGCACCGTGACACAATCCCAAAGAGGAGAAAATGCGCTTGTCCAGCCGGACGTCAATGCCCACGCGGTGTCGTAACAAATCAACGCCCCATCGCCCCCGCCCTCGGCGCTTGCTGCGTCTCCCTTGCCTTGCATTCCGGCTGCGACTGCAACCCCTCCCCACTCCTCTCTAGGGTACACTTCTCGTGCCGCTAGTCGGTAAAACAAGCGCGCAGTTTTGGTCCTATGGAACACCAGGATGAGCAAATGGAGTAGATCCGGATCGATGGCGGAGTATAGGTGAGAGAGAACAATTCTCGTATTCCTTTCCATTTCAGTTTTGGTGTTTTTTTCAGTCGGGAGTGTATTGTTGTTGCGGTGTCGGCTATGGTATGGAAGGATTGGTGGTTGTGTGTGCGCGAGCTGCTTGCTCAGGTTTTGCCCGACACCCCCACCGCCGATTCTAGCGGGGCTTGGACGACAGTTGATATTGTCGTCATCGTCGTTGTCGTCGTTGTCGTCGTTGTTGTCTTTGTCGTCGTTGTTGTCTTTGTCGTCGTTGTTGTCTTTGTCGTCGTTGTTGCAGAAGTCTGTGTGTTTGTGGAAGCAGCTCCGTGGAGGCATTTTGCTTTGAGAGGTGTGCTTGTTTATAGCTGAACAGGGGGACGGGAGGATTTCCCGCGCTGACTTTCAGCTTGGCTGTGAGTAGTTAGACTAGAAAGGGGGGGGTCATAAGCTTACTTGCATACTATTATAGTGTACCGAACTTTGAAACCGATTGCTGCAGCCGCCAAATGATCGAAAACACCAGTAATAGGCCAATTGGTGAAATGTCGGTACACCGAACACGGTTTCCACTATTTTTTTGGGCATTGAGACTTGAGAGATGAATCCGTCGGTTTGTGGTTACCGACTTGGTGAATTTGCAGAGTTAACGGATTCACCAAAGTCGGTAGGAAAAAAATAGTGCTTATCAAACCGGCCATGGCGAGGGATTCTGGTGAAACAGTGTGAAAGGCTCCTGAAATGTACACCCTTGGTACATTCTCTTCTCTATTGAACGTATACCGGGTGTCCCGTGAACATAGTACTCTCCCAAGAAAAAGAAGACCTAATTGAGTGTCGGGGTTTTCTGTGGCAGGCCAAGAACGAGTGGACTTTGCAAGCCAAGCAAGTCTCCATCTTGATGGCGCGAGTTTCAACGCAATCAGTTACATCAATTATAAGGTAAGGGCCGGTTTCAGACCTGAAGTGCTTTGTCCAGTGTTTTTGTCCACCTTCATTTGGTGGAAAACTGCCATTTCATCATCGATTTTGTCCGTCTAATGGAAGTCTTCGCACAGGATTTTGTCTTTATTTCACACATGAAGTGAGAGGGAGTGTTTTGTCCAATGGACAAGATTTTCGAGTTACCTTGAGAAGTGACCCCAAATCTTATTCATTACAAGTGAACTCCTCTTCACTTTTGGCAGGAATGGGTGATGACATGGCGTTAACACGCCAATGGCCATTGATTTCATTGCAAAAACTCCATTTTGGATAAAAACCCCTCCCACCGGCCGATCAGATGTTCCTAAATCTTGTCCACTTCCCACTTCCCAGTCTGAATTGGCCCTAACCACACCAAATACCCACATTGGCTGTAGATACTATTATCAGAATCTTAAGCTCTCCCAAGCCCCAAACAGGGTTCTCACACACCAGAGAATGCAAAGAGTTGATTTCAAGTCAACAGAAGTTTTGGTGGTAAGGTCGAGATCAGAACTAATTGTGCAAGGATATGGAATGCAGGTGTCGCAAAATGGGTCCACGGGGATGATTTCTGTGAATCTAAAAAGATGTGGAGCTCGTGATCAAGTAGCCATGAGGAGCAATATACCGTTCACTGGTGATCCAACTACCTCTAGGTTGTGAGTAGCGTCTGGCTCGCCTGGGCCCTGGCATTTTCAGTTCGGCACGAGAGAGGGGAGGTCAAACCATGGGGGCCAAATGCTCTAAAACACCTAACTCCGAGAATCATGACCGTCACAGCGCCTCCTCGCGTGTTGCCAAGACCAGCCGTGCACCGTCACCGTCATCGGCACCGGAGCCTTGGCAGGGGCAGGGGCACTCCCGCATGGGCTTTGCAGACGTTTCCAGTCTGGGAGCCACGCCACCTCGGCCTGTTGGAGGGGGCGGCTGGGGCTTGAAATTCGCCGAGATGCATTCCCAGGAGCTCTCACCCTCTGGTGCTCCCAAGTACCGGAACAAGGACGATAAGCGAAACTTGGCGAGAGCGCTCTCTACCAAAGCTACTTCTGTCAGATCCATGACCTCCATTGTTGCTAGAAAAGGCGCCCTCAAGGTCAGAAATCAAAATCACCCCTGAAAAATTTCATGGATACCCCTGAAGTTTGCAATATTTACATATAGTGCATGACACTTATAACCAACAACTATTGGCCAAACAAGAAGTACTAAAGCACAATACATATACCCATTAGTTCAAAAGTAATCCCACCACCAAGTCGGATAAATCCTAAGCTTCATCTTGGTGGATTGAATTTTTTGATGACTTTTTTTTTTGACAAAGCCATAGGCTAACCACCTGAATTGGGAGCTGTTGGTTATAAGTGTCATGCACCATAGATACCTTGCTTTTTCAGAAATTACACAAGTACCCTTGGACCAAAAAAATTCAGGCATTTGTTTTGTTGTGCACGTCCCTTCCCTTCTTCCTCCTTTGTGCGCATGTTGCTTCTTTTTTGTTTCATTAAGGTAGGCGGCTCATATTCTGCTCAAGCTCTAAAATTGTCTACCTTCCTAAATGTATTCTATTTGTACATGTTGTTTTCCATAACCTTCAACAATGTACAAGTAGTGTACATTTGAGGAGGCGGACGGTTTTAGAGCCCTATGCCACTTCAACTTCAAAATTTCATAACTAATTTCACAAAGATTCAAAAAATATGAAACGACTTAGGTTAGATGCCAATTCCTCTTGTCTTTCAAGAGAAATTTACTGAAAAACGTTTCAAGAAGTTTCACCTCCCCTAAAATTCAGTTTCAGCCCTGAGATGGTCGGTTTATGAGCCTCCTACCTGACATCCTCTTCTTCAACATTGGTCATGAAGGAAGTACAAGCACAACAAACAAATGCCTAAAAATTATGGTCCAAGGGTATTTGTGATATTTCTGAAAAAGCAGGGGTATCTATGAAAATATTGCTAAACTTCAGGGGTATCCATGAAATTTTCGCATTTCTATATTGCTGATTTTTCAATCAACTGTTTCCAAGGCAGGGCTGGGTCTTTGACTGGTGTTTGCAAGAGTATGAGGTATGATGAGTTTGGGGTGCGGGGGCAGGTTTCGGAAGTGCTGAGGGGAGCAGGAACGGTGGGGCTTGGAGCGTTGGACACCTTCAGTTCTTCGGTGGCCAATCTGAACAGCCGAGGAGGGTTTGCAGCGGCGGTCATCGCCAAAGGCAACAAGATCGGCATTCTGGCCTTCGAGGTAGCCAATACCATTGTGAAGGGATGCAATTTGAAGCTGGCACTGGGTGAAGAGGACATCAAAACGTTGAAGGAGGAAGTTTTGTTCTCCGAGGGTGTTCAGCGCTTGGTTTCCTGCAACCCGGACGAGCTCTTGTTGATTGCTGCAGCTGACAAGAGGTGGGTCAACTACACCAAATAGTGCATTTAGGTTGCCCCATACTAATTTCTTGATATTTCACACTATTTAAATATTTACCAAGACTACAGTAACTTTAGTCAATAATTACTGTGATAAACAATGGAAGAAACAATCAGAGGTTAGGCTCTGCAACATGCTCCAAAACTAGGGAGAAGGGAAGCTAGAACTTTAGACAAAACCAAGAATTACTGTAGCATAAAGAGAGTTGCATGCCCCTCCATGTGGCCAAGGGTGAGTAAGGCAACCTAATTATTAAGGCAATCTAATTGCATAAAATTGTGTAAAGTTTTGAAACATTTTTCATGCTCGTGCACAAGCCAGGATTCATATCACCCTCGAACTCAGGGACAGTGCGTATATCCTCAACGGCTGGTTGCTTGCCCACGTTGCACCTCTCAAGGTGCTAATCTGGCTTTAAAACATTTTAATATACCAACTAAATGTTAGCATACTAATCCCGGAGTTTTCATTTAGCTAATTTTTGCCATATCATTAGTGTATGGAAATGTTTCCATGTCATTAGTACTGGGAATTTAGGGCAAACTCTCATGCTGGCCTTGGGATTGGAACACCCAGAAACAAAGAACAACTTTACACTACAAACTTGTTTGTTTGTTGATTGTGAGTTCTGTGGTTCCGGGCTAGCATGGAAGTTTGTTATATATGGGAACTATAAAAGCGCATTAGGATTCTTGAATACTATGTGGAATCCTTACTCAAACCACATACATTGAAGCTTATAGCTCCTTCGTATTAGCTCAGGGTAAGGAGGTTTGTTCATGTTCCAAGTCTTACTGAAACTTCAAAGTCTGAATCTCAAAAGCTGATTGGTCCAGAGGTTGAAAATTGGGACTCACAGCTTCACACCATGTCTGTATTAACAAGTCCTGGTTTACTTTAAAAATGCCTACGTGGTAGCACTTTTTGGTGTCACAAAAGTGGACTTTGCTCCAAGACTTGGAGTATGGAAAACCTAACTCATAAGCCAAGTACCAACAATTCTTTTGCATATAATATTCAAACATTTCAAAATATATCTTTTTGTTCCTTTTTAATGCAACAAAGTTGAGGTGTGGAGTTGAATTAGGAATTGTAAAGTTGGGACAAGGGACGTAGTGTGAATCTAATATTAAGCCGCTTCTTGTTAACTTCTAAGCGCTTTAACGTGGATATATTCTAGATTACAAGTGTTTTTGGTAAGATTTCATCCAAACAACTTTATTCTTTTAAAAGGATGCTTGATTTTTTTTAAACTTTTTTTTACAACCAATTTAATTATATATGTACAAATATGTAAGCAAAATATACACCTTAAGGCACAGAAGGATCTGGACATTATAGGATTAAGGTGGCAACATTGTCATTCAAAGTGCTGAGTTTGACGTTACAGAGAAATTCCACGCATTGAAACATTTCTCTTCTCAGTTTCTCTAGTCAATTTCTCTTTAGAGACAAATGAAAGCAGAAGCAAACTTAATTTGATTCTTGTTTTTCAAGCCCTTGTGGAACTAACCACGGGATTTTTAAGTTGTAATGGCCTGGAGCTCTAAAAAAATGTCCCCACCGTGAAATATTCACTGTTGGTACATCGAGGAATCCATTATGCAGGAACAGTTCTTGCTCCCGCTCTACCTTATTCTGTACTGCACTTGGAGGAACCCTGGTTTGGTTCTAGAAGGTTCTAGATGGTTCTCAGGCGTGACATTATCTGTGAAGCTCACTCCAAAACCTCTTTTCTCGCGGATTGTCTAAACTTGGCTGCATGACCTGCTTTTGCGTGTTCGCAGGAACGAACTCAAAGTGTTTACGGACGAAGTTGTGAGGTTTGGCAACAACTGCAAAGATCCGCAATGGCATGGTTATGACCGAGTCTTCCAGCGGTGAGCATGCAATCATCCTTCCTGAGTTGAAGTGTTTTCATAGACAATTTGCACTAAGGTAGCAGCACCCATAACCGTCAAATTAAGGGTTTTGAACATGACGATTATTAATAAATATCTAGCAAATGATAGTATCCTATTAGCAAGAGAAAAATGATGTGTTTGCACTTTGGAATGAATTATTTGGATACTGTGAGAATAAGTTGTTTTTAAAGAGCCGACTGCAATTGCACCTAATACCAACACTAAGGTTTCATGTTCACATGTTGTACATCCTTGTAACTACATCTATTCACTTCCTCAGATTTTCCAAGATTTTAGAGGTAATGGTTATGGGTACTGTACAGTGATGGTTATGGGTGTTGCTACCTTAGTTGGAATTAGGCGGGGTTCCAAAGTTGCGATTAGTTACTCGATCTATCTTGTTGTTATTGATGTCAGATCTTTTACTTACAAAAGAAATTGCTCTGCAGTCACTTTAAAGAGACGGAGCTCCAAAGGCTCTCTAGCGAGGAGGCTGATAAGATCATGGACGACTTGATGACTCTTGCTCAGAACACTGCGGTAAAATCCTAGCTCCACGTTTAGTAGCTTTCTTTTTTCCTTTTTCTTTCTATCTTTCGTGTTTAATGCCGTTTCAATAGCTTAACTTCGACGTTAGCTTGGTAAATACCGCTATTTGTCACCAATTGATTCGAAGTTAGCAAAACTGAGAACATGAACAAGATTTGACAAGTTCTTGATGAATATCTTTAACTTTAAACATCGGGCCTCATGACATCAAGCTTTATTGTCTGCATGCTCTACTCTCTCTCTATATAAGCTTGATATAAGCTGTATATCCTCTTATTTTTATGTAGAGTTGATGAATTTGAAGGAATTTTGATTTGGTTTGACTATATCAGTCTGGTTAAGAAAATAGCTATTTTGTGTAGCTCTTGATGATGGTGGTGAGGTCACTAGAAGAAAACATCATGTAGTTTATGTTGACTTCAACATAGTTTTCTTTATGGAACGATGAGTTCATGAAACTTTAGTAACAACACGAATGGGTCACTATTTTGGGGAGTGTGGAAGGGTTGGACTAGAGGAAGTTTACCGCTTGCAGTCATGTCTGGGGTGGCCCTTTAAGGTGAGTGCCAAGTTAAAGATGTAACAAGATTTGTCTGGATGCAGGATTTATATCATGAGCTGCATTCGCTTGATCGATTCAGAACAGACTTGAAGCGTAAGCAACATGAAGAAGAATCTGCTGGCGCTAACGCTCGTGGAGGTGCGGTTTAAATTGGCCTCTTTGACAGAGTTTGTGTGTCCTGTTCTTATAAATTCTACTACAATGAAAAGGGTGCAAGTCATGTGTATTATGTTATAGCTTAGGTGCTTTTTTATTTGGAGCCACATTTTGAGCGAAGTTTTTACAAGTACAGACGATGGTGTGTACTCCCTAGGTCAAAGATACGTATGTGCAGAAATCGTGAAACGATCTTCATCAGTATTTTAATTCTAAACGTAGTTAGAGGATCACGTACGAATTGGTGTTAGTGCATCTTGCTCTTATGCTGCATACCGAATGTACATTCATGCCTGTTGGTTCCATCAAAATCTATCCAGATGTAGCTGAAAATTAAGCTGTTGTAATCTTTGGATACTCAGGGGAGACTGTCGCTCTGTTGAAGAGTGAAGTCAAAAGCCAGGAAAAGCATGTGGAGGGGCTCAAAAAGAGATCACTGTGGTCTAGAACGCTTGAAGAGGTATTGATTCGTTTTTTAGTCCATTTGGGCACTAGTGCAGCCGTAGATGACCATGACCTGGAGCTATTGGATTTACAAGTTTCAAACGTTTCTATCGGGTTATATTTCAATGGGGTATTTAAAGAGCGTTCTTTGTGACAGGTCATGGAGCAATTAGTTGACATTGCGAATTTTTTGTACCAAGAAATTAATGATAACTTTGGGACTCAAGGTATGCAGCATTTTCTTTATTAGTCATCCTTCATATCTGCTCTTAATGTAATCCTGTTGATGCTGTACAATGTCCAATTCTTGAATCTTAGCAGTGCATCAAAGGACTATATGGCAGAGTTTGTTTACACACTTGTGAGGCCACATGATGCAGTGTTTCTTGAGGAGCTCGATGAAGAGAAAGAAAGAAATGCTGGAAAGTTGGGTTCTACAGGCTTGGCTCTTCATTATGCTAATCTCATCAATCAAATTGACACCCTGGTCAGTGTTTTGGCCTTTACAGTATATGTATCATAATCAAGATATTCAGGAAAATTAGATAATTTCAGAACATCTAGACAGCATTGTAAGAGAACCTTCCCCGTCTTAACGGTTACATTTGTATGACCAGAAGGAGCCCTCCCCATCACTTATAGGGAGGAGTCTCTTGTGATGTTGTCTAATAGTTCTTAAAACATTCTGATTTTACCAGAAACCTTGGTTTTGCCTTTAGTCAGAACAACCATTGTGTAGTGTGTTACTTTTGTAGAGATCTTAGAGGGTTCTCTTTAATGTTCTTTTTAAGAATTGAGACGCCCTTCTTTCATCGGTCTTCATATGAGTATCTCCATTATTTTGTATTCCTCCCAACTCCCATTTTTTGTTACTCCCGTAGAATTTTGAACGTTTTCCAAATGCAGGTCCAAAGACCAGGCTCAGTGCCCCCAAACACAAGAGACAATCTTTACCAAGGGTTACCCCCATCTGTGAAAGCTTCTTTACGAGTTCGACTGCAAAACACACAAAATGAACACGGTTTTGCGGTAAGTTTACCTTTCTGAGCTGATTTTCTGTATGGAGCTGATAGACAAATTTGTAGAAAGTGCTAAAAAGCATCCAATTTGTCAGGGGTGATACAGGATTTTTCAATGTACCTATAGTGAACATTCAGGTGGGGACACGTTTAGAGCATTTTGCCGTTATACTGAAATTTTTTATAACTAATTTCACAGGAGTCCAAAAAATATGAAAAGTGGAATTCAAAAGTATGAATTAACGGGGATCAGGTGCGGGTTCCTTTAATTTTGCAACGAAAATATTCTCTGAAGTAATGTTTTTGAATATTGCAACCTCCAAATAGTTGGATCGGCGCTTAAGAAATGAAAAGACATTATTTTAGCTTCCGCTAATTTAACAGTCTTCATTTCATGGAGAAATCCACTATTCTTCTGTTGAAGTGGTTGCATTAGAAAGAGTTATTGCAGCAGCTCACTCTTTGTGTTGCATGGTACTGCAGCTGACTACCACGGAGCTGAAAGGTGAATTAGACAAAATTTTGAGCTGGCTGGTTCCCGTTGCTACCAACACCACAAAGTAAGCATTATAATGGCTTAAAAATCTGCAATTATATACAATACGTTTGTTCTAAATATCATGCTTAATTTTTTTGCTTGGCTTCTGATTGTTGAGGCTGAAGATAGGGTACTGAAACTGCTTGTCTTGTATTGTATGTATCCATGTTGGCCTCATTTGGTTTTATTTTTATCATACTCTCAGCTTTAGTGGTCTTTTGATGTGGGCAGGGCTCACCACGGCTTTGGCTGGGTCGGAGAGTGGGCAAACACAGGGTGAGAGAACCATTCTTCACCTTTTCACTTGGGCTTCTCTCATCTTATCAAATCTGTTTGATCTTTTCTCGGATGATACCCTTAGTAGTTTCGCACTAAGTTATTTATAATAACTTGGTCTAATACAACATTAATTCAGTATTAAGGTAACATTAAATTAATGTCAAGGTAATGTTGACATAATAGCTGCCTATGTGACATCTAGTCAAATACATGAGCATCCCACCTAGTTTATGCCATCAATAAATGGCATTACAAGCATGAACTCATGTTGAGGACCATATGAATTGAAAGCCTATCAACTGAACTTGTAGTGGAGGTTCTTTTATGATAAAAATGTGGAGAAAGACACCATAGTAAACCACATTTGCTCCCGTTTTTGTTCTTTTTAGGTTCGGGATCCTTCCAATTATTCAGAATTCTATTACTAGCGATTTCAATGAGCTCATAACATTCCTAAGCTGTCGTAAGAATCCGTGCTTCTGGAAACCACAAGAAAGATTGAAAAATGTGACATTCATTGTAGAGAGAGCATGCATGGCGATTAATGAATCCCTGGTGTTGATGCAGCTAAATGAGGAGTCTAGATCCTTTCGACAAGGCTTGCTTTTCTGATCCAATGCATTTTTTGGTGCTACAGGTCCCCAGCAGATCGACGAGCGATGGGATACGTGGAGGTATTTCTGGTACAAACCCTTCACCACGCGAATCAACAGAAAGTGGAGAACTACATACTGGAGCTCATTGTAGGGCTGCATCATCTGGTCAGCATGGCAAAAGCAAACCTCAATGGCAACAACAACAGCAACAGCAACAGCAACAACAACAGCAGCAACAACAACAGCAACAACAGCAATAACAACAGCAACGTTAACATGGGAACGCGGTCACCACAAGACAAGTCCCCAGCAAGAATACACGTCAAGCCAGTGATGGAGCAGCCATTTTTACCTTCGGACAGGAGTGTTTCTCCACCCCCTTTTGGAATGTTTTCCAACGCCGAGTACTCGGAGGGGCTTGCACAGCCACTGGCCAGTAAGGAGCTTTCTTTGGAGGACAAGGAGATATTACACAACATGAGGAGTGATTACGCAACACGGAAACTTATCCCAGGGCTCAGCAAATCTCAGGAGTTTGACAAGGCTGCTGCCTCTATGAAGGAGTTTCGGAAAAGCAGCAGCCACTCCCAAGCTAGTACAATCCAGCCTCCAGACGCTCCTCTTTACCGGCCCCGGAACCGTATTAAACCACTAGAGGCTGATATGCATAGACTGGATGAGAGTGAGCGCCCGGAATCTCTCGAGCCTGAACAGCAGTGAGGTATTTGGTTTCTGTTACTTGTGTTTGTGGTGCGTTTTTTTTGCCTGTTTTTCAAAATTTCTTTGTGATTCTAGACACCCTCTAGAGTTGCGTTTCTTTTTCTATTTCTTTTTTCATGTTCAGGTCGGGTTGCCAAAGCAGCCTCCTGTGCTGGTATAGATCAGAATGACCTGGTGGTCATTTGTAGCAACACAAGGTATGTAGGGTTAGCTTGTATCTCAGAGTTTCCTTCTGTAATGGGGGTTATATACTGTATATTCAATGCCAATGGCTTAGCCAGAATTTCACTGTTTTATGTCTTGAAGCATTCTGAATGTGCTTCAAGGACTCGTTCACTGGTGACCACAGTCATGTTCACCCTTGCTTGTTTATTCAGCTTCTGAGCGTATCTGCTGGTGGACCAGAGGCCCAAGTTCGGTCTCACGTCTTGCTTAGCGGTTTTGAGTAGATGCTTTGCTCATTTGTCCATTTTTGTTCATTTTATGACCAGCACATGCATGGTTTTTCCCTTGTTCTGATGGTGAAAGATTTGGTTACCATTCAGATTCCACTTAATGATCAATTGAACTGGCCACTTTTATATCCACGAATCCTCCTTGGTCCTCAAAAGGTTAAATCCATGTAAGTTAGTAATTCTTGTGCGTGTATCCGGAATTGGGCTCCACTGCATGAACACCGCTTTTGCCACCATTATTTCTAAGTACTTTTTATTGCTTAGATCACCTGCACCAATGCGATTCTTTCAAATTCTCTTTGTCCCTTTAAAGAAATAAATTTTGGCAGGGTTGACTAATACTCTAAACGCTACTTTTTGTTTTATAATTAGCAAGTTGTGATAAATGATAGTTCACTTGTTTATGCCCATTACTTGAGTTGGGTTGCAAGTTGAAATGGCGAATGGAAATTTTGGAAAATATCATTGTATTTTGCCATATTCTGAAAAATAGCCTTGAAATTTTTCAATTGCAAAAATATCTTTGTAGGGATCCCACAATATTGTGACGTAATTCTACTATAGCTAGTAAAACGTATGCAACCAACCTTGCAATCACCCATACATGATACAAAAGAACATCAAAATATCTCCCTTCAATTCACCACCAGACAAGCATCTTAGAGCTTAATAAAACTAATAGTAAAGTATATTTGCATAATTGCACCCATATTGCAATGATACAAATGATGCTTCCATGACCAATACCAGAAACATTTTGTTCATCAAACACAATTTTTTCAATACTACAAACAAATATGCTTTATAAAACCTCTACAAGAAAATATTTGCAATTTTGAAAATTACTAAGATATTTTTTTAAATACAACAAAGAACATGGATATTTTTAAATATACCCTTCAATAAACAAGTGGCATGCCTTCTAAATTGAATACCCTAACCAGCTAACTACAAACTTTACTTGAACACTTTAAAACCCAGTTGTGTTTGCATGTTTCTCTAGGGTGGAGGTTTGGGCGCTCACATGAGGCAGATGAATAGATATGATGTACTAATAGTCTAAACTTGTGTGTCAGTGGTTGTTTCTGAAAAATAGTTTTACTGCACGTCCTTAGTTTTAGTCCTTGAGTGGTTGAAATATTGATGCTTATTTTATCCTTCCTTTTCACCATAGATTGATTTTGACACTAGCAAAGGAGCAGTAGTCAGCAAGGAAATGAACTCATTGTGATTGGAATCATTAATTGTTTCATTTGTTGGTTAAGTTGGGAGAAAAAGCGATAGCAGCTGGTAGCAGGAATCTACAACTTCCTAGCCACAAACTAGCTACTTTCGTTTTTTGTGATTGACATATTTTATTTGGACTTTTGTTGAATTATATCGAATCTCCCTTATTTATATTTTCATTGAATTCTTGGGTGAATAATTTAGTGCATTTTGAAATTGATGAGCAAAATAATATAGCAAAGGTTTTATTCATTTGAGATAAAAATTATAACAAACTTACAAATTAAAAAAAAAAAAAAACATTCAAAGTACTAAATCTAATATAAATAATATACGCACACTACAAATCTAAGACTTTAATTATTTTACAACTTACATAGAGGCACAAGATTTGGCGTTATCCTATGCACAAGACTGTATCTAGTATGGATTTGTACATGCACCTAGGTATTCAAGGGGTCATGTTGTATTAAATGAAAAGTCAAAGCAAATGTGACTTAACAAAAATAATAAGAAGTGAAAAAAACTCAAAATTTAAAACCAACCAAATTGTTATAGCATATATCATAGTAGAAAATATGATATAAAAATCAAATAAAAATTTAAGTCCAAAAGAAGTGTTTATCCAAAAAAGTAGAGGGGGGAATAAATATCAAAGTTTTGTATAAACAAAGCTGCCATTATTGGGGTCCAAATTAAAATAATAGGATGTGAAAAAAAATGCAAATTTAATACCAACCAAAATGCCTTAACAAAAAAAATTGGATGTAAAAAAGAAAACAATGACTTATCAAGAAGTCTTTACATTGGTGGACGAGAGAAAAATGCACAGCACATAGCTAGAAGCAAAAAAGAAAAAGAAAAATTGTACTGTTGTAGAAGATTCACAAGGTAAATCACAGTCATTGTCAACCTCAACTTGTATCAAAACACTAGAGATTTTCTGCAGCATTCCCGCCAATTTCTAAACGGACCCTAGTCCACACATGGCAGCCATCGTGGCTCGACGTCAATAGTAAAATTGCCTCTTCTCGGGGCTACCCGCCCTCTCCGTATGCGACCTAGTTGATATGCAACTTTCCTCAACCTTCAACCAATCAGACTTGCAACACTTGCAATTGGAGCGCAATGAGAAAACCCTCTCATCAATTCGGTTCAATTTTCCACCTAAAATCCCAAAGCACCGTCCCCGTGCTGCAAGCAACTGTAGAACATTAAAAATCAAGTTTCATTACCTTCTACACTTCCTTAGACGTAGCGCTACCAGAAGGTGCTCTCAAGGTTACAACAACACCACCACCACTTGCAATGGAGAAGAAAATGTAAACAAAAATAACTTTCTAATTTCATGTTTAAAAGAAACGGGACATTGTTGAAAGTAAACAACACAAAACCCAAAACAAAATCCAAAACAAGAAAAATAGATGATCCTTGAAGAAGTCATACCAAAGCCCGTACCAAACAAACCACTAGAAGGTGGAGGCAAGCATTCCGAGGCCGCTGCCCAATCCTTCACCGCACTATCCACTCTGCGCTTCCAGCCATCTACTCTGCGCTTCTAGCCGTCTACTCTGCGCTCCCAGTCATCCGCTCTGTGGCCCCAGTCATCTACTTTGCGGCCCTAATCCTTGTTCGTAAAGAGCAGGCCGCCTACAATTACACTTGTAGCCAATACATTCTCGCTCCCGACAATTATTGCTGCACCCACTGCGCCCATCATGGCCCCCAATCCTCCTTCTAAACTCGTCAGAGTGGGAGTTGTCATAACTTCCACAACCACGCCCTCCTCTCGCTTGCTAGACTCCTCTGCTGTTACCTCCCCAAAACCTAAGGAACGCAACACAGAGCTAGACTCCTACACAGCTTCCTCCTCCAAACCTATGGAATGTAACACAGCTCACCAACTACAAACAAACACCGCAACCACACGCTAGTGGTACACTACTATGACACAAAAAAAGCCAAAAACAGAAGCTAAGTTAGAGATAGAAAGGCAACAACAAAGTGGACGGTGAAAGAAATACAAAACCAGCCACATGCCAAGACAAAGAAGAGTCTTACTGGCACTCTGCACATCTTCCAACTCCTCAAAAATAAGCTTGGACGCCATCACATGGCAAACCCTAGCGCCTTAGACTCCCCATAGCGAGCAAGCGATCCAAATAACCTTTGATTCAAGTATGACCATCCTGTCCCCAAGTAACCCTAATCCTAACATTAAAAAACAAAGCGACTCCGTAATGTTTGACCCATGATGTTTGAGCGCAACCAAAAGATACATCACAACTACCAAATTATATGTAATCAGTATAGAAAGATTTAAGACTATTTGACGGTGAATCAAACACCATCTACAACGGTGGTGATTGTGCCTTGCATTGCTTAGTTTGTGGGCATAATGAAGCTCCATACATTTGAACACACACTTGGTAAAAAACAAAGTTCATGTTTGCTTACCTAATTTCAAAACATGTAAAGAGCTTAATCACTTTTATTCTAAAATCTTGATGCCATCATATTTTTAGTCAAACTTAAATATTCCTACCATAACATATTAGTTGGAGGCATTCTGAAGCTATGCAAATTAATGTTATTGCTTGAAAAATAATGGTGAAAAGTGATGAATTTCCATATCTTTCATTTTTCCTCCATTTCCCAATTTTTAAGCCTGCAGCACATATACCATTACCATCCGTTTAACAGTTTTGCCCTCATGCGTATACAAAAGATGTATTATATTGTACATTTGCGTTCTAATATGTATTCCAACAACACATGAGAGCAGAATTGAGTGAAGGGCTCCGAGTAAATTTCTTATTGCATTTTAAAATTAATGTGCAACATAATATAGCAAAGGTTTTATTCATTTGAGATAAAAATTATAACAAACTTACAAATTAAAAAAAAAAAAAAAACATTCAAAGTACTAAATCTAATATAAATAATATACGCACACTACAAATCTAAGACTTTAATTATTTTACAACTTACATAGAGGCACAAGATTTGGCGTTATCCTATGCACAAGACTGTATCTAGTATGGATTTGTACATGCACCTAGGTATTCAAGGGGTCATGTTGTATTAAATGAAAAGTCAAAGCAAATGTGACTTAACAAAAATAATAAGAAGTGAAAAAAACTCAAAATTTAAAACCAACCAAATTGTTATAGCATATATCATAGTAGAAAATATGATATATAAACAAATATAAAATTAATTCCAAAAGAAGTGTTTAACAAAAAAAATAGAGAGTGGAATAAATATCAAAATTTTATGTAAACTAAATTGCCCTAAAAAATATTTTTTAATGAGACATGCTAGTAACTTTCACAAAATTGGAATTTTTTTTAATTTCAAAATTGTTGCTTGAGCTAATTAGTGCAACAACCAACAATTGCCATAACAACAGTTGTAATGAATATAGTAAAGGGCACATCAAAAGATAAAATAGCAAGGAGTGCAATCCAAATTTAAAGTGCTATCAGAAATCAAAAGCCATGTAGAGGTTGTCTTGAAATGTCTATTTTTTTCATTTTTCATGGTCCCATAGTGAGGTTACTATCTGCACTCTCACTAGTAGAAAACTCCTTCTAAAACAACAGAAAACCAATAGTTTCTTGTTGATTTGGGCACTTGCCCACGCTAATTGACTAATTTAACAGAATTATGTAAAAAACTAAATACGTTCTGTTGATTTGGACACCATTATCTAAATCAACTGAAATTTTGGATTCTTTTGAAGATCTTTCGGGAATATTTTGTGAATCTTTAAGAATCTTCAAGAATCTTTTTAGAATCATTGAGAATCTTTTCACGATTTTTAAGAATATTTAAGAATCTTTTTGAGATTTTAGAATCTTTGAAAATCTTTTAGGAATCTTCATGAATCTTTGGAAATCTTTCGAAAATCTTTTCAAGTTTTTTTGGAATCTTTCAGAAAGTTTGAGAATCTTTGAGAATCTTTTTGGAATCATTGAGATTCTTTTGGAATCTTTTGGAAATCTTTTCAAGTTTTTTTGGAATCTTTGAAAATGTTTGAGGACAATAGAGAATCTTTGAGAATCTTTGAGAATCTTTTTGAAATCTTCAAGAATCTTTCAAGAATCTTTGAGAATCTTTTGGAATCTTTTGGGAATCTTTTCAAGTTTTTTTGGAATCTTTGAGAATGTTTGAAAACAATTGAGAATCTTTGAGAATCTTCTTGGAATCTTTAAGAATCTTCTTGAAATCTTTAAGAATCTTCTTGGAATCTTTGAGGATCTTTAAGAATTTTCAAAAACCTTTTTGGAATCTTTGAATATCTTTATAAAATCTTTCTGAAATTTGTTAAAGTACTTCAAATTATTTATAGAAATAGAATCTCTTAGACTGAATTATAGTCCTTTAGGAATCTTTTTGTAGTTCATCAAAATACTTTCAAAAAAACTATCACAATAGTTTAGGTTTGTTTTTGAAATCTTTCTAGAATCTTTTTGGACCTCATTAAAATGTTTTGAAGTTTTCAAAAATGAAAGAAGTTTTCAAAATAAATAGAATCTTTTAGAAGTTTGAGTGTACATTGACTGGATTTATTTTCTTTACTTTTCACAATTTGGTAAGATTTAAAATTAGCAGCCTTTAAAGTCAGTTAAAAACATGACCATAATAACAAAAAAATCAACAATTTTATGTTGATCCGGACACTTTTGGACACAACTTCACTAATTCAACAAAATTTTATATAAAAAGTACAACATTTTGTTGTTTTAAATACCAAAATTTCTTTACAAACAAATATAAAAGATGCTCCTCAATTCTTTGAAGAAATTTCATATGTCCTTTAAGATTAAAAGTACCAAAAATATCTTTCCTCTTTGTATAAATATCAACAATGCTTCTAATATATTGGGAAAATATTTAAAATGCTCCAGAACTATTTTAAATTATTTATATCTTTGTGTTATATGATAACCAAGTGTATAGTTTTATGCAAATTCTTACAAGAAACCAAAGGTGATTTTTACATTTCAAATAATACAAGGATATATTTAACATTTCAAAATAGAAGAGCTTTTTTATTAAATTTCCAAAATAATAGGAGCATAATTGATATTCCTATAAAAAATAAGAAATACTTTTTATGTTTCACATATTTTCGGCGTAAACTTGATATTTTGAAAGACTTAAAGGGTATTTTTAGTATTTTTCCTTCTATTACTAACCAAATGAATTAAAAAAAAAAACAATCTTATAAAATATTTTTATAAGCTTTAAAAGATGGGAATTGATATGTGTACCACACCCTTCTAATTATTATACCACACCACGGGGTAATTTTTAGATTTCTACCATCAAAAAGCTGAATTTGAAAATTTTGAATTCAGGTTTGGACGTAGAGACCATGATATTATCTAAAACCATAAAAAAAGTTGCAGTTCAACAACATCTAATGAAAAAGTTTAGTTAGGGAGAAAATTGTTAATTTTACTTTTGTTCGTAAAAATAGATAAGCTTTTTCATTGGGTGTTGTTGAATTGCAACTTTTTTTATGGTCCTAGACAATATCATGGTCTCTAAGTCCAAATTTGAATTCAAAATTTTCAAACTCACATATTTGATGGTAGAAATCTAAAATTTACCCCAAGGGTGTGGTACAGTAGTTCAAAGGGTGTGGTTCACATATTAATGCTCTTAAAAAATATCCAAAACTATTCAAAAGTTTATAGAATTTTGATTTTATAATTGCAAGGTTTTAATTCCGTAACTTTTTACAATTTCATGTTATTTGAAGCTATCAAACTATGGAGGCTATTTTAACAAAATAAGGTTTTTTTTACAAAAAAGCTAGCACTAAATAATAATTATTAATGAATCTAACCTTTGCCTCCAACAATCCTTATGAGATTTGTGAATTCCAAAAAAAATTTATAAACAAAATCAAAATGATAGAAATAAACAATTTTTTAAAAATTTCTAAACACCTTCTCTGATTTTAGCTCATAACTTTTGATAAAAAGATTGAAATCCAAAAAAATATGTTGGAGGTGAAAGTAAAATACATTTGCCAACTTTTCTCAGTTCTAAGTTTTTTTTTAAAAGTCCTTTAATGGGCGGAAATAGCCTCCAAAGTCTACTAGATTACTAAAGACATGAACATTTAATGTACAAATAGAATCATGAAACTAGTTTGCACATGTTTGAATACATGCGTAATAGTGGTTGTGAATGATGTAGTAGTCTTGTGGTTTGTGAACTTGGAGGTGGAGGGTTCAAACCCCACTGCCAACAGTCCTACTCGATGGTGCGGGCAGTTGTCCGGCCAGTAAAAAAATTTAACAGTTTTATTATAAAAAAAAAATCTATGAAATTTTTTTTTTTAAAATTGAAAACAAAAAGAATTGAACAATATAAAATACGTGAGAAGTAACAGAAAATCAATATAAAATTAACAGAAAACAGTAAATAATCTACAAATAATCAACAGAAAAGTACCCAAATCAACTTGACCAAATTCACAGAAAAAATCAACAGTTTTTGGTTGAAATTTTGTTGATTTTGTGCTGAATTTTCTAATAGTGGAAGGGTTTATGGCTGTATTTTTACCATATTCTTTTTTTTAAAATTTAATGCCCTTTAGTTTAGCAAAAAGTTGCAAACCATAGAAATGATAATTTTTTTACTTTTAAATTAATCTAAATATTTCAAAATTCTTAAAGTTATGATACTATTAATGCCCTCTTTGCACTAGCACTTTTTTTTACTATAAAGTTTAAGATCTTCATTTAGTAGATATTTTAAATGTGATACAGGTGCATTACATTGATCTTGACTCATCTATCCCAAACAAACACAAGATTGGAAATTTTGGTCTATTATTTTGATTGATAAAGATACATATGACTTGTTGAAAATGTGTACTTTAGAAGAATAGTAATGCTACTAATGTGACCTTAGTGAATTTTATTTGGCGCGGTAATGTGATTAGAGCATTTTCAATGTGGTTGGAATCAAGACACTAGTAGAAAATTCAGCACAAAATCAAC